>JAWWQZ010000093.1:0-1200000 GCA_033815515.1 Cryptocheilus praepositus
GTGATGGAATCCTTTGGTCACAATACCTGTGCATTATGTACATTTTGCATAGTTCAGAAAACGCTGTATTTTATAGCATCGCAGTTTTAATATAGCAAAATAAGAACGGCAGTCAACGTGTTAACACTAAACGAATCGGTACTTTACATATTTCTTGTCATTTATCACATATTTGCTACCCGTAGCAAAATATTCGCTATGGGTAGCAATAGTTATTTTATAAATGCAGTTTTTGTTGGAATAGTGATGCGATCCTTTGATCACAATACCTGAACGTTATGTATATTTTGCATAATTCAGTCAAATGCTGTAGTATTTTATAAATGCAATTATTGTTGGAATAGTGATGGAATCCTATGGTCTCCAATACTTGCACATTACGTACATTTTGCGTAGTTCAGCAAATGCTGTATTTTACTGCATCGCAGTTTTAATATAGCAAAATGAGAACGGCAGTCAACGTGTTAACACTAAACGAATCGGTACTTTACATATTTCTTGTCATTTATCACATATTTGCTACCCATAGCAAAATATTCGCGATGGGTAGCAATAGTTATTTTATAAATGCAGTTATTGTTGGAATAGTGATGGAATCCTTTGGTCACAATACCTGTGCATTATGTATATTTTGCATAGTTCAGAAAACGCTGTATTTTATAGCATCGCAGTTTTAATATAGCAAATTATGCACGGCAGTCAACGTGTTAACACTAAACGTACCGGTACTTTACATATTTCTTGTCATTTATCACATATTTGCTACCCGTAGCAAAGTATTCGCTGTGGGTAGCAATAGTTATTTTATAAATGCAGTTATTGTTGGAATAGTTATGGAATCCTCTGGTCACAATACCTGAACGTTATGTACATTTTGCATAATTCAGTCAAATGCTGTAGTATTTTATAAATGCAATTATTGTTGGAATAGTGATGGAATCCTATGGTCACAATACCTGCACATTACGTACATTTTGCGTAGTTCAGCAAATGCTGTATTTTACTGCATCGCAGTTTTAATATAGCAAAATTAGAACGGCAGTCAACGTGTTAACACTAAACGAATCGGTACTTTACATATTTCTTGTCATTTATCACATATTTGCTACCCATAGCAAAATATTCGCGATGGGTAGCAATAGTTATTTTATAAATGCAGTTATTGTTGGAATAGTGATGCGATCCTTTGATCACAATACCTGAACATTATGTACATTTTGCATAATTCAGTCAAACGCTGTAGTATTTTCAAGCAATAGCCGTTCTAATACAGCAAAACACGCAGGGCAATCAACGTGTTAATACATTTGCGTAAGATGTGAACGGTCGAAGGCATGATTGAAAAAAGTATTAGTTATGACATTTAAGATTTAGTTAATTTCGATTGTCGTTTCTATATCAACTGCCTCATTTTCGGCAATTAATTATGGCAAAGCATTTAATCACGTATTTAACATGTCCTACCGTTTGGTTAATTTTTAAAAATTCGATGCTTTGTTAATATAAATGAAAATTTGGAATTATTATATCTGAAAATCTCTCTATATTTTCTTTGGTTAGAACGTTTGAAATGTTTGTGTACAGTTTTGTGGCTTACTTGTATAAGTATTGAAAATATTATGATTAAAAATTAGAAATTTGTGTTATAATTGAAAATTTCGAATTATTATATCTAAAAATCTATATATATTTTCTTTCGTTGAAACGTTTGGAATGTATGTGTACAATTTTGTGACTTACTTGGATGAGTATTGAAAATGTTATAATTAAAAATGGTTATTAACACCTCTGATGTAACGCTTTACGTTATTTTTTAAGTAAATTCGGTGTCATTTTATGTTAAACGTATTAAAAAGTATTTCATACAGATGTTCATGCTTAATTGAGATAAGGGTTTAAGCACGTGTACGGAGATGTACTTTGTGACGTTTAATATGAACATTGCCATTTCGCTCCGTTTATTACAACCTCTCGGATTCGTCGTCCATAAAATGAATACCGGCAAGCCGTAACTATGTGTTCTCGAGTATCATCCAACAGGAGGGTTTCCGGTCGTCACGTTTGCACAAGACGATCGTTTATCACCGTTGCACGCAAAGCGTTTAACCGATGCTGTTGAAAAATTGACGCTCTACGCACTACGCGATCACATTTCTGCAATGCAATTTTGATAGAAAAGGAACGGACAAGCGAAATGCGACTGTACACGGACGGAGGTACTATAAAATAGTTAAATGCACCAAACGAAAAATAACAAATCATTAGTATATGGTATGGTGTACATACACGTTTACACTTTAAACATTTACGTGTGCGTAATATAAAATGCATATCAAATAAAATATAAAATTTTTCGACAGAGTAATTGATACGAAATATCATATAAAATACAAAAGTGTGCGACAAAATAATTGATATGAAATATCATATAGGAGTAAAATGCAAAATTGCGCGATAGAGTAATTGATATGAAATATCATAAAATACAAAATTGCGCGACAGAGTAATTAATATGAAGTATCATATGAAATGCAAAATTACGCGACAGAGTAATTGATATGAAATATCATATAAAATGCAAAATTGCGCGAGGGAGCAATTGATATGAAATATCATATGAAATACAAAATTGCGCGGCAGAATAATTGGAATGAAATATCATGTAAAATGCAAAATTGTGTGACAGAGTAATTGATACGAAATATCATTAAAATGCAAAATTTCGTGACAGAGTAATTGATATGAAATATCATATAAAATGCAAACTTGCGTGATAGAGTAATTGATATGAAGTATCATATAAAATGCAAAATTGCGCAACAAAGTCATTGATACGAAATATCATATGAAATGCAAAATTGCGTGACAGAGTAATTGATATGAAATATCATATAAAATGCAATATTGCGCAACAGAGTAATTAATATGAAATACCACATAAGATACAATATTGCGTGACAGAGAAATTAATATGAAGTATCATATGAAATGCAAAATTGCGCGACAGAGTAATTGATATGAAATATCATATAAAATGCAAAATTGCGCGAGGGAGCAATTGATATGAAATATCATATGAAATACAAAATTGCGCGGCAGAATAATTGGAATGAAATATCATGTAAAATGCAAAATTGTGTGACAGAGTAATTGATACGAAATATCATATAAAATGCAAAATTACGCGACAGAGTAATTGATATGAAATATCACATAAAATGCAAAAATTGCGCTACAGAGTAATTGATATGAAATATCATATAAAATGCAAAATTGCGTGACAGAAGTATTGATATGAAATATCACATAAAATTCAAAATTGCGCGACAGAGTAATTGATATGCAATATCATATAAAATGCAAAATTGCGCGACAGAGTACTTTATATGAAATATCATATAAAAAGCAAAATTGCGCGACAGAGTAATCGATATAAAATATCATATAAAATGCAAAGTTATGCGACAGAGTAATTGATACGAAATATCATATAAAATGCAAAATTGCGCAACAGAGTAATTCATATGAAATATCACAAAAAATGCAAAATTGCGCACCAGAGTAATTGATACGAAATATCATATAAAATCCAAAATTGCGCGACAGAGTAATTGATATGAAATATCATATAAGGTACAAAATTGCGCGACAGAGTAATTCACGAAAGATAGCCGCATAAATAGGGTAAGAAATCGAGCTGCATATGTATAAACGCACGAGGCAACTAAAGTGCCACACAGCGAAGGCTTATATATCGAAAACGCCGTCGAGAGGAAGCTGCATGTAGGTAGCAACTTGCACGTTGGAACTACCTGGGTAAAGATACACTGCGGCACAGTCTAGCACGCCGCTATTAGGCCACATAAGGGTTTCTACTACCATTAGACAACGTAAGGGTTCCGTGCCGCCATTAGACCACTGCCTCGATAAACTCGCGTAAACACCGACGAACGAGAGGATGCGAATAATGGAATGAGTTATCCCGCCGGGCGCGAGGACGTGTAATCACGGCACAGAGTAATGGCCGAATGTGTACGTACGCGTGATTAGAATTACGTTTATGCCGCGTATCGACGGCCCCACAGCCGTGTAAATGCAGACGAACGGCGGGTTACGTGAGATGTTTGAGAGAACACGATTCTAAAGTGGATGTAACGCGTACGGTGCGCGGCTGCAGTTCTATTAATCGCTTTCCGAACGATGCCCCCAATGAATGCGTTCTAACGGACGCTTTTTGTGGAATCGAAAAACGTGCGGCATGGATGAAATGCAAAATGCGTAAGACGCGCTTGGAATTTGGATTGAAAGAGCATTTGACGATTTTAGATTAAACACATCAATTCGTAGTATATAAGCACATAAACTTGTAGAATATAAGCACATAAATTTGTAGTATATTTAATTAAATTCGTAGTATATTAAACTTGTATATTAAATTTGTAGTATATTTAAGCACAAAAATTGGTAGTGTATTTAACCTAATGACGTCATATTTAAGTACTCTAAGACTTGACTGAGTAATGATATTTAAATATCCTAGCAACACGACTGGGAGCATAGTAACATATACAATAGTAACATATACAAAAATCGCAAGACGACCTCAAGACGTCATATGATTTCAATGGGTTAAGTGACCGATTTGATGAAACCGATGAATCGAAATTGGCAACTTATGGAGAACGATGAAAACCTGTACGGCTGTCAGCGAATCTGTAATGTACAGCCGTATATAAAGTAATTCATGACGGAAAGAACAGCATATTAACACTTTGACTGCCATACGTATTTTGCTGTATTAGAACGGCGATGCTATGAAATACTACAGCGTTTAATTAAATTATGCAAAATATAAATAATGTGCAGGTATTGGAGACCACAGAATCGCAACACTATTCTAACAATAATTAACATTTATAATATAATTGTTGCTACCCATTGCGAATATTTTGGATCTTCAGTAAAATCTCTTGCGCCGGGCAGCAGTGACCATCACGGCAGTCAAGGTGTTAAGTATTAATACTTTGCGAACCTCATGGATCATGTCCAACTATATGTTGTCCATCACGCATTTTTGATGAATGATTATAGTCACCCGCCAGAAAACAACACCCATACACGACGGGTTGTCTTTCTGCGGCCTCAAGTTTCTGTGTATGTTTCTAATCGGATATATATGGCAATCGAATCATCATTAACTCTATCACTACAAAGGGTACCTATATTCACCTACCCCAAAATGCCACTTATACTTGACGGGTGACTATGGTCACCGGTTGCAAAATTATTACGCAGTATTATGTTATAATTACATACTTCTTGTATGTTTCTAATCGATTATATGTAGCAATCCAATCATCATTAACGCTATCGCTACTACGGGTGACTATAGTCACCCGCCAGAAAACAACAGCCATACACGAGGGGTGACCATAGTCACCCACAGTAGCGAAAGCGTTCATGATGATTCAATTGCCACATATATCCGATTAGAAACATACACAGAAACTTGAGCCCGCAGAAAGACAAGCCATCGTGTATGGGTGTTGTATTCTGGCGGGTGACTATAGTCACCCATAGTAGCGATAGGGTTAATGATAATTCGATTGCCACATATATCCGATTAGAATCATATATAAAGTATGTATGTAATTATAACATAATACTGAGCAATCATTTTGTAACCGGTGACTATAGTCACTCGGCGTATATAGGTATTGTATTCTGGCGGGTGATTATAGTCACCCATAGTAGCGATAGGGTTAACGATGATTCGATTGCCACATACATATATACAATTAGAATCATACATAAAGTATGTAATTATAACATAATACTATGCAATAATTTTGTAACCGGTGACTATAATCATCCGTCGTGTATACTTGGCGTGATTCGATTGCCACATACGAGGGCAGTCCGAGAAGTACTTAGCCTACAAAAGAAAAACGAAAATTTTGGAAAATTGACGATTTATTTTTCAACATAGTCTCCTTTTAACTCGATACACCTGATCCAGCGATGAAATCTGGGCATATCCTGCATGAAATATTGGGCATGAGAAAGCTTTCTGCTCGATGGGTGCCGCGTTTGCTCACTCCGGATAACAAGCGCATCCGCGAGACCACTTCAGAGCAGTGTTTGACACTGTTTAAGCGCAATCCGAAAGAGTTTCTACGTCGTTTTGTGACTGTCGACAAAACGTGGATCCACTGGTACACACCAGAGACCAAGGAACAGTCGAAACGTGGACTGCGCCCGGCGAATGTGCTCCGAAGAAGGCGAAGACTGTCCTATCGGCCGAAAAGGTGATGGCCACCGTTTTCTGGGATTCACAAGGTGTCAACTACATAGACTACCTGGAGAAGTGCAAAACAGTCACGGGGCTGTACTATGCCGAATTATTGAGCCGATTCGACGCCGAATTAAGGAAAAAACGGCCCCATTTGGCGAAGGAAAAAGTGCTCTTTCACCACGATAACACACCGGTTCACATCTCTGCCGTCGCTACAGCCAAATTAGTTGAATTAGGCTACGAACAGCTGCCCCATCCACCGTATTCTCCAGATTTGACCCCGTATGACTTCTTTTTCTTCCCAAACTTGAAAAAGTCACTCGCTGGGCAGAAATTTGAGTCGAATGAGGAGGTTATCACCCCCACGGAGGCCTACTTTGCAGATCTCCAGAAAACGTATTTTTCAGACGGATTGAAGAAGTTGGAGCATCGCTGGATCAAGTGTATCGAGTTAAAAGGAGACTATGTTGAAAAATAAATCGTCAATTTTCCAAAATTTTCATTTTTCTTTTGTAGGCTAAGTACTTATCGGACTGCCCTCGTATATCCGATTAGAAACATACACAGAACTTGAGGCCGCAAAAGACAAGCGTAGCCAGACAGTGAGGTGTACTCCCGGAACGAACCCAGACAAGCGTCCCACAAGACACGTTTTCACGTATTCCCCACGATTGGAAGTCAGAGGGCGGCGCATGCATTGGCGATTATAATTACGGTTAACCGGCTAACAAGCGCGCAGAAGTTCAGAGTTCCACATTCGATAAGCGTGAGCATGGCGGCACGTACGATCCGCGGATAATGGAGAGGTTTGCCTGGCGATATACGAGATGCTGTTTACGATGCTCATGCACGGGCTTGGGAAGTCGAAGGTCTAGTGCGCCAGTAGCTATGGCTTTGGATGTAAGATCGGTGTAGCACGCTACTGGTTCGTACGCTAAGCATTTGCTAGTTGTTAGTAGGCTGTGTTGTTCGTTATCGAATTATACCTGCGCGTTTATTGTATACGATGTCATTAGTAGGATTTAAGAATATGGGTGTATGGGGTGTAAGGCACTTTACACGCGGAATGAAGTATTTATAATTCAATTACGGCGGAACGTGATCGTTGCGCTTGGGTAAGAGCGCATTTGTGAAGGAATTAACGAGTTAAGGGTGTTTGACGACTATATCCGTCATGGAGATGTGGCAGAATTTTGTTTCATGACGAGTATAGCCGTCATGCATAAAATTTTGTTGCAATTTTATATTTCAATTGTAATTTTGGCGAAAAATAAACTATACTCGGCAATTTTGATACATTAAAAATATTTAGAGGCAAGACGAAATGAATCAAACAAATAAAAATTATAAATAATTTGAAATGGATTGATAAGTTCCTGACAGCTAACTCGTTAGCAGTGCAGCAACACTGAATCTTTGATTATTCCCAATTTCATCTTGGTGTATCAAACTCAAAAAGAAGTGTATTGAATTCTCCATCTGCGGTGATGGATCTGCAGGAAAAAGACTAAAGAAATATTATACAAAAATATCTCGACACCTTGTAGATATTATATGCTTAAATTCATTTCTAATGTATAAAAAAAGTAGTGGAAAATTAACACGCTTAAATTTTTTATTAGACTACATTGAGGACACAATTGCATCGTGTTCCTTCGAATCACAAAAATTACCACAATCTCGGTCAACGATATCTAATGTTTCGCGCTTGATCGGGAAACATTTCCCAGATTATATACCGGGCAGTTCAAAAACAAGCAATCCTTCGCGAAGGTGTGCACCATGTTATAATAAAAAAATCAGAAAAGACTCGCGGTATTGGTGTCCGACGTGCAAAGTGCCACTATGCGTCGTTCCTTGTTTTCAAGAATATCACATGACAGTAGCAGTTTAAATTTTTAACTTCCATAGATATTTAATCCTTTTTCCTAAGTTTTCTGTTTATTATGTATATATGTTGATGTTAAGCAACTGTGTAAACATTAGAAATAAAATTGTACATTTGATCAAATAAAGTCGTCTTTTTGACCCCATGTTTCAACAGCCACACTTTCTCTACGTTTGACGACTATACCCATCATCACTTGATTATCGCAACACACACTGTTGTGCGATCTGGAAAAGATCGCCACAATTAACTGGTTAATAAGGACAAAATGGCCGAGAAGAAGGCAAACCGTCATGGAGATGTGACAGAATTTTGTGTCATGACGATTATATGTGTCATGGTTAAAATTTTGTTACAATTTTATATTTAAATTGTAATTTTGGGGAAAAATAAATTATGTTCCTAAATTTAAAAATATTTAATGTTAAATGTAATGTAATGTTAAAATTATGTATAAATTAAAATGTTTACATGTTTAAGTTTGATATTTGAAAATGTTTACTTTCATAGATATTTAATTCTTCTTTCTAAGTTTTTCGTTTATTATGTATATATGTTCGTGTTAAGCAACTGTGTAAATATTAGAAATAAAATTGTTAATTTTATAGAATAAAGTCGTCTTTCTGACCCAATATTTCAACAGCGACACGTACTATACATTTGACGATTATACCCGTCATCAGTTGATTATCGCAACACATACTGCTGCGTGCTCTGCAAAGAGATCGCCACAATTAACTATTTAAATGAATTTATACGCGCGGACCATTTTTGGACGGACATGAAGGTCCTAGGTTTTTATTTAGTACCATCATTACCTTAGATCTCACGAGTACTGCCACTGCGCATGACTACGCTCCTAACGCTTTATTACATCTGTAGGGATATTAGATGTTAGGTGATTTCGAAGTGTGATGCGGAATTATATTGAGTAGAATGGTTTATTGAAAGATAAATAAAAGACACTAATTATACATATAAATACAAAATAAAAATAGAACTATGGCAATCCGACTACTATTCGGTAAACGGCAAGAAAACGTATCTATACTGGACTGAACTACGAGGGCAGTCCGAGAAGTACTTAGCCTACAAAAGAAAAACGAAAATTTTGGAAAATTGACGATTTATTTTTCAACATAGTCTCCTTTTAACTCGATACACCTGATCCAGCGATGAAATCTGGGCATATCCTGCATGAAATATTGGGCATGAGAAAGCTTTCTGCTCGATGGGTGCCGCGTTTGCTCACTCCGGATAACAAGCGCATCCGTGAGACCACTTCAGAGCAGTGTTTGACACTGTTTAAGCGCAATCCGAAAAAGTTTCTACGTCGTTTTGTGACTGTCGACAAAACGTGGATTCACTGGTACACACCAGAGACCAAGGAACAGTCGAAACAGTGGACTGCGCCCGGCGAATGTGCTCCGAAGAAGGCGAAGACTGTCCTATCGGCCGAAAAGGTGATGGCCACCGTTTTCTGGGATTCACAAGGTGTCAACTACATAGACTACCTGGAGAAGTGCAAAACAGTCACGGGGCTATACTATGCCGAATTATTGAGCCGATTCGACGCCGAATTAAGGAAAAAACGGCCCGATTTGGCGAAGAAAAAAGTGCTCTTTCACCACGATAACGCACCGGCTCACACCTCTGCCCAAGCTGCAGCCAAATTCGTTGAATTAGGCTACGAACAGCGGCCCCATCCACCGTATTCTCCAGATTTGGCCCCGTATGACTTCTTTTTCTTCCCAAACTTGAAAAAGTCACTCGCTGGGCAGAAATTTGAGTCGAATGAGGAGGTTATCACCGCCACGGAGGCCTACTTTGCAGATCTCCAGAAAACGTATTTTTCAGACGGATTGAAGAAGTTGGAGCATCGCTGGATCAAGTGTATCGAGTTAAAAGGAGATTATGTTGAAAAATAAATCGTCGATTTTCCAAAATTTTCGTTTTTCTTTTGTAGGCTAAGTACTTATCGGACTGCCCTCGTACTCTCTGAACTTGACTGAGCGACAACTTAAAACTCTCTGACCTATTACTCAACTATCTCTAACGAAAACTCTATCCCCTCGCCGGGCCGTTGCTATGCACCCCCGTCCTTCCCCAAGGGTTCGGCATCCAATCATTCGTAAAAACACGCATCCTCTCATTCGCACCTACATTCTCTCTCGCTCACTCTAAATGCGTTACAGTCGACACGCGCAATAATGAGACATACGTCACGCATTCTTCAAACAAAACCACGCTATCGTTATACCTCACTCGCAACAATCGGTCGCAGCCACTCATACACACACACACACTTCCTACATTTATGCGACACATCTACGGCCGTTTTTTCTGATGCTACACATCCAACTTTTGTGGTGAATTCGCAATATACTGCTCATGCACATATTTACGATTACCCGAATATTCTGTCATCGGTTATGGCTTTGATACTAAGCCACGCACCATACTGCCACTGGAACGTGCATTACACTAACGTCAGCCGATTTATGATTATACCTCCGACTACACGTTTTATCCCATACCGCCACCTAACACACTACGTACAACGCCGCATCGCTCGCAATTCAGATTAGACTTGCTACGGGAGACATTGAACCTTGCCACGGTCGTAGCGCGAAGATATACGATGCAGACTCTGCTTGTATGGATTCGATGGGAATCTTCCGCGAGTTATGAACTCGACATGCTTGCCCTGTGGTTCGTGTAAACGCAGGAGCCGATCGTATTCCAGCGTCTAAAGTGTGGAAGCCGTGATATGTGCTCTATGTAAATTGGATGTTTCTATTAGTGATGAGTGCGCGAGTGCAATTTAATGGCTGCGAGTTTACAGTTTGCGCACAGATACGGGGTTGTGTGCGCGTAGTTGACGATGATGTGTGGCGGCTGCGAATCGAATACAGATGCTATTTAAATTAGCTGCTAGCGTTGCGGCGTTTATATGAAAACAAACACGGGCACGCAATTTCAAATTTCGTTCGCAATGCATATGTAGCTTGAAAATTAGACGGGCGGGTCATAAATTATGGATAAAGTGGCCGTAGAAACTGACGAAATTGTTTGTTCGGTACTATCGAATGCGAGAATCTGGACGGGGATGATGTGAAGTAAAGAGTACTGAGATGGAAGGCTAACACATCTTGAAACTCGTGAGATGCAAATAAATTATTTCGCGATATTATCATAGCGCTGTCTACTTACAAAATCTAAAAAACTTACGATAACAGATGAACGCGATTCCATTCAAGCACACGTCAATCATATATTTTAGTCTGTACAACTTCTAAAAGAAAAAATGCAGGAACCATAACCGCTACCGGTAGCTTCGGCGTTTCTTTCTCGCAAAATCCTCAAGGGAACCTTTCCCAGTTTATAATTGTGAGTCCGGACGACCAACGATCGGAATACCAATCGATCGCGTTTACGAAAAATACGTCTCGACCTCTTTTTCCCCGAATACTCGACAAAGGATGTATCAATGACCCTCTTATATTAAGACTCCAACTTCCAGTACGCGTGCCGAATAAACAAGGAGTCATGTTGATGGTCAGTCAGTTTCTACCTTCAGCATGTATCATCGTATAGCGGTTACCCTCCGATACCAATAGTTTGTTGAGTAACCCAACAGACAGTCTCGGACAACATAATTATTATACCTGGCCACATTTACGACATTCCATGTCCTGTAGCGATAGTCTTTGTCTGGAACCTAACCTCGTGCATCCCTGCTTTTCATATTTACTTTTGTTCTATCCGTTCGTTAGTCATTTTTACGCTGTCCCAAATTATAATTTTCACTCGGCTAACCCACTATCAGGTTCATCCTGCTCTAGCAAGAAACTTATACCATAGGAGGTAGTGTTGGGCCAACAGAAAACTCTTTCATGACAAAACAGATGTATGAAAAAACCAATGTCACGCGACCGATTTGATTTTTGCCTACATCTTTGACATTGTATATATATTCACACTCTAGTGTTAATAAGTTGGCTGCCAGGCAAGTTTGTAAGAAAATCTATATTGAAAAATCGTAGTGGACCTATTGTTTCTTAACGTAGCAGAAGATAAACACGTTTACATCGAAACGTTTTCGAACACGCATTCAGTTGAAAAAACACGCGTGTTTTTAAGGAAATCCCGTCAGGCCACTTAGAAATTAAAATTTACTCGATACAAGTATGTAAACATATTAGGACCATTGTTTCCAATCACCAGTAAAAGATGTTTACGTATAGAATGAAATGCTTATGGACATTCATTCAACACGTTATGCGGCAAGTCTGCTTTTACTTGTTTACCGTTTCTGTAATCTTTCTCAAATATGTTTTCTATAGTGACGCATGGTTAAAATTACTTTCACAATAATTTAATACTATTATTATTACTTATATATATATATATATACCCAATGTATACTTATAATACTTATATACGTATATATACCTATAAATACTGTACTTATATAATTATATAAGTATCGAAGAAAGCGTGTGTGCGCCGAAAATTATTCCTTCTTTTTCAAATATGTTTTCTGTAGTGACGCAGGGTTAAATTTACTTTTATAACAATTTAATAGTGTTATTACATCCTGTGAAATATCTTTCCAAAAACCTACTGACTTACTTCGTAAGTATCTGAATGCCGGTGACACGGTCCGATCAAGATTTTTACCATCACCCGAATATTGGTAATGCGGCATTCAACGTGCTAACCATCTATTTTTTGAACAAATAAATACATATATACCAACATTGTAGCTTAGAAGAAAATAAAGAGAGTGCAAGAAAAAGAACAACCGCGCGTAAAGTTAAATTAGCATTTAACAGCTGACATTTATCTCCCGTTACTAGAGAATCCACGACGTCTGCCAAGCCTCATGAACTCCCCTTATCAAACGATCAAACAGTAGTCTCCACAATTCGTCACAGCCGTCTTCCCATCATTACTAGAATTTGTCAGAGTTCTCCGTCCGTTATCGTCGATCTTCCTCGTCCCGGCACTAACAATAATCGCGGTCGTGACTTCCCGCGATATGTTCATATCGCAATGCGTCCCTCTCTCTCTCTCTCTCTCTTTCTCTGTCTCTCATTCGACTACGCTCTCCCTACCGGCCGCATTCTCTGTCTCACGCACACATTCTCCCTCGACTCTCCGTCTCTTCTCTTCGTCCTCTTCCATTACCACGAGGTCGCTAACTCAATTTGTATGCGACTGCCCGAGCTTGCCAGATGCGCGACCGCTTAAGGTCACCGGCAGACAGTATTCTCTCATCGACTTCTTCCTCCCTCGCGCACAATAATACGTGCGCAGCACAGTCGGGCTCTGGGAATGGCGCATGCAGAGTGCCGGCATACTAGTTGTTACGGGAAAAATGTGACAACTGAGTTTTTAACCCTTTCGTTACGGCAGTGCGGTCCGCGGAAGTGACGCCACTGAACGGGGCACCATGCCGCAAAGTGTGCATATTGCGCGTCGGTAAACTGGTGTTCAGACGTACGTCTTTCACCGATACCTTGTAATTCTCCGGATCGTACTCTTCTTTGTGTTACACAACGACAAATTTGGAGATTTTGCAATTGTTATGAATAAAGCTACAATTTATGGTAATTAATACGTCAAATTAAAATTCTGAGTAATTCCATTCAGAATGATAGATTTCAAAACAAGGATTGATACACAAATCCACATTTCAGTTTCTACATTCATAATTAGATTCTCATCTTTAGTCGTTTGCACTGAAAATTATTTAAAAACGAAGCGATTTATAAACCGAAGGAAAATGCCATTCTGTGAATATTAGCCATTGAGATCTTGGAGAAGATAGGAGCGTGATTCTTGTCCCGATTGCTTCCAAACCAGTGCATATTTTATTTTTGAAGTAAAACAAATCAAAAACGAACCGAAGAATGACACGTGCCATCGATGTGCAAGATGCATACAACAAAAGAAACAAGAATATCGCAGTGTCGGTGGTCAAGCGGTATCACACTCATCATCGTGTGGATGCCGTCTAAATCCGGCGCTCGTACACACAGGTCATCGAGTGGATGCCGTCTAGATCCGGCGCTCGTAACGAAAGGGTTAAAAACTTTTTAGCGGTTGTGAGAACCGCAGTTAACTTTGTTGAACTTTCGTTCATTTCTTTATACACTTATGACTTCACAATAGGTTTTCCTTCAACCAGTTGAGCGCGTTTGATGTGTATATACGTTGGACCAAAGCTCAATTGCGGTGCGTAAGACGTGTATACTCGTCGTGTAAAATTGACTATCAAAACTCGAAATTTCAATAAAGTACAATAAGAATATTATTTGGTAGTATGTTTCCTTTATATAATATTAACGATAGAACAGCTAAGCATTCTATGTTGCAAAACCGATTACCTACGTACGCGGCGACTTGGACGGCGAGCATTGATTTACGGAGAAATTGTGTAAACAATTAGCAGGGCCAATACTGGCCCTTTGCTATATGAGGCAGAGTCCTACACATTCTTTAATTGAATACAAGAGTCCCAAGCATTCGATCCAAAGTCACTCTCTTCCGCGTTTTTGAAACATCTGAGATAAACCTAGGAATTTCCACACTTATTGTTGAAATAAAGCGTAAGGTATGAAAAATAGCTAAATATGTATAATATAATAATAATGATGATACAATAAATTGCTAAATTTAGCCTCCAGATAGGTGATTCAGACAGCAGTAGTAGCGAAATTTATAATAGGACCATTTGTCCTGCGTTCGACGTGTATACACGTCATTGCTTCATTTTAATTCCGCACCTTTTGGTCGTTTGGTACAGCTCATTATATGGGGTCCAAGGTCGCCCGGCTAGCTCCGCGGAAGAGGGTAGTTTCAGGTATCGTCACACTACTCCTGCGTATCAATACTCGCACTTCGGTACATGCCCTTATGACCGACACGGTTAATTAACATTAATTACACAATTACACAATACAAACAACACAATTACACAATTAACGACACAATTAATAAACTCGTCAGCGTTAATATTCGCACTTTTCGGTCTTTGAAACGCATCTTTTCGTGGGCAGGACTCTTCTTAGTGGCAAGTTTACGCATCTGGTACATAAGATTTAGATTGAAATGATATTATTAAATGGCCTTGGTCAGAACAGTAGTAGCTATAATGTTACTCGCACTACACTCTTTATTAAACGCTGACATTCTCAAAAGATTCGCCAAAGCTCGCTAAACTCACTCGCGGACACACTCGCTGATATTCTCTAAAGAACTCGCTCGTATTCTCTAAAGATTTGCTAGAAGATTCGCTAAGACGCACTCACTGGTATTCTCGAAAGATTCGCAGAGACTCACTTATCTCAACATCGCGCTCGACCCTTTTATTCTGTTTCGTTTTCATGATAATGAATTTGTTCGAGACCTTCCTAATAACAAGTACAGACTCATGCATTCTCTCTCTCTTTCTTATACACACACTCTCTCATTGCCCATTCATACAAAATCACACATCCCACAGGTATGTTAGATATATGTTAGATACATTTGCCTTGAGACTCAAGCTATTGATCAGTGATCGCTCACCGCGAAGGTTCTGGGGTAAGTGTCCCGATTTTTATCGCAATCCTTTTAGCAGGAGCTTGTGCCCCTCCAGTCCGTAGTCAGATCCTTTTATTGGCGTTTTTGTCGCAATCCTACGCAACACGGTGATCACAACCACCGGGAACCCTCAACGACGCCAGAAATGCGTCGAAGAATATACGATTGTTAACACGTTGACTACCGAGGATATTTTACTGTATTAAAACGGCGGTGCTATTAAATGCTACAGCGTTTGAGTGAATTATTCAAAATGTAAATAATGTGCAAGTATTGGAGACTAAAGGATCACATCACTATTCTAACAACTGCATTTATAAAATAATAATTGCTACCAATTGCGAATGTTTTGGATCTTCAGTAAAATCTCTTGCGTTGGACACCGGTACCCATCACGGCAGTCAAAGTGTAACACGTTTGTCACAATCTACGCAACGCGGTGATCTCAACCACCGGGAATCCTCAACGACGCCAGAAATGCGTCGAAGAATATACGATTGTTAACACGTTGACTACCGAGGGTATTTTACTGTATTAAAACGGCGGTGCTATTAAATGCTACAGCGTTTGACTGAATTATGCAAAATTTACATAATGTGCAGATATTGGAGACCAAAGGATCACATCACTATTCTAACAACTGCATTTATAAAACAATAATTGCTACCAATTGCGAATATTTTGGATCTTCAGTAAAATCTCTTGCGTTGGTCACCGGTGACCATCACGGCAGTCAAAGTGTTAACACGTTTGTCACAATCTACGCAACGCGGTGATCTCAACCACCGGGAATCCTCAACGACGCCAGAAATGCGTCGAAGAACATACGATTGTTAACACGTTGACTGCCGATGGTATTTTACTGTATTAAAACGGCGGTGCTATTAAATGCTACAGTGCTTGAATGAATTATGCAAAATGTACATAATGTGCAAATATTGGAGACCAAAGGATCACATCACTATTCTAACAACTGTATTTATAAAACAATAATTGCTACCAATTGCGAATATTTTGGATCTTCAGTAAAATCTCTTGCGTTGGACACCGGTGACCATCACGGCAGTCAAAGTGTTAACACGTTTGTCGCAATTCTACGCAACACGGTGGTCTCAATCACCGGGAACCCTCAACGATGCCAGAAATGCGTCGAAGAATGATTGCTAATAGGTACGCATGTATGACGCAAGCACACGCGTTAATGTTTAAGGCTACTGAATACTGTCTTGGCTGAGACGACGGGATCGAGCAGCTTACGCAAATCGTCGACTCCGCTCTGGCCTTAATCCGCCTACGCAGCCTCTCTCCAATTACCACGGCACTGTGAGTGTCCGTGGCGCCATTGCGCCCAGCTTAGACCACCCCGTGATGCCTTCAGTCCGGTACAATGTCCGGCTCAAACGGTGTCAGCCCTTCTATGAGCGATCCCGCCACACGCTCCACCCATTCTCTTTCTGCATAACAATACTCAGCGCTAATTCTCGCACAAGTTCACCACTCCGCGAACGTAGAATACGAAGCAGAGGAATTTACAAATTTCCCAATGCGCATGGTAGTGTGAGGATGTTACTGAGGTGGTGACGACCGTGTTCTAACAAAGCGTTTTATTTTTGTGACGTAAACGCATGTTGCGGCCAAATCATTCATATAGGTTGTCTTGGGCCTACCGGTGGTAATTTCCCATCGGACACCATCCCGTTCCACCAAACCTCCTATGTTTTACCTATCGGTGGGTATTTAATGGCGAGTCCGAACGGACGAGACACATAGTATTTTTCGAGACGCTCAACGTTAAACTTCGATATATTGAGATCCGTAAAAAGTGTAAGCCACTGTAAATAAAGTTCCGTACAAAGCAGATCCGGCATTACCGATCTTTATATTCAGAACTCTTCCAAATTTTCAACAAAGTGTGTACAAGATGCGCGTTTTGTGTGCTCTGGCTAATTGTAAATAACTTAAATGTTGTTGCGTTTTATAACCAAAGGTCGGTAGACGGGCCTCGTACCCCCACATTTTTTTACCGGACACTTCGCTTAAGCGACCAATCAGAAAACTTGAAAATATTCTATGCAAACTAGCCGCGACGGTTTCCTGATCAAACACTCGATCCCAATAAGCCTTAACACGTTAAGCGCCACGCCGGGCCCTAGGGACTGGCGCTAGACTTTTCGTTCGGGCCTCGTCGGTCCACACGAACCGGCGGCGGACTTTTCGTTGGTATTATCATCGCGCGCGTGTCTGCCCTTTCGTAGTTGTGAGACTGAACGTTTAATTTAGGCGGCATGGTTTTTGTTTGGCCAATGGTTTAAGGAAAACAATATATTGTAGTACATATTCTGTAATACTTCATCACGTTGCGCTTTTGACACGTTGATTGCCAAGCGTACTTTGCTATGTTAGAACCGCAATGCAATGAAGTACTGCAGAGTATGATTAAATCGTACAAGACGAAGGTAACACAGAGTTGGGAGAAGCCAAAGTATTGAAGCACCGTTCCAATATCAATTGCTTTTACAAGATTGCAAATAAGCTTTATTGTGAATTTTTTGCATTTC
This sequence comes from Cryptocheilus praepositus, assembly GCA_033815515.1. Taxonomy (NCBI): domain Eukaryota; kingdom Metazoa; phylum Arthropoda; class Insecta; order Hymenoptera; family Pompilidae; genus Cryptocheilus; species Cryptocheilus praepositus. The sequence goes on from JAWWQZ010000093.1 coordinate 18,335, forward strand.
TAGTAAAATCTTTTGCGTATTTTGCTCAAGCGTATTTTGCTTTGCGAATTTATTGCATGTTTAGTAAAATCTTTTGCGCCGGTCACGGGTGACCACTGTGGCAATCATCGTGTTAATATTTGTAATACTGTGAGTACTGCAGAGTATGATTAAATCGTACAAGACGAAGGTAACACAGAGTTGGGAGAAGCCAAAGTATTGAAGCACCGTTCCAATATCAATTGCTTTTACAAGATTGCAAATAAGCTTTATTGTGAATTTTTTGCATTTCTAGTAAAATCTTTTGCGTATTTTGCTCAAGCGTATTTTGCTTTGCGAATTTATTGCATGTTTAGTAAAATCTTTTGCGCCGGTCACCGGTGACCACTCTGGCAGTCATCGTGTTAATAATTGTAATACTGTGCAACAATAAATACTTTGTTTTGTTTTCAAACTTGTAAATCTGTTCAGTTCAAACAAATCAAATAGTCAATCTGCGACGCAAGGATCGCGTTTAATTAAAATGTCTAGGGGTTAACATTATGCTCTATGCGAGCAGAATTTGCTCAATACGTAATTTGCGATATCCGTAATATATAGAGTCCGATGCGTAATAAATATGTTCCATGCACGATATCGATCTGTCGCACGCCTCTTTTTCTTCGGCAGGAATTTGCGTCTGAGCGCGTGCTATAAATCATACGGGCATTACAAATGTATAGACTGCAGTTTCGTGTAACACATGTCCCGTGCAACACTCGGAGGCACCCAATTAGTACGCGGATAGTATATCTCTGCGAGTGGCGATGTGTGTATGAACTGCGAGGCAAGTCTATCCCTACCGACTGCGAAGGCTCGGCACCGAATCTGGACATTATACCCACTCGGTACAAAGCTTTGCTCCGTTTACGGGATGCACGTCGTGCACGTTATGCCTTGATGATCGGACGTTTCGACGGTAATTCGATACTGCAAATCGCTGTGTTTCCGCTCCTTTACCAGGTTGTTCAATAAGTTTTGTTTTGTTTTGTTGAGGGTGTTGCTACTAGTCCAAATTTGTTTTTGTTTTGTTGGTTCATTCTTCTTATCAACGTATGTGAAGGTTCATTTCAATCAGTCAATTCATTCTTTGTTTACAAGCCATTTAGTGTCGCCGTGTCACAGTATTTTCGACAATGAAAAAAATTGAATATCGTGCAGTGATAAAATTCTTATTTTTGGAAGGTGTAGCACCAAAAGAAATTCACGAATGAATGTTAAGAGTGTATAATGAACGTTCACCTTCAATTAGAACAGTAGAAAGATGGGTTGCTGAATTTAAACGTGGTCGTTCAAGCCTTGAAGACGATCCACGTGAAGGTGTGTGTGTGTGTGTACAGGATATGGTTTTGGAAGATCGTCGATTGACTGAGAGGGATTTAGTAGAGGCTCTACACATCTCATTAGGCAGTGTGAGTCATATTTTAAATGAAATTTTGAGTTTTAAAAAGCTGTGTGCACAATGGGTGCCGCATTCGCTAACAATTGAACAAAAACACATTCGAATGCGACTTTCTCAACAACATTTGGAGCGTTTTGAAAAGGATAAAGTGGATTTTGTGCGTCGATTCATCACTATGGATGAGACTTGGGTCTATCACCATGATCTTAAATCAAAACAAGAGGCTAAAGAGTGGTGTGAACCTGGTTGTTCGGCTTCGAAACGAGTTCGCGTCCAGAAATCGGCCAAGAAGATTCTGGCATCAGTTTTTGGGGATGCGAAAGGAATTTTATTTGTGGATTACTTGCAAACTGGTAAAACAATTAATTCTGAATATTATTGCAACCTTTTGGACCAGTTGAAGGAAAAGATTCGTGAAAAAAGACCCGGTTTGCAGAAGAAAAAAATCCTTTTTCATCAGGACAACGCACCGTGTCACAAGAGCATTTCGACAATGGCTAAAATCCATGAATTACAGTTCGAATTGTTGGAGCATCCGCCGTATTCACCAGATTTGGTCCCCAGCGACTTCCATTTGTTTCCAGAACTCAAAAAATTTATGCGTGGCAAGCGTTTTTCGTCAAATGAAGAGGTCATAACGGCTGTTGAAGCGTATTTTGCAGACCTTCCGGAATCTCACATCAGGGATGGGATCCACAGATTGGAGGATCGTTGGAGCAAGTGCATTAATGTTCAGGGAGATTATACTGAATAATAAAGTGTATTTTGAACCATAACATTGTGTTTTTCTTATCGAACGACAAAACTTATTGAACAACCTGGTAGGTGATGCGCTTCAAATTCTCGCACAGGGGATGCATAGGCACGTTCGTATTGTTATGGCCTACCATAATGTATTAGCCATAGGTCTACATGTAAACACAGACTCAAGTGCGTCATGGTCCATTTCTATCCCAAATAACAAACCCTCAGTCCTTAGTCATACTTGTTGTTCCCATAAAGTATGTTTTTACGACCTGAACCTTGCCCCGTAATCATCCCTTCCATTTTTCCTCAATCCTATATCAAGGGCCGCACTGGGATTTTTCGAGTTAGTTAACACATTGACAGCCGGCCCCGCGAAAACGCGTGTTTCTGAGTTTGTTGCTTGAGTGGCAGCCCCACGGTGATGTGAGTTTTTTATGCTGGTATGAGTGCCTTACATATCGATTTGTATTTACTTGCCATGTTTCAAGAAATACCACAGTTGTCTTAAATATTAAAACTTTTGTATTCTGTTTACGTTACATATTTGCAACAATTCACCATGAAATGAGGAACTGTATTTTTTTCTATAATTATAAATTAAAAATTTCGATTTTGTTTGTGTTCTTAATTACCGTTAAATTGTATATGACGAATATGCAAATAAAATGAACACTATTTTACGAAAATATATAATGTTTTGAATATTTTTTTTGGCTATTCATTGATCAGAAACAAGCAAATAAGGCTGGCATTTGGGATTTAATTGGCCGATACGCTGCCGGCGCACAAGCTTTAAAATGTCTCCTAGTCCGCCAGCTGTCAATGTGTTAAATTTGGAAACGACCAGAGTTAGTTTTGTATATTCAGTTTTGTGCAGTTAATAAGCAGTTCTTTTAACACGTTGACTGCCGCGCGCGTTTGTAAGAAAATCTCCAACAGGCCACGCGTACTGCTGTACCATGCACCAGTTTTTTCTTAGTGTAGTAGAAAATTATTACGGTTAGAACGAAATGTTTAGGGATTTCCATCGAGTTGAAAATCTATACTGAAGAATCGTAGATCTATTGTTTGTTATCGTAGCAGAAGACGAGCGCATTTAAAACGAAACGTTTCAAAACATGCATTCAGTTGAAAATCTTTTCTCAAGAACGAAATATCCAAGAGAGCGTGTGAGATTCAAAAAAGATTTTTTCTTATTCAAATATTTTATATAGTGACGCAGAGTTAAAGCTAATTTCATAACAATTAGTAGCTTTATCATATCCTATGAAATAGTCAACGTGTTAAGCCTATCTCTAATTAAACTATACTTAGTCCAGAATCAGAGGACAAGTCAGGCCGTTTTCGTAGTAGTTGAGATTTCAGGATCACGGCATAACAGTATGCGTATCGTTAAAGGGCGCGCTTCACATTATTATTTTGTTTTGCCCCCATAGGAAGGTAATCCATAACAGTGTACAGTGGGTCAAAATACTTACTACTCTTCTCCTTTTTCCTTCTACCACATATTTCTCCCCCGACCCTCCGTACCACTTTGCACCCATTCACCTTACATACCAATGAATCTACGTAAAATAAACGAACAAGCAAATTGTTCAGCGACACACGACGGCGGCGATCTCCTTGCAGCATCTAAGAACGCAGAACGTACAAATGGAAATCTTGATTCTTCGTGTCCCGACGAACGTGTAACTGCCTTTACCTACGATGCAACTCTCTGTGGTCGCGGATCGCACGGGCCGGGTAGATAACCGTCATGGATAAGGAAGAGATTCCGGATCCACGATAATTATCCCTTATAGACGGTTACGGAGTGAGTACTCACGTGGTGCTCGCTATCCCAAGGAAAGTGCGAGAGACCGGAGGAGAGAACCGGCTTCGAGACGGCAGAACCTCTCTACCGGTTTTACTTGGCCCTCAGCGGAGATCCGTGCTAGTGCACTCGACTCTACTCGCCTCTCTTTGCCCCTCGATCTTGAGTGCTCTCCTGGAGGATCGAGATGAAGCGTCGAAAGGACAATAATTCTCTAGCTTCTGGTTCACGGCTTAAGTGGCTCAATTTCAAATATGAATTTCTATTGGCCGTTTCTATGGATTGCTGGTAATATCGGTTGCGGGCGTGGGTTTTCTGTCTTTTTTTCTTTATTCTTCCCACTCAAGCGTAGAGAGGGCCAACATTTTCTAGCTTCTGATTCATGGCTTAAATTGCTAAATTCCAAATATGAATTTCTATTGGCCGCTTTTGTAAGTTGTTGGTAATATCGCTTGCAGGCGTGCGATTTTCTGTTTTTTTTCCCCTTATTCTTCCCGTTCAAGTGTTGAAAGAACAAATAATTCTCTAGCTTCTGGTTCGCGGCTTAAGTGGCTCAATTTCAAATATGAATTTCTATTGGCCGTTTCTATGGATTGCTGGTAATATCGGTTGCGGGTGTGGGTTCTCCGTTTTTTTTTTCCTTTATTCTTCCCGCTCAGGCGTAGAGAAGGTAAACATTCTCTAGTTTCTGGTTGGTGGCTTGAGTGGCTAAATTTCAGATATAAATTTCTATTGGCCGTTCCTGTGGGTTGTCGGTAATATCGATTGCAGGCGTGAATTTTCTGTCTTTGTATTTTTTTATTCTTTCCACTCAAACGTAGAGAGGGTAAACATTTTCTAGCTTCTGATTTACGGCTTAAATGGCTAAATTTCAGATATGAATTTCTATTGGCCGCTTCTATGAATTTCTGCTAATATCGGTTTCTGTCTTTTTTTTCCTTATTCTTGCCAGGCAAGCATCAAAAGGATAAATAATTCTCTAGCTTCTGGTTCAGGGCTTAAGTGGCTACATTTCAGATATGAATTTCTATTGACCGCTTCTATAGATGACTGATAATATCGGTTGCAGGCGTGGGATTTCTGTCTTTTTTTTTCCTTATTCTTCCCGACCAAGCGTAGACAAGGTAAAAATTCTCTAGCTTCTGGTTGATGGCTTGAGTGGTTAAATTTCAGATATAAATTTCTAGTGGCCGTTTCTACGGGTTGTTGGTAATATCGGTTGCGGGCGTGGGTTTTCTGTTTTTTTTTTCTTTATTCTGCCCACTCTAGCTTCTGGTTCATTGTTTCAGTGGCTAAATTTTAGAATAGAATTTCTATTGGCCGCTTCTATGGATTGCTAGTAATATCGGTTGCAAGCCTGAGGTTTTCTGTTTGTTTTCCTTATTCTTTCCGCTCAAGCGTCGAAAGGACAACAATTCTCTAGCTTCTGGCTTAAGTGGCTAGTTTCCTCATATGAATTTCTATTGGCCGTTTCTGTGGGTTGTTGGTAATATCGGTTGCAGGCGTAGGTTTTCTATCTTTTTTTCTGTATTGTTTCCACGCTAGCTTCTGGTTCATGACTTACGTGGCTAAATTTCAGATATGAGTTTCTATTGGCCGCTTCTATGGTTTGCTGGAAATATCGGTTCCAGGCGTGGGTTTTCTGTCTATTTTTTTATTGTTCCCGCTTAAGCGTCGAAAAGACAATAATTCTCTACATTGTGGTTCATGGCTTAAGTAGCCAAATTTCAAATATGAATTTTTATTGGTCATTTCTATGGGTTGCTGGTAATATTGGTTGGTGGTATGGGGTTTCTGTCCTTTTTTCCTTATTCTTCTCGCTCAAGCGTCGAAAGGACAATAATTCTCTAGCTTCTGGTTCACGGCTTAAGTGGCTAAATTTCAGATATGAGTTTATATTGGACGTTTCTATAGGTTGCTGGTAATATCGGTTGCAGGCGTGTGGTTTTCTGTCTTTTTTCCTCATTCTTTCCGCTCAAGCGTAAAGAGGGTAAAAATTCTCTTGCACCTGATCGATCATTTTTTTCTCCGCGTTCCTTCTGATATCGACCGGTTTGTGGTACCGACAATTCTGTAACTTCTGGTCGACGGTTTAAATTGCTGCGATTCGGACTTTCATTTCTACTGGTAGTTTCAATGGTTTTGTGGGAGTATCCACTACAAGTGTGAGGTTTTTAGTATTTTCTTCATATTCTCGATAATCAAGCGTAGGAAGGTAAATAACAATTTTCTTGTACTTGGTCAACCATTTTTTCCTCCGCGTTGCTAGGGATACGAATTGGTTTACTGGATGATCTCGAGTAAATATCGAAATGTCAATGATTTTGTAGCTTCCGGTCAGTGTAAATGGCTGAATTCCAGATATTTGTTTCTATCTGCCGTTTCTATGCGATGTAAATGATACCGACTGCAGACATGAAGTCTCACGATATTTTTTTTTGTTCTTTACGATCCAGCGTTGAAAAGTAAAAGATTCTTCTCCACCTGGTCAATAGCTTTTGCTAATGTCCGATCTGTATTGCTATCAGATCCTTTCATCGGATTGTTAGTAGTATTTACTGCATGTCAGAAGTTTTCTACTTTGTTCTTCGATCCCCCACAACCACTCGTTTAATAGTATCCCTATCATTCCTTCTTTCGATTCATTGGTAATACCGATAGCAAGCATGAAATTTTCCATATTTTCATATGCAGCTTACATTTAAGTAGACATTATTACGTCGAACGTTGCCGCTTCTGAAGTTTAAGGTAACGACCCCGCCATATGGTGACTGCACGAAAGAAAAGAACGAATCACCGAGCCCACAATGCACCGCTCACCCGTATCACGACGTTATTCTCCCAACATCGTCCGCAAACCTCTAATCTTGAAGTGCGCGACCTATAATCCACGGAATTCTGCCTCACGTGAGAAAGTCACTGTCCCGTCGTGCTCAAATAGGACTGCACGTGAGATCGGTACGTAGACAGCGAAGTAAAGGGAACGCTCGGAAAAAAGAAGAAGAAGCAAAATACGGGTCTGAAATCTTCGAGCGTTGTCCAACAGGAAGGCGAGAGTGAAGAGCCGGAAAGAAAACGAAGACGTTGGAGAGAGACGAAGAAGGGGCGTCTAAAAAGGGGCGAAAAAGAAGAGGAAGAGGAGAAACGGAGATGAGTCGATTGCGACGGGAAAGAAGGGAGAAGGAAAGTCGCGGTGAGGAAAAAGAAAAGAATCGAGGAGGAAGGAAGAGGGAGGAGGACGGAGAATCGTCCCGAAGGCTTCACTACGGCTACCACGGACCTCAGGCATTCCCGATCATTATTCCAGCGGCTTGCTTCGAGAAGAGACTTGACCTTGGTGCAACTACCACGACCTTGTCGCCGTGAAAACGCGAAACTTTGATCCCCAGGGACGATCGTCCCGTTTCACCTTGGACGCAGGAAACTTGCCCTTATACACTTTCCGATTATGGAATGTTGGAAATGTAAGCTACTCCGATCGGTGGGTTGCGAATTTAAATTGGCGTTTTCTGAAAAACCTTCTCAAATTAATCAGAAACTATCATAAACTATCATGCAAACAGTCGTTACGAATTTAAATTGGCGTTTCTTGGAAAACTTTTCAAATTGTTTAGAAACTATCATAAACACGAACTAAACAAATCGAGTGTGTTGCTGGTTACGTAAGCGCGTGATACACGCTGTGCGAAATTGATTAAGAATTACTAAGTGGAACAGTACCAGTACTGCAATCAGTCGTTGTCAATTTAAATTGGCGTTTTCTGGGAAACCTCTCAGATTATTCAGAAATTATCATAAACTATCATAAACACGAACTGAATATGTCCAATGTTGCGCTGATTACGCATGCTTTGATACACGCTATGCAAGATTTATTTGGAATTATTAATTAGAATAGTATCTTGGTCCATGACCTTCAACACTTTTCGATTATGAAATCTTCGCAATGTAAGCTGCTGCGTTCAGTCATTGCGAATTCAAATTTCAGAAACTGTCATAAATACGAACTGAATAAGTCGAGTGTCGCACCGGTTACGGATGTTTTTGATGCACGCGGTGCGAAATTTATTAAGAATTATTAATTGGAACACTACCTAGGTCCATGACTTTCAACACTTTTCGATTATGGATTGTTGGAAATGTACGCTACTGCAATCGATCGTTGCAAATTTAAACTGGTGTTTTCTAAAAAACCTCTCAAATTATTCAAAAACTATCATAAACACGAATTAAACAAATCGTTTCGGTCACGCATGTTTTGATACATGGTGTACGACATTTATTAGGAGTTATTAATTGGAACAGTAGCAAGGTCCATGACCTGCAACACTTTTCGATTATGGAATGTTGGAAATGTCAGTTACTGCAATTGGTCGTTGCGAATTTAAATGGGCGTTTTCCGAAAAACCTCTCAAATTATTCAGTAACTGTGATAAACACGAACGCTGTGCGACATTTATTAGGAATTATTCATTGGAACAGTACCTAGGTCCAAGACATTCACACTTTTCGATTATGGAATATTCGAAATCTAAGCTACTGCGTTCTGTCGTTGCGAATTTAAATTTCAGAAACTGTCATAAATACGAATTGAATAAGTCGAGAGTCGCGCCGGTTACAAATGTTTTTGATGCACGCGATGCGAAATTCATTAGGAATTATTAATTGGAACAGTACCTAGGTCCATGTCCTTCAACACTTTTCGATTATGGAATGTTGGAAATATAAGCTATCGCAATCGATCGTTGCGAATTTAAACTGGTGTTTTTTGAAAAACCTCTCAAATTATTCAGAAACTATCATAAACACCAAATGAACAAGTCGTTTCGGTTACGCATGCTTTGATACATGCTGTGCGAAATTTGTTAGGAGTTATTAATTGGAACAGTAGCAAGGTCCATAACCTGCAACAGTTTTCGATTATGGAATGTTGGAAATGTAAGCTACTGCGTTCAGTCGTTGCGAATTTAAATTTCGGAAACTATCATAAACACGAACTGAATAAGTCGAGTGTCGCGCCGGTTACGGATTCTTTTGATGCACACTGATGACTTTCAACGCTTTCGATTATGAAATGTTGGAAATGGAAGCTACTGCGATCAGTCGTTGCGAATTTAAATTGACGTTTTTCCGAAAAACCTTTCAGATTATTCAGAAATATCGTAAACACGAATTGAACAAGTCGTTTCGGTTACGTATATTTTTGATACACACGCATGTTTTTGATACACACAATTTAAATTGGCGTTTTCTGAAAACCTCTCAAATTGTTCGGAAACTATCATAAACATGAACTGAACAAGTCGAGTGTCTAGGTACAACTAGGCACAACAATTATGTAGGAATGCAATAACGTTTTATTTTACAACGACCTGATCAGAAAGTTCAGTGTGATGATGCGAAACTTTGATCCCTAGAAACGATCATTCTATTCTACTTTAGAAGCCCGCAACTTTACCCTTACCTACTTTTCGATGATGGAACGTCATAAATTTCATGTACCTACTGCGATGGGTTACTCTGAATTTAAATTGGCATTTTATGAAAGTCCTGTTATATTGGTCAAAGGATGTCATAAATACGAACTGAGCACGTTATGTGTCGCGTTGATTACTTTTTTCCCATTCGTACTGTGCAACATTTATTAGGAATGATTAATCACAATATTACCTATTTTCATGACATTCATTCAGACTCTGCCTTATAATCATTTATTAGGAATTATTTATTATTATTATTATTATTAAGAATTTATTAGGAATTATTAATCACAATATTACCTGTTTTTGTGACATTCATTCGGACTCTATCTTATAATCATTTATTAGGAATTATTTGTTATTATTATTAGAAATTCATTAGGAATTATTAATCACAATATTACCTGTTTTCGTGGCATTCATCAAGACTCTATCTTATAATCGTCCATATACATATAATATAAAATTCGTCCAGAAAATTCAGTGTGGGTTATAATTAACCCCGAGCACATTGAAAAACTCTATCTGCTTACACTTTCTGTGAACCACCAGTATTTTTTACCGCAGTTGAACTTTTTCGCGTAATAACATCGACGTAGAAACTCAATCTTACTTTAGTCTTATCTAACTTTAACATTACTTAGTCAAAATTACCTTGTGCGCTATTCCATCATCGATCTGTTGATCGTTCCTCAAGTTACTTCTGATATTGTTGAAATTTCGTGCCGCTTCAACCGTCGAAGTGTATCCGTTGTTGAGTAATTCAGGCGGCGGTTTATAGTCTCGATAGCCTGTCGGCGAAGGGGTGGTACATACTTTCTCGTCACTTTCTGCGCCAAGTGTGAGAGAATTAGAAAAGCGTCCAGCACCCGATGCGTCGTCATCGACGTCATCCTCGAAAACGTCGTCGTTTATACTGTCATCTCCCGTCATAATCTGTAAATAAAAGTACAGTCAAAAAATAGAATAGAATTATAATAAACAGAATAGAATAGAATAAAAATAGAACATAATAGAATAGAATTATAAAAAATATAATAAAATAGAATAAAAAATAGTTAGAATACATAACGTATGTTTTCGCGTTACATGATGGCGCGTCTAACATAAGCGGTGTATGGAAACAAAAAGTTTAATCGCGGTTACTATATAAACCATCGTCGGCAGTTCACATAGAACGAGTTCATTGGGAAACGCCGCATGATGCGTATACGTTACAGACTATCAAGAGGTGCCTTGTTTTCAGCCTATATATATAACTCGATTCGACGAAAATTGTGAACGACAAAATACAATATGGGAAATACAAAATACTCGGTACTTTAAGAAGAAATGTAAATACATGTCTCCTGTTCCATATGAGTCGCCATTAAGGATGTCACCGAGGAAAAGTATGAACTCATACAAAATGGTAGGAACCTAAAGCACTTTTAATTTTCACAAAAAAGTGGGCACTAACCACATCGTTGATGCCAAGGATAATAGACATGTTTTTGGTAAGTAATCTACATTCTAATATTCCCGAAAAATCATGGCAACACGATTAAAACCTCCATCCCGAGAGAAACGGGTTTAAGGTTTCTCTTTTTCCTATTCTCTTTTATGCGACGCAATCGGAAGACACTTCTAACTTTGTCGCTTTTACGTACAAGTCCTTTCAGTCAACCAGTTAATGGCCCCAAACATTTAAAAAACACGAACCCCACCATTTTATTTTTACCCCTTAGACACGGCGGTCCACCCAAGTGCGACATTCAGATACTTGGCATGGTCGCGTGTGTTAACATCTGTAAACACGCCGAAAAGGGATACTATAATGAATTGTAACACGCAATTAATCTTTTGACTGCAATGAACCGACTATAAGCGCATATATGCGTCTCCAATCGTTTCGATTTCTTACCTATTGCAGCCACAATTATCAGTGTACGAGATAAATACAGATGTATTCTTCGTCAAATAATTTTCTTGCATTATTTAATTTGGCGAACATGAAGCATTATCATTAGAACTTAATTGCGTCTTACATAATCAATCAATAGAATTCACACCAGCGAAAAGTGTTTCGTCGTGTTTGCTATTGGAACGGTGCTTCAATACTTTGGCTTCTAGCAATTCTGCGTTACCTTCATTTTGCACGATTTAATCATACTCTGCAGTATTTCATCGCATGGCAGTTTTAACATAGCAAAATTCGCGGTGACCAGCGCAAAATATTTTACAAGAAATGCAAAAAATTCACAATGAAACCTATTTGCAATCTTGTAAAAGCAGTTGATATTGGCACGGTACTTCAATATTTTGGGTTATAAGAACTCTGCGTTACCTTCATTTTGCACGATTTAATCATAACATTTCATCGCATCGCAGTCCTAACATACAAGGTGACCAGCGCAAAATATTTTACTAGAATTGCAAAAAATTCGAAATGCAGCCTATTTGCAATCTTGTAAAAGCAATTGATATCGGAACGGTGCTGCAATACTTTGGCTTCTAACATCTGTGTGTTACCTTTATTTTGCATGGTTTAATCAACCCCTGCAGTATTTCATCGCATGGCAGTTTTAACATAGCAAAATACGCGGTGACCAGTACAAAACATTTTACTAAAAATGCAAAAAATTCACAATGAAACCTATTTGCAATCTTGTAAAAGCAGTTGATATTGGAACGGTACTTCAATACTTTGGCTTCTAAGAACTCTGCGTTACCTTCATTTTGCACGATTTAATCATATTCTGCAGTATTTCATCGCATCGCAGTCCTAACATAGCAAAATTCGCGGTGACCAGCGTAAAATATTTTTTACTAGAAATGCAAAAAATTCACAACAAAGCCTATTTGCAATCTCGTAAAAGCAATTGATATGGGAACGGTACTTCAATACTTTGGCTTCTAACAACTCTGCGTTACCTTTATTTTGGACGATTTAATCATACTCTGCAGTATTTCATCCCATCGCAGTTCTAACATAGCAAAATACACATGGCAGTCAACGTGTTAATACGCGACTTCCGTGATCCATTTACCGATTCGCGTTTTATCATAATCCGAAGGACGTCCTTTGATGAGGGGAGCGGCGGAGGCGTGCGGTTGAAGAAATGCTCAAGGTATTCTTGCGATATAATACCACGGGGCAAAGCAGGGCTCGCTTGTCGCATTATCAAAGCTACCGAGAAAACCAGTTCGAGGAAGCGAGATCGGCTTCGTCGCAGTCGTCGGTTGCCATTACCGCTGCGAATGCTGAAATAACTGTCCTTCGATCGGCCCGACATCTCTATCCAAAGAACGTGCCGTAATGGTACGACTGCGCCGCACTAAAAGCCAATTAGTAAGCTTCCCGAGATGCGACGACTTTAATGAGACACTAGATCCGCTCGTAATCGCGAATGATAATAAAAGCCGCGAGGCTTCCCGGGCCTGCGCGAGATCGTAATAGACTCGCTGGATGGAGAAAAATGATAAAGCCGTGAAATGAATAAGTTCGCGTTAACTTGTACGCTGCTGCGCTCTTTTTAAGTGTTGATGGGGGGAAGAATTCAATTTTAATGGACGCACGATTGGCACCGACGTGTGAAGCGGCCGCTGATTTGTAATGTGAGCAAGAAATATTGCGCGTTGATGTTGACGAGAAATACAGTTTGATGAGGGAATGTAGAGATTTAGTTAATATGCTGATTCGACGAATGTTGTGGGATATTTACAGAAGTACATAAGCTTTAAAGTGTTAGTGACTATAAGCGGATTTATGGAGATAGCGTATTTTCGGAACAAATGTATTATAAGTTATTGTCGTAATTTCCTAAGCGCTGTATGAGATGCAACACATTTTAATCATTTTCTTTGCATTATTTTCGATGATTATTTTCGATGATTTCTTTGATTATTTTCGATTTTATTTGAATGTTTCGAAGCATTTAAAGTTGTTTTCACGGCCGTGAATATTAGCCATGCAAAATTATAAGAAATATATTGCTTTTACACGGCCGTGATCTTTACTAACAAAGATACATCAACCAAAATGAGGCGTCGGTTCCATCGCATCAAATTTAATTAAATAAAATAAGTTTTGCATGGAAGAGGAAAAATGTATATTTTACCATATTCGATTCTGCTTCCGTCATTAACACTTCTGCTTTACATCAACGTCAAATGTTTTCACGAAATCATCTTGCTTCTTTCCTAAACGTTCCATACGTTACATAAATTCTCAATAAAAACATGATCGACGATAAAATCGAAAAATCGAGAGGCCAGAGAAAAATGGCCATTGCCCTTATGTCACATAAGCGAAACCTCGAACGTTCGTGTTCTCAGTTCACTGTGGCTTCGCGATAATGCACGTATCGTCATGGCATACTACATTCATACGTCTGTTTATGACGTGTATTAACGACTAGATTCTCTGGCTTACGAGGTACCCTCACGTACGACAAGCCAAAGTAGCCATCGTCGCGTACTAAATTATTCACCCCAGACTCGACCTTGCGTCTCTCTTCCTCTCTCTGTTTCTCTATACCCTCGTCTCCATCCTTCTCTATACCCTCCGCTCTCTACTTCACTATCTTTCTTGCTGTTCGCGAACGGGAGATTATATCGGATTTCTTCGGTGCCTCTCCAACTGGAACACTGCTATAAATCATGCATGGCCGTCACCTTATGCTTCTTGAAGTGGTGGCTTTTCGTGAGCATTTCAATTTTGTTCGGACTTCGACTAATACGGACTCCTTGCTTAGTGTTAAAATGCATTTGTGTGTCAAAATGGTGTATTTTAATGTACCGTGATTGGACCATTTGGAAAGTAGGTAAAAGGTGTTAAACGGACAAAGTAAGTGTAATTGTAACTGTAAAAAAATTATAGATAAATAGTTCTCCTTGAAGGTGGTGTGAAAGGTGTTTTGAAGCAAGAGAACGATTGTGTCAGCAAATATTGCCTATGAAATAGAATTAATTGAGTGAATAATCTCAAAATGCCTATATAAAGATGTTAAACAGACAAAGTAAGTGTAACTGTAAAATTTGTGTCGGCAAATATTGTCTATGAAATGGAATTAATTCAGTTAACAATCTCAAAATGCCTATATAAAGATGTTAAACGGACAAAGTAAGTGTAAATCTAGAATTACAGATAAATAGTTCTGCTTGAAGAAACTTTGAAATGAATGAAAGGAATTTTGAAGCAAGAAAACGATTGTGTCAGCAAATATTGCCTATGAAATAGAGTTAATTCTTTTAATAATCTCAAAAGGTCTATATAAAGATGTTAAACGGACGAAGTAAGTGTAATTGTAAAATGAGAGGTAAGTAGTTCTGGGTGAAAGTGTCATGAAAGGAAGTTTGAACCAAGAGAATGATTGTGTCGCCAAATATTACCTATGAAATAGAATTAATTCAGTTAATAATCTCAAAATGCCTGTATAAAATGTTAACGGACAAAGTAAGTGTAACTGTAAAATGACAGATAAATAGTTCTGTTTGAAGGCGGCATGAAAGAAATTTTGAAGCAAGAAAATGATTATGTCGCCAAATATTGCCTATGAAATAGAATTAATATAGTTACTAATCTCAAAATGCCTATATAAAGATGTTAACCGGACAAAGTAAGTGTAACTGTTAAATTGCAGATAAATTGTTCTACTTGAAGGTGGCATGAAAGGAATTTTGAAGTAAGAGAATGATTGTGTCGCCAAATATTGCATATGAAATAGAATTAATTCAGTTAATAATCTCAAAATGCCTACATAAAGATGTTAAACGGACAAAGTAAGTGTAAATGTAAAATTACAGATAAATAGTTCTGCTTGAAGGAATTTTGAAATGAATGAAAGGACTTTTGAAGCAAGAAAACGATTGTGTCGGCAAATATTGCGTATGAAATAGAATTAATTCAGTTAACAATCTCAAAATGCTTACATAAAGATGTTAAACGGACAAAGTAAGTGTAACTGTAAAATTATAGATAAATAATTCTACTTGAAGGTGGCATGAAAGGAATTTTGAAGCAAAAGAACGATTGTGTCGGCAAATATTGCGTATGAAATAGAATTAATTCAGTTAATAATCTCAAAATGCCTATATAAAGATGTTAAACGGACAAAGTAAGTGTAATTGTAAAATTACAGATAAATAGTTCTGCTTGAAGGTGACATGAAAGGAAGTTTGAACCAAAAGAAACATTGTGTCGGCAAGTATTGCCTATGAAATAGAATTAATTCAGTTAATAATCTCAAAATTTCTACATAAAGTGTCCAATTATTTGCACCTGGTGCCTGTAAAATAATTTTGCATCAACCGTACTACGTCATAATTATCGTTAAACGAGAAATAATTTCCGCAATAACTTCAAACATAAACTACCCAGTCGTATCAAGCGGTCAATATACGTCAAGTTTTACATCACTTCACATTTAACCCACATAATCCACCGTACTTCTCGGAAGTAACTGTAAAATGACACACATCGTCCATTGTGCCGCTTTATCGTTCATTGTTGCTGAGGTCAAAAGCAATTTAAGTCGATGCGTTAACAGCGGCACTCGAGTAGAGTCGAACTTCTGCAGAACATCGAGTAACATTAATGGTGATTTACGCATGTAACAAGTCTTGTCCTCACGGCTCAAGAAAAATGAATGAAAAAACACCAAAGAGCAAAAATCAGGATGCAAGCAGACAAAGTGGAGGAGTTAAAAGTCGCCACTAACAATTCGTTTTAGAAACATGCGCTTGCATCGGTCGAGTTTTAACCCTTGCGGACCCTGTGCACATTGTAATGTACATAATTCTCTTCGTGCTGTATTTTATTACGTAGTTTTTATACAAATATTTTTCAAGATCTCCTTAATGTTACCAATTTTGCGGAAGGACCATGTGCCCATTAAAATGTACATTTACAAATTATAAATAAATCAATAAATGTTTCTGTAAAAACTATATTGTTGCCTTCATTAACATGAATTGAGTTAATTTTAGTATAAAAAATAATTTGTCTTAAACGAAAAAAAATTCAGATCTGAAAGGGTGAACACTTTAAGGACCGCTCACGAGTTTTCTCGTGTTTTCTACACGCTGTCTTTAGATGTCACTTACTTCGTCACATTATATCTGTACTGTCTATTTAAATAATTACATCAATACTCGATGTATTAAATTCGACTGCTTTCATGTTTTTTTCAAAGTTTTATGACATTTCTTTAAATCATTTTCTAAACAGTTTTTTAAAAATCCCTAAAGTGCATCCTATAAAATTATAAATTTTAAACAAAATTTTTTATAATAATGTTTTTTAAATATATATAATATATAATTATACAATTTCTGAAAATTTCATAAAAATTGCTTCATAAATAATAAAGTTATGATTTTCTGTAACGTCCAAGTTTCCCAAAAACGTGCGGTCCCAGGCGTATTTCTCACAGATTTCTTAACGGTCCTTCAAGTGCTAAGAAATCTTTTCCCCAACAAATGCAAGATTATTACTTTCTCAAACCATGAAAACTAAATTACTTTATTACCAGTCCGCGCATACTAATTACATAAAAAATGACAAATGGCCCGCCTATAATTCGCTTTCCGTTCAAACGATGCTACCAGTAACGGTGCCCTCCATTTCACTTCACCCTACAGACCGCCCTAACCTGCACCCGTGGCAATATCAAAAGATAGTCCCACCCCTAAGCGGAGAACTGCATTGGGGCGCACGAATGTGCCAAATTGCTGCTGATCGACTTAGGCACTACCTAGAGTACTAATTATTTCACGTATGAAGACGACGTATATGCATTGCAGCTGTGGAGCACAGTGGATGGAAACGAAAACAGTGGGAAATTGAAATTAATTGAGTACTGTAATACTAATGAATATACAAACAGTTCTATGTTGACCGAAGCGCTAGAATGTGTACTCTTGCAGAAATAGCATCGTGAAAATGATGTACCACTTGTTATTTAGGTATCGACTTTACGAATGTAGAATTGAAAAAACAACATATATTCGACATGTTTCATATACAACAGTTGCAATATCAACAGTTACAATATAACAGTTTCGTATACGAACAGTTCTGCAAAAGTATTACATTGTATTACATTATATAGCAAAAGTATTGCTATATGTGCCCATAATTATGAAAGTGGTCTAAGTCAAAATTTAAAAAAAATGAGTTTATCAGTTATTTCATACTACATTATTTTTAACTAAATTTATTCAATATAATTTTTACGAAATTGTCAAAAATGAACCATTAGATAGTGGTTGTAATTTCAACATTATATGGAATTCATTTAGTTTCAATTATGAAAGTGGTCTAAGTCAAAAATTTAAATAAATTATATAAACAACTTGAAAATGGCACGTGGCCTTCTTTGACGCGTTTCTGAACTACATAATAAAATAAATGACAATCAAATTTTAATAATAACGACAACTTCATTACTAGAAGAATCAATAACAAGAAGAGTAAAAAATACCGCGGGTGAATCTGTCTCTTGGCTACAAATTCAATGGATATTCTTGAAAAATGAACCTTATAAAATGTTCTATAAAACATCTTTAGATGATTCTAAATTTCACGTTTTGGATCTTTCATACCAAAAATATACGGAAATATTAAATTACTTCCATTGTACACCACCATTAGACCAGTATCGGAAGAAAAACATAAAGATATTATGAGTTTACTACCGTACATCCCTCCAGTTTTTCAGGAACATTTTAAGAATCTTAAATACTCGAAATAATGATAAAAATGGATTACTGTTTAAAAATAATTCATAAATGTAATAAATGTTCACGAATTATTTCAATCAAATTATTGTTTCAAATAAAACTCAAAGTTCTTTATTGCTTTAAGTCATTTATAGGACATTCAGTTAATTTTGAAAATGGTCTAAGTCAATTCAATCTTTAAAAATAATATTATCGTATAAAATTCACACAAAATATATTCATAGTAAATTTCCATTAATTAAGACTAATAAAATTATAAATTAAAATGTCGCATAATGTAAAAATATTTTTTAATTTATTCAAATGCAATTCATTAAATATCTCGAAACAAGAAATATATGACTTAGACCACTTTCATAATTATGGGCACATATAATTTCTGCAAAAGTACACATTCTAGCGCTTCGGTCAACATAGAACTGTTTGTATACAAAACTTATGTATAGTAACTGTTGTATACGAAACATGTCGAATATGTTTTGTTTTTTCATTTGTACATTTGTGAAGTCGACACCTAAATAACAAGTAGAACATCAACTTCACGATGCTATTTCTGCAAAAGTACACATTCTAGCGCTTCGGTCAACATAGAACTGTTTGTATAGGAAACTGTTGTACTGCAACTGTTGATATTGTAACTGTTGTATATGAAACATGTCGAATGTATGTTGTTTTTTACCAATTCTACATTCGTGAAGTCGACACCTAAATAACAAGTGGAACATCAACTTCACGATGCTATTTCTGCAAAAGTACACATTCTAGCGCTTCGGTCAACATAGAACTGTTTGTATACGAAACTGTTGTATTGTAACTGTTGTATATGAAACATGTCGAATATATTGACATGTTTTATGGCATGTTGAATAAACGAATATAACACGCGGATTAAAATGTTTCTGCTGAGCAGGCGGTCCAAGGGCCAGAAAAATGTCACAATTATTGACATAATCAATTACTACTAAAGAAAGTCGACCGAATACCCCGCCGTTTTTATTATATTCGAAAGATAATGTTTTAAATGTCTAAAAAGAGATTTCTTGTACTACAACGTACGCCAGTAAAGTGTTGCAACCAATTTTTAATTTCAAAATCTTTTCACAATTTCTTGTTATTCTACAACATATGCTAGTAAAGTGTTTCAACCAATTTTTAGTTTCAAAATCTTTTCACGATTTCTTGTTGTACTACAACATACGCTTATAAAGTGTTGCAACCAATTTTTAAATTCAAAATCTTTACACGATTTCTTGTTGTACTACAACATACGCTGATAAAGTGTTGCAACCAATTTTTAATTTCAAAATCTTTTCACGTTTTCTTGTTGTACTACAACATACGCTGATAAAGTTTTGAAACCAATTATTTATTTCAAAATGTTTTCACGATTTCTTATTGTACAACATACGCCGATAAATGTTGCAAGCAATTTTTTATTTCAAATCTTTTTACGTAAGTATGATCGTACCTTTCTATAGAATACGAAGATGTTATTTCGTATCGGATGAAGAGTAACTGTATGCAACTGATTAAAAATAAAACAATAATGCCTCGCCCCTTTGTGCGGAACGCCATTTGTCCCCGTTCGCATCAGGGGCTCCGCTGATATCTACGTATAACGGTATATCTTTTCAAATGCGATGAAATTGGTGGCATTGGCAAACGCAGATATTATTCCGATAAAAGCTTTCGCTGCGCATATCCTACCGGCTCACAGTGATGCGCGCGTTGCCTGGATTAAACTTATTGGAAACGCACACAGCGTCATTTTGCCTTTGAGGGATTGCGAAAATCATAGTTTGTTTACGCGTCCCATAGAAACGGGAGTCCGAACGATTTAACATAATCTCTCCTGATGGATACAATATCGGTACCGTGTGCATTGTACACACACAATATAACGCGAATTCTGCGTTAATGAGACGCTACGCGAGCAGTATAAAAGCAGAATCAATGAAGGCAATGTCGACATAGATTACTTTTGACAATATAATTATCGTTTTGAATGAAGGAAATTCGAAATGATACTTCAGTAATTGCGCAAGTGTACAGAACGTATCGCGACATAATAGGACGTAATAATTTACTAAACAACGCGCAGATACTTTTTACGCATATACAACTTCTGGTGACAAGATTATACTAGTATATCAATAGTACGTAGACTACTGTAATCTTTTAACCCGTATCGATCTAACAACAAGTGTGGCAAAACATCGGGCAAGCAACTATTTACAAATATCACCGAACATATTCTTATACATATTTTGCCTTATTACCAAGCGCACAAGTAGCGACTGCTGACTAATCTTTGATTAAGCTGAAATTCTAAATGATACTTCAGAAATTGTGCAAGTGTACAGAACCTACCGCGACATAATACAACGTAATAATTAACTAAACAACACGCACATACCTTTTACGTATATACAACTCCTCATGATGAAATTATGCAAGTACATCAATGGTATATAGACTACTGTCATCTTTTAACCCGTATTGATCTAACTGCAACTGTGGCAAAACATCGGGCAAGCAGCTATTTACAAATATCACGGAACATATTCTTATACATATTTTGCCTCATTACCAAGCGCACAAGTAGCTGCTTAATCTTTGATTAAATTGAAATTCGATTTACTTGCGATTACTTGCGATTCAGAAATTGCGCAAGTATACAGAACGTACCGCGACATAATACAACGTGATAATTAACAAAACAACGCGCGGATACTTTTTAATCATATACAACTCATGACAAAATTGTGCTAGTATATCAATAGTACATAGACTACTGTAATTTTTCACTCATATCGATCTAACGCCAATTGTAACTAATATCACCGCACACATTCTTATACATATTTTGACTCATTACCAAACGCACAAGTAGCGACTGATTAATCTTTGATTAAGCTGAAATTCGAAATGATAAACAACGGGCAGATACTTTCTACACATGGCGACGAAATTATACTACTATATCAATAGTATATACGTTTATTTTGAAAGTGGCCTAATTCCATTTATCTTCAAATCGAGATAAATAACATGAATTTGTACATGTTTACATAATCATGGTAACCGGAAAATATTGAAAAACAGAATTAGGCCACTTTCAAAATAAACGGCTCGTATATATGTAGACTATATCACAGTAATCTTTTAACCCTATCGATTTAACTGCAACTGTAACAAAACATCGGGCAAGCAGCTATTTACAAATATCCACGAACACGTTCTTATACATATTTCGCCTCATTACCAAGCGCACAAGTAGCGACTGATTAATCTTTCGATCGTGCGCCGGATCGAAGGCAAACGATCAGTAGTCGGATTCGTGACCTACGGGCGGATCCGTAGGCCTGGAAGTACTTGCAACACCGGTTCTCGTCTTGCGCCGTCGAAACCAGCCGCGCTTCTGTGCAGCTCGTGGCAATAAAAGCACCCTCCTCCATCGGTCAGACCCCTCTCAGTGCCCTCACGTAATTGGATCGCGAAATTACCGCTGAAATTCCCTGACACTTTGTATCCCCCCGTGCAGAGTGATAACGAGACTCGTCGCGATATTAGTTCATAATTAAATTTCGCGGGGTAAACTTTTCCACGGCCCCGCCACACGTGAGTTACATCAGTATGACGCGTATTATCCCTGCACACTCTTCGCGGACCGCAGCAAGCGGGGAGTTTGAACACACAAAGGCGCGCGTGTTAGAATCAAGAGAAGAGATAAATTGCGAAATCGTTATTTTACAATAATCAGTCCGAACTCTTTACAATTCGGTGGAATGCCGAGGTGCGAACACTTTTTCAATTCTCCAGATGGTGGAATGTGTGATTTTGTGCCAATGAGAAAGAATGCATGACTATATTTGTTAAGACGAAACCAATCCCGATAATCATGAGTCTTTGCGAAACCTTCAAGCG
The DNA here is from genome assembly GCA_033815515.1 of Cryptocheilus praepositus. Classification (NCBI taxonomy): domain Eukaryota; kingdom Metazoa; phylum Arthropoda; class Insecta; order Hymenoptera; family Pompilidae; genus Cryptocheilus; species Cryptocheilus praepositus. The sequence goes on from JAWWQZ010000093.1 coordinate 40,446, forward strand.
TAACAGTGTGTCCAAACGAAAAAGATTCGTAGCGTTTAGTGAGTTTTGAGCGAACATTTATCGTTTAATAACAGAAGTGCGCATCACACTTTTGTGTTTAAAATTTTAATATTATGACTCGCCGCATTTCATACTACAACAATGTTTACTTCAGTGCCGAACATCACCTAAGACCCCCTTGAAATTCGCCGCAAATTTATTTTCCCCTAACACGCGTGTTAGAATCAAAAGAAGAGATAAATTGCGAAATCTTTATTTTACAGTAACCAGTCCGAACTCTTTACAATTCTCCGGTGGAATGCCGAGGTGCCAAGAAATGCGATAATCTACCACCCCTTCATTCCCCTTCCGATTTCCAAACAAAAATTTGTAGCGAAGGAAGCCTCTCGTGACAGATATTTCGATTATGACTCGCCGCATTTCGGACAACAATGTTTACTTCCGTGCCGGACATCGCCTAAGACCCCTTTGAAATTCGCCGCAAATTTATTTTCCGCTAACACGTGTGTTAGAATCAAGAGAAGAGATAAATTGCGAAATATTTATTTTACAATAATCAGTCCGAACTCTTTACAATTCTCCGGTCGAATGCCGAGGTGCCAAGGAATGCGATAATCTAACACCCCTTCATTCCCCTTCCCTTTTCCAAACAAAAATTCGTAGCGAAAGAGGCCTCTCGTGACAGATATTTCGATTATGACTCGCCGCATTTCGTACAACAATGTATACTTCAGTTCCGGACATCACTTAAGACGACCCCTTTGAAATTCGCCGCAAATTTGTTTTCCGCTAACAAGCGTGTTAGAATCAAGTAAGAGATAAATGGTGAAATCTTTATTTTACAATAATCAGTCCGAACTCTTTATAATTCTCCGGTAAAATGCCGAGGTGCCAAGGAATGCTATACTCTACCACCCCTTTATTTCCCTTCCCATTTCCAAACAAAAATTTTCTCAAACAAAAATTTGTAGCGTACAACAATTACTTCAGTGCCGGACATCACCTAAGACCCCTTTGAAGTTCGCTGCAAATTTATTTTCCGCTAACAGTTGTGTTAGAATCAAGAGAAGAGATAAATTGCGAAATCTCTCAGTGATTCTCCGGTGGAACGCGATGCGCGTCGACACTCTACCACCCCTTCATTCCCCTTCCCTTTTACAAACAAAAATTCGTATTTGGATTATGGCTCATCGCATTTCGTATAACAATTACTTCAGTACCGGACATCACCTAAGACCCCTTTGAATTTCGCCGCAAATTTGTTTTTCGCTAACGCGTGCGATGGAATTTTCGTCGCTGATAAGCGACGCGCTTCTTTGGACACTCACGTTTAGCGATGCAGACGCGGGAATGGTGACCATGGTGGATCCGTCACCGCTGCCACCCCTCATCGTGTCCACGCGGAAGGAACAAAGGGCCGGGCCACTTCACGGCGTCACATGGGACGTCTGCAAACAGAGAACGTCCACGTCTATTCGTAATCTCTAATGGACCGAGGCTTAGAGCCGCCTCCTGTCTCGCGCGGACGAGAAGCTTGCTCGGGCTAAATCCTGGATTTCCATACAGGAAGGCGGATCAAGGGCATCCGAGATGCACGCCGCTTCGGGCCAGAGGTAAATGCGGCAATTATGCTTCAGTCGTTTTGCTGTGATCATGTGTGTGGCCCGATGTTGCGGCGTGCGGAAGTGGCAGAGACGAAAGATGTTGCCGTCAAGCGGAATTATTGGGTGCTTCGAGTTGTTTTAGTAAAAGGTATAATAGTGGTTATAATTGTGGGTCGACTGGAGGTGAGGTAGAAGGTTTACGGAGAGTGCCGTGAATTGGAATTGTTAGTTACGATTATTCAGGACGGAACGAATGATAGGTGTAGGATTAACGCTTTGCGATAGGAGTCCTCGTAGTCGGGACATTTTTAAGACTGACTGCCGTGATCGTCACAGATGACCGGCACAAGATGGCAGGAAACGAGGAATCCCGTAAAAGTACGTGTACCTCAACCTATGCATCTTAAAGCATGAAGACACTCATTTAGATGAAGTAGTTACACAAGCGATCATAATGTAACACGCTAATTAATAGTTTAACCCATTTGCATCATCGCTCTAAATCCGTAATCTTACTTAAAAATCCGACATGCGCAGCTAAACGTTGCCGATACCAGCATGGGCAAATTTCTGTCGTTAGTTCGAAATTTGTATGTTTCCAGAACTATTTTTTGGACTAGTTCCACGTTGAAATATAATTCGAAAACATCGCGCTTGGACATTCCATTGACGTTGATGATTACACCACTTACGGCAGTAAAATCATGTAATGTTGACATACAATTTCGTTTTTCCCATAAGAAATTTCCAGTTTCAATATTATCGGGCTGGTCATCTTCACTACTATCTATTAGAGGTATGGCACGTTTGCGCTTATGGGATATTTGCATTTCTATGCTTGAATCCGAATCCGAACTGTAATTCATTATGGTAACCTAATTTTGTTAAATTTTATTATCTATTACCATCGTTAGAATAGAAAGTTGAGAATAAAAAAGTAAATCTACACGAAATAGGATGACTTAATACTTTTATGATAGAAAGCAATCAAGTATATCGACTACCAAACTTATACGATCACAAGTATATTATCCGTCGAAATTTGCCTGAAATCTTAAAAAACTGCATCATTTAACACCAAACGTACTGGTACTTTACACCTACCTATACTTACCATGTTATGAAATAAACGTTGATTTTTAGAAAGAAATTCCACATTTACTAAAGCGAGAAATTGAATAATCAGATTATATAAGAATTTACAGAAAATCAAATGAGCGAAAGAAATAACAATGAATGTACGATTTTAAAGTAAATTTTGAAAGGGGTCATTTGACCCCTTATGAAATAAACGTTGATTATCGGACAGAAATTCGGAATTTGTTAAAGCGAAAAATTAAATGTTCGAATGATATAAGAATTTACAGGAAGTCAAATGAGCGAAAGAAATAAGAATGAATGTACGATTTTAAAGTAAATTTTAAAAGGGGTCATCTAACCTCGCTTGGTACGTTTAGTGTTAAAAATATCACAGGATTCAGCGTATTACAGAATAACCTCAGCTTTACCGCTATTTTTCCCGTCGGTAACAATTTGAAATTTCTGAAAATCGTTTTAGACGTCTGCTTCGATTCATGCATAATGCAATGTTATTGAGGATGAAGAAGTTTTCATCCGTTTCCCGGATAGCTCAACGAGTTACATTGAGAACAAATTGCGCCCATTTGTTTTCCATCCCGACTTTCGCAGCTCGTAAAAACGACGCCCGTTGAAAAATTACCGCCAAACTCGGTGGCTATAATTGACAAAGCATGGGTTATACCAATTGAACGATGCCCTTGGGACGCCCTCGAAACAACAGGTGAGAGCCAGAGGGTTATTTTTTGCCACCACCGACACGCCAAGTCTTGCGATATTTCCCTATTAAAATCGCAAAGCCCATGTGGTCGATATTTACTGACTCATCCGCGAACAAGAGTAATTTATGCAAGAGGAAAAAGATAACAAGCATCCCTCTATATTAGGGACTAAACACTATGGACTGCATTTTGCCAATATCTGAATATTTCAACACTTTATATAATGGTACTGCAGAGTATGATTTTGAATTTGTGTGAGTCGGTGGATGTGAAATTATGACAGAGAAAATCACCAGCGAAAGACTGCTTGCGATCTTCGATTTTTATTATCGTGGTATTTTAACACTTTATCGACCGCTATTGACTCAAGATGCCACTCACTAACGACCGACTCTGTTTTGGATATCGCGCAGGAATTGTGTATCTGCCTATTTGTAAAGCTTTATAACTGAAAAATACTGAATGTGTTGTTGAAAATCCTTTGGTTTCAAAGCAGTGTAATTTTATTGTCATTTAAAATTGTCATAGTATCATTTGATATTTATTTTATCTAATATAATCGTTGACCACTGAAAAGCCGATTAATCGGCTACCGGTAAATAGCAGTTGGAACCGAAAAGTCGATTAATCGGCTAGCGGTTGTTAAAGTGTTAAGTAAACAGCTTATTTGGTAGTTGAGTCATGTGCGAGGAAGGGTGCGTTTGCAAATTCAATGATAAAACGGAAGCAAGACCAAAAAGAGTTGAAAAGGGAGTTTTCAGTGAAGGTCTACGCGTGTTAGTAGAAAAACACATTATTTTGTGTTTAGTTTGTGTCAATATTTGTTCTTATGTATTGCTACCGTCTAGTTAATCAACTTTATCTTATAGCATGTTCATAGCATACGTTACAACCACATAAGAATTAAAATTATTATTAGAAAACGAATTAATAATATTAATATTTGTAAATTAAGCATAAATATTTATAAATAATTTATTAATTAATAATATTAATAAGAATAAGAATATTAAGAATTATTAATGTATAATTTGAATTATTGTGTATGAGTAATAATACACCATTATAAAGAAAATCGAAGTTTATTAATAGCCTTTGAATGTCAATAAAATATTTCAATACTAAGTTATTTCAGCATCCCCGCCCCACGCTAAGCCGGAAAGTTATCCGCGTCTATTTAAAAAGCGAGGTGAAGGAGAATGTCCCTACACATATTTACCTAGTTGCACGTGCATAATTATTTTATATACAGTGCACATATATTACAGTTCATTTATGTAAGAGCAAGGGAAGACCCTTTTATAAGTGATCCGGGGACATCGTGTGAGTCTGTTGAGCCCCTTCAACAAAGTTCGATCTATTTACGTAAGCTCACATGAGGGGAGAGAAAAACGCGGGACCTGTTATTTTAATAACACTGCCGCATTTCGAGAGTCTCATCTTATTTTTTTTATCTGATATTAACATTCTACTGACCAGATATTCCAAGTGAAAAACATTTTGTGGCGCGGTTGTTTCCAACATATTTTGTTGCACATCACGCGCTAAAATGAAACTTATTAGATATATTTAACTAGTTAAGCGCGTTTGATGTGTATACACGTCGAACCAAATCTGAATTGCAGTACGTATGATGTGTATACTTGTTGTGTAAAATAAAAATTGCCATTGACTATCAAAACTCGAAATTTCAATAAAATACAATAAGAATATTATTTGGTGGCTTGTTTCCTTTGTATTACTAACAAATCAGCTAAGTATTTTAAATTTCAAACGGACGGCGAGCGTTGATTTACGGGGAACTTGTGTAAACAATTAGCAGGGCCAATACTGGCCTTTTGCTACACAAAGCAGAGTCCTAGACATTCTTGAATTGAATACAAGAATAGACATTCTTGAGTTATTGTCAAAATAAACGTAAATGAAAAAATAGCTAAATATGTATAATATAATAATAATATTAATGCAATAAATTACTAAATTTAGCCACCAGATGGATGATTCAGACAGCAGTAGTCGCGAAATTTTTAATACGACCATTTGTCCTGCGTTCGACGTGTATATACGTCATTGCTTGATTTTAATTCCGCACTCTGTGAGGGATTTCTAAAATTAAATTCCGCACTTAACTGCTTAACCATTTCCCTGGATATAGTATACTAGATAGGATATGAATATATTTTAATGATCAATAAATTACTAGTAATTTACGTCTAACACGCTTTTATGGACTTTGGCAAAATGATTCAGTAAAGCGAGTTTACCCCTTGGATATATTTGGCGACTGAGATGCATCATGCTCTTTTTTCGTCAAGTGCAGGAGAACCAGTTTAATTCATCATTCGAATTGGGACAATATTAGCAAATTATAGTTATCATAGACATACTTCAAATAACGATGCGCCATTTTATTTAAAGGCGAATATTACTTTCATCAATATCGTTACAATTTATTTACCACAGTGCGCTGAATAAAATAGGTAATTAATATTAATAAAGCTACTATTCAAATCAATTTTTCTCCTTATATTAAAAATTGTAAACTGTCAACATTAGGAAAAAAAATGTAGCCGAATAATACTTCCATTAACACCAGTAACATATTTCATTTGCTACAGTATGCTGAATAAAACGGTAATTAATTTTATTTTCATGTTAAAACTCTTTAAATTTTGAATACAAATACGTTATGTGTCAAATTTTGTTATTATCTGTCGATCACCGACATATTAACATGTTCGAGAATTGTCCATAAATCACCTATAAATTGTCCACGAATAACACTTACTGCCACATAACATACTATGCTGAATAAAACAAGAAAATTAATGTTAATAAAGCTACTATTCAAATCGGTTTTTCTCCTTATATTAAAAATTGTAAACTGTCAACATTAGGAAAAAGAAAAATGTAGCCGAATATTACTTCCATTAACACCAGTAACATATTTAATTTGCTACAGTATGCTGAAGAAAACGGTAATTAATTTTATTTTCATGTTAAAACTCTTTAAATTTTGAATACAAATACGTTATGTGTCAAATTTTGTTATTATCTGTCGATCACCGACATATCACTTAACATGTTCGCGAGAATTGTCCATAAATCACCTATAAATTGTCCACGAATAACACTTACTGCCACATAACATACTATGCTGAATAAAACAAGAAAATTAATGTTAATAACGCTACTATTCAAATCGGTTTTTCTCCTTATATTAAAAATTGTAAACTGTCAACATTAGGAAAAAAAATGTAGCCGAATAATACTTCCATTAACACCAGTAACATATTTCATTTGCTACAATATGCTGAATAAAACGGTAATTAATTTTATTTTCATGTTAAAACTCTTTAAATTTTGAATGCAAATACGTTATGTGTCAAATTTTGTTATTATCTGTCGATCACCGACATATCACTTAACATGTTCGCGAGAATTGTCCATAAATCACCCATAAATTGTCCACGAGATGCACTTACTGCCACATAACTCGACGGCGCACTCACATATCAACGTTTACACCATCACACCGTAATCGTGAATCTTTGCGTCTTGCGCATGCCTTCGGGTAATTTAATTAGTGACAGAATGAAAAAGTAATTGAATATGGTCGCAATTAGAGACGGGCGCAATTGCACGTGTGCGTTTTCATTTACCAGCGGTGATCTCATGCGTAAAGCCATTCGTTACGGGCTACTCTGTTTTGTCTACCGCCGAGACAGCGAAACTGCACCAGATGCACTTCTCGGCTCTTCCGTTCTTGTTCGCGTGCCGGCGTAATAATTAGTCCGTTCTCTATTACATTTTTGTCTCCTTTACAAGATGCAAAGCGTGGACGTGTTCCGTGTTCCCTCTAACCCTTTGCCACCGACTTTTTCGGTTGAGCAAAGTTGCAGTCCGAGCCGATTTTCGCAGATGTGTCGACTGTGTTACAGGGTACAATAAAATGATCTTATATTCAAATTATCTATTTTCTATTTATTTATTTATTATCTATTCATCTATTTATAGATATAAAATATATCTTTTTCTATTATTTTCTAGTTTTTTCATTTTTACATCTTTAACACGTTGACTGCCGTGTCACCCGTATTCGGGTGACGGCAAAAAATCTTGATCGCGATGAACTTTTTTAGATTTCCTCAGGGGTCTGACGACAAACATTTGGACCGTTTATTTTGAAAAATATGTCACAGATTAGATATGTCACAGAAACGCATCAAGTATTAAGAATATGCAGTGTATAAACTTACTTCAACCGACTCAAGTTTCCAAATGAAGTGTTTATTTAACCCTTTGACTGCTATGGATGCATATATGCATCCGCCGGAAACCATTGTCAAATAATTTTGGCGTAAATTAAGAATTACTATTATAACTTAGTTGCGCCTTACATAATCAATCAAAAGAGTTCAAATTATCGAAAGTATCTCATCATATATCCGGTGCCGCAGAAGTGCGGGTCGATAGTCGTCGATGGTACCGTGGACAAATTAACCCTTTGACTGCTATGGACGCATTTATGTCGACTATAGGAGTATATATGCGTTTCCCAATTGTTTCGATTTCTTACCTACTGCAGCCATAATTATTAACAGATACATACAGATGCATTTGTTAATATACAACAGATAAATACAGATGCATTGTTTGTTAAGTCATTTTCTTGCAATATTTAATTTGGGGCAATGAGAAATTATCAGAACTACGTTGCGTCTTATATAATCAATCAGTAGAATTGAAACTATCGAAAAGTACTTCCTCTTCAGCGAGAGCTTCAACCGGGAGTATTCAGCAGTCAAAAGGTTAAAGGTAACTAAATGTATTACAACGCCAAGTTTTCCCAATACTTCGTTTTATTTTATGCGAGCCCAGAATCCGTCTCTCTCACACGTTCTCCGATCTTTTCCTCTCATACTTCTTTTCTATCCCGCCATTCTTCTCCTTGTCCTCACATCAAATCGTCACGTCCTTCCACAAAACATTTATCCCGCTAGCATCGTGAATCATTCTTCTTTCAGCACCGGCGTCTCGCGTATTTTTGTCGTAAACCGCGCTCTCTGTCGGCATAGCTTTTTTCTCGCAGATGCGAGTGACCGTAAAACGCAAAAGTGGTCGTCTTTATCCAGCACATCGGCCCACCCACCGCAGTAAGTTCCACCCACCCACGTTGCCTTTCACGCACTTCTGCCGGACGATCATCCGTTGCGGATTGGAAAGCAGGCGAGCCGTATTATCTCGTCGACGAGATCTCGCTGCTCGACACTCTGAAAAGGGTACGCGCGTCGGATAGAGAAAGAGAAAGGAAAAAGAGAGAGAGAAACTCAACGAGACCAGATCGGTTTGGATGCTGTCACGTGGAATTCGATGAAGTGTCTCAGACCTCAAGCAAGTAATGCATGTACAGACATTATATTTATAATTAGAGAAAGCATATTCAGATCAAATACTGAATAAAGTTATAATGTAATAAATGTAATTGCTTTACGTGCTGATAACCACGCGGAATTCGATGAAGTGTCTCAGGCATTAAGCAAGTAATACATGCAGAAAGATTATATTCATAATCAGAGAAAGCATGTGCAGATCAAATACTGAATGATATTATAATATAATAAATAGAATTGCTTTGAATGTAATTGCTTTGCGTGCTGATAATCACGCGAAGGTCAATGAAGTGTTTTAGGCGTCAAGCAAGTAATGCATGTATAGAGATTATAATTAAACAAAGCCTGTTCAGATCAAATACTGAATTAAATTATATTACAATAAAAGCTTTTCTGAAAACCACGCGACCAAAGTGTTTACACTAAATAACGATTATATTATATAATGCAATATTAATTGTAAGTTGCTTTGCGCGCTGATCACCACGCGGGATTTGATACAGTGTCTCAGGCGTTAAGCAAGTAATATATGCAAAAGGAATATATACACAATCAGAGAAAGCATGTTCAGACCAAATACTGAATGATATTATAATGCAATAAATATAATTGCATTAAATGATGATATAATGTAATAAATGCAATTGCTTTGCGTGCTGATAACCACGCGAAATTCAATGAAGTGTCTCAGGCGTCAAGCAAGTAATACATAGAAAGAGATTATAACCACAATCGGAGAAAGCTTGTTCAGACTGAATGACTTTATAATGCAATAAATGCAATTACTTTAAATGATAATATAATGTAATAAATGTAATTGCTTTGCATGCTGGTAACTACGCGGAATTTGATGAAGTGTCTCAGGAGTCAAGCAAGTAATACATGCAAAGAAAATATATACACAATCAGGGAAAGCTTGTTCAGACCAAATACTGAATGATATTATAATGCAATAAAAGTAATTGCTTTGGGTGCTGATAATCACGCGAAATTCGAATTGTGTCTTAGGCATCAAGCAAGTAACGCATCTATAGAGATTATATTCATAATCAGAGAAAGCATGTTCAGACCAAATACTGAATCATATTATAATGTAATAAATTTAATTGCTGTGCGTGCTGATAATCACGCGAAAGTCAATGAAGTGTTTTAGACGTCAAGCAAGTAATGCGTGTATAGAGATTATATTCATAATCAGAAAAAGCATGTTTCGACTAAATTCTGAATGACATTATAATGCAATAAGTGTAATTGCTGTGCCTGCTGATAATCACGCGAAAGTCAATGAAGTGTTTTAGGCGTCAAGCAAGTAATGCATGCATAGAGATCATATTCACAATCAGAAAAAGCTTGTTCAGACCAAACACTAAATAACGTTATAATGCAACAAATATAATTGCTTTCAATGACGTGTCAGGCGTCAAGCAAGTAATGCATGTATAGAGCTTATATTCACAATCAGAGAAAGAATGTTAGATATTCGACAGGAAAAATATTTTATTAACGGCGCAAATTGAATGAAAAATTCTTTTTGATTTGAAACGTATTGTTATATACAAAATAAATCCATAGAAACGTATCCGTAGAGTGAATATTCGATGAAAATTGACGGTGTGTATTAAATTTGGAACGTGCACATTGATTCGCGCGAACGTAATTAAATTCGCAACGGACATCAATTAGACGCATCAAAAGTGTGACCTACATAGAGAAGAATATTCGAATAAATATGAGCGTGGATTGACTTTCAACAGTGTTGGTACTGAAAATTGAAGTAACTACGGAGCAGGCGAGTGATAGGGGGCGAAGCGTAAAAATAAAAATTGGGACGCACCCGAGCTGAAAACGAAATTATGCCAATCTTTTTTCCCGCGACAGGCCATTCCCCGAGGAAACGTAATTTCAATACCTACTTCCACGGGTGGGAGCTTTAAAATCGATATCGCGGATGATTGAGAATCGCCGGCCGTGAATAATGACACCGAAACACCATCTGACTTCGAACACGTAATTGCAAAAATTCTTCTCCTCATAGACCGTTTCTAACGTAAAAATGTCACTTTAATATCCGGTGTTAAAGCTTCATCAATTTTTAACACGTCTACACATTTACTGTCTATACTTCCACCATATTCAAGGACGAAAGTCACAAACTTGACACGGTTCATTCAGTATGCCGCCCACGCCCTACTGATGCAGATTGTAACATTTCCGAAGCGTCGGCATAGAATTGAGTTTACACACGACAATGTGAAAGCCTTAAAATAGTAAAAAGGTTCAGTCACGCTCACTTGTCGCTACCGTGGCTTATCTCGCCAATCTTCACGGAACTTCCCACCAGGAATCATGCCGCAGCGGTGACCTTCAAAAAGTCCGCATGTTTTGCAGTTTAACCATTTGACTGCTGAATACGTCCACATTTCGCTAGTGTGAATTCCATTGATTCGTTATATAAGGCGCAACTTTAATTAACAAAGCGCAAGTTCTAATGATACTTCTTAATTTACGTCAAATTAAATAACTTGAGAAAATGATGTGATAATTAACGCATCTGCATTCATCTCGTACATTGATAATTATGACTGCAGTAGGTAAGAAATCGAAAAGAAATTGGATCGCAGTCGACACCGACAGATTTCAGCGAACGCATATATGTGCGTCCATAGCAGTCAAAGGGTCAATACAAAACATGCCAAGCGGGGTCAAATAACCCCTTTCAAAATTTACTTTAACACTGTTCTTTCTTTCGCTCATTTGATTTCTGTAAATTCTCATATTATGTGATTATTCAATTTCCCGCTTTAACAAATGAGGAATTTCTTTCTGAAAATTAACGTTTATTTCATAACAGGTTAAATTTACCCTCATGCTAAAAATAGGTTGGTATAAAGTACCGGTACGTTTAGTGTTAAATGATCTTCACTTAAATATTGCAAATTTTTAAGCAGTACGATTGAATCCGATAAATTGAAATATTGTTAATTTTTAAACGAGAATTTTCTATTTTTGTGAATGTATTTTCATACCTTTAGGCATTGTCGATTATCAAACGGCAATTTTAAATGATCTTCACTTAAATATTGCTAGTTTCCAAGCAGTACGACTAAATAAAATAAATTGAAACATTGTCAATTTTTAAACGAGAATTTTATATTTTTGTAATCGTATTTTCATACCTTTAGATATTGTCCATTATCAAGCGGCAATTTTAAATGATCTCCACTTAAATATTGCTAATTTTCAAACAGTACGACTAAATCCGATAAATTAAAATATTGTCAACTTTTAAACAAGAATTTTATATTTTTGTGAAAGTATTTTCATACCTTTACGCATTGTTGATTATCAAGTGGCAATTTTAAATGATCAGCACTTAAATATTACTAATTTTCAAGCAGCACGACTAAATCCGATAAATTGAAACATTGTCAACTTTTAAACGAGAATTTTATATTTTTGTAAATGTATTTTCATACCTTCCGGCATTGTTGATTATGAAGCAGCAATTTTAAATGCTCAGCACTTAAATATTACTAATTTTCAAGCAGCACGACTAAATCCCATAAATTGAAATATTGTCAACTTTTAAACGAGAATTTTATATTTTTGTGAATGTATTTTCATATCTTTAGACATTGTCGATTATTAAGCGGCAATTTTAAATGATTTTCACTTAAATATTGCTAATTTTCAAGCAGTACGATTAAATCCGATAAATTGAAATATTGTCAATTTTTAAACGAGAATTTTATATTTTTGTGAATGTATTTTCATACCTTTAGGCATTGTCGATTTCAAGCGGCAATTTTAAATGATCTTCACTTAAATATTGCTAATTTTCAAGCAGTACGACTAAATCCGATAAATTTAAATGTTGCCAATTTTTAAACGAGAATTTTGTATTTGTGTGAATGTATTTTCATACCTTTTATGCATTGTCGATTATCAAGCCGCAATTTTAACACGAAACGTACCAAGTGGGGTCAAATGACCCCTTTCAACATTTACTTTAAAATCGTACATTCATTGTTATTCCTTCGCTCATTTGACTTTCTATAAATTCTCATATCACCCGATCATTCAATTTCTCGCTTTAACAAATTAGAAATTTCTTCCTGAAAATCAACGTTTATTTCATAACGGGTCAAATTTTCTCTCATACTAAAAATAGGTATGTTAGGTCTAAAGTACCGGTAGGTTTAGTGTTAAAACGCCAAAGTGATAAATTCAACACGTTTAATTGCCGGCCACTCGCCGCTTCCACCGGAACTTACGACGACCATCGGGAAAATTGCGGCCGCGAATCGAGTCCACAGGCCGTCGCAATTCCAATCTCGCCTAGCGCAAGCCGCATTATTAAATGCGGAATCGGGGGTGCGGGCAGAACGCATATTGCGGCGCCTTAATGAGAGCGAGTTCGATCGAGTTAGGCCAGCAGGATCCGCGGATCGTTTGGGTCCTCGTGGTGCGACCGCACGCCATAAAAGCGCTCTCTATATTTAGCCCCGGCTTTCGGCGCACACTCACCGGCCAATTTCTCCGCGTGCCTTGTAGGTGCTCGTGGCATCGACACAAGAAAGGCGACTGTGTGCGAAATGTGTGAAAATGCGGGCGCCTGTGTTTGGGGAGTCGCACGCGTGCCGTTTTACGACTTTATACCGTGGCATCGGCACCGACGTGTTAGCGACTGGTGGGAAATTATCGGGCAATCAAACCTCTCGTTCGTACCTATTCATGCCAATTGGAGTACGATTGACGCGCAGGTGTCGTCGCTGTTCGGAATCGAAAAGCAGCAAATTACCACAGACCCTTCCTACCGTCTGCTGATGGAATGAATTTTCATTTGCAATCCGCTGGAATGGGTACGGATCAAGATGCCGGGCGGGTATGGTGGGTGAAAAGGGTTGAATGCAGAAAAAATGGTCGACGGTGCTTTTGGATGGAGTGATAAAAAGTGATGAAAAGGTTTTGGTGTGCTATGTTTAACCGTTTGGCTGCTGACTTATTTTTCTGGACATATGCTAAAACTGCGACACTAATTGCGCGTGTATGAGAAAAAATGGAAAACAGTTTTCATACAATAAACTCATTTATATTACATTACAACAACGAAAAATTTTTAAAATACTATTTAGTTAAATTTGATTTAATTTATTTTGTGGATAAAATTGGTAAAAAGCACTTATAATGCAGAAAAAGTGGTCGACCGTGCTTTTGGAAGGAAGTGATAAAAAGGTTTTGGTGTGCTATGTTTAACCGTTTGGCTGCTGACGGATTATTTCGGATATATGCCAAAACTGCGGCACTAATTGCGCGTGTATGGGAAAAAATGGAAAACAGTTTTCATGCAATAAACTCATTTATATTACATTACAACAACGAAAAATTTTAAAAACACTATTTAGTTAAATTTGGTTTAATTTATCTTGTGGATAAAATTGGTAAAAAGCACTTATAATGCAGAAAAAATGGTCGACCGTGCTTTTGGATGGAGTGGTAAAAAGTGATGAAAAGGTTTTGGTGTGCTATGTTTAACCGTTTGGCTGCTGACGGATTATTGCGGATATATGCCAAAACTGCGGTACTAATTGCACTAATAAAAAATGGAAAATACTTTTCATACAATGAACTCATTTATATTACATTGCAACAACAAATAATTTTGAAAATACTATTTAGTTAACACTTTAACGAACGCTAGCCGATTAATCGACTTTTCCGTTCCAACTGCTATTTACCGGTAGCCGATTAATCGGCTTTTCAGTGGTCAAAGGTTATATTAGATAAAACAAATATCAGATGATATTATGACAATTCTAAATGACAATAAAATTACACTGCTTTGAACCAAAGGATTCTCAACAACACATAAAGTATTTTTCAGTTATAAAGCTTTACAAATAGGCACATACACAATTTCTGCGCGATATCTAAAACAGAGTTGGTCGTTAGTGAGTGGCACCGTCAGTCAATAGCAGTCGGTAAAGTGTTAAATTTGTTTTCATTTATATTGTGAATAAAATTGGTAAAAAGCACTTATAATTCACTCAAGTTAACACAAATAATTTTTAATGATCCTTTACACCAGTGATTTGCTATAGAAAGCGCGTGAATTCCCTTTTTACAAATAGAGTTTACAATACAATTGTAAGGTAAATATTTGTAAATGTTTTACAATGTAATGTAATGTAAATGTACATGTAATGTAAATGCTTTACAATACAAATTAAGTTCACTGAATCAGAGCAGCGTTATTCCGCTCTCTGCAGTCTTGGCATAACAAAAAACTCTTAATTTTGGCACAACATATGGTTAAAATAGCCTGACACGGTGGTCAATGTGTTCTGAAAATTTATCAAAGACCCTGACGTAATTCTGAGCGGCATGAGTTACACAGTACGATTGCGTTAGCGTCGGTGTTCATTTATAAACGAGATCCTTGGGAAAGGTCGAATCGATGAACTTTCGCTTGTCGCCGACAAATAGGCGCCGCAGTGCATCACGATTACATTTCAAAACCGCAATCGTGTCTCATGCAATTAGCGTGCCGAAATGTCACGTCACACTATGCAGTCTCGCCTACATGGTGCCTGCTTAGCAACAATGCCATCGTACAATTTCTAAATACATCCTCAAAACATCCCTCATTACAAACCACTCAATTCACTCGGGACACTTCTAGCAATTAATTTTCACCAACAATTCGCCACACGCACTTTACACTTAAATCTGATTTGCCTGTGCCTCGCACTTATTATGTTTATTCTCTGCAGACAGCATCAGATAGGGGCTCCTACACACGTGGTCCCTTTAACTTTGACCCGTCACGTGCGATTCTAAAGAACCATCCTCAACCCCTCTAACGTTCCGCCCCTGGAGAATAATGCCGCGCCCCTCGGCAGACTCGTGTGCCGCGACTTTGAAACTGCGATCCAGTATCGATTAAATGTCACGCTTAAAGGTTGCGCTCGACTCCATGTTGAAATTCAGAGCACTTGATCGTAGCCTCGCAGCATAAAATAACTGTAATTCGCAGAAGACACCCCGGTGACACCAAACGCGGGGTTTTCTAAAATCTGCTAGTACCTCTCTGCAAGACGTCGTATCGAAGCATTTTCAACGATGACATTTCTAGCGAAATGTTATAAAAGCACCCTCGTCTAATCCATAACCGCAAACCACCCACGCGCACGTACACACTGTCATGCACGTTTACACAACCCCATTTCGACGGTTCTCATCGCGTACACACCCCTAATTTCACGACACCGCGCACACACATTGCACCACATCCTCTTTAGGACGCAGTGTTCGTCTCTGCCCCGTTCTAATTCACGGTCCACAGTACACAGCATCACTAATCACACCGATGGGGCTTTGCAACGTGATGCAAAACTGAATCCGCCTGTGTGTCGAAAATCCAAAGCTCACCTTTGCGTGCCAATACCGACGAGCGTCGATCGACCCAGTTTCCAGCCAAAACGTCAGAAGCGTCCTGTGCCTCCCTTATTCGCCGTATTTCGTCGCAAGCCGCTTCTCCCTGATCTTCCTTACCGCCCGTTCACTCTCGCGTCGACGTCAACTGAACGTGCACATCCGCCGACCCGCGTCGTTCGCCAATCTTTCGGTCAGAGTGACGCAGCCCGTGATTAAAAAATAATCGCCGGCTGAAAGACAAACGCCACGCAGTCGCTCGACGGAATTCGACTTCACTTTCGTCGCCTACGTTGCTTCGCAACCCTCCACACCCCCGCACGGCGTCGACCATCCCCGCCCTGCTGTCTTGCGATAGGTCGCGGCACCGTTGTCGACGACGTCACGTGACGACGCTGCCGACAGACGGACACAGTTCCCGACCAGACGGAGTACACGCGCACAACGCAGTCAGCTGAACGGATTCCAGCGCACGTTTCGCGAAATTCCACGTTGCGGATCCTGGGGTTTGTGGTTCGTGCGAAAGCGAGCGGAAAATGTGTGCTGTGGGACACGCGGGGAACTTGGGGTGCAGTGGCAAAACGTTAAATTGGATGCATGTATGTGTAAGTGCAGAAAGAGTACATGTGGGGTTAACACGTTGTAAACACGTTGACTACCACGGTTGTCACCGGTGACCAGCGCAAAATATTTTACTAGAAATGCAAAAAATTCGCAATTTGCAATCTTGTGAAAGCAATCGATATTGGAACGGTGCTTCAATACTTTGGTTTCTAACGACCCTGCTTCAAAATTGCAGTGATCAGCACAACATTTTTTAGTAGAATTGCAAAAAATTCACAATACGCGGTAACCGCCGCAAAAGATTTTACTAGAAATGCAAAAAATTCGGAATGAAGCCTGTTTGCAATCTTGTGAAAGCAACTGATATTGGAACGGTGCTTCAATACTTTGCCTTCTAATAAGTCTGCGTTACCTTCATTTTGCACGATTTAATCATATTCTGCAGTATTTCATCGCATCGCAGTTTTAACCTAGCAAAATACGCGGTGACCAGCGCAAAATATTTTACTAGAAATTCAAAAATTGGCAAAGAAGCCTATTTGCAATCTTGTGAAAGCAATTGATATCGGAACGGTGCTTCAATACTGTGGCTTGTAACAACTCTGCGTTACCTTCATTTTGCACGATTTAATCATATTCTGCAGTATTTCATCGCATCGCAGTTTTAACCTAGCAAAATACACGGTGATCAGCGCAAAATATTTCACTACAAATGCAAAAAATTTGCAATGAAGCCGATTTGCAATCTTGTGAAAGCAATTGATATCGGAACGGCGCTTTAATACTGTGGATTCCAACAACTCTGCGTTACCTTAATTTTGCACGATTTCATAATATTCTGGAGTATTTCATTGCACCACAGTTCCAACATAGCAAAATACGCGGTGACCAGAGCAAAATATTTTACTATAAATGCAAAAAATTCGTAATGAAGCCTGTTTGCAATATTGTGAAAGCAATTGATATTGGAACGATGCTTCAATACTTTGGCGTCTAATTTTTATCGCATCGCAGTTCTAACATAGCAAAATACACGGTAACCGGCGCAAAACATTTGACTAGAAATGCAAAAAATTCGTAATGAAGCCTGTTTGCAATCCTGTGAAAGCAATTGATATTGGAACGATGCTTCAATACTTTGGCGTCTAATTTTTATCGCATCGCAGTTTTAACACAGCAAAATACACAATGACCGGCGCAAAACATTTGAATAGAAATGCAAAAAATTCGTAATGAAGCCTGTTTGCAATCTTGTGAAAGCAATTGATATTGGAACGATGCTTCAATACTTTGGCGTTTAATTTTCATCGCATCGCAGTTCTAACATAGCAAAATACACGGTAACCGGCGCAAAACATTTGAATAGAAATGCAAAAAATTCGTAATGAAGCCTGTTTGCAATCCTGTGAAAGCAATTGATATTGGAACGATGCTTCAATACTTTGGCGTCTAATTTTCATCGCATCGCAGTTCTAACATAGCAAAATACACGGTAACCGGCGCAAAACATTTGACTAGAAATGCAAAAAATTCGTAATGAAGCCTGTTTGCAATCTTGTGAAAGCAATTGATATTGGAACGATGCTTCAATATTTTGGCGTCTAATTTTCATCGCATCGCAGTTCTAACATAGCAAAATACACGGTAACCGGCGCAAAACATTTTACTAGAAATGCAAAAAATTCGCAATGAAGCCTATTTGCAATCTTGTGAAAGCAATTGATATTGGAACGATGCTTCAATACTTTGGCATCTAATTTTTATCGCATCGTAGTTTTAACACAGCAAAATACACAATGACCGACGCAAAACATTTGAATAGAAATGCAAAAAATTCGTAATGAAGCCTGTTTGCAATATTGTGAAAGCAATTGATATTGGAACGATGCTTCAATACTTTGGCGTCTAATTTTCATCGCATCGCAGTTCTAACATAGCAAAATACACAAAAGATTTGACTAGAAATGCAAAAAATTGGAATGCAGCCTATTTGCAATCTTGTAAAAGCAATTGATATTGGAACGGTGCGTCAATACTTTGGCTTCTAATTTTCATTCATCGCGGTTCTAACATAGCAAAATACACGGTAACCGGCGCAAAATATTTTACTAGAAATGCAAAAAATTCGTAATGAAGCCTATTTGCAATCTTGTAAAATCAATTGATATTGGAACGATGCTTCAATACTTTGGCGTCTAATTTTCATCGCATCGCAGTTCTAACATAGCAAAATACACGGTAACCAAAACATTTGCTAGAAATGCAATTCTCAATAATCATATCTTGCAACGTGTGACACAATTGATAAAGAACGATGCTTCAATACGTTTGGCATCTAATTTTTATCGCATCGTAGTTTTAAAAAATAATAAAATGACGACGCAAGAACATTTGAATAGATAAATGCAAAAAATTGTAATGAAGCGTTTGCAATATTGTGTATAAAATTGATATTGGAACGATGCTTCAATACTTGATAAAAGTCTAATTTTCAACGCATCGCAGTTCTAACATAGCAAAATACACGGTCACCGGCGCAAATCATTTGACTAGAAATGCGGAAAAAACGAATGAAGCCTGTGTGCAATCCTGTGAAAGCAATTGATATTGGAACGATGCTTCAATACTTTGGCGTCTAATTTTTATCGCATCGCAGTTTTAACACAGCAAAATACACAATGACCGGCGCAAAACATTTGAATAGAAATGCAAAAAATTCGGAATGAAGCCTATATGCAATCCTGTGAAAGCAATTGATATTGGAACGATGCTTCAATACTTTGGCGTCTAATTTTTATCGCATCGCAGTTTTAACACAGCAAAATACACAATGACCGGCGCAAAACATTTGAATTAGAAATGCAAAAAATTCGCATGAAGCCTATATGGGTCCTTAAAAATTGATATTGGAACGATGCTTCAATACTTTGGCGTCTAATTTTCATCGCATCGCAGTTCTAACATAGCAAAATACACGGTAACCGGCGCAAAATATTTTACTATAAATGCAAAAAATTTGCAATGAAGCCTATTTGCAATATTGTGAAAGCAATTGTTAGTGGAACGGTGCTTCAATATTTTGCTTTCTAATAAGTCTGCGTTACCTTCATTTTGCACGATTTAATCATACTCTGTAGTTTTTCATCGCATTGCAGTTCTAACATAGTAAAATATGTGGTCAAAGGTGCAAAAGATTTGACTACAAATGCAAAAAATTCGCAATGAAACCTATTTGCAATCTTGCAAAAGCAATTGATATTGAAACGGTGCTTCAATACTTTGGCTTCTAACAACTCTGCGTTACCTTCATTTTGCTCGATTTAATCATATCTTGCAACGTGTGCACACGTTGTTAAAGAGAATCTACAATGACGTGTATGAGGATACTAGGTGTAGTCAATTAAAAAATAGTAAACGTGACGAAGTGCAGAGACCCTAGGATGTATGAAAGGAGTAGGTAAATGATTGCCGGCGGTTGCGCAGCGTGGTGTATGTATAAAATTTAGTTTAAAGAAGGTATTGTGCGGTACACGTACTTGATAAAAGTGCAGGTTTACAAACGGTAGAGGTGTACGGCAAGAAAGGACGTCACGCCGAACGAGAATCAACCCTGAGAACGTCAGCGGAGAAAACGAGAGGTTGGAATGTGTGCTCGGCTTGTGACAAGGGACGCAAGCGCACAGGGCGTCGTCCTCAATTCCTTTCTCGCTTTCAACGATTCGACGCGGCTTCTCTCTCTTCCTCCGTCTCGCTCTATTTCAACAATTACGTCATTCGCGTCGTGCGTTTGCGTCATCGACGGACAAGTGCGCGCACGTGCTGCCGTACGTTTATTATATGTTACGTTCACTATCATGGTATTTGAAAAGTGCAGTACGATATCATTCGTACTCGGGTAGATAACTTGGCGGAGTAGGGGAGCTATTAAATTAACACTTTAACCCCTTAACGACGAATGAGGATAATTCGCGACATACTGGTTCGCATGTCGCATATGGGTTTAAAATTATTTATATTTATATTGTGGACGATTGTATCAAATTTGCCTCAAACCCCTTAAAAAACCCCCTAATATGAAAAAACCACAAATAAAAATTGTTGACGGATTTAAATGTGTATAATAACAGGATATATACTATGTAATTATTTTTTCATCATTAGAAAAAAATTCAGGCGTTAAGGGGTTAAGGACCGCTCAGGAGTTTTCTCGTGTTTTTTACACGCTGTCTTTAGATGTTACTTACTTTGATACATTGTATCTATTTTGTCTATTCAACTCGGTTGCTTTCATGTTTTTTTCGCTTATTTACTGGTCCTTCATGCATTCTATAAATTTTATACAAATGTATTTTTTAAGTAAAAAAAGTTATGATAATTATTAAACAATGTGTTTTTTTTAACAATACTTAAAATACTTCCAATTATACAATTCCTGAAAGTTTCACAAAAATTGCTTCACAGATAACATACAAGTTTCCAAAAAACATGCGGGTAAAAGTTAAGTTAACTGTGTGGAATAGTATTTTTCAACTTCTTTGAAAGCCTTATTTGCGTATAGCATTTCTTCGTGGTTAAGTATAGGAAGTTGTCATGGTAGTCGATGCAAGACGACCGTCAAGACTGTGTCAACGTCGGTCACGCGACCAACTGTACTTGACAGTCAAGGTGAGACAAGTGGACTTATCACGCTACACGACCAATCGATCCTGACAAAACGGTATTAATTAGCACGAGACATCTCTTGCACGATTCAATTTTACATAAACATTAACAAAATTAGTATTTATTACAATACGGGTATTTTATCTATCATAAATTCGGTAATCTTCAATTTTACATGAACATCAACAAAATTAATATTAATTACAATACGGGTATTTTATCTATCATAAATTCGGTAATCTTCAATTTTACATAAACGTCAATAAAATTAGTATTAATTACTATACGGGTATTTTATCTATCATAAATTTGGTAATCTTCAATTTTACATAAACATCAACAAAATTAGTATTAATTACAATACGGGTATTTTATCTATCATAAATTCGGTAATCTTCAATTTTACATAAACATCAACAAAATTAGTATTAATTACAATACGCGTATTTTATCTATCATAAATTCGGTAATCTTCAATTTTACATAAACATCAACAAAATTAGTATTAATTACAATACGGGTATTTTATCTATCATAAATTCGGTAATCTTCAATTTTACATGAACATCAACAAAATTATTATTAATTACAATACAGGTATTTTATCTATCATAAATTCGGTAATCTTCAATTTTACATAAACATCAACAAAATTATTATTAATTACAATACAGGTATTTTATCTATCAAATATTCGGTAATCTTCAATTTTACATAAACATCAACAACCTTAATATTTATTACGATAACCGTATTTTACTCATTAGATATAACGCGCGTTACGATTTTACTCAATATTAACACAGTACAACTTCTTGCAGGACAAACATCGACCCAGGTGAACGACCGTATGCACGAGAACTTCAAAAACACCAACCCCATTTAATCCCACTGTCCATAGAAACGAAAACGTGAACGAAACGATCAACCTGTCGATAAGAGGTGAACGGGCGCACGTCATTGGTTCTGCTTTCGTCGTCAAATGGATGCTCCGTCGGTGATGATCGATTGGAATAGTTTGCGTGACGTCACAGTCTCCGGCATCAAACTGCGACTTACGGAAGAGGGAGGTGACGAAGAACATCGACAGCACGAAATCGATGAAACGTGCGCGTTGCCCAAACAGTCCTCGGTGTATTTTTACTCGGACGGCGAACGGGGAAGAATGGAATCGAAGAATTTCTAACGGAATGAAACGAAAAGTCCGCCGCATTCGCGATGTGCTGGGCTTGCGCAGAGCAGATTGGGTTTCGTGAATGGGCGAGGTGGTAATGATTGGAGAAACACGCGAGCGACGAGTAATTGGATCGCACCGTTTGCGGTCAGTCGAGCGTTGCGACACTTGTATGTTGCGCGACGATTGACCAAGTAATGGATGATTGGGTGCGAAGTATGGGATCAGTGGTCGGTGGAGAAGAAAAAGGAGTAGGCAGACATGTGAACGATGTGGTGCGACACGCGAAAATTGAACATGTTTGTAGTTGTTTGTTTCGTTTCGTTACCTACAGGGTCTGAAATATATTCATATTTGTTTCACTGGTACGTGCGTGTTATGAATGGCGGCGTTCTGATACTAAGAAATTGTAAACTGTCGCAAATTAGTCTGACGCAAGGTTGATTGGAAATATTCACCGTGCAAAGTTACATACTTCGGCGTCAGGTGGATACCTGCATAATAAATTCATACCCCTACCAAATCCTGAAAACTCTACTTGCAACTCTACCTACGGCGGAACTCGCCGCGAAGATGTATATTTCTATGGATATTTCTGCTGCGGAGAACAAGTAAATAATACTATAATATGCAAAATTACAAATAACCATAACAATATAATACCCATACTGCTAAACAACCGCCCTACCACGAAAAAATGCAATAAATTCATAGCCCTACCAAATCACGAACTCAACTTGCAACTCTACCTACGGCGGAACTTGTTGTGAAGATGTATATTTCTATAGATATCTCTGCTGCGGAAAACACGTAAATAATACTATACAATGCAAAATTAAAGTAACCATAACAACATAACATCCGCACTGCTAAACAGCCGCTCTCCACAATTAAAACAAAATTCACACACTTGGCGTCAGGTAGATCCTGCTAAATTCATACCCTATCAAATCCTGAACTCTACTTGCAACTGTACTTGCGATTGCTTTAACAACATAACAACATAACACCCGTACTGCTAAACAACCACGCTACCACAAAAAACGCAATAAATTCATACCCCTACCAAATCCCGAACTCTACTTGCAACTCTACCTACGGCGGAACTCTCCACAAAGATGTACATATATTTCTATGAGTATCTCTGCTGTGGAGAACACGTAAATGATACTATTACATGCAAAATTAAAATAACCATAACAACATAACATCCGCACTGCTAAACAGCCGCTCTCCACAATTAAAACAAAATTCACACACTTGGCGTCAGGTAGATACCTGCACAATAAATTCATACCCTATCAAATCCTGAACTCTACTTGCAACTGTACTTGCGATTGCTTTAACAACATAACAACATAACACCCGTACTGCTAAACAACCACGCTACCACAAAAAACGCAATAAATTCGTTCAACTCTAGCTACGACGGAAACTCGCCGCAAAGATGTATATTTCTATGGACATCTCTGCTGCGGAGAACACGTAAATAATATTATAACGTGCAGAATTAAAGTAACTACAAAAATATAATATCCATACTGCTATACAAGCGCGCTACCACAGCAAAAACGCAATTCACACACTTCGGCGTCAAGTGCACAATAAATTCATATTCCTACCAAATCCCGAACTCCACTTGCAACTCTACCTATGGCGGAACTCTGCACGAAGATGTACATTTCTATAGATAGCTCTGTTGCAGAGAGCACGTAAATAATATTATAACATGCAAAATTACAAACAACAAAACAGCATAATATGCATACTGCTAAACAGCCGCGCTCCACAGCTAAAACGCAATTCACACACTTCGGCATCAAGTGCACAATAAATTCATATTCCTACCAAATCCCGAACTCCACTTGCAACTCTACCTATGGCGGAACTTTCATGAAGATGTACATTTCTATAGATATATCTGTTGCAGAGAGCACGTAAATAATATTATAACATGCAAAATTACAAACAACAAAACAGCATAATATGCATACTGCTAAACAGCCGCGCTCCACAGCTAAAACGAAATTCACACACTTCGGCGTCAGGCAGATACCTGCATAATAAATTTATACCCCTACCAAATCCCGACCTCTACGTTCAACTCTAGCTACGGCGGAATTCGCCGCAAAGATGTACATTTCTATGGATAACTCCGCTGCGGAGAACACGTAAATAATACTATAACATGCAAAATTAAAATAACCATAACAACATAATATCCATTCGGTTAAACAACCGCTACCAAAGAATGCAATAAATGCCTACCAAATCCCGAGGTCTACGTTCAACTCCAACTACGGTAGAACTTTTCACGAAGATGTGTGTACATTTCTATCGATATCTCTGTTACGGAGAACATGTAAATAATACTATACAATGCAAAATTAAAATAACCATATCAACATAACATCTATACTACTAAACAATTGCGTTCCACAGCTAAATCGCAATTCCTCTTGCCGCTTCAACCCTGAACGCACCCTGAACAGTCTCGAAAATTGCCCGCCAACCCCCAGAGCCCTCGCGGACCCCGCGACACATCTCGCAAGCCCCGTTGGCTTCCGGTACCGGCGTCGCCGCCGATAAAATCGCACGAAAATTACCAACCCCTCGACACTTGAGGACGCCAGGCATCCCGGCGCCCGGCGGTTTCGTTCGAGGGTGTAGCGCGAGCAGCAGGAAGGGATGCTTTCGTCTGCGCATTCTCGTGCGGGGAGCTTCGCAAGCTCGCCACACGATGGCGACGCCTCTCGAGGAAGGAAGCAACAGACGACCCCTGCGCGAGAGAGCAAGGGCGAATCGGCCAATCGGGGAAGCAAGCGAGTCGGCAGTTTCTGGAATTCAGCGAGTCGACGCCATTTTCGGGCCGGCCCTCTTTCCTCAACGCCGAGAGAGGCCTCGTCTGTGGGGACGCTGATTAACGGCCCATCCGCCAAATCTCGCGCTCGGATATTTTCGGACCGACTCTACCTGCCTCGAGGCCGGAAGCTATGAAATACGAGAGTCTATTCGTTGCCGCGGAGCAAAAGCGCATGGCCGGGGCGTGAACGGTCTTTAAATTATGCAAACGACGAGCGGGCGCACGATACAAGCGAGTTTCCCTGCGATGGCCTTGGAGCGAATTGCCGACGAGAACTCTGCGTCCGTTTAAAAGCAGCCGACGCAGGCCGACTACGTGCTGTGCGATTGTTAGCGCGATGGATTACTGCTGTTAGCTGCGCATTATTACTTACGCGGAACACGAGACGTAGGTCGCTGCGGTGTGCAGTGACCGCTGTCGACGGAGTACGCCAGTTTTTCCTTCTTTTAACGCTTTACGTGCGGGTGCTTGTATGTAACGCGAGCAACTTTTGGCGTTTGGAGAAATTTATGCGCTTTACTTAAATATCGATAGCAGCGTAAGTATACATCGGATTTAACGATCCTTTTTTGCTTTTTCTCAGCTTTTACTGGGCGATCCGTATATGTAGAGGTGTGGACGCATAGTCTGTACAAAACAGAATATTCTGCGAGCCGCACATAAAGTGTTGAATGACGATGCGGTGAACATTCATTGCGCATGCTGGACCTTGGTCGGTTAATATTTTGACTGCCATGATGGTCACCGCTGGCCGACGCAAGAGATTTTGCTGGAAATGCAAAATATTCGCAATGGGTAGCAATAATTATTTCATAAATAGATAGAATAGTGATGCGATTCTTTGGTCTCCAATACCTGCACATTATTAACACTTTACCGACCGCTATTAACTGAAGATGCCACTCACTAACGACCGACTCTGTTTTGGATATCGCGCAGGAATTGTGTATGTGCTTATTTGTAAAGCTTTATAATTGAAAAATACTGAATGTGTTGTTGAGAATCCTTCGGTTTCAAAGCACTGTAATTTTATTTTCATTTAGAATTGTCACGATATCGTCTTATATTTATTTTATTTAATATAACCGTTGACCACTGAAAAGCCGTTTAATCGGCTACCGGTAAATAGCAGTTGGAACCGAAAAGTCGATTAATCGGCTGGCAGTCGTTAAAGTGTTAAATTTTGCATAACTTAATCAAACGGCAGTCAAGATGTTAACAATTTGACTGCTATGATGGTCACCACTGACCGACGCAAGAGATTTTGCTGAAGATCCAAAATGTTCGCAATGGGTAGCAATAACTGTTTTATAAATGCAGTCACTGTTAGAATACTGATGCGATCCTTTGGTCTCCGATACCTGCACATTATTTACACTTTGCATAATTTAAACAAACACTGTAGTATTTCATAACATCGCCGTTCTAATTCAGCAAAATACCCACGGCAGTCAACGTGTTAATACGAATGGTTACAGGATCGGTACGTGCCCGATTTTGTTCACGTAACAGCAGTTCCCCGAGAATCTGCGTTTACCATAACGCGACGCATTGGGAAGTTCGCGGAAAATTGAATCGATATCGCAACACCGTCGTTTTACACCTCCCTGCATCCGCCTGCGTGCGTCTAAAACAGTAGCGTCATTAAATCTTCTCGCGCATACGATCGCACGGTCCATTAATCAAACACTATCGCGAGCGCGCATTACGAAAATTCAATCCCATTAAATACCGCGTCGGGAGCCGTTTATCGTACTGCTGAAATGGAGGAGAATCGGCACTCGACTTAATGACACGTAGCGTTCCGGGATTATGTCGGGAAGAGGCGAGCATAATCCACAAAATGTAAATTACGGATCCAGACAGACCGCCCGATGCAGTTTCCGATGAAAGTCAAAGCGTCGGCGAAGAAAGAGATGAGACGGCGGAGGATTGAACGGGAGGGAGGAGGTCGGCACAAAGTGAGAAACCGAGAGACATGAGACAGGGGAGGACGGGACGCCAGAGAAAAAGAGGGAGAGGTGGAGAATGAGAGGGAGGAAAAGTTGCAAAGGCGGCGAAGGGTTGAAGAGGCTTTCCAATTAGCGTGAGAAGCGAGTTCCTCCGCGACGTTTTCAATTCAACGATAGATTTACTGGCTCACAATGGGAAGGGAGCTGTCTGGCGTGCTCAACGAGACCAATTGTCAGTAATGACCAATAACGCGATTAATAGCCCTTAGTGTTCTTCGCGCATAAGAACAATTCCGGTATAAATGCAGGATGTGGTACAAAAGATTCGAATAAGTATCCTTCGGAGATCAGTTTAAGATCTTATGCAAATGCGCAAACAAATCGATCGGATGTCGATTTTAGCTGTACGCGCATACTTGAACGCGGTGAAACTTCTAAATGTACCGCGCAACACGTTAACTATTCTCCTGACAAGTATTGGATTACAGAAATGTATGAGGTATCGTGTATTGGTGCGCTAGGTAAATTTTTACCTGGGTCTAATGGAAGTTTGGAAGACTACGCTTTCATTCTAATGAAAACAGTCTTGCATAATCGAATTTTTTTAACAAAATAATCGAAATAAACATCCTTTCCAGATAATTTTAACACGTTAATTGCCAAGCGTACTTTGTTACGTTAGAACCGCGATGCGATGAAATACTGCAGAGTATGATTAAATCGTGCAAAATTAAGGTAACGCAGAGTTGTTAGAAGCCAAAGTATTGAACTGCTGTTCCAATATCGATTGCTTTTATAACATTGCAAATAGGCTTCATTGCGAATTTTTTGCATTTTTAATGACTACCGTAGAAGTCAACGTGTTAAGATATTATATAAACACATAGAG
Organism: Cryptocheilus praepositus; assembly: GCA_033815515.1. NCBI lineage: Eukaryota > Metazoa > Arthropoda > Insecta > Hymenoptera > Pompilidae > Cryptocheilus > Cryptocheilus praepositus. The sequence goes on from JAWWQZ010000093.1 coordinate 68,780, forward strand.
TACGATGGATACGGTATGAAAATTTATTTGAAATCTCGCATTCTTTACCTTAAGCTTGCAAAGTTTCAAACACCACGGGTTCGTTCTAGAAGAAACAACTGTATGCAACCGGTAACGAATACTTAAGCAAAACTATAGTCAGACATAATATCGACCACCCGTAGGCAAAGCCGCTGGGAGTCAAGAGACATGTCAAGCGACACTCCTGTCCGATCACATGCATGAATCATGTCCAATCATCAACAATGCTCGGACCTATTGACGTGCGTCGTCTTGGAATCATGCTATCGCACTGCCACTCACCAAAATAATTGTCAAGCTCTTGAATTCGCTAAATATGCCTAAATGTCGGCTAAACGTGCTCGATTATTATGATGATATAAAAATAAATTATACCCTATACAATCGTGCTGAGTACCCTATCACTAACGTTCAATAAAAAGTATATTTGTTCCATAGTTTCTTTTTTTTTATAGAACGTATAGCTTGATTAAAAATGCGACTACAACGAAAGCGACGACATTAAGATGATGAGAAAATACATTACACCCTACATTCTCATGCTTAATACCTTATTACTAACGTTCCGTAAAATGTACACTTGTTCCACAGGACTTCCTATAGAATGTCTTCAGACTCGATTAAAAATTCAGCGTCGGCAAAAGTAATGAACCTAATCGCAGCGCGGATATAAGAACATCGTTGCAATCGTATCAAAATATACTACACCTAGTATCATTTTAGCAACTTATCACCAACGTCCGATAAAAAGCATATTTATCGCACAACTCCTATAGCACATCTTTGCACTCGCTTAAAACTTTGGCACCGACGAAAGTGATAAAAGCAATCGGCACGTGAGCGTCAAATCATCTGTTTTAGTCGTACCAGAACGTATTACATCTTGCGACATTGTCCTTATTAGTATCTTAGCACTGACCTCCGATAAGAGCGGATTTGTTCCACTGATCTTCCTGTAGTGCGTCTCTGCTCTCGATTAAAAATTTGGTTCAGACAAACGTATTAGATCTTGGGACATTGTTCTTATTAGTATTTCAGTACTGACGTTCGATAAAATTATGCTTGTTCCACTGATCTTCCCACAGTATCTCTGCTCCCAATTCAAAATTTGGCGCACACAAACGTATTACATCTTGCGCCATTGTCCTGATTGACTAGCGACGATAAAAAACAGTACAACCGCTCTCGATTAAAAATTTGGTTCAAACGAACATATTACAATCTATGAATATGGACGGCGCGTTTTTCGCATGTCAGTCGCTACAACTGGTAGTCCATCGACTAGTGATTAAAATAATGGAAATTTGATAAATTAAAAATATCATTAAATTAAAAATATCAATTTTTTTTATTTATCTTAAGTAACTTTTTAAGCTATTTTAATATGAAACAGTGTAGTATAAAGTGTAATATTTTAATATGAAGCAGTGTAATATGGAGGCAATTGACTGAACGATATTGAAACAATTGCCGATATTTACTTATTATGTTACATAGGACAATAAATTCCATATTAAATCAATCGGTAAAAGAGTAATAAAGGTGAATAGTAAAAAAATACAGACGGCACATACTTACGCCTTTCGTACATATTGATGGACTTGTGACAGCGTACACATACGCCTTTAGCATTCAAAGGATTAGTATCTTAGATGACGGACTTGTGAAAGTCTCTTTGTTTATATTATACGACATTCTACTTATTACAATCGTATCTTCAAAGTTCGATTACACTTGTTCCACTGATCTTTACAGTCTCGCTGACGATTAAAAATGACAAACATACATCTTGTTCCACAATATTATCTTAGCACTGACGTTCGATAAAACTACACTTGTTCCATCGATCTTCCTACAGTCTCTTTGCTCTCAATTAAAAATTTGGCGAAGACAAACATATTACATCTTGCGACATTCTACTTATTACAATCGTATCTTCGCACTGAAGTTCGATAAAACTACACTTGTTCCACTGATCTTCCTACAGTCTCGCTGCTCACGATTAAAAATGACAAACATATTACATCTTGCAACATTCTACTTATTACAATAGTATCTTCCTACTACAGCGCGCTTCCACTCTCGATTAAAAATTTGGCGCAGACGAAAGTGGCAAAAGTAATGGAAAGCCGAAAGATTTGCCGTTATGAGCCCGTCACGCGGCTTTTACCGTGTCTGAGCATGCGATCCTGTTTCCACGTCGACTGCCAGCGACGACGGCGTCTGCGTGGCGACAGCTGGGCGTGCCATCTTGCACGTCTGCGTCCGGGTGCCCATGGTACCAGGACAGCATAAGTCCAGAAAGGGTGCATTCTCTGTCATTTTTGCTCCCACGCACACATGCGTCTTTGGTTCCACTTCGCGCATCGTCATTCGTTAGCTAACTGTTACGTGACTGTTTCCACGCAGCTTTCTGTATATACGACATATACAAATCGCTTGTCTATACGTTCGCATTCAGTGGGTTCTTAGTACCATGTTTGGATCGGTATTACCTGTTTTGGTACCTGTTTTGGTCGGTATTAAATGTTGTTAAGTCGAATTTTTCGCTAGCGAGGCTTGACTAGATAATTGTAATGAGATCGGCAATAGAATGTTCAGTATTGAAAATTGCTATTGCAGAGATAGTAACTTTTACTTTTGGAAAACCCGTCGACGAAGTATGTACCGCCATTATATTTCCTCGGTTATATTAATTTGTTCTTTTCCCTTTCTTATTTTTTATACTCATTCCTGATACCTAATATTATTGTTGTTGTCTATCCACGTACATCGCATATCCACAACTGTCTTTTGCACGTGTCCACTTACCTCCGCATATTTCCTACTAAACCCCTTATACTCGTAAGTTAACTGTATAAAATAATAAAAATGCATTCCCGCGCCGTATTACTTTAATTTTCCAACTTGCGTCTCTATTTTGTGTCTCATTCTGCAGATATCTACAACTTCGCACATTCATCCTCGAATTTCTCCCGTCCTACTACATCTATCGCACACCGTCATTCGTTGGCTAACTGTTACGTGACTGTTTCCTCGCAGCTTTGTGTATATACGACATATACAAATCGCTTGTCTATACGTTCGCATTCAGTGGGTTTTCAGTACCATGTCCGATTTTGGTCGGTATTAAACGTTAAGTCGAATGTTTCGCTAACGAGGCTTAACTAGATAATTGTAATGAGATCGGCAATAGAATGTTCAGTATTGAAAATTGCTATTGCAGAGATAGTAACATTTACTTCTGGAAAATCCGTTGACGAAGTATTTACCGCCATTATACATATTTCCTCGGTTGTATTAATTTGTTCTTTTCCTTTTCTTATTTTTTATACTCATTCCTGATACCTAATATTATTGTTGTTGTCTATCCACGTACATCGCATACCCACAACTGTCTTTTGCACATGTCCCACACGTGTCCACTTACCTTCGAATCTTTCCTACTAAACCCCTTATACTCGTAAGTTAACTGTATAAAATAATAAAAATGCATTCCCGCGTCGTATTACTTTAATTTTCCAACTTACGTCTCTATTTTGTGTCTCATTCTGCATATATCTACACTTCGCACATTCATCCTCGAATTTCTCCCATCCTACTACATCTATCGCACACCGTCATTCGTTGGCTAACTGTTACGTGACTGTTTTCTCGCAGCTTTGTGTATGTACGACATATACAAATCGCTTGTCTATACGTTCGCATTCAGTGTGTTTTCAGTACCATGTCCTGTTTTGGTCGGTATCAAACGTTAAGTCGAATGTTTCGCTAGCGAGGCTTGACTAGATAATTGTAATGAGATCGGCAATAGAATGTTCAGTATTGAAAATTGCTATTGCAGAGATCGTAACTTTTACTTTTGGAAAACCCGTCGACGAAGTATTTACCACCATTATATTTCCTCGGTTATATTAATTTGTTCTTTTCCCTTTCTTATTTTTTATACTCATTCCTGATACCTAATATTATTGTTGTTGTCTATCCACGTACATCGCATACCCACAACTGTCTTTTGCACGTGTCCCACACGTGTCCACTTACCTCCGCATCTTTCCTACTAAACCCCTTATACTCGTAAGTTAACTGTATAAAATAATAAAAATGCATTCCCGCGCCGTATTACTTTAATTTTCCAACTTGCGTCTCTATTTTGTGTCTCATTCTGCATATATCTACAACTTCGCACATTCATCCTCGAATTTCTCCCATCCTACTACATCTATCGCACACCGTCATTCGTTGGCTAACTGTTACGTGACTGTTTTCTCGCAGCTTTGTGTATGTACGATATGACCGAAGATTGGATTGTAACACGCGTATGTGCGGTCAGATGACTGACTGTTTACATTCTGGTTTGTTGAAATCTGTATTGACAAACTACAAATCGCTTGTCTATACATTCACACTCAGTGGGTTCTTAGTATCGTGCCCTGTTTGGTCGGTATTAAACGTTTTTAGATCGAATGTTTCGTTAGCGAGGCTTGACTAGATAATTGTAATGAGATCGGCAATAGGAATGTTCAGTATAGAAAATTGCTTTCGCAGAGATAGTAACTTTTCCTTTTGAAAAATCCTTTGACAAAGTATTTACCGTCATTATATTTCCTTAATTCTATTCATTTTTCCTTTACATTTTCTTATCTTTTATGCTTATTACCGATACCTAACATTACTGTCTTTGTCTATCCACGTACATCGAATATCCACAGCTCTCTTTTGCACCTTCGCATCTTTCACATCTTTCCTAACAAACTTCTTATACTAGCAAATTAACTGCATAAAAAAGTAAAAATGCAACCCCTCACCTTCGGCACATTCCTCCCGCGCCGTATTTGTATAATTTCCCAACTTCCATCTCTATTTTGTGTCTCATTCTGCATATATCTACGGCTTCGCACATTCATCCTCGAATTTCTCCCATCCTACTACATTTATCGCGCTCTCCCCGTTTACCACCTCCCTCTCATCGCGCACTCCCTCTTTCCAAAAGGCGAACTCGCGCCAGGCGGGAGAACAAAGGCGAAGGGGTGGAGAGTGCTCCTCCGTAGGAGCATGACCAACCACCACGTCGAATTATTGCGCTCCAAACCGATGCTGCCGCGCGCAGAAGGTCGGAGAGAGTGTCACGCTCCCTCGAGCGTGCACGGAAGAAACGAGGAGAGGTTCCGTGACAGAGCAAGGCGACAGAAGCGACAGGAAGTCGACGGCCATCGCTACTGACGAAATCCTCGTTGCCAGAATCCTACTCCTGGCCCCAGGCGACTAGACCGAACAGTGATGTCGGGAGACGTCCAGGTGGATTTTCAGACGGATCATTATGGTGGAGCACCGGCGAATAACGTAGGCGGTAAATGATACGTTTTATGGCAGCGCTTTTTTGTGGGAATGTAGATAATTGCAATTAAAACCTTTGACTATGGACGCATATACATATGCGTCCGCTGAAATTTAAAGGTGTCGACTATGGATGCATGTATGCTCTCGCTGATATTTAGAGGTGTCGACTATGGACGCATATATGCGTCCGCCGAAATTTGGAGATGTCGACTATGGACGCATATATGCTTCCGCTTAAATTTAGAGGTGTCGACTATGGACGCAAATATGCGTGATACCGATGTTTAGAGGTGTCGATTATGGATGCATATATGCGTTCGCTGAAATCCAGAGGCGTCGACTGTGGACGCATATATGCGTCCACCGAAGTTTATCGGTGTCGACTATGGACGCATGTATGCGTCCGCTGAAATTTGGAGGTGTAGACTATGGACGCATATATGCATACGCCAAAGTTTAGAGGTGTCGACTATGGACGCATATATGCGTCCGCCGAAATTTAGAGGTGTCGACTATGGACGCATATATGCGTCCGCTGAAATTCAGAGGTGTCGACTATGGACGCATATGTGTCTCCGCCGTAATTTGGAGGTGTCGACTCTGGACGCATATATGCGTCTGCTGAAATTCAGAAGTGTCGACTATGGACGCATATATGTGTCCCGCGAAATTTAGAGGTGTCGACTATGAACGCACATATGTGCGTCCGCCGAAATTTAGCGGTGTCGAGTATGGACGCATATATGTGTCCGACGAAATTTAGAGGTGTCAACTACGAACGCGCATATGTGCGACCGCCGAAATATAGCGGTGTCGAGTATGGACGCATATATGTGTCCGACGAAATTTAGAGGTATCGACTATGGACGCATATATGCGTCTGCTGAAATTTAGAGGTGCCGGCTATGGACGCATATATGCTCTCGCTGAAATTTAGAGGTGTCGACTATGGACGCATACATGCGTCCAGCGAAATTTAGAGGTATCGACTATGGACGCATATATGCGTCTGCTGAAATTTAGAGGTGTCGACTATGGACGCATATATGCGTCCGCCGAAATTCAGAGGTGTCGACTATGGAAACCCATAGGTATGCGTCCGCCGAAATTTAGAGGTGTCGAGTATGAACGCATATATGCGTCTGCTGAAATTTAGAGGTGTCGACAATGGACGCATATATGCGTCCACCGAAGTTTATCGGTTTCGAGTATGGACGCATATATGCGTCCGCCGAAATTTAGAGGTGCCGGCTATGGACGCATATATGCTTTCGCTGAAATTTAGAGGTGTCGACTATGGACGCATACATGCGTCCAGCGAAATTTAGAGGTATCGACTATGGACGCATATATGCGTCTGCTGAAATTTAGAGGTGTCGACTATGGACGCATATATGCGTCCGCTGAAATTTAGAGGTGTCGACTATGGACGCATATATGCGTCCGCCGAAATTTAGAGGTGTCGAGTATGAACGCATATATGCGTCTGCTGAAATTTAGAGGTGTCGACAATGGACGCATATATGCGTCTGCTGAAATGTAGAGGTGTCGACAATGGACGCATATATGCGTCCGCTGAAATTTAGAGGTGTCGACTATGGACGCATATATGCGTCCATCGAAATCTATCGGTGTCGACTATGGACGCATATATGCGTCCGTCGAAATTTATCGGTGTCGAGTATGGACGCATATATGCGTCCGTCGAAATTTAGAGGTGTCGACTATGGACGCATATATACTTCCACTGAAATTTAGAGGTGTCGACTATAGACGCATATGTATATGTGTCCGCCGAAATTTCGAGGTGTCGCCTATGGACGCATATATGCGTCCCCAATCGTTTCGATTTCTTACCTATTGCAGCCACAATCATCAATGTACGAGATGAATACAGATGCGTGCTTTACTAAATAATTTTCTTGCATTATTCCATTTGGCGTAAATAAAGAATTATCGTTACAACTCAGGTTCGCCTTACATAGTCAATCAATAGAGTTCCCACTATCGAAAGTGTTCCGTCCTCAGCGCGCGCTTCGGCCGGAAGTTTTCACCACTCAAAGGGTCAATAGACAATGATGCAATGCCGAGTTCGCAGTATCCGGCTACTGAAATATGCAATCACTTGAAATGACCGATCGAAATTGTCGAGATCTGAACTGCTTGACGAACAGCAAAAATGCGAATGCCGAGCAACGAATTCTTCAGCTGCGAGGTTTCATACCGCCGGCATCCGACGTATTAGCCATATTTCACTGGACCGCGAAAGGTATGAGCTGTTGGCAAAGTGTTGAAACGGCGTAGAAACACATAGAAATGCCGTTGGCGCTCTCGCGTAGATATCGATTCGTCTGTGTATCCGACTAGAAAGGGACACAACGGAAGCGAAAGCGAAGGGGGGAAGGAAAAGTACCCGGGGTGCCTCCTGACGTTCGCCGATATTACGCGATAGGGTTCATGCCGACGAACCTTGCCAAACGCCCACCCCGAAAGTGGCCTACGCTTCGTTTGCTCTCTGCCTCCCCATTTTAATGTTTGACCTCCTACTCGTGTTCGACTCCTTCCACTCCCAGTAACGACCTCCACTGTTTAACCTCCTGCGCAGCTACCTCCTTCCTTTTCTGCCGGCGCTGAGCTTCGGTTTGCCTCGAGTTAACTCGCGAGAACTCGTTGGGAATGAGAGGGACCGCGGGAAGATTAGAAATCGCTGCGAACGATGCAATTTCGAACTTGAAATGTGTGTAAGAATGTCAAAGGTGGGGAATTAAGTTCTGTGGAAATTTATTATTTCGTTATAACGAAGTACACACGCACAAATGTGGGATGTGTGATTTTGTATGAACGAGCAATGAGAGAGTGTCCGTATGAGAGAGAGAGAGAGAGAGAGAGAGAGAGAATGCATGTGTCTATATTTGTTATTTGGAATGTTCTCGAACAAATTTATTATCATGGAAACCAAACAGTATAAAAGGGTCGAGCGCGATGTTAAAATAAGTAAGTCTCTGCGAATCTTTCAAGAATAACAGTGTGTGCGTTTTAGCGAATCTTTAGAGAATATCAGCGAGTGTGTTTAGCGAGTTTTGGCGAATCTTTGTCAGCAATTAATATAGAGGGTAGTGCGAGTAACATTATAGCTATTACTTTTGTGATTAAAGCCGTTTAATATATCGGACGGAGCGATTCTAAATCCTACACAAATCATGAAATTACGCCATTTCGTTTAACACATCGCATTTGCAATCGCGTTGTTCAATTATGGCGCGAAGTCTAACTTATTTTTTGTTAACGCATATTTATGTCTGGGAATGAGAGTTTTTGCCGAAAATTAGTATGCCTTCATCGATGCAATTTCGAATTTCGTGAAATGTGTGTAAGAATGTCGAAGATGGGGAATTAAGTGCTGTGGAAATTTATTATTTCGTTATAACGAAGTACGCACACACAAATGATGAAAGAATTTGGTGCCACATCGCGCAATCGCGTTGTTCAATTGATGGTGCAAAGTTAAGAATTTTGTTGATAACTCGCAAGAACTCGTTGCGACCGGAAGGGACCGCGGAAAAATTAGAAATCGCTGCGAACGATGCAATTTCAAATTTGAAATGTGTGTAAGAATCTCAAAAATGGGGAATTAAATGCGATGGAAATTTATTATTCCGTTATAACGAAGTACGCACGCACAAATGATGACAGGATTTCGTGCATATCGCGAAGTCAGGCTTGTTCAATTGATGGCGCGAAGTCAAGCATTTTGTTGTTAACTCGCGAGAACTCGTTGCGACCGAGAGGGACCGCGGGAAAATTAGAAATCGCTGCGAACGATGCAATTTCGAACTTCGTTTCGTTACAACGAAGTATGCACACACCAATGATGAAAGAATTTTGTCCCACGTCGGGCGAATCGCGTTGTTCAATTGATGGCGCGAAGTCAAGTATTTTGTATGTAGACAATATGTAAGAGCGGCTCGATTTAATTTTGTATTCTGTATCAAAGCTTGATTAATACTCAGCCGTAATAAAACCGGAACAATTAGAAATCGCTGTGTACGATGACGTTTTCGATAAGCTGAAGTACGCAAAAAAATGCCGATGGCGCGAAGTCAAGCATTCTGTATGTATACAGTAAGAGCGGTTCGATATAATTTTGTGTAGGAATACCCATCTCGATTAATACTCAACCGTAATAGAACGGCAGGATTCTTCTTACTTAGACGTAACTAGCTAAATTGGAAGGAATTCTTCTCTTGTAAGCATTTCAGTTTGTCTTGAATCAAATCGCAAGAAGTCGTTCCGAGTCAGAAGAAGAGCGGGAAAATCGGTGTGATCGATGGAATTTCAAACTTCGCGAAATGTATATAAGAATGTCACAGATAAGGAATTAAGTGCTGCGTAAATTTGTTATTTCGTTATAACGAAGTACGCATGCACAGCTGCTGAAATCCTTTCGTCCCATATCGCGCGATCGCGTTGTTCAATCGGTTCGCTTGAATTTGGTCGTTGCCTGTCTCAAAAATAAAACGTAGAAACAAGAGAGCCTCTGCACACTTTAGCGTTTCGTGCAATTATAACCAGCGCGATCGCGTAATATTACATTCCCGACACAGTTTTTAAAATGACCCCTGAAACTAAAACGTTGAACTGCAAGGCCTTTAGCGTACACCTCCCATACGAATGAAAACACAATTTCACACGTTATCAAGATCGAAATAAACGGTATTCGTAAAAGTGTAATCAAAGTATGCTAATCCGGAAGAAAAAAAACGTCCGATAGCAATTTGGCGAACATTGTGAAATGTTTGTAAGAATGTCAAAGATGGGAAATTAAATGCTGCGTAAATTTGTCATTTTTGACGTTCGAATCGCCGGATAAATTTCACATCAGAAAGCCTTTCGTGCCCCACTGCGCGATCGCGTTGTTCAATTGGTTCGCTCGAATTTGGTCGTTGCCTGTCTCGAAAATAAAGCATAGAAACAAGAGAGCCTCTGCACACTGCTTAGCGTTTCGTGCAATTATAATAAAGAAGCGCTATCGCGTCACGGTACATTCCCCGACACAGTTTTTAAAATGACCCCTGAAACTAAAACGTTGAACTGCAAGGCCTTTAGCGTACACCTCCCATACGAATGAAAACACAATTTCACACGTTATCAAGATCGAAATAAACGGTATTCGTAAAAGTGTAATCAAAGTATGCTAATTCGGAAGAAAAAAAACGTCCGTTCTCCTAGCAATAGTTGGCGCAGGTGACTTTACATTCGTATAAACATACTCCACAGTGTCAATACGAAAAGGAAAGTGTTATTACGAGTCACCTCACGCTGTCATTTTTGACGTTCAGAATCGCCGGATAAATTTCACATCACGCTAAGCCTGCGTAGGCACACGCGTGTGACGTAAATCACGAGGCCAGAGACCGCGTCTCGTGGGCGTCATGTTCCGGGAAAATGGAGGATTTGATTGGCGAGATCGAGTAGGCGTTCGGATTAACATAGCGCGTGGACAGCTTCATTTTAATGTGCGATCACAACAAACGTCAATCACCGTTACAACACCACCTATTATACCGATAAAATCATCGAAACTTCGTGTCTGCGTTGACACCTCGACTACTCTTAAATTTAACCAATAATTTGCGTCACAGAACAAGAATAGTGCATAAAACTTAATTTAACCAATATAATCTTCGTATAAAATCTAATTTAGCTCGCTATCCCCAGTTAAAACGTTAAAGTGACGGTTACTAAACACTCTCTGAAATTCTATAAATTCAAGTGATTGGATTTTCAAGAAAGTAACTTTCAATCATTTCTCTCGGTGCTTCATAGAACGTTACGATTCATTCAATTCGCCGTACGGTCCGCGAAGCAGGATGTTATGCAACCTTCGGTGCATCGAATTACCACATGATATCGTTAACCTCTCTGAAATTCTGTAAATTCAAGTGGTTGAATTTTCAAGAAAGTAACTCTCAATAATGTGCGTTTCTTTCGGTGATTCATTGAACACTACGTCACGATTCATTCAATTCGCCGTATGGTCCGCAACGTAGGAAATTATGCACCGAATTCGACGTGACCCGGAATGAAGAAATGTTGGAACGCACAGTTGTAAAGGGACGTGGCCGAAAATACCGTATCATATTTGTCTGTATTTACAAACCTTGTCTAAAATGCCTCATAATGTCATTAAATTCGCCTTGCGCGCTGGATAAGCATCTCCCAGTTACGATTTAAAAATACGCGTGGCGCTCAACGTGTTAACTGCGTTCTCAAGGTTTGCACAAACCTGCCGACTTTGAAAATCAGATCCCGTTGACACGAAGACCGTGCGTGTGGGCAAGGAAGGCGCGTGAGCCGTAAATCACGATTCTCGGGGCTGCGAGTTGTGGGCGTCCTGTACGCTTCAAGGATGGTGGAAGGAAGAAGGGAAGAAAGGGCCCACGGTTGGAGTGGGACGACGTGTGGGACGGCACCGTGGTACTCGTACCTGTGAAGGTGGGACGGGGGAGGCAGTTAGCGCCAGACGGTCAAAAACTCGCCGAACCGGCTGCCTACACCGACAGCGAAAGAAGGAGATGGGACGAACGTGAAGAAGGGAGAGAAAAAAGAGGAGAGCCCTTTTCCGCCACGTCCCTTTGCCGCGCGTTCCGACGTTTCTTCATTCCGGGTCACGTCGAATTCGGTGCACAACTTCCTACGTCGCGGACCGTATGACGAATTGAACGGATGGTAAGGTACTGTTCAATGAAGCACCGGATGAAATTATTCAAAGTTATCAGAAAGAAAGATTGTGTATTCTGTCGATATATTGTTAATACTTATAAAACGTTGTGAAGGCAAAAAGAGTGTGAAACGAGCATACGCGAATATCGCTGCCGTACGACCAATAGAACGGACCATAACGTACTGTTATATGAAACACCGAAAAAAGTGATTGAAGTCACTTTCTTGAAAATCCAACCACTTGAATTTACAGAATTTCAGAGAGGTTAATGATGTTATGTGATAATGTGTTTAGTAACCGTCATTTTAACGTTTTAACTGGGGATAGCGAGTTAAATCGTAACTGGAAGATGCTTATCCAGGGCGCAAGACGAATTAACTCATTACAGAACATTTTAGACAACGGTTATAAATACAAATATGATAAACCGTTTTTTGTCATACTGGCGCGATATCGAAATATTCATCACGATAAACTAGTGTCGTAAAGTATACAGTTGTATTCATTGCAAGTAGTAGCGACCGACCTAGAGTGCGGTTTTCGTAAATTAGTTATGCACTCAAAACATGAAACAAAACCCATCAAAGCATTCACATCTTTTAACTCACACCGGAATAAACCCGAACATTTCGAGAAAAGAAACAAAACACAATAAGTCTTCAAACGCGAGACCTTATCGCACCGCGAAATATATCGGTTCTGCATCAGATAAAACTGCAAGACGGAAACTTCCAAGTATTAAGCTGTAAGGATATTGCCGGCTGTCGTTAGGTAGCGTGACAAGAGTTATCCGCAGGGAAGCGAGCGGGGAAGAAAAAAAGGAAGCGACAAACAGAGAAGGAAAACAAAAAGAGAAGGAAGAGAGAGAGAGCTAGACGCCCTTCCTACTGTGATTCCATCGAATTTGCATGCGAGCCGCCTTGGACCGGTCGAGATATCGATTCGCAGGTGGCTGCCCAGGTCGACTGCTTACAATACGATTTATTACGGGGGACCACCTGCTCGCAGAAATCTCAATCGTGCCGCCTCAATCCCGCCATAGCTGGGAATGATAGACACGGGCGAAGATTCCTTGGCCCTTCCCACGGATCTTCATTAAGATTTCTCTGTATCTCCGTCGCTTGCCTCACTCTCATTCACTGTATCTCTTATTTGCTTTCCATTGTATAGGCATCGACTGTACGCTCGTTTCAATGCCGTGTACCGAGCTCGAGTGCGCAATCTTGCCTTTTGTTTCGCACGGACAGCATTGGACGAGAGCGCCCGGTGACTTCCATAAAATTACACCGTCGTTGAAACACGTGAATTTTCGCTAAGGTTCTGTATCGAGTGTTAGAACGTTGACTGGTGTGTCACCCGTTTTCGGGTGACGGGAAAAATGTCGATTGAGACGCGTCACCCGCATTTGGATGACACGTTTGAGTACTGCAAGGTAAGTTAGCAGTTATTTGGAAAAGTATTTAACAAGATATAATAACATTATAAACACTTTAACGCTTTGAATGCTGAATACTCCCAGCCAAAGCGTTCACTGTGGATGAGATACTTTTCGATAGTTTGAATTCTATTCATTGATTATGTAAGGCGCAACTGAGTTAAAATGGCAATCCTTTATTGACGCCAACAAACATAATGTTCTACCGCGCGTACCGAAAGTTAGCAATAGCAGGTCGTTAAAATAGTTTACGATGTAGTATACTGACAAAATCGCTGAGAATCTTTGAAACTTAGTAATACTTACAAGTATTTATATATATGCAAATTATAGTATGTAACATCGAATCGCATCACACACGACATGGCACACAAAATTGAACGTTGCATGTCCCGAAAAGTAGCAATAAAAGATCGTTAACACGTTGGCGGGTGACGGCAAAAACTACAGTCACTACAGAAAACATATTCGAAAAAGCAGACATAACGCTTTCTTAGATACATCGTTCTTGAGAAAAGAATTTCAACTGAATGCATGTCTCGAAACGTTTCGATGTAAACGTGCTTATCTTCTGCTACAAGAAACAGTAGGTCCAGTACGATTCTCCAATATCAATTTTCAACTCGATAGAAATCCGTAGGTATTTTGTTCAAAATGTAATAATCTTCTCCTACGATAAGAAACAATTCGCGCATGGTATAGCAGCGCTTTGGCCTCACGGACATTTTCTTATAAATTTGCGTGGCAGTCAACGTGTTAACCCTTTGCACTCGACTGTCCCCTCTGAGGGAACACGAAGACACTTCGTGTTATTACTGAGGAAAATATATGTACAGAAAACGTTTGTTCAAATATTTGTTTCCTTAAGATTTTTTCGGGGAGTTACAAGTTAAGGCAATGAGATAGTATTAATAATCTGTGTGCTATTTAATATTCAGTAAATTCGTGGTCAATAAACTGAGAGGAGAATTCTAGCGGCTGCAAGAACAACCTTCTATATATTCCGGCAATAGGCTGAATGATAAACTGCAAGTTATTGTATAAACATTGTATGTATATGGTCGGAAGAAAAAATGACACGTGAAAGATCATAAACAAGTTATTACTGCGATATGTGTTTGAGTAAACCCACAATGCACATTGGTGAATGAACTATGACGCATTCGGAAAGAATAGGCTATAAAAGTTCAATTTTGTTTCAACGTAAATGTATCAGCAAAGTTGTATGCAAAACATAATTTGAACAGAGTACTTTTTTCAAAACTATACCATTTCAAACGAAATGTTGCTCTATTTGTTACTTCGTGAAGAAACATGTCTGAGTGCAAAGGGTTAATGGGCTATTGGGAAGAACAGCAAAAACATTCAGTATTGGTGCGAGATCTTCTGCTACGATAAGAAACAATAAGTCCACTATGATTCGCCAATACAAATTTTTAACTCGATAGAAATCCGTAGGCATTTTGTTCAAAATTTAATAATCTTCTATTACAATAAGAAACAATTCGTGCATGGTATAGCAGCGCCTGATGAAGATTTTCTTATAAATTTGCGTGGCACTCAACGTGTTAATAGGCTACTGGGAAGAATAGCGAAAACATTCGGTATTGATGCGAGATCTTCTGCTCCGATAAGAAACAATAAGTCCAGTACGATTCGGCAATAGAAATTTTTAACTGAATGGAAATCCGTAGGCATTTTGTTCAAAATGTAATAATCTTCTATTACAATAAGAAACAATTCGTGCATGGTATAGCAGCGCCTGATGAAGATTTTCTTATAAATTTGCGTGGCAGTCAACGTGTTAATAGGCTATTGCGAAAAATAGCGAAAACATTCAGTATTGGTGCGAGATCTTCTGCTACAAGAAACAATAAGTCCAGTACGATTCTCCAATATAACTTTTCAACTCGATGGAAGTTCGTAGGCATTTTGTTCAAAATGTAATAATCTTCTTCTACGATAAGAAACAGTTCGTGCATGATATAGCAGCGCCTGACGACGATTTTCTTATAAACTTGCATGACAGTCAACGTGTTAAGGCTACTATTTTTTGGCACACAGCCGTTGCGACTGTGAACTGTACTTTGGTGCGAGTGATTGCAAGCGGACAAAGTGGTCGGACAACGGTAAACTTGACGTTCACCGTCTCTCGCATGCGTACATATATACATATATCCATGTATATGTACGCGTGGGCAATTACAGAGGAATCCTTGTCGTTGGAATGAAGTACTTCTCTCGCGTGTGGTTCGTCAGCGAACGCAGGGATTAAAGATTAGACGTGGCTTGGCAGACAGACAGACGTTTACCTGGATCCGCATCTGTTCGCGGTCGTTCCACTTGTTGATATTAAGCGCCATGCACACGCAAAGATCTTTGTGCCGTGAATTAGCTTTGGCGGAAAAGACGGACGCGAATGAGGTTACTTACGTTCATTGAATGGCTGTTTAACCCATTTGCATCATTTGGTGGAATAATCGCAAAGAAAAACTGACCATTATCAACGGGAGCGGATAAATCCGCACACAATAATTTTTGTTTTCAGCTTATCAGCTATCGTTAAAGAGTATGTACGACAAACAAGAAAGAGTTTGTGTAAAATATTATTTTTCCTACTTTTGTGGTTGTAACTTCAAAAGAATAAAATAATAAAAACAATAATAGATAATAAAATGTAACAAAATTAGGTTACTATAATGAAGTACAGTTCGGATTCGGATTCAAGCATAGAAATGCAAATATCCCATAAGCGTAAACGTGCCATAGCTCCAATAGATAGTAGTGAAGATGACCAGCCCGATAATATTGAAACTGGAGATTTCTTATGGGGAAAACGAAATTGTATGTCAATAGTACATGATTTTACTGCTGTAAGTGGTGTAACCATCAATGTCAATGTAATGGCCAGGCACGATGATTTTGATTTATTTTTCGTGGCCGAACTCCATTTATCTTCAAATCGAGATAAATAACATGAATTTGTACATGTAACCATGGTAACCGGAGGATATTGAAAAACGGAGTTAGGCCACTTTCAAAATAAACGGCTCAAATATGTATAATATACTAATAATGTTAATACAATAAATTGCTTAATTTCTCCTCCAGATGGGTGATTCACACAGCAGTAGTAGCAAAATTTATAATAGGACCATTTTTCCTGCATTTCGACGTTATTGCTTGATTTTAATTCCGCACCCTGTGAAGAATTTCTAAAATTAAATTTTGCGCTTAACTGGTTAACGTTGAATTAAAAAAAAAAAAACAGAAAAATGAGAAAAATACCGAACCGGTAGCATTTATAATTTTGTAAATGCAATTAATATTAAATAGCAATTCAATTCTTTGCTCTTCGATACCTTTGCATTATTTTCATTCTGCACAATTCAATCATATTCTGTAATACTTCATCACATTGCGGTTTTAATATAGTAAAATACGCACGGCAGTCAAAGTATTAAATATTAAATTGTGATTCAGTTCTTTGGTCTCTGATACCTATTTTCATGTTGCACAATTCAATCATACCCTGTAGTACTTCGTCATGTTGCGGTTTTAATATAGTAAAATACGCACGGTAGTCAAAGTGTTAATATTAAATACTGATTCAATTCTTTAGTCTCCGATACCTTCGCATTATTTTCATTTTGCACAATTCAATCATATCCTGTAGTACTTCGTCATGTTGCGGTTTTAATATAGTAAAATACGCACGGTAGTCAAAGTGTTAATATTAAATACTGATTAAATTCTTTAGTCTCCGATACCTTCGCATTATTTTCGCTTTGCACAATTCAATCATATTCTGTAGTACTTCACCACGTTACGATTTTAATATAGTAAAACACGCACGGCAGTCAACGTGTTAAAACACATTAATAACCTTCCGTCTTCAACCAAAACAAGACAGTTGAATGACACACCAATTTCTTTAATTACATATCCACACGCCTACTGAATCACGGGTTGAATGATTTGCGTATCATCGTGTTCGCGAATGTTTACTCCTGCAGCATGGCCGACCAAAGAGGCTTTTAATCTCTATATTCCCGTTGCGTACCGCTCGCACTATATCCCATGCTTATCATCACTCACCCCGCAATCCGAAATTAGACTCACCCTGACGCCCGCGTGTGTTTCCTTTAATCTGGAAATTAGTCGTCAGTTACTAACGAGGAATGGAGCTGCGGTGCGGTGTGCGCGGGCTAACGAGGGAATTTATGCGAGTTTCCCGCACGGTATCGTCGAGCCCGGAGGGCAATGGCGACGTAGGGACCGAAATAACTGAAATTTATTTCGTGAGGGTACGAGCCGTTTGCCGCGAAAGCTCTGTTAAACGCCGTCCGCGCGTATATTGTCCGACATTGCATTACGTCAATTTCCCCGCGACTACTTAGTTAGTATATTTAATCCTTACTTTATTGGATTCCGCTGCAGCGATGTGTAACGACGGAAGACAGCTCATGAAATATCTGAGGATGGACGACGCTGGCTTATTTTCCGAACGACTGAAATTCGATTTTGCAATCTTCGGCGTGACGTCGGGGGTTTTTGGCAATGTAAAAATTCGGACGGCGTTGTTAACACTTTAAGGACCGCTCACGAGTTTTCTCGTGCTTTCTACACGCTGGCTTTAGATGTCACTTATTTTGATGCATTATACCTATTTTGTCTGTTTAGTGTTAAAATGACGGTATTAAGTATATTTAGTATAAAGCGGCGGTATATTAAAACGGCGATGCTATAAAACACGGCGTTTGACTAAATTTTGCAAAATGTACATAATGTGCAGATATTGATGATCAAAGGATCGCATCACTATTCCAACAATAACTGCATTTATAAAATAACTATTGCTACCCATCGCGAATATTTTGCTATGGGTAGCAAATATGTGATAAATGGGAAGAAATATGTAAAGTACCGGTACGTTTAGTGTTAACATCTTAATTGCCGTGCGTATTTTGCTATATTAAAACTGCGATGCTATTAAATACAGCGCTTGACGGAACTATGCAAAATGTACATAATGTGCAGGTATTGTAACCAAAGGATCGCAGTACTATTCCAACAATAACTGTATTTATAAAATACTACAGCGTTTGACTGAAACATGCAAAATGTACATAATGCACAGGTATTGTAACCAAAGGATCGCAGCACTATTCCAACAATAACTGCATTTACAAAATAATTATTGCTACCCGTTGTCAATACTATATGTTGCATCTCCAGTAAAATCTCTTGCACCCGTCAGCGGCGACCATCACTGCACTCAAACTATTAACACTTTAACGACCGCTAGCCGATTAATCGACTTTTCGGTTCCAACTGCTATTTACCGGTAGCCGATTAATCGGCTTTTGAGTGGTCAACGGTTATATCAGATAAAATAAATATCAAATGATATTATGACAATTATAAATGACAATAAAGTGACACTGCTTTGAAACCAAAGGATTCTCAACAACATATTCAGTATTTTTCAGTTATAAAGCTTTACAAATAAGCACATACACAATTTCTGCGCGATATCCAAAACAGAGTCGGTCCTTAGCGAGTGGCATCTTCAGTCAATAGCGGTCGGTAAAGTGTTAAGTATTTACATCAATATTCAATGCATTAAAGTCGATTGCAATCATGCTATTTTCGTATTTTCATATTTTAGTGGAAAAGAGTTATGATAATTATTAAAAAACATAATTTTTCTTAATAATACCTAAAATACTTGCAATTATACAATTTCTGAAAATTTCACAAAAATTGCTTCATAAATAACAAAGTTATAATTTTCTGTAACGTACAAGTTTCCCAAAAACGCTGCAATCCCACGCGTATTTCTTACAGATTTCTTAATGGTCCTTAAAGCGTTAATATACTTCCTAAAAAACATTCCGCGGTCGGCCGTTTGCGGCGAAACGTTACGTTAAACGTTACGTCATTTATATAACGACTATTTTGTTAATGTTTCCAACCATAGTTTACTGGGTTTCATTATTTAAATGTGTGCCGTACATATTTCGGCGTGTAAATAGTAACTACTAGTCGCCAACAGTTAACACTAAACGTACCGGTACTTTACACGTACCTATTCTTACCATTTCTCATAAAATAAACACATAAAAAAACTCATAAAATGAAGTTGATTTTCAGAAAGAAATTCCTAATTTATTAAAGCGAAAAATTTAATAATGGGATGAAATAAGAATTTACAAAAAGTCAAATGGGCGAAAGAAATAATAACGAATGCACGTTTTTAAAGTAAATTTTGAAAGAAGTCATTTGACCCCGCTTGGTACGTTTAGTGATAATGTTGTTCTAAAAGCCTAAATAGCATTTCGTCGCTTTTCGCATACGTAATCCGACATAATGACGGAAAGCAGTTCATACATCATCTGCAGCTGGACAATTTGTGCCAAAGTACTTAAAGCTGATTTTGCATTTATCCCGCATGCCGCCGTCTCTTTCCGAGTGTAAAAATTCAGATGGCTCAGATAGGACACTGTCCTGTCGACCATCTGCATCCAACAAACACAGGGCTGTAATCCGAAAAGTGAAACTGTCGAGCCGACCGCCGCCTCACTCACGCAATAAAATTTATCCTCCAACTGCACCTACGACGTATTTCATAACGCAGTTTGGCCGCACTTTCTTCAGGCGCATTGTTCGCCGATACATTTTGCGGCTGCATTTGCCACGTGCACGCGAGCACGCCGAGCGAGTCGATGGACTTATTCGTTTCGTCGTGGTTCATGTTCCATAAGCGACCAGTTCGAGCCAGGTCGATTGGCCAATAATAAGATTTTATCGGGCACTCGCGTTCCTCGGCGAAGCGTCGACACGAAACGTCGTTTTCAGCTATTACGTTTTCAGTTAATTCTTTCGCCGGCGCGCTCTCGTGCTTTCCTCTTACGCAGCGTATTTTTTCTCCCATTGCGATTTAATTGACAGAATATGGGTTCGACGTCGAGTGAACGGACAATTTAAAGCGCCGAGCGCGCTTCACTGGTGTGGATAAAATAAAAAAGAACCGCGCGCCGCGCATAAAGGAACGGAGCCGGCGATCGCGCGGAATAATTGCAAACCCCTCTCCCCGTAAATGGCGAAAGTGCGCGCCGTTTTCGTCAGGTACTTTCTCTTTAATTGACAATCGATCGGGACACGCGCCGCTGTGGTACGCCGGCGAAAATTTCGTTTGCGCCGGCGAATTTCTTTCGAAACAAGGGATCGTGCAGATGATATGCCAAGGGCGACTGGATCTTAGTCTCCGGACAAAGTTTCGGTAACACGTTGACTGCCACGGTGGTCATCGGTGACCGGTGCAAAAGATTTTATTAAAAGTGCAACAAATTCGCAATGAAGCCTGTTTGCAATCTTGTAAAAGCAGTTGATATTGGAACGGTGCTTCAATACTTTGGCTTCTAACAATTCGGTGTTACCTTCATTTTGCATGATTTAATCATATTCTGCGGTATTTCATTGCATCGCAGTTCTAACATAGCAAAATACGCGGTGACCAGCGCAAAAGATTTGACTAAAAACGCAAAAAATTCGCAATGAAGCCTATTTGCAATCTTGTGGCTGCAATTGATATTGCAACGGTGCTTCAATACTTTGGCTTCTAACAACTCTGCGTTACCTTTCTTTTGCACGACTTAATTATACTCTGCAGTATTTCACCGCATCGCAATTCTAACATAGCAAAATACGCTGTGACCGATGCAAAAGATTTTACTGTAAATGCAAAAAATTCGCAATGAAGCATATTTGCTTGCTATATTAGTGTAGGATGTGTGATTTTGTACGAACGAGTAATGAGAAAGTGTGCGTATGAGAGAGAGAGAGAAAGCGAGAGTGAGAGAGTGAGAAAGAATGCATGTATCTATTTCGTTATTAGGAATGTTCTAGAAACCAATCAATATAAAAGTGTTGAGCGCGATAATAAAAGAAGTGAGTCTTTGCGAAACCTTCAAGCGTAACAGTGTGTACCTCATAGCGAATATTTAGAGATTAACAGCGAATGCATTTAGTGAGTTTTGAGCGAACATTTATTAGAGTTTAATACAGAGTGAAGTGCGAGAAACATTACAACTACTACTTTTGTGTTTAAAACTGTTTAATATCATTCCAATCAAAAAATCCTACATTAGTGAGTGGCATCTTCAATCCATAGCGATCGGTAAAGTGTTAAGAAAAAAGTCGAAGATTTCCCCATTCGTTTGACTATTTGTTAATATGCGTATATACAAAAGCATCGGCACATTGTACGCTGCACGTAGATAAGAAAATGAATCGATGCCAAGCCGAAACAATGAAAGTAATCACGCTCGTAACGAGTTAAACGATTTCAATGGCATCTCGCCTTGAATTTAGTTCTATCCGGTGTATCCTGCGAACTATTCGTTGATACGACTGGCGCGTAATCTTGCATAAGTGCTCCCAGCAAGCAGCCTGTGCCCACAAGAGAATTCCGGAAGGTGGAAGACAACGAGCTAGGGTGAAGCGACTGTACGAGGATGAAGTGGAAGCAGAGAATGGGATGCGACTTACGCGTGGCGGTCGGGGCAATTCAGGTGAAAGAACGTAAAGGTAATTCTGCACGTATGCTCCCGTGCGGCGAGCCAAATTGTTCCGTTCTTTCGTCGACAGGCATGCTCGGAATCCTCGATGGGACTTGCCGCAGATTCTTTTGGTTGAAAACGCAGTGGCAAGAGATAGGAAACCTGGATGGCGAGGTTATGCTACACGCAAAACTGCGGTCGGGTATCAGATTATGTTCCGGATTAAAAACATAATTGAGGTATTTTAGGCAAGAACAAATAATCGATGCAAATTCACGGTTCATGGCGTTTTACGGTGGAAGAAAAACGTTTTAAATGTGGAAGAAAAATGGTCAATTTTATGATAGTTCGCTTTCGTCGTAGATTTATAGTAACTGGAACTTCCCGCAAATTCTTTTGGTTGAAATCGCTGTGCTAAGAGATAGGAAACCTGGATGGCGAGGTTATGCTACACGCAAAACTGCGGTCGGGTATCAGATTATGTTCCGGATTAAAAACATAATTGAGGTGTTTTAGTCAAAAGCAAATAATCGATGTAAATTCCACGTTTCATTGCGTTTTATGGTGGAAGAAAAAGGTTTTAAATGTGGAAGACAAAGGTGGAAGAAAAAGAGTCAATTTTATGATAGTTCACTTTCGTCGTAGATTTATAGTAACTGGAACTTGCCACGGATTCTTTTGGTTGAAAACGCCTGTTTAAAAACATAATTGAGGTGTTTTAGTCAAAAGCAAATAATCGATGCAAATTCACGGTTCATTGCGTTTTAAATGCGAAAGGAAAAGGTTCAATTTTATGATAGTTCAATTTCGTCGTACATTTATAGTAACTGGGACTTGCCCCAGATTCTTTTGTTTGAAAACACAGTGCTAAGAGATAGGAAGATTGGATGGCGAGGTTATGCTACACGCAAAACTGCGGTTGGGTATTAGATTATGTTGCGGATTAAAAACATAATTGAGGTGTTTTAGTCAAAAGCAAATAATCGATGCAAATTCCACGGTTCATTGCGTTTTATGGTGGAAGAAAAAGGTTTTAAATGTGGAAGAAAAAGGTGGAAGAAAAAGAGTCAATTTTATGATAGTTCACTTTCGTCGTAAATTTATAGTAGCTGGAACTTGCCACGGATTCTTTTGGTTGAAAACGCCTGATTAAAAACATAATTGAGGTGTTTTAGTCAAAAGCAAATAATCGATGCAAATTCACGGTTCATTGCGTTTTAAATGCGAAAGGAAAAGGTTCAATTTTATAATAGTTCAATTTCGTCATAGATTTATAGTAACTGGGACTTGCCGCAAATTCTTTTGGTTGAAAACGTAGTGGCACGAGATAGGAAGGCTGCATGGCGAGGTTATGCTACACGCAAAACTGCAGTCGGGTGTCAGATTATGTTCCGGATTAAAAACATAATTGAGGTATTTTAGGCAAGAGCAAATAATCGATGCAAATTCACGGTTCATGGCGTTTTATGGTGGAAGAAAAAGGTTTTAAATGTGGAAGAGAAAGGTGGAAGAAAATGGTGAATTTTGTGATAGTTTACTTTCGTCGTAGATTTATAGTAACTGGAACTTGCCACAGATTCTTTTGGTTGAAAACTCCTGATTAAAACCATAATTGAGGTGTTTTAGTTAAAAGCAAATAATCGATGCAAATTCACGGTTCATTGTGTTTTATGATGTACAGGTTTTAAATGTGGAAGAAAAAGGGTCAATTTTATGATAGTTTAATTTCGTCGTAGATTTATAGTAACTGGACTTTGCCACAGATTCTTTTGGTTGGAAACGCAGTGCTAAGAAATAGGAAGACTACATGGCGAGGTTATGCTACATGCAAAACTGCGGTTGGATATCAGATTATACTCCTAATTAAAAACATAATTGAGGCATTGTAGTTGAAAACAAATAATCAATGAAAATGCACGGTTCATTGCCTTTTATGATGTACGTTTTAAATGTGGAAGAAAACGGGTCAATTTTATGATAGTTCAATTTCGTCGTACATTTATACAATAGTAACCGCAGTACATTTTGTACGTTCTTTAATCCATTACTTTGATGCACACTGATCCACAATATTTCTCAATATTACGAAGGTATGTACATCTTTCCGACGGAATTAAGTTTGATATTTGTACTTCCGTAAATCGACAAATAGACGGATAAATTAGAAGTGCTCTTGTTTCTTCGTCAGTTCGTAGATACTACTCTACGACATCACGAGAGTACCTAAATTCTTCCTCTGTCGCCAATCCTTTTGTCCGCATATTCGTGTTTTCGTAAATCGATTCGAAGATTCGTACAAGGCAAGTTCCTTGTTTCTTCATTAGTTCATAGATACTACTCTACGATATCACAAGACTAGCCAAATTCTTCTTTTGTCGTCCCTTTGTTCGCATATTCGTGTTTCCGTAAATCGACAAATGAGTGGATAAATTAGAGAAGTCTCGCTAACGTGCGACGTCTAAATTCGAAGATTCGTACACAGTAGGTTCCTTATTTTTTCATCAGTTCATAGATATTACTCTACGATATCACGAGACTAGCTAAATTCTTCTTCTACCGTCAAGCGCTTTGTCCGCATATTTGTGTTTCCGTAAATCGACAAATCGGCGGATAAAATAGAAGTGCGATACAACGTGCGATGTTTGAATTCGAAGATTCGTACACAGCAGGGTCCTTGTTTGTTCATCAAATTACATATTCTACGTTACGATATCACGAGACTAGCCAAATTCTTCCTCTGTCGTCAAGCCCTTTGTCCGCATATTCGTGTTTCCGTAAATCAGCAAATCGATGGATAAATTAGAAGTCTCGCCAACGTGCGACGTCTTAATTTGAAGATTCGTACACAGCAGGTTCCTTGTTTTTTCATCAGTTCATAGATAGTACTCTAAGATATCACAAGACTAGCCAAATTCTTCCTCTGATGTCAAACTCTTTGTCCGCATACTCGTGTTTCCGTAAATCAGCAAATCGCTGGATAAATTAAAGGTCTCGCCAACGTGCGACGTCTGAGTTCGAAGATTCGTATACTTGTTTCTTCAACAATTCATAGATACTATTCTACGATATCACAAGACTACCTCAATTCTTCTTCCACCGTCAAGCCCTTTGTCCGCATATTCATGTTTCCGCAAATCAACACATCAATGTTAAGTCTCCAAACGTGCGATCCCCTGCATTCGAAGATTCTCATCCAACAAAGCACTCTTTCGCTCATCAGATCCTCGCGATCCGCGAAATCGCAGCGACCACCGCGCGGTTCCGCGAATCCGCGCTATGCGTTTCGAATATCATTTCGTCCCCACAGCATTCTTCTTAAACGACGCCACGTGAATCTGCAACGCGCAATCTCACGTTCGATCTCCGAACGCGGGCCGATCTCTGGGAAGTGAAATTTCGCGAAAACAAACTGACGGAGTCGGGATCCAGGGAGTCTTGCGCAAGTCGAATGCACGGCGATCGGCTAACAGGCCGAAACGTTCGTTATCCTCTCGGTCATTGGATCGCAATAATTAAGGGCCCTCTTCGGCGGGCAAGGTTAACGAGCAGCTAACGAGCAGCCACGTACCCGGAGCGATTATCATAATCAATGGCGTATAAAGATGGTCGCTCATGAGCGATACCCTCTCTTTCGGAAGCCATGGCTCCAAGGATGCTGCGCGCTTAAAAGGGGAAGGGTGAGATGGAGTGGGAGTGGAGGGTCGCGTGCGTGTGTACGTGAACGAGAGAGAACGAGCGAGAAGGATGACCGAGAGTAGGAAGAGAGAAAGAGAGACGAGGACGGAAGAGGTTCAGTGAAAAGGGCAAATGTCAGTGGTACTTGTGCGGGACGGTAAGAGGAGAGGGGACGGTTTGAAAGAATAACTTTCTGCCGTTTAACCCTTTGACTGCTGAATATTGCCGGCCGAAGCGCTCGATGATGACGAAACACTTTTCGATAGTTTAAACTCTATTCATTGATTATACAAGGTACAAATGAGTTATAATGGTAATTGTTTATGCACGCCAAATTAAATAACTCAAGAAAATTATTATAATGACATGTTGAGCGCCACGCGTATTTTGAATCCTTTGAATGCTGAATACTCACGGCTAAAGCGCTCGATGACAACGAGATATTTTTCGATGATTTGAACTCTATTCATCGACTATATAAGGCGCAATTGAGTTATAATGGTAATTATTTATTCATACAAAATTAAATAATTCAAGAAAATTATTATAATAACATATTGTATTTGCCACGCGATATTTTTAATCCTTTGAATGTGATTTATACATTGCCGAAGCGCTCGTTGACAGCCGATTTCGATGAAATCTTGTCTAGCGAGCCAAACGATAAACAAGACAAAACAAACTTGGCTCATAACATGTTGAATGAATGCCCATAAGCGTTAAATATACGCGTGGCGCTCAACGTCTTATTCAACACACTCGTCTAACTTATGACACAGCAATATAATAATTGACGATCATACATGACGTTTGCTTGTCATGCTCTCTCGCTTTCTTCCTTTTACGTATAACACTTTGACTGCCGTGCGTATTTTGCCGTATTAGAACGGCGATGTTATGAAATACTACAGCGTTTGACTGAACTATGCAAAAAGTAAATAATGTGCAGGTATTGGTGTCCGAAGGATCGCGTCGCTATTCTAACAATAACTGCCTTTATAAAATAATTATTGCTACCCATCGCGAATATTTTGGATCTTCAGTAAAATCTCTTGCGCTGGTCAGTAGTGATCATCACAGCAGTCAAATTGTTAACACCTCGACTGTCGTGCGTATTTCGCCGTATTAGAACGGCGATGTTATGAAATACTACAGCGTTTGACTGAACTATGCAAAAAGTAAATAATGTGCAGATATTGGAGACCAAAGGATCGCATCGCTATTCTAACAATAACTGCATTTATAAAATAATTATTGCTAGCCATCGCGAATTTTTGGAATCTTCAGTGAAATCTCTTGCGCCGGTCAGCAACGACTATCACGACAATTAAAGTGTTAATAACACTTTCTGTAAATTCTTATATCATGTGATTATTCAATTTCTCGCTTTAATAAATTAGGAATTCCTTTCTTATAATCAACGTTTATTCCATAAGGGGTCCAATGATCCCTCATGGTAACAATAGTAAGAAAAATAATAGCAAAAAATGTAAGTACTGGTACCTATGATAGTAAGAAATGTGTAAAGTACCGGTACGCTTAATCTTAACACTTTATCGACCGCTATTGACTGAAGATGCCACCGACTAACGACCGTCTCTGTTTTGGACATCGCGCAGGAATTGTGCATCTGCTTGCTTGTACAGCTCTATAACTCAAAAATACTGATTGTGTTGTTGAGAATCCTTTGATTTCGAAGCAGTGTAATGTTATTGTCATTTAGAATTGTCATAAGACCATTTGATATTTATTTTATCTAATATAACCATTGACCACTGAAAAGCCGATAAATCGGCTACCGGTAAATAAGCGTTGGAACCGAAAAGCCGATTAATCGGCTTGCGGTCGATAAAGTGTTAACACCTTGACTGCCGTGCGTATTTTGTTATATTAAAACGACGATGCTATAAAATACTACAGCATTTTATTGAACTATGCAAAATGTAAATAATGTGCAGGTATTGGTGTCCAAAGGATCGCATCACTATTTTAACAATATTTGCGAATATTTTGGAACCTCAGTAAAATCTCTTGCGCCGGTCAGCGGTGACCGTCACGGCAGTCAAAGTGTTAAATTCTTATCACAGTCTCAACCAGAGGACCCTGTACCCGAGATCCTACTCTCATTTCTCTCCTTTTTTCCCGCGCCCGCTCTTCGCAGTTGGGCGTCTCACGCAGGCCACCGGTGTTCTCTGTGCCCTTCATCTTTCTGCCTTCGCTACCCATTTCTTTCGGCCGCGGCGTCCTTTTTCTCTCCCGCCGTCGCTGCTCCTTTGCCTCCGTCCGCTCCTTCGTATTCCGCGGAAAAGCCAAGGTACGGTACGGGCGCGGTTTTAATGAGACTCCTTGCATCCGGCGGCTCTTCAGCCTGCCGGCATATCTTTGAATAAGAGCTCCTTCGTTTTTAAAGGTGATTAAAGTAAGCGGCGGACTACTTCACCGGAGCGCTACTGCTTTTCAGGTTTATCGACACTCCCCGCGGCGAAGGATGCGCGCGAATCAACTGGCATCGGGGTGCATGGTGTCCGAGTTAAAGATCGCGGGAATTATACAGTCTTAGAGCCGATAAACGGTATTGCGGGGGTAAAGCTTAGGGACAGTGCTCAGTAATTTGAATGTGTTGGCGAATATTGCGCAATACGTGGAAATCGGGAAATGTTGTATAGAGGATATTTATGGCGTCGTGTGGCACACTGGCTTAAAATCTGGTGAAACGTGTGCTTGATGGCGTGCATAGGGTATGTCTTAATACTAAACCTACCGGTACTTTACACCTACCTATTCTTACTAATTCTTATGAAATAAACGGTGATTTCCAGAAAGAAATTCCTAATTTATTAAAGAGAGAAATTGAATAACCAGATGATATGCGAATTTACAGAAAGTCAAATCAGTGAAAGAAACATCAATGAATGTACAATTTTAAAGTAAATTTTGAACGGGATCGTTTGACACCGGTTGATACGTTTAGTGTTAAATATTCGGGGAATTACAGAGGTTTTCAACCGATGAAGGGTATTGCGAGGCTAGAGCTCAGGGATAGTGCTCAGTAATTTGAATATGTTGGCGAATATTATGCAATACGTGGAAATTCGGAAATGTATAAAGGATATTTACGGCGTCATGTGGCACGCTTGCTTAAAATCTGGTGAAACTTGACAGCGTGCATGTTTTGGATATTTTTGAACCGATGAAGGGTACTACGGGACTGAAATCTGGGGACTGCGATATCTGAACAGAGTCTTGACGGGAATACGCGTTAATATTTGTTTTCGTTAGATTTTCATCCATTGGTAATGTGGTGCAGTATGTGGAACCCTGGCAATATTAAATAGACCACATTCACGGCGCCGTGTGATGAGCTATATTCGCGGAGAAGTATGTGTGTATGCGACATAATTGATTTAGAAATTAGAAGCTTGACGAGGAAATGAAGCTTGGACAGCAAGCGTTTCTAGGAAATGATAATAATAGCTTGCATAGTTTTGCTAGTAAATTACGAAATCTAACAAATCAACAGTGTACGTGTTCAATATTGTGCAATCTGTCGAAATCCGGAAATGTTGTATACAGGATATTTACGGTGTGATGTTGTATGCTTGCTTAAAATCTGGTGAAACGTGTGCTTGATAGCGTGCATGGGGTATGTTTTAGAGATTTCGGGAATTATAAAGGTTTTTAGCCGATGAAAGGTTCTACAGGACTAGAACCTGGGAATTGCGATTTCTGAAGAGAAGCTTGGCGGGAATACGCGTTAATATTTGTTTTCGGCATATTTTCGTCCATTGCTAATGTGGTGCAGTATGTGAAAACCTGGCAATACTAAATAGACAATAATAAATGATTTAGAAATTGAGGCTTGACGAGGAAATGAAGCTTGGGCAGCAAATATTTCTAGGAAATGATAATAGTTTCTATAATTTTGCTAGTAAAATTCGAAATCCGACAAATTGACAGTGTACGTGTTCAATATTGTGCAATCTGTCGAAATCCGGAAATGTTGTATACAGGATATTTACGGTGTGATGTTGTATGCTTGCTTAAAATCTGGTGAAACGCGTGCTTGATAGCGTGCATGGGGTATGTCTTAGAGATTTCGGGAATTATAAAAGTTTTTAGCCGATGAAAGATTCTACAGGACTAGAACCTGGGAATTGCGATTTCTGAAGAGAAGTTTGGCGGGAATACGCGTTAATATTTGTTTTCGGCATATTTTCGTCCATTGCTAATGTGGTGCAGTATGTGAAAACCTGGCAATACTAAATAGACAATAATAAATGATTTAGAAATTGAGGCTTGACGAGGAAATGAAGCTTGGGCAGCAAATATTTCTAGGAAATGATAATAATAGTTTCTATCATTTTGCTAGTAAAATTCGAAACCTGACAAATTGACAGTGTACGTGTTAAATATTGTGCAATGTGTCGAAATCCGGAAATGTTGTATACAGGATATTTACGGTGTGATGTTGTATGCTTGCTTAAAATCTGGTGAAACGTGTGCTTGATAGCGTGCATGGGGTATGTTTTAGAGATTTCGGGAATTATAAAGGTTTTTAGCCGATGAAAGGTTCTACAGGACTAGAACCTGGGAATTGCGATTTCTGAAGCGAGGCTTGGCGGGAATACGCGATAATATTTGTTTTCGGCATATTTTCGTCCATTGCTAATGTGGTGCAGTATGTGAAAACCTGGCAATACTAAATAGACAATAATAAATGATTTAGAAATTGAGGCTTGACGAGGAAATGAAGCTTGGGCAGCAAATATTTCTAGGAAATGATAATAGTTTCTATAATTTTGCTAGTAAAATTCGAAACCTGACAAATTGACAGTGTACGTGTTAAATATTGTGCAATGTGTAGAAATCCGGGAATGTTGTATATATGTAGGATATTTACGGCGTCATGTGGTACGCTTGCTTAAAATCTGAGGAAGCGTGTGCTGATGGTGTGCATAGGGTATGACTTAAATATTCGAAGAATTATAAAAGTTTTCAACCGATGAAGGGTACTACGGGACTGGACCCTGGGGACAGCGATTTCTGAAGAGAGGCTTGGCGGGCATACGCGTTAATATTTATTTCCGTTGCTCTATAATGCTATATTCGCGGAGAAGTATGTAAGTATACGACATAGTTGATTTAGAAATTAGAAGGTTAATGAAGAAATTATGCTTCGGGGGCAAACATTTCTAGGAAATGATAATAATAGTTTCTGTAATTTTGCTCATAAAATTCGAAACCTGACAAATTGTCTTTGGGTAAAGCTTGTGTTAAAATTTGTTGAAGCGTTACGTTTGATTATTAGTGGGCTGCACAGTGTATGTGTTAAATATTCTGGGAATTGTAAACATTTTCTGCCGATAAATTCCTGAGCAGAGACTTAATGAGAGCATGCGTTAATGACTGTTTTCGCTTTAATCCGGTCTATTGTAAACATTAGTCAATATACGAATAACAAAGCACATTTACGGTGCGATTTAGGACGCTTCTTTAAAACCTGTGAAGCGCAGCGTTTAGTTCCTGGTTTCGTTGAATCGAGTTTGTTCGTTCGCAAGACGAACGAAAACTGGACGCTTCACCTTCAGCTCATCGACCACCGTTAGCCAACACCGTTTAGTCTCCCATTGTCCTCCGCATTTCAATAGATCCCGAAAAAGTAATCAACGGCCACGTTCAATTTTATCGCTCAACCAAGTATCGCCTAATCCTTCCTGTCCTTTCTGGTCATACCCCTCTTTCTTCACACATGCCGAACCTGCAGTTCTTTGTTTCGATCGTGATACCTCCCGATCCCATACACACGGCACCAATCTCCGCATGTCCCCACTTCCTTTCCGAATTTCGGAAAATCCACAAACGAACGCATGAGGAAAAAGATGAGCTGGAGGGGAGAAAGACATTTTCATATACTGAAGCAAGGGTCTTGGACTTCACTTGCTCGAGCACCTTCATCAAAGTAACAACAACGCAGCACGAACTCTTTCGATAAACTTACCACGAGTACAACATATTTTTTGTTTTTGTGATTCTTATTAATTTTGTGAACCTTATTAAGTTTGTTTGAAATATATATTATTTGTTATTCCGTTGAACACTTTCTTCGTACAATTTACACCCTTCACCTCCGTAAAAGGTCGTGAAGCAGATCGCGTCAACATAAAACGCGATTAGAATAAATTCAGAGTCGTCGGTTTGTTCCCTTAGACTTGCAACTTTAAGTTCGGAATTGAAAAGGACGTTGCTCGTGTTGCTTGCCTCATGAATGACCGTCGTTTATCGACCAAGGATGAAAACGCGTTGGCACGTGCCACAGTCCACGTCGTCGGTCATCGTCTCATCCTTGCGCGCATATTTCTCCTTTTCGACCTTCCAACTTTTTCCGCCGAACTTCTTCCGCCATGCAATCGTCGGCCTTCGAGTTTTCAATATTTACGTGCCCGGAAGATAGCAACTCTTACCCGGAACCCGACGAAAGGTAACTGGCGAGATGGATACAAGGTCAAAGTGGCTTCGTTAGATGCAAATCACATTTGGAAACGGTCCAACAAGGAACATAAAGGACGCGCGGGAATAAATGGCGCCGTCCGCAAATATTTCTGGTTGACAGACCCGGACGTTCTCGAGTGTCGAGGTTTAAACCATCGACGTGGTTGCGAGAATTTAATAACGGAAATTTAAAAGTACTACCGAGAACAGTGTTATACAGGTATATATTAACACTTTATCGACCGCTATTGACTGACTGTTAGAAAAGTGATGCGATCCTTTGGTTACAATACCTGCGCATTATGTACATTTTGCATAATTTAGTCAAACGCTGTAGTATTTTATAAATGCAGTTATTGTTGGAATAGTAAAGGAATCCTTTGGTGACAATACCTGTGCATTATGTACATTTTGCATAATTTAGTCAAACGCTGTAGTATTTTATAAGTGCAGTTTTTGTTGAAATAGAATTTCAATCCTTTGGTCTCCAATACCTGCACATTGTGTACGTTTTACATAATATAGTCAAAGGCTGCATTTTATAGCATCGCAGTTTTAATATAGCAAAATACACACGGCAGTCAACGTGTCAACACGAATTGTACCGGTACTTTACATATTTCTTGTCATTAATCACATATTTGCTACCCATAGCAAAATATTCGCGATGAGTAGCAATAGTTATTTTATAAATGCAGTTATTGTTAGAAAAGTGATGCGATCCTTTGGTTACAATACCTGCGCAAGAACAGTGTTATACAGATATATATTAACACTTTATCGACCGCTATTGACTGAAGATGCCACTCACTAACGACCGACTCTGTTTTGGATATCGAGCAGGAATTGTGCATGTGCCGATTTGTAAAGCTCTATAACTCAAAAATACTGATTGTGTTGTTGAGAATCCTTTGGTTTCAAAGCAGTGTAATTTTATTGTCATTTAGAATTATCATAATATCATTTGATACTTATTGAAGGGCCGATTATACAGATATATATTAACACTTTATCGATCACTATTGACTGAAGATGCCACTCACTAACGACCGACTCTATTTTGGATATCGCGCTGCAATTGTGTATGTGCCGATTTGTAGAGTTCTGTAACTCAAAAATACTGATTGTGTTGTTGAGAATCCATTGGTTTCAAAGCAGTGTAATCTTATTGCCATTTAGAATTATCATAATATCATTTGATACTTATTTTATCTAATATAACCGTTGACCAGTGAAGGGCCGATTATACAGATATATATTAACACTTTATCGACCACTATTGACTGAAGATGCCACTCACTAACGACCGACTCTATTTTGGATATCGCGAAACAATTGTGTATGTGCCGATTTGTATAGGTCTATAACTGAAAAATACTGATTGTGTTGTTGAGAATACATTGGTTTCAAAGCAGTGTAATCTTACTGTCATTTAGAATTATCATAATATTATTTAATATTTATTTTATCTAATATAACCGTTGACCACTGAAAAGCCGATTAATCGGCTACCGGTAAATAATAGTTGGAACCGAAAAGCCGATTAATCGGCTAGCGGTCGATAAAGTGTAAACCAACGTTACGTTGCATATATATGTAATCATGTCAAACATCTAGAAGAATGGCAGTACGACATCGAATTATAAAAACTGCAACGATATATACATAGAAATGTAAGACGTCTTAACTAGCAACGTGCCATCTTTTATACCGCTGTAGAGAAGTAAGAATTACACTGACGTAAAGTACAATTTCGTGAAGCGAAATGTGAGAAAGCACAATGTTAAAAATCAATGTACTAAACCAGCGGAGGCATAAAGAACGCTGCATCCAATTACTAATCTATTATGTTGCGTGCAAAAATGAAAACGCAACGTTACTCTGCGCATATGTGTAATCATGTCAAACATCTAGAAGAACGGCCGTACGACATCGAACTATGAAAACTGCAACGATATATACATAGAAATGTAAGGCGTCTTAAGTAGCAACGCGCGTGCCATCTTTTATACCGCTGTAGAGAAGTAAGAATTACACTGACGTAAAGTACAATTTCGTGAAGCGAAAAGCGAGAAAGCACAATGTTAAAAATCAATGTACTAAACCAGCGGAGGCATAAAGAACGCTGCATCCAATTACTAATCTATTATGTTCCGTACACAAATGAGTAACACAATAACACCGACTCATCTGTTACACCATCAAACGTACTTTGACGGAGCAAAAACATTGAATCACTGCCCGAAAGTACACAATTGCGGCAAGGCCATAAAGAATCGTGCGAAGTAATGTCAACAGTCGGAATACTCGGCTGGGAAAAGTAAAGAGCAATGCAACCGACGAAGAGGGAATACGAAAGTACGCGTGGGAAAGGGACGAGGCCTCCGATGTAGAATAAGTGAGAACTAGAGAATGAAAACGGGGAAAGGGTGGCATAAGCGCCGGCGCCAAACAACACAGTCGATAAACACGAGACGAGGACCCTGGCGGCTAGTCGGACCACCCTCTCGACCCCCGTAATACCTCGGCAAAGCCCAATGACATAAAACGCAACGAGGGTGACAGACCGGTGGCGCCGTGGGGGTTGGATTGCCTCGAAGAATTCACAATAAACCGAGCCGGTGCATTAACCAACCACAAGCCTTCCTGATCCCGCAGCGAATTCGTTGCCCCAAAACTCACTGAATCGGTTTCGCAAAATTCGACTTGGCTTCACTGGGATTTTCTGTAATGTTACCCATGAGGTTAACAGCTAAATAATCTGCAACGTTGCGTTCACGAAATTCTGTTCAGCATATACAGATTCACACAAAATACGAAGCCCCAAAATTCATTAACTTGGTTCCGCAAAATTCGACTTGACTTCACAGGGATTCTTTCTAATGTCACCCATGGTGTTAACAACAAAATAGTCTGCAACGTTGCGTTCACGAAATTCTGTTCAGACATATACATGCAAATTACATTGCGATGCACGTTATATTGCAGTTACAAATTCACACAAAATTCGAAACCCCAAAACTCGCTAACTTGGTTCCGCAAAATTCGACTTGGCTACACAGGGATTTTTTCTAACGTAGCCTATGGGGTTAACAACTAAATAGATTGCAACACTGCTTCCACAAAATTCTGTTCAGACATATATATACAAATTACATTGCGATTACATTGCAATTACAGGTTCAGACAAAATTCGAGACCCTAAAACTCACTAACTTGGTTCCGCAAAATTCGACTTGGCTACACAGGGATTTTTTCTAATGTAACCTATGAGGTTAACAACTAAATAATCTGCAACATTGCGTACATAAAATTCTGTTCAAACATATACATGCAAATTACATTGCAATGCACATTACATTGCAATTATGGATTCACACAAAATCTCAAACCCAAAACTCACTAACTTGGTTTCGGAAGATTCGACTCGGCTTCACAGGGATTTTTTCTAATGTAACCTATGGGGTTTACAATTAAATAGATTGCAACATTGCGTCCACAAAATTCTGTTCAGATATATACGTGCAAGTTACAGATTCACACAAAATCCGGAACCCCAAAACTCACTAACTTGGTTTCGCAAAATTTGACTTGGCTTCACAGGGATTTTTTCTATTGTAACCTACACGGTTAACAACTAAATAATCTGCAATATTGCATTCACGAAACTCTGTTCAAACATATACAGGCAAGTTACACATTCGCACAGTATCCGATGATTTCAATGTACATACATGTTTAACCCTTTCGCTACGGCGGAATTTGGCGCGTATACACAGTTACAGTACAGAGTAATTGAAATATAAATCTCCTCGCAGCAAACAAAGGGCAACACTTGATAGTTTTTGGCGGATTCCGTCAATAATTCTCTTATCATCAATACGGGCAGTTATTGAAACAACAGAACAGTATAAACTCGGTTAGTTTGGAAATGTAACATTTTCACGGATAATTATAGGCACCGTTAATACACAGCGAGTGCTTTACAGCAGGTGACCATAATCACCGTTAATAACGAAACGGTTAAGTAACATATTTTTCCAACGTTTCTTCTGATTTAACAATTACTGTGCGCTTTTCTATCCACTGTCTAAACTCACAAAACCGTAGAAACCGACGCATTACTATATGGGCTGTTATTGAAACAATAGAACAGTATAACGTCGGTTATTCTGGAGATAATGTAACATTTTCATGGAAGACTATAGTCACCGTTCGTACACAGCGACTGCTTTACAACAGGTGACCATAGTCACCGTTAGTAGCGAAAGGATTAAGTAACACATTTTTCCAACGTTTCCTATGACTTAACAACTATCATACGCTTTTCCACTGTCTAAACTCACAAAACCGACGCATTACCATATGGGCAGTTATTGAAACAACAGAACAGTATCATCTCGGTTATTTTGGAGATGTAACATTTTCACGGATAATTATAGTCACCGTTAATACACAGCGAGTGCTTTACAACAGGTAACCATAGTCACCGTTAATAACGAAAGGGTTAAGTAACACATTTTAACAACGTTTCTTATGATTTAACAATTACCGTGCGCTTTTCTATCCACTGCCTAAACTCACGAAACCGCAGAAACCGACACATTACCATATGGGCAGTTATTGAAACACCAGAACAGTATAATCTCGGTTATTCTGAAAATTTAACATTTTCACGAATTATTATAGTTACCATTCGTACACAGCGAGTGATTTACAACAGGTGACCATAGTCACCGTTAGTAGCGAAAGGATTAAGTAACACATTTTTCCAACATTTCCTATGACTTAACAACTATCATACGCTTTTCCACTGTCTAAACTCACAAAAAAACCGACGCATTACCATTTGGGCAGTTATGAAACAACAGAACAGTATCATCTCGGTTATTTTGGAGATGTAACATTTTCACGGATAATTATAGTCACCGTTAATACACAGCGAGTGCTTTACAATAGGTGACCATAGTCGCCGTTAATAATGAAAGAGTAAAGTAACACATTTTTCCAACATTTCCTATGACTTAACAATTACCGTACGCTTTTCTATCCACTGTCTAAACTCACAAAACCGCAGAAACCGACGCATTACCATATGGGCAGTTATAGAAACAACAGAACAGTATAATCTCGGTTATTTTGGAGATATAACATTTTCATGGATAATCATAGTCACCGTTAATACACAACGAATGCTTTACAACAGGTGACCATAGTCACCGTTAATAACAAAAGAATTAAGTAGCACATTTTTCCAACATTTCCTATGACTTAACAATTACCGTCCGCTTTGCTATCCACTGTCTAATCTCACAAAACCGCAGAAACCGACGCATTACCATATTGACCCATACCCACCTCCTCTCTCCGCGATCATGTATCATGTTCAACCTGGATCCCATCCAAAGTTCACCGCACTATCTCCTAAGCATCGAAACCTGTGCAAGCCAGCTTTTTTCGTCTCGCTCCAGCTGGCAGTGCGTACCAGGAGACCACGAAGTTGCGTTCCGAGTCCTTAGATTCCACGCGAAACGGGACGGGGGCGGCTCTCAGAAGTTCCTGCAGGAAGTGAGCCTTGGAAAAAGAGCAAAAGGCGGAGGAAGCGTGTGCGGAAGGGAGCAGGACACGGGGCGAGTGGCGAAGAAGGACGGAAGCGGTTCTCAGGATGGAAGGACGAGACGGCTCTGCCGATATCGCCAAGGACAATGGAAGCCACGGGGAAGGATCAGAAGAGCAGGAGACCGGGCTGGTGTGCAGAACGACGTACGTGGCGCCGCTTTCGTGCCCGCCGCTGATTGGAGGACGAGGGGGTGGCCCTTCGATTCGGGACGCTCGAACGCGCCGAATGATACGCGGACTCGCTCCGGACTTGGTCAGGACGGCTTCTAATTGCCCTCGCGGAAAACGGGATCCGACGTGGGCACGGCCCATCACAACACTGCGCGTGTGGTCGCGAAGCGCACGCATTTGCGTGCACTCGATGCATGGTAAAAAGCAGCTGACCGGAGCAGTAGAGGTTACGCGAGGATCTTGTAAAGTCAATACTTTGAGTGCGGTGATGGGCGCAGGAGATTTGACTGAAGATCCAAAATATAGTATTTGCAATGGGTAGCAATAGTTATTTTATAAATGCAGTTCTTAGAAAAGTGATGCGACCCTTTGGTTACAATACCTGCGCATTATGTACATTTTGCATAGTTTAATTAAACGCTGTATTTTATAGCATCGCAGTTTTAATATAGTAAAATACGCACGGCAGTCAACGTGTCAACATTAAACATACCGGTACTTTACATATATCTTGTAATTTATCAGATATTTGCCACCCATAGCAAAATATTCGCGATGGGTCGCAGTAGTTATTTTATAAACGCAGTTATTGTAAGGATAGTGATGCGATCCTTTGGTTATAATATCTGCGCATTATGTACATTTTGCATAATTCAGTAGAACGCTGCAGTATTTTATAAATGGAGTTATTGTTGGAATAGTGATACGATCCTTTGGTCACAATAAGTGCGCATTATGTACATTTTGCATAGTTCAGTTAAACGGTGTATTTTAATGCATCGCAGTTTTAATATAGCAAAACACGCACGGTAGTCAACGTGTTAACACTAAACATACCGGTACTTTACATATTTCTTGTCATTTATCATATATTTACTACCCATAGCAAAATATTCGCGATGGGCAGCAATAGTTATTTTATAAATGCAGTTTTTGTTAGAATAGTGATCCGATCCTTTGATTACAATACCTGTGCATTATGTACATTTTGCATAGTTTAGTCAAATGCTGTATTTTATAGCATCGCAGTTTTAATATAGCAAAATACGCACTGCAATTAAAGTGTTAACACTAAACGTACCGGTACTTTACATATTTCTTGTCATTTATCATATATTTACTACCCGTAGCAAAATATTCGCGATGGGTAGCAATAGTTATTTTATAAATGGAGTTATTGTTGGAATAGTGATGCGATCCTTCGGTTACAATACCTGTGCATTATGTACATTTTGCATAGTTTAGTCAAATGCTGTATTTTATAGCATCGCAGTTTTAATATAGCAAAATACGTACGGCAGTTAAGGTGTTAACACCAAACATACCGGTACATTACATATTTCTTGCCATTAATCACATATTTGCTACCCATAGCAAAATATTCGCGATGGGTAGCAATAGTTATTTTATAAATGCAGTTATTGTTGGAATAGTCATGCGATCCTTTGGTTACAATACCTGTGCATTATGTACATTTTGCATAGTTTAGTCAAATGCTGTATTTTATAGCATCGCAGTTTTAATATAGCAAAACACGCACGGCAGTCAACGTGTTAACACTAAACATACCGGTACTTTACATATTTCTTATCATTTATCATATATTTACTACCCATAGCAAAATATTCGCGATGGGTAGCAATAGTTATTATATAAATGCAGTTATTGTTGGAATAGTCATGCGATCCTTTGGTTACAATACCTGTGCATTATGTACATTTTGCATAGTTTAGTCAAATGCTGTGTTTTATAGCATCGCAGTTTTAATATAGCAAAATACGTACGGCAGTTATGGTGTTAACACCAAACATACCGGTACATTACATATTTCTTGCCATTAATCACATATTTGCTACCCGTAGCAAAATATTCGCGATGGGTAGCAATAGTTATTTTATAAATGCAGTTATTGTTGGAATAGTCATGCGATCCTTTGGTTACAATACCTGTGCATTATGTACATTTTGCATAGTTTAGTCAAACGCTGTAGTATTTTATAAATGCAGTTATTGTTGAAATAGTGTTTCAATCCTGTGGTCTCCAATACCTGCACATTGTGTACGTTTTACATAATATAGTCAAACGCTATATTTTATAGCATCGGCGTTTTAATATAGCAAAATATGCACGGCAGTCAACGTGTTAACACTAAATGTAACGCAACTTTACACATTTCTTACTATTATACGTACCGGTACTTACATTTCTTACTACTGTACTTC
Organism: Cryptocheilus praepositus; assembly: GCA_033815515.1. Lineage (NCBI taxonomy): Eukaryota > Metazoa > Arthropoda > Insecta > Hymenoptera > Pompilidae > Cryptocheilus > Cryptocheilus praepositus. The sequence continues at coordinate 109,040 of JAWWQZ010000093.1, forward strand.
TCACTATTCCTACCATGAGGAGTCATTCAACCGCTTATGAAATAAACGTTGATTATTAGAAAGAACTGTTATAAATGCAGTTATTGTTGCAATAGTGATGCGATCCTTTGGTCTCCAATACCTGCATATTATGTACATTTTGCATAGTTCGGTCAAACGCTGTAGTATTTTATAGCGTCGCCGTTATAATAGAGCAAAATGCGCCCGGCAGTCAATGTGTTATCTTTAAACGTACCGGTACATACACTTCTTACTCCTATACTTTGCACTATTCTTACCATGAGGGGTCATTTGACCTCTTATGAAATAAACGTTAATTATCAGAAAAAATTTCCTAATTTCTTAAAGCGAAAAATTGAATAATCAGATGATATGCGAACTTACAGAAAGTCGGTCGAGCGAAAGAAATAAGAATGAATGTACGATTTTCAAGTAAATTTTGAAAGAGATCATTTGACTCCGCTTCGTACGTTTAGTGTTAATAGAGGAGTGGGGGAACAGTTGGTGGGTTTGGGGTGATCGGGCGTTTTCCGACTGCAACCGACTGTGTGACGGTAAATGTATGTTTGACATGTTTGGTATAAAACTTTTCTTAGTATGGCCGGTACGTAAGGCAAGGTTCTCCTTTGTTTGGTGCGAAGGTAAATGGTCGTTTGGCGTGGTTCAGTCAATTTTAAAGTTCTTTCATTGTAGCCGCTGCGCATGGAGAGCATTCTGTTTTGCTCGGTGCAAGGGTAAATGGTCGCTTGGCGTGCTTGAATTGATTTTAAACGTCCCTGAATGTGTCGTGTATGGATAGCGAGTTCCCTTTTGCCTTGTGCTAATGCAAGGGTAAAAGGTTGATTTGACGTTATGGGAACAAAACTGAGAGTACTAAGATTAAGAGTGTAACGTTAAAAACAGATTTGCGGAATGAAACGCGAATTGATACAGAAATATAGTTTACAAGGTATGGAAAATATTTCGATTAACTCAGGGCATCTGCGTATTAAAATAAATCGTAACCAAAGTACGATATATACGAGTCGTGTCTAGAAGCTCGTGTATGGATAGCGAGTTCCCTTTTGCCTTGTGCTAATGCAAGGGTAAAAGGTTGATTTGACGTTATGGGAACAAAACGGAGAGTACTAAGATTAAGAGTGTAACGTTAAAAACAGATTTGCGGAATGAAACGCGAATTGATACAGAAATATAGTTTACAAGGTATGGAAAATATTTCGATTAACTCAGCGCATCTGCGTATTAAAATAAATCGTGAAAAAAGTACGATATATACGAGTCGCGTCTAGAAGCTCGTGTATGGATAGCGAGTTCCCTTTTGCATTGTGCTAATGCAAGGGTAAAAGGTTGATTTGACGTTATGGGAACAAAACGGAGAGTACTAAGATTAAGAGTGTAACGTTAAAAACAGATTTGCGGAATGAAACGTGAACTGATACAGAAATATAGTTTACGAGGTATGGAAAATATTTCGATTAACTCAGGGCATCTGCGTATTAAAATAAATCGTGACCAAAGTACGATATATACGAGTCGCGTCTAGAAGCGCATTTGTGTCGCAAAGAAAGTGACATATCGCTTTCCGTTAAATGTTTGTTTCAACGTCTCAACCGTTGCGAATGCATTTCTGCCTTCTGGGTCGAAATATTTTGTTAATGTGTCGCTTGACGGCTCGTGATAACGATAATTTGGTACGTTACACCGGCATATTCAAACGCGTCTGCCAGTGCGGTATCGCGGGATAATGAAACGATCGAACAAACAATCGTCACATCGCATTTACCTTGCTCTTCGATCGAAAACTACCAATCCCACATCGAACTAACATATTCCATCAGCTTCCGTAATACTTGGACACAGATGTCGATCTGGAAGTGTGTCGTTTAGCATAATTTCGTTTATGCGGCACGATGTGTGTTCAAAAGACTCGAAACACGAAGACGATCAACCAATTAAAGCACGGAGAATTAATCGGAAAATCGATCGTTACAACTTGCCGATATTCTCGTCCATATTTATCGACTGTGCCACTTCTGTCGAGTAAACACCGAGAAGTGCGCAGTGGCATGGGCAACGATGGACATCTCTCGATAAGCTACATTTCTGCCGTTCTAAATCACGAAACTGCAGTCCCACAAACGAAGAAAGCAAACTACCCAACGATCAAATATATTCCTGACATTAGAACAGCTCCACCCAAAAATGTACATATTCAACACGTTGATTGCTAAGCGTAATTTACTATATTAGAAAGATATGAAATACTGCAATGTATGATTAAATCGTGCAAAATGAAGGTAACGCCAAAGTATTGAAGCACCGTTCCAATATTAATTGCATTTACCAGATTGCAAATAGGCTTTATTGCGAATTTTTTGCATTTCTAGTAAAATATTTTACGGCGGTCACCGCGTATTTTGCTGTGTTAGAATGGCAATGCGATGAAATACTGCAGAGTGTGATTAAATCGTACAAAATTAAGGTATCGCAGAGTTAGAAGCCAAATATTGAAGCACCGTTCCAATATCAATTGCTTTATAAGATTGCAAATATGCTTCATTGCGAATTTTTTGCATTTTTAGTCAAATCTTTTGCACCGGTCCCCACGTATTTTGCTGCGTTAGAATTGCGATGCGATCAAATACTGCAGAGTACCATTAAATCGTGCAAAATGAAGGTAACGCAGAATGCTTACAAACCAAGTATTGAAGCACCGTTGCAATATCAATTGCTTTAACAAGATTGCAAATATGCTTCATTGCGAATTTTTTGCATTTCTAGTAAAATATTTTGCAACGATCACCGTGTATTTTGCTACGTTAGAACTGCAATGCGATGAAATACTGCAGAATATGATTAAATCGTGCAAAATTAAGGTGACGCAGAATTCTTGTATTGAAAGTATTGAAGCACCATTCCAATATCAATTGCTTTGGCAAGATTGCAAATGGGCTTCATTGCAAATTTTTTGCATTTTAGTCAAATCTTTTGCACCGGTCACCACGTATTTTGCTGCGTTAGAATTGCGATGCGATCAAATACTGCAGAGTACCATTAAATCGTGCAAAATAAAGGTAACGCGGAATGTTTAGAAACCAAGTATTGAAGCACAGTTCCAATATCAATTGCTTTTACAAGATTGCGAATTTTTTGCTTTTTAGTAACACCTTTTGCACCGGTTACCGCGTATTTTGCTACGTTAGAATTGCGATGCGATCAAATACTGCAGAGTATCATTAAATCGTGCAAAATGAAGGTAACGCAGAATGCTTAGAAACCAAGTATTGAAGCACAGTTCCAATATCAATTGCTTTTATAAGATTCCGAATTTTTTGCTTTTTTAGTAACACCTTTTGCACCGGTCACCGTGTATTTTGCTATGGTAGAATTGCGATGCGATCAAATACTGCAGAGTATCATTAAATCGTGCAAAATAAAGGTAACGCGGAATGCTTAGAAACCAAGTATTGAAGCACAGTTCCAATATCAATTGCTTTTACAAGATTGCGAATTTTTTGCTTTTTTAGTAACACCTTTTGCACTGGTTACCGCGTATTTTGCGACGTTAGAATTGCGATGCGATCAAATACTGCAGAGTATCATTAAATCGTGCAAAATAAAGGTAACGCGGAATGTTTAGAAACCAAGTATTGAAGCACCGTTGCAATATCAATTGTTTTTACAAGATTGCGAATTTTTGCTTTTTTAGTAACACCTTTTGCACCGGTTACCGCGTATTTTGCGACGTTAGAATTGCGATGCGATCAAATACTGCAGAGTACCATTAAATCGTGCAAAATAAAGGTAACGCGGAATGTTTAGAAACCAAGTATTGAAGCACAGTTCCAATATCAATTGCTTTTACAAGATTGTGAATTTTTTGCTTTTTTAGTAATACCTTTTGCACCGGTTACCGCGTAGTTTGCTACGTCAGAATTGCGATGCGATCAAATACTGCAGAGTATCATTAAATCGTGCAAAATGAAGGTAAGGCAGAATGCTTAGAAACCAAGTATTGAAGCACCGTTCCAATATCAATTGCTTTTACAAGATTACAAATAGGCTTTATTGCAATTTTTTGCATTTCTAGTAAAATCTTTTGCACCGGTCACCGCGTATTTTGCTATGGTGGAACTGCGATGAGACCAAATACTGCAGAGTATCATTAAATCGTGCAAAATAAAGGTAACGCGGAATGCTTAGAAACCAAGTATTGAAGCACCGTTCCAATATCAATTGCTTTAGCAAGATTGCAAATAGGCTTCATTACGAATTTTTTGCATTTCTAGTAAAATCTTTTGCACGGGTTACCGATGACCATCCTGGCAGTCAACGTATTAACGATCCTCGCCAACTGAACTCACGGCAAATTTCAAGTTCCCCGAAAAACGCCGAATTTGCGCCGCCGTATCATCTGCCGCTGTAAAGCCACTATTGGCAGCGTAAACATCGCTAATCCGCGAACACGTACCCGGCGCGTCTTAGCAAAGTTGAAGCCGGATTTACGCGGCACTTACGCCACTGGGAGTAACTCGCGCAGAAGTACTCCCGACAGGTATTCGGGCGGCAAACTTGAGCCTCGCTCCCACTCCGTGCTCTCCTCGTCTCTGTTCCTCTCTTCCGTCTGGCCGGCGTTCGCAGCACGGAGCCCGGAGATCGTGCGATCCCCTCGTTTCTTATTCTAATGAATCCGGTTAGCCTTAAATATGGGCGACAGCGGGAGAAACGGAGACGGAGCGAAAGGGGGAGTCAACGAGGTAGTCAGTTGGCGTGGAAGAGGCCGAGAGAGCGAGAGCGAGAGTGTGTGCGCAGAGAAGGAAAAGGACCAGCCGGGGAAAGAGAAGCAAAACGTGGGACAGGGATGAGGCGAGCGTACGGGAGCGAGAGAGGCGGCGAGGTGGAAAGAAAGAGAGGTGCCTCCCCTTTTATTGGCTCCCCGATCTGACGATTCCCGCGGGCGTAAGGGAGTCACGCAATATCGGCCCCCGGTTGCAGTCCAGATCCGGTGGGTTACCCGGGAGTCGTGCCCTCGATTCCCGAAATGCGCCGCTTACGATCAGCATCTCGAAGGCTCGCGGTCGCCAATCGAAACGTCGCGTTCCGGGACATACCGGGACGTGGGTGGGACGCGCGGAATTCGGCGGCGGCCGGAAGTGGGTTACGGGGGGCATGGGATGCGGAGGAGGAAGAATCGGGAGAAATGAAGTTTTAACACTTTAACTGCCGTGGTCACCGGTAACGGGTGCAAGAGATTTTACTGAAGATCCAAAATATTCGCGATGGGTAGCAATTATTATTTTATAAAAGCAGTTGTTAGAATAGTGATGCGATCCTTTGGTTTTCAATACTTGCACATTATTTACATTTTGCATAATTCAGTCAAACGCGCAGTATTTTATAGCATCGCCATTCTAATACAGCAAAATACGTGTATTAACATACAGTAGGTAGCAATTATTATGTTATAAATGCTGTTGTTGTTATAATAGTGATGCCATCCTTCGGTTTCAAATACTTGCAGATTATTTACATTTTGCAGAATTCAGTCGAACGCGTAGTATTTGATAGCATCGCCATTCTAATACAGCAAAATACGTGTGTTAACATACAGTAGGTAGCAATTATTATGTTATAAATGCAGTTGTTAGAATAGTGATGCGATCCTTTGGTTTCCAATACTTGCAGATTATTTACATTTTGCATAATTCAGTCAAACGCGCAGTATTTCATAGCATCGCCATTCTAATACAGCAAAATACGTGTGTTACCATACAGTAGGTAGCAATTATTATGTTATAAATGCAGTTGTTGTTAGAATAGCGATGCCATCCTTCGGTTTCAAATACTTGCAGATTATTTACATTTTGCATAATTCAGTCAAACGCGTAGTATTTCATAGCATCGCCATTCTAATACAGCAAAATACATGTGTTAACATACAGTAGGTAGCAATTATTATGTTATAAATGTAGTTGTTGTTAGAATAATGATGCGATCCTTTGATTTCCAATACTTGCAGATTATTTACATTTTGCATAATTCAGTCAAACGCGCATTATTTCATAGCATCGTCATTCTAATACAGCAAAATACGTGTGTTAACATACAGTAGGTGGCATTTATTATGTTATAAATGCAGTTGTTAGAATAGTGATGCGATCCTTTGGTTTTCAATACTTGCAAGTTACTTACATTTTGCATAATTCAGTCAAACGCGTAGTATTCCATAGCATCGCCATTCTAACACAACAAAATACGTGTGTTAACATACAGTAGGTAGCAATTATTATGTTATAAATGCAGTTGTTAGAATAGTGATGCGATCCTTTGGTTTCCAATACTTGCACATTATTTACATTTTGCATAATTCAGTCAAACGCGTAGTATTTCATAGTATCGCCATTCTAATACAGCAAAATATGTGTGTTAACATACAGTAGGTAGCAATTATTATGTTATAAATGCAGTTGTTGTTAGAATAGTAATGCGATTCTTTGGTTTCCAATACTTGCAAGTTACTTACATTTTGCATAACTCAGTCAAACGCGTAGTATTTCATAGCATTGCCGTTCTAGTACGGCAAAATACGTGTGTTAACATACAGTAGGTAGCAATTATTATGTTATAAATGCAGTTGTTGTTAGAATAGTGATGCGATTCTTTGGTTTCCAATACTTGCAGATTATTTACATTTTGCATAATTTAGTCAAACGCGTAGTATTTTATAGTATCGCCATTCTAATACAGCGAAATACGTGTCTTAACATACAGTACGTAGCAATTATTATGTTATAAATGCAGTTGTTGTTAGAATAGTGATCGGATCCTTTGGTTTTCAATACTTGCAGATTATTTACATTTTGCATAATTCAGTCAAACGCGTAGTATTTTATAGCATCGCCGTTCTAATACAGCGAAATACGTGTGTTAACATACAGTAGGTAGCAATTATTGTTATAAATGCAGTTGTTGTTAGAATAGTGATGCGATCCTTTGGTTTCCAATACTTGCAGATTATTTACATTTTGCATAATTCAGTCAAACGCGTAGTATTTCATAGCATCGCCATTCTAATACAGCAAAATACGTGTGTTAACATACAGTAGGTAGCAATTATTGTTATAAATGTAGTTGTTGTTAGAATAATGATGCGATCCTTTGATTTCCAATACTTGCAGATTATTTACATTTTGCATAATTCAGTCAAACGCGTAGTATTTCATAGCATCACCGTTCTAATGCAGCAAAATACGTGTGTTAACACGTTGATTGCCACGGTGGTCACTGATAACCGGTGCAAAAGATTTCAATAAAAATGCAAAAAATTCGCAATAAAGCCTATTTGCAATCTTGTAAAAGTAATTGATATTAGAATAGTGCTTCCATGCTTTGGCTTCTAACAATTCTGCGTTACCTTTATTTTGCACGATTTAATCATATTCTGCATTATTTCATCGCATCGCAGTTCTAACATAGCAAAATACGCGATGACCGGTGCAAACGATTTTACTAGAAATGCAAAAAATTCGCAATGAAGCCTATTTGCAATCTTGTAAAAGCAATTGATTTTGGAACGGTGCTTCAGTACTTGGCTTCTAACATCTCTGCGTTACCTTTATTTTGCACGATTTAATCATACTTTGCATTATTTCATCGCATCGCGATTCTAACATAGCAAATACTCTTGGCAGTCAACGTGTTAATGATGCAAGCCGCGTAAATGCATTGCGCTCGGACGATCGAAGGCGGAAAACTGCGAACGCACGTTCGGCGAATTTGTTTTGTCTGAGGTGTGGGGCAAAATATTGCCATTTGGCGGAACGAAGCTGGTCGGAGGATTGCGTGTTTGACAGATGTCGGATCGCGAGGATTCTATTTGCGCAAGGCGCACGTTATGCAGTGTGACGTTTTGATATATTGGAGAACGGATATGTTACGTGCGCACGATGCTATAGCGTGTACGGAACGGTTAATTTAGTAAGCGTGCAAAGAATACTGTGTAATTAAGTAAACGGTAATAAACATTTTCTAGCGGTTAAGCTTATTGTCGAAGATTTTATCTAAACGCGGAAGTTCTTTCAATTTAACACTAACGTATCGGTACTTTACACCTACCTGTTCTTACCATGGGGGGTCATTCGAGAAATTTTGAATTTATTAAAGCGAGAAATTCAATAATCAGATGATATGAGAATTTACAGAAAATGAAATGAGCGAAAGAACTAACAATGAATGTACGATTTTAAAGTAAATTTTGAAAGGCGTCACTTGACCCGGCTTGGTATGTTTAGTGTTAAAATACTTGACATGATTAGAGCTTCAATGTTTTTGAGCTAATCACCACTGACCCCCTTATTTTTCCAACATTTATCATTTAACACGAACTTTTACCCTCATTCCCTCCTAATTTACAGTCCCCCGAAGTTTCCTCACTCCGTCTCCTGACTAAACGAGCATTTCCGTTTACTCTCAACTTCCCAGGAACAACTCGCACGATTACGGGATACTTCAGTCCGTCCAGCACCCTACCCAGAGTTACATTTTGAGGTACCCATCGCAGGCACCTTGCAAAGGATTAACATTTTGCCGGCCGCACATTTTCAGCAAGTTCGACTGTTCTTCAACGATGGTATTTATGCAATCGTTCGTAACATAAGTAGGTGCAATATAATTATTATTAAAGAAGCCATTAAGGTAACTGTTACACCATTTTTATTGTATAATCTTACATTTTTTAATTATTACTTAAACACTTTACTTAAAAAGTGTAACCCTTAGAATCTTACGTTATTTTTGAATCGTCTCATAACGATATTGCTCCCACTGTCCAAATCACTATACTAACGCTATCAGAACTATTCTCCACTTCTGATAACGGATCAGCATATATTTCCCCTTTGTATGACATTTCGAAGGATATTTCATAACGTTTACTAAATTTAACGTAATGTTCCGATATGCGAAGGCAGCGAAAGACAGTATCAAACACATCAAACAAGCAACCGCTTCGATGCAACGCGCAGAGATTTCAATAAAACACAATCTGGTAAATTGGGAGGGCAAGACAGTTGGAATCACAGTTCCATGTTCGTCAAACATTGCTCTGCACCAATGTATCTCCCTACACAAACATGGAAATGAACACGTTGACTGCCACGGTGGTCACCGGTGAGCGGTGCTAAAGATTTTACTAAAAATGCATAAAAATTCGCAATAAAGCCTATTTGCAATCTTGTAAAAGCAATTGATATTGGAACGGTGCTTCAATACTTTGGTTTCTAGCAACTCTGCGGTATCTTAATTTTGTACGATTTAATCATACTCTGCAGTATTTCATCACATCGCGGTTCTAACATAGCAAAATATTTTACTATAAATGCAAAAAATTTGCAATAAAGCCTATTTGCAATCTTGTAAAAGCAATTAATATTGGAACAGCGCTTCAATACTTTGGCTCTAGCAACTCTGCGTTACCTTAATTTTGCACGATTTAACACGTTGACTGCCGTGCGTATTTTGCCGTATTAGAACGGCGGTGCTATGAAATACTACAGCGTTTGACTGAAGTATGCAAAATGTAAATAATATGCATGTATTGGAGACCAAAGAATCGCATCACTATTCTAACAATACCTGCATTTATAAAATAATTATTACTACCCATTGCAAATATTTTGGATCTTCAGTAAAATCTCTTGCGCCGGTCACCGGTGACCCCCACCGCAGTCAACGTGTTAATCATACTCTGCAGTATTTCATCGCATCGCGATTCTAACATAGCAAAATACGCTTCGCAGTCAACGTGTTAAGCATCACCGCTGTAGAAAAAAAGTCATGCGTACGTGATAGCGGCCGATAACGGTTGACAACAAGAAGTCACGTATACGTGACAGCGGCCGGTAGTGTGTTAACACTTTAGCCGAAAGTCAGCGAAGTCTAACACGCTCGTAATCTTCTTTGCCGTTCGCCGCACGTGAACGTCCGCGAACGGCGTCTTCCGTCTCTTTCTCCATCTCTTCCTCGTCCTCCTCTCGTACGATCGATCGCACGATTAAATGCCTGCCTACCTTCGGTAGGCACGGTTCGTGGCCGTGTGCGATCGAACTCGCCTACGCGAGCCACCCTTTATATAGTATGCACACCACGCGCAACCGTAAAGTGCATGCCAATAGCGAGTCGGCAGCAGATAATGGTGTGCCGTCCGCTCGTGCAACGAGATCGCGCCGATTTTGCCGAACTGAATGCGCCAATTTACTCGGCGAGGAAGATCGAAGCTCCGAGATCGGTGACAAAAGCCGCCACGAAATGGTCGCTAATTGTTCGAGGATTAGGCCCGGCACGCTGCTTTTAACCCCTTGCCGTGCCATTTAACGGAGAAGATTTCGGGCCCAAGCGGTACGCTGAAATGTTCGCGAAAGAAGCCCAACAGGAGACGTATTGTCAGAACTTAAAAGAAAAAATATATAGCGACTAAATGTGTAGTAGTTGTGCGCATATTTACTTCATGCAACAGTGGAATACGGAGGAAACTGAACGGAAAACTTTTAAAGAATAATTTAATGTGTTTTTTATGTATATATTTGTAATGAAATATGTAAATTTTGATCACGAGTCAGACTCGTGACATTCATATCTGACGTGTTATTACGACTACGAGTCTGACTCGTGATATTCACGTTTGGCCCGAAGTCACGAGTCAAGCTCGTCAAAGTACGGCAAGGGGTTAAAACGTCGTTGTCGAAGCCTGGTGAGCGCGAACGGGACGGATACGGACGAATAGCCTGATGAGAAAGCAAACATGATAAAATAATTGTATCAAATACTATATTGATGTATCATAGGTGATGAGTTTGTTGAATTGTGTTGTTTGGTTGCTTAGTAGTTAGTTGACAACGAAACGTAAAGACGAAACGGCGTAAAGACAAAAACGCGAAACGACGAAAGGTTAGGAAATAAGACTAAAGTGTCTTGTGTTGTTATTGTTTATAAATATTATACTCTCTAGTTTCACGTGTTTATATCCTACATAAGAGTTTGTTGAATTGTGTTATTTGGTTGCTTAGTAGTTAGTTGACGGAACGTAAAGACGAAAAGGCGAAACGCCGAAACTACGAAAGATTAGGCAATAAGACTAAAGCGTCTTGATTGTGTTGTTATTGTTTGTAAATATCATACTCTCTAATTTCACGTGTTTATATCCTACATAAGAGTTTGTTGAATTGTGTTATTTGGTTGCTTAGTAGTTAGTTGACGACGAAAAGTAAAGACGAAAAGGCGAAACGCCGAAACTACGAAAGATTAGGCAATAAGACTAAAGCGTCTTGATTGTGTTGTTATTGTTTGTAAATATCATACTCTCTAATTTCACGTGTTTATATCCTACATAAGAGTTTGTTGAATTGTGTTATTTGGTTGCTTAGTAGTTAGTTGACGACGAAACGTAAAGACGATAAGACGTAAAGACGAAACATTGAAAGATTAAGAAATAAGACAAAAGTGTCTTGATTGTGTTGGTATTGTTTGTAAATATTATACTCTCCAGTTTCGCGTGTTTAAATCCTACATAATGATTGCGGGAGCTAAGAGGCGAAGAAACGTCAGTTTATTTCGAGATACTAAGAAGACGTGTACGTGGAGATAAATAAGTGGACGGCGAGTAGTGTTTATTGTTGAAGCAGTTATAAACAAAATATACTGTGTGTCGTGGTATGCTTTCATTGTAAATAGTCTGTGTGTAATCTTGCTTACAATTTAGGAGACGTTGCAAATTGATTTATGTGATTGAGTTGGCTGTAGCATAGAATTACTCAATGTTCTCTTACGGCGTGTATTGCTGCGCAACGCTTTGTTTACAACCTTTTAAAGAGTAACTTTGTAATGCGAAAATGTTCAGAATATGTAGAGTGAAATTGCTTAATGGTTTGATTAGAAGTGGGCGTTCGGTTATTATGTGTCTCGACACTGCATACTCGACTTGCAACGCACGCGTGACCGGCACGGCGTAAACGATGAGTAAACGTAATTATTGACACAGTTTGAGGCCGTCGGTCCAAGGAAGGCAAACTGCATGCCGTTCAAAGCGGTCATGCAGCCTTGTAATCAATAAAAAGGGATATTTGCAGTGTACACGGCTAATGATCACACGGTAGTCGTTATCCCTAATGCCGCAGCAACGATACAGACCCAACAGCAAGATTGACAACGCAATTCTCTTACCGGAACGTCGGATAAAACAGAATGTTAAACAAAAACGAAAAGCCGGATCATACTATTTTAACACTTTCACTGCCGTGATGGTCACTGCTCACCGGCGCAAGAGATTTAATTAGAGATCCAAAATATTTGCAATGGGTAGCAATAATTATTTTATAAATGCAGTCTGTTAGAATAGTGATGCGATCCTTTGGTCTTCAATACCTGCATAGTATTTACATTTTGCATAATTCTGTCAAAGGCTATAGTATTTTATAGCATCGCCGCTTTAATATAGCAAAATACCCACGGCAGTCAACGTGTTAACACTAAACGTACCGATATTTACATTTCTTACTACTATATTTCTTACTATTCTTACCATGAGGGGTCATTTGATTCCTTATGAAACAAACGTTGATCATCAGAAAGAAATTCCTAATTTGTTAAAACGAGAAATTGAATAATCAGATGATACAAGAATTTACAGAAAGTGTTACCAATTTGAGTGCCGTTATGCTCACCGGTGATCGGCGCAAAAGATTTTACTGAAGATCCAAAATATTCGCAATGGGTAGCAATAATTATTTTATAAATGCAGTTTTAGAATTGCATAATTCAGTCAAACGCGTAATATTTCATACCACCGCCGCTCTAATATAGCAAAATACGCTCGGCAGTCAACGCATTAACACTAAACGTACCGGTACTTTACACATTTCTTGCTATCATACATACCGGTACTTACATTTTTTACTACTGTACTTCTCACTATTTTTACCATGAGGGGTCATTTGACCACTTTTGAAATAAACGTTGATTATCAGAAAGAAATTGCTAATTTTTATAAAACGAGAAATTGAATAATCAGATGATATAAGAATTTACAGCAAGTGTTTTAACACTCTTACTGCCGCGATAGTCACTTTGCTATAACAGTGTGGACCCGTTCGAAAAGATGGGTATTGTACGATCAAATGTTAAACGACTTATGATTGTATTGCTGTTGCCAGTTTCACGCGATTCCACAGCAATCGTTTTGCATTACTCTTAGCACTTTAACACTTTGACTGTCGCGATGGTCACCGCTGACTGGCGCAAGAGATTTTACTCAACATCCAAAATATTCGCAATGGGCAGCAATAATTATTTCATAAATGCAGTTATTGTTAGAATACCTATGCGATTCTTTGTTCTCCAATACCTGCATATTACTTACATTTTGCACAACTCAGCCAAACGCTGTAGTATTTCATAGCATCGCCGTTCTAATACGGCAAAATACGCCCAGCACTCAACGTGTTAAACCCGGTAAATTAAATGACCATTACCATTCACTCAATCACCTTCCCGTAAGAACGCCATGGAAATATCCACCGCATTTCACGACTGTTCAATAACCCGTTAAGCACGGACTAATTACTCCTCCGCTAAATGCAGCGTAATGCAATATCACTAACTGCCCGACGAACACATTTCTCCACGCACAACGTCAATGAATGAGCTCATTTAACCGACGACTCCCATGCTTCGGCCAGCGTCGAGGATGAAGAGCGTACTCGATCCTCCCAAGTCATTGTTGATCGCGATCGGTCACGGAACTTTGACTCTTCTCGCGACGTCCTTAACTATCCGTAACTGAGACTAACGAGTCCCGCCTGTCGCGAGTTGCAGTCGCAGGCTTTTCCGTGCAACTGCATGCAGAATTGCGGGGGTGTTTGAGGGGCGCAGGGGGAGGAACGAAGGTCGGGCCGAAAGTCGGGCGACGAGCCAAGAGAGTGTCAACGAACGAATGAGCGACTCGAAAACTACTGCCAGAACATCGAGGTCACGACACGTTATTTCGAGATCCCTTTCAGTCATGAGTTTCATTATTCCATTACGAGAGGGAACTAGAAGATCGGATTGTATGGGCACGTCGCGTGATGAATCGATGAAATGAATTCGGATGAGAATGCGTGTTCAATGCATCGGAACCGATAGCGACTTGCCTATCTCCGAGGTATGGCTAAAAATAGGTAAAAAAGGATGGGTTGTAGGGTGCCACGAATAGCACGTGTCACACGTTCGATAACGGAGTGTTCGGTGCGTTAAGAGATATACTGTTCCCTCAGTTTACGCGGATTCATCTTCGTTAGTATCACTTTGCCTGAACGGGATCAGATCTTTGAATTATTCTTCCTGCTTTTGCTCGGTTTATGAATTGCGTACAGGTATTGTTAATCTGTAGGAAACTTAAAATTCTCGCAAATCAATTTTCTTTGTGTCTACGTATGTATATGTTTTGTGAAACCACATATTGAGGTTCAACGATTTTCTCCCATTCGTGCGTATCGGAAGAATCGCACATTATATTGCATTCACGTCACAGTCAATGAGTACTGCCGAAAAATAGATTTTCTAACCGCACAAACTTTGATAGTGTGTATACTAACTTTGTTTCTCGTAATTAAGACATAGATGCGTACTCATCAAACACATACGAATCTTACACTAGTATGAAACCCAGTGTATTTACTTTATATACAGCGATACGCATTGATAATCTGCAGTGAACTTAAAATCCGCGCAAATCGATTCTCTTTGTGTTGACGTATATGCTTTGTGAAACCACGTACTGTAGTTCGACGATTTTCTCCCATTCGTGCGTATCGGAAGAATCTCACATTATATTGCATTCACGTCACAGTCAGTGAGTACCGTCGAATAAAAAAAAATTCAAACCGCACAAACTTTATTGATATATATGATAACTTTGTTTCCTGTTAGACAGAGTATTTTTGCAGCGTAATCTCGAAAGTCAGCGCATAAAAAAGACCGCCTGATGCAGAGAACCAGCGTATTAAGACGCAGTTGCGAATTCCTTAGTCACATACCAATTTTACACTACTATAATACCTAGTGCATTTGCTTCATATACAGCGACACGTATTGTTAATCTGCAGTAAACTTAAAATTCTCGCAAATCGATTGTCTTTGTGTTTACATATACCACCTTGATCAAAAAGTTTTAGAAACGCACACGCATTTACCGTATAGCGCTCTCAACTTTGATAGTGTATATCACTGGATTGAGTATTTTTTTATTTGTCGAAAGTCAGCGCATAAAAAAGACCGCCTGAAGCAAAGAACCAGCGTTTTGCTACCATTAAGACGTAGTTGCGTACTCGTCGCGTCATACCAATTTTACACTAAGTGCATTTGCTTTATATACACCGACACGTATTGTTAATCTGCAGGAAACTTAAAATTCTCGCAAATCGATTCTCTTTCTGTTTACGTATATGCTTTGTGAAAGTACATACGATGGTTCGATAATTTCCTTCCATTCGTGCGTATCGGAAGAATCTCACATTATATTGCATTCACGTCACAGTCAGTGAATACCGCCGAAATATAAATTTTCTAACCAAAACTTTGATGACGATAACTTTGTTTCCCGTTATATAGAGTATTTTTGCAGCGTAATCTCGAAAGTCAGCGCATAAAAAAGACCGCTTGATGCAGAGAACCAGCGTATTAAGAGGTAGTTCCGTACTCGTCAGACAAATATCAATTTTACACTACTATGATACCCAGTGCATTTGCTTTATATACTGCGACACGTATTGTTAATCTGCAGGAAACTTAAAATTCTCGCAAATCAATTCTCTTTGTGTTTACGTATATGGTTTGTGAAACTACATACTGTGGTTCGACGATTTTCTCCCAATCGTGTGTATCGGAAGAAACGCACACTATATTGCATTTATATCATAGTCAGTGAGTACCGCTGAAAAATAAACTTTCTAACCGCACAAACTTTGATAGTGTATATACTAACTTTGTTTCCCGTAATGCAGAGTATTTTTGCAGCATAATCTCGAAAGTCAGCGCATAAAAACGACTACCTGATGTAGAGAACCAGCGTATTAAGACGTAGTTTGCGTACGCATCAAAGACACATACATTTTACACTGCTATGATACCGAGTGCATTTGCTTTATATACAGCGACACGTATTGTTAACCTGCAGTAAACTTAAAATTCTCGCAAATCAATTCTCTTTATGTTTACGTATATGCTTTATGAAACCACATACTGTGGTTCGACGATTTCCTCCCATTCGTGCGTATCGGAAGAATCTCACATCATATTCCATTCACGTCACAGTCAATGAGTACCACCGAAAATTTTCTAACCGTACAAACTTTGATAGTGTATACGCTAACTTTGTTTCTTGTAATACTGAGTGTTTTTGCAGCGTAATCTCGAAAGTCAGCGCATAAAAAAGACCGCCTGAAGCAAAGAACCAGCGTTTTGCTACCATTAAGACGTAGTTGCGTACTCGTCGGACACATCCCAATTTTACACTACTACGATACCCAGTGCATTTGCTTTATATACAGCGACACGTATCATTAATCTGCAGTAAATTTAAAATTCTCTTTGTGTTTACGTATATGTTTTGTGAAGCCACGTACTGTAGTTCGACGATTTTCTCACATTCGTGCGTATCGGAAGAATCTCACATTATATTGCATTCACGTCATAGTCAGTGAGTGCCGTCGAAAGATAAAAATTTCCGACCGCACGAGCTTTGATAGTGTACATGCTAACTTTGTTTCGCGTAATACAGAGTATTTCTGCAGCGAAATCTCGAAAGTCAGCGTACAAAAAAGACCGCCTGATGCAGGTAACCAGTGTATTAAGACGTACTTGCGTACTCTTCCAACACATACCAATTTTACACTACTACGATACCCAGTGCATTTGCCTTATATACACCGACACATATTGTTAATCTGCAGGAAACTTAAAATTCTCGCAAATCGAATCTCTTTCTGTTTACGTACATGCTTTGTGAAACCACATACGATGGTTCGATAACTTCCTTCCATTCGTGCGTATCGGAAGAATCTCACATTATATTGCATTCACGTCACAGTCAGTGAATACCGCCGAAATATAAATTTTCTAACCACACAAACTTTGATAATGTATACGATAACTTTGTTTCCCGTTATATAGAGTATTTTTGCAGCGTAATCTCGAAAATCAGCTCATAAAAAAGACCGCCTGAAGCAAAGAACCAGCGTTTTGCGACCATTAAGACGTAGTTGCGTACTCTTTCAACACATACCAATTTTACACTACTACGATACCCAGCGCATTTGCTTTATATACCGCGACACCCACTCGCGGGGCTCGTAGTATGCAAATAGTTTAACGCTCCCGCGTAATAATTCATCGGCCCGAAGGAGAAACGAGCAGTTTAAGTGTTACACACCCGGACACCAAGCCTGATACGGAATTGTAAATTGTCACGGAATCACTCAAACAGTATGCTAATAGGTTAAATTGCGCGTGCAAATTAAATCGCCCGGTTACGAGTTCTAGTTCTCTGACTGTGCGCCCGGTCCGACTGCGAGATGTTGCGCGATACGGTGTGAAAATGGGAGCGAACAGATTGAAAAGCGCGATCTACCTGGCGAGCAAGACATTCCGACGTTCGCGCGTTCGTACGCGGAAAACGATCGAGCGTTTTATTGGCCGAGCCGACAGAACAGACGACTTCGCGTAAGGGATTTTTTCTAATGTAACGTACGGGTTAACACTTTAAGGACCGCTAAAGAATCTGTAAGAAACACGCCCGGGCCGCATGTTTTTGGGGAATTTACATGTTACCAAAAATCATAACTTTGTCATTTACGAAGCTATTTTTGTGAAACTTGGAGATATTGTAGAATTCGAAATATTTTAGATAGTATTAAAAAAATTACGTTTTTTAATAATTATATTAAATTTTTTACTTGAAATATAAATTTGTATGAAATTTATAGAAATTGTAAAATAGGGTGCATTTTAACATAACATTTTATTTAAAAGTCAATTTTATCAGAATTTCCAGTAGTTTTTTAAAGTACGATATTTCGTGAAGCATTTTTCTCTATGAAGAGGAACTATACAAAATTTACATGTAGATCGTACACAATTTACAACATATTTACGAATGTATCATTACATAGTCTGCAAATTTGCTTCCACAAAATTCTGTCCAGATATATACATGCAAGTTACAGATTTACACAAAATCCGAAACCCGCAAACTCACTAACTTGGTGCCGCAAAATTCGACTTGATTTTATAGGGATTTTTCCTAATGTAACCCATGGGTTTAACAACTAAATAGTCTGCAACTTTGCTTCCACAATATTCTGTTCAGATATATACATGCAAGTTACAGATTCACACAAAATCCCAAACCCCAAAACTCACTAACTCGGTTTCGCAAAATTCAACTTAGCTACACAGGGATTTCTTCTTATGTAACCCCTGCGTTGACAGAACAGACGCAAATGGCTTCGCGTAAGTGGTAATGAAAAATTGTCGAGCGTGTTATTATCGGCGCACTCGCTCACGCGCTATTATCAATTCGGCGAAGCCCGTATCCCTCTAGCGAACGAACGGGCGACATTTGTGGAAGAAGATAAAGCGCCGCAACGCGCGCGCGCGCGTGGGCGTGACGATTCATCGCGGTTATTGTTGTGTAGTGGCGGCGATAACGCGCGACTTTACGTACCGTCACTCGATACCGCGGTATTGTCTGTGGCTGGCTGTAATTTATCCGGCGAAAAGTGGAGAATTTTCAGGCCGATCGATGTAACGCAGTCGGGCGAGAGCGACACTTCAAAACACAGAGGCGACTGTTGCAATTCACACAAAAAGCTCCTTTCAACGTTCAGTATTTTAATTCGAAAGATGCCGAATGGCATCGATGCGAAATTAAAGCAAAGAGTAGGAGCAGTTATTGTTCAGTTTTGATTCGACGTTGTAAATATGCAGAAATTAACAATTTATGATCAATTCTCCGGGAAGCATTACATAAAGGCATTGGACTTTGGCTTCTAACAACTCTGTGATACCTTTATTTTGCATGATTTAATTGTACTCTGCAGTATTTCATTGCATCGCGGTTCTAACATAGCAAAATACGCGGTGACCAGCGCAAAATATTTTACTAGAAATGCAAAAAATTCGCAATGAAGCCTATTTGCAATCTTGTAAAAGCAATTGGTATTGGAACGGTGCTTCAATACTTTGGCTTTTATCAAATTCTGCGTTACCTTTATTTTGCACGATTTAATCGTACTCTGCAGTGTTTCATCGCATCGCAGTTCTAACATAGCAAAATACGCGGTGACCAGCGCAAAATATTTTACTATAAATGCAAAAAAATTCGCAATGAAGCCTATTATTATATATTTGCAATCTTGTAAAAGCAATTGATATTGGAACGGTGCTTTAATACTTTGGCTTTTAACAACTCTGCGTTACCTTTATTTTGCACGATTGAATCATACTCTGCAGCATTTTATCGCATCGCAGTTCTAACATAGCAAAATACGCTTGGCAGTCTGTAACCATCTGTTGCAGTCTTAACATCTGTAAACACGCCGAAAACGGATACTGTAATGAATCGTAACATGTAATCAACCCTTTGACTGCTATGGACGCACGTATGCGTCCGCCGAAATTTATCAGTGTCGACTATGGGCGCATATATGCGTCCGCCGATATATGTATATCAGTGTCAACTACGGACGCATATATGCGTCTACCGAAACGTATCAGTGTATATGCATATATGCGTCCTCAATCGTTTCGATTTCTTACATATTGCAGCCACAATTATCAATTTACGAGATGAAAACAGCTACATTCTTTATCAAATTATTTTCTTGCATTATTTAATTTTGCGTAAAGAAGAATTATCATTAGAACTTAGTTCCGCCTTACATAATCAAAGTGTTTCGGCCTCAGCAAATGCTTCGACCGGAAGTATTCAGCAGTCAAAAGGTTAAGTATCCACTGAAACGTCATTTCTCGCCGCCTTTATTCGCGCCACCAACAAATATTTCGCTTAAATCTACAATTACCGCTACCCGGTACAATTACATTCTGGTTCTCTGTAACTTTATGGTATTATCTTCATCGTTCCGCATATTCTATCGTTTTCGTATTGTCTATTGCAGTGGACAATAATAAAACTGCACATAATAGTAGACAATAAAAGAATATCAGATCTACATTCAAAAGTACATCGAATAATCGCTACTTCACACGGGTCGTGTACTAGGCAATTATCTCGCACCAAAGAAAATAGCACACCGCAATGGTGGTCCACGATGATACCGCCATAGAATTAATTCGAAACGAAGCGTCGAAGAGGTCATCATATTGTAGTTAGTTGTGGAGCCGACAAATATTTCGATTAAATCTATATTTGCCGCTACCCAGTACTATTGGATTCTGGTTCTCTGTAAGTTTATGATGTTACATACGTCGTTACGTATATTTTATCGTTTCGCAATTGTCTTTTGCAGTGGACGATAATAAAATCTGACATAATAATGAACAATAAGTGAATATCAGATCTCGCACATTCAAATGTTTCACACTGGTCGCGTACTAGGCAATTATCTCGCACCGAAAAAAATAGCAGCTTCTTCCCCGGCCAAAGAAGTATTTCTCCGGAAATCGGCCACACCGCAATGGTGGTCCTACGATTGTACCGCCATAAAATTAGTTCGGAACGAAGAATTGCTGTTACCCGGTACTATTGAATTCGGGTTCTCTGTAACTTTATGGCATTACTTCCATCGTTACGCATATTCTATCGTTTTCCTATTGTCTTTTGCATTGGACGTAATAGTAGACAATAAAAGAATATCAGATCTTGCACATTCAAAGGTACATCAAATATCCACTACTTCACACTGGTCGTGTACTAGGCAATTATCTCACACCAAAGAAAATAGCAGCTTCTTCCCTGGCCGAAGAAGTATTTCTCCGGAAATCGGCCACAACGCAATGGTGGTCCCACGATGGTACCGCCATAGAATTAGCTCGGAACGAAGCGTCGAAGAGGTCACCATATTGTAGTTGGTCGTGGAGCCGATAAATATTTCGATTAAATCTATATTTGTCGCTACCCAGTACTATTGAATTCTGGTTCTCTATAAGTTTATAATGTTACATACTTCGTTACGTATATTTTATCGTTTTCCTATTGTCTTTTGCAGTGGACAATAATGAAACCTGACATTTGCAGTGCACAGTAAAAGAATATTAGATCTTGCACATTCAAAGGTACATCAAATATCCACTACTTCACACTGGCCGTGTACTAGGCAATTATCCCGCACCAAAGAAAATAGCAGCTTCTTCCCCGGCCGAAGAAGTATTTCTCCGGAAATCGGCCACACCGCAATGGTGGTCCCACGATGGTACCGCCATAGAATTAGTTCGGAACGAAGCGTCGAAGAGGTCACCATATTGTAGTTGGTCGTGGAGCCGAGAAAGTCGGGCAATAAAAGAGCCCGGTAGGCGCGGCAGTTGGAGCCGGTAGTCGGCCGTACCCCGGATAAGGTAACTTCGCCTCTGCCCAGCTCATTCGTCGATCCGCCGCGAATTCCTGCCGAGGCAATAAGGACATCCTCGTAGGCCGCATCTTCTTTCCGAGATCTCCGCGTTTGTCGCGATTCTTGACGACTGCGTAGATGGCCAGACCAGTTTTCAATTCGACATTATTGAAATTCTTGCGAAAAAACATCTCTGACGTCGTCATATCGGCGAAGTTGGCAAAACGAGTACAGCGATCAAACAGTAAGTGTTAGTAATGCGCATTATTAAAAATCCGCGATAATATCGGTCCGATATCCTGCACCAGTAAATTCTCAGTAAGCGAATGCGGAGGACAGATAAAAAATACTAATTACGCGTGTTATCGAAACGGTTGCAAAAAATGTCGGTCCGATGTCGTTATACCGGTAGATTCTTAACGTGCGAGCGCAGCAGCCAGATAATAAATACTGATTTCACGCCACAGAATGTTATCCGCTCGCTCGAATAACGACGCGAATAATGTTTCGGCTCTGTTGTTGCTGATGCAGAATGTGAATGCAGACACGAAGTACGTTGTATGCGCAAAGCTTACTTTTAGCACTAAACGTACCAAGCGGTGTCAAATAACCCGCTACAAAATTTACTTTAAAATCGTACATTCACCGTTATTTCTTTCGTTCACTTGACTTTCTGTAAATTCGCATATTATCTGATTATTCAATTTCTTGCTTTAATAAATTAGGAATTTCTTTCTGAAATCAACGTTTATTTCATAAAGGGTCAAATGATCCCTCATGGCAAGAATCGGTAGATGTAAAGTACCGGTACGTTTAATGTTAAATGATCTTAATTTAAATATTATTATTATTCAAGCAGTACGATTAAATCCGATAAATTGAAATATTGCAAATTTTTAAACGAGAATTTAGTATTTTGGTGAATGTATTTTCACGCCTTTAGGCGTTGTCGATTATCAAGCGGCAATTTTTACACTAAACGTACCAAGCGGGGTCAAATGACCCCTTTCAAAATTTACTTTGAAATCGTACATCCATTGTTATTTCTTTCGCTCACTTGACTTTCTGTAAATTCGCATATTATCTGATTATTCAATTTCTTGCTTTAATAAATTAGGAATTTATTTCTGAAATCAACGTTTATTTCATAAAGGGTCAAATTGTAAGAATCAGTACGTACAAAGTCCCGTACGTTTAGTGTTAATTCGTCAACCCATCAGAGTTTTGCTCAACACTGTACGAAAGTAACGGCGGTCTTCAGTAATGCCCATATGAGGTGGTAAAACATCGGAACGCGTAATTTGAAACGACAACGGTCCTCGCTATTTGCCCGCATATAACGGCGTGTGTACCTACATACGCGATATCCATACTATCGCGCATTCTTCTCGTCGCGCGACGTGGCACGTCTACTCGTTACACAATCGCATTAATTGCACGTCGCTGCATTGTTGTTGCGCGTGCCTACGTCTGTCGCCGTACAATGGCACGTGATACATCGCGACGCACTAGTCTCGGCACATCGCTAGTTGCGTGTCGTACTTCTGGGTAATTTTTTATGCGCCAAATGGCAGGAAGTAGATTCAAATCGATACTTTTAACCAGTTAACAGTCTCTTTACAGAGCGTGTACCAATGATACGTAATGTACGCATAATATACGCGATAATCAAGCGATGACGGGGATAGTCGTCAAACACAAAATATAGTAAGTGTCGTTATTGAAATATTGGGTCCAAAAGACGAGCTTATTTTATAAAATTAACAATTTTATTTCTAATATTTACACAGTTGCTTAACATGAATATATATACATAATAAACAGGAAACTTAGAAAAAATAATTAAATATCTATGAAAGTTATAAATTGGAACTGTTGCCCGTCGTGTGATATTCTCGAAAACAAGGAACGATGCATAATGGCACTTTGCACGTCGGACACCAATACCGCGATTCTTTTCTGATTTTTTATTATAACATAATGCACACGTGTGCGAAGGATTGTTTGTTTTTGAACTACCCGGTATATAATCTGGGAAATGTTTTCTGATCAAGCGCGAAACATTAGATATCGTTGACCGAGATTGAGGCAATTTTTGCGATTCGATGGGATACGATGCAATTGTGTCCTCAATGTACTCTAGTAAAAAGTTTACGCGTGTTAATTTTCCGCCATTCTTTTTATACATTAGAAATGAATTCAAACATATAATATCAAAAAGGTGTAGAAACATTTTTTATAATAGTTCTTTAGTCTTTTTCTTGCAGATCTATCACCGCAGATGGAGAATCCAATACACTTTTTGGGGTTTAGTACACCAAGGTGAAATTCGAAATAATCAAAGATTTATTGTTACTGCACTACTCATGAGTTAGCTCTTAGGGTATTATGAATCCATCTGAAATGATTTATAATTTTTATTTGTTTGTTTCATTTCGTCGTGACCGCTAAATATTTTAAATATATTAAAATTTACGAATATAGTTTATTTTTTGCCAAAATTACAATTTAAATATCAAATTGTAACAAAATGTAACGCATGACAGATATAATCGTCATGTCACAAAATTCTGTCACATCTCCATGACGGGTATTTTAAATATATTAGAATTTACGAATATAGTTTATTTTTCGCCAAAATTACAACTTAAATATCAAACTTCAACCAAATTTTACGCTTGACGAATATAATTATTATGAAACAAAATTCTGCCACATCTCCATGACGGATATAATCGTCAAATACACTTAACTGATTAATAACGCCGCGCGTATTCGGCAAAAACAGAATTAGCGACCTAATCTTTTAAAATGTGTGTTCCTGCGCTTAAACGTGTTCGCAACAACTTCACGAGATCGGACAGTACTCTTGCCCGCTTTCTTCGAATTTCGCATGCTCGCTCTCAAAGTCCCACTTACGTATACTAGAATATACGTGCGCAGCTACAAACCGAATGCGAATGCAAATATCTCCGCGCTGCAGCTGTAACTTGTGAGGATTTACGTAACGAATGCTCTGCGTTCTGATGTTTCGAGCTTCCGATTTCGACAGCGAACGCATGTTTCGCGTTACACTAATCGAACTCGGATATCGAGCTACTCGAATGCACGGAAGACTACTATGCACAGTTTAGTCAATCTTTCCGCGAAATTCTCCTTCACCTTCGCACCGTACACATTTATCTGCATCACATAGCATCGTGTTGTTATGCCCTATCACAATAATCATAGGTCTATTTGTAAACACAGACCAAAGTGTGTCACGGTCCAGGCTTACCCCAAATAACAAACCCTTGATCCTTAGTCATACTTGTTGTTCCCAAAAGAATCTTTCCACCACCTGAACCTTGCCCCATACTCATCCCTTTCAGTTTCCCTCAATCCTATATTAAGGGTCGCATTGGGTTTTCTCGAGTCAGTTAAATTTATTAAAGACTAAAGACTTTTTGTGTTGTTAATAAACAGTTTATTTTTTTCAAACCTATCTTTAGTTAACTCTTTGCACTTCGAACCAGCTTCTCAGCGCCACTTTGTGGTAGAAACGTGTTTTTACGGACCATCATATTATTTAGTATAGTTTTGGAATCAAGTAATGTGTTATGATGATATTGGACTTATATGAATCGGTTAACATCGGGAAATATATATTTGCAAGAAAATCGATATTTTATTTTTTATAATTTTATACAGTGTGATAATAATAAGACGTTTGACGCCTGCCATCAAGTGGTTTTCTGTCAGAACAAAGAATGCAATCTCGTTTTCTTTATCCCACATCGGTTTTATGGCCTATAGAGATTAAAATTTTCAAGGTCCGGTGGTTTATGCGTCGTAACAAAACCCGCTGATATTGTTTTTACATATCTTAGTAATTTTACTATATTTCGATTTAATTCCTTGTACCATTTCAAGAGAAAACTTCAGGCAAACAGGCACGTCTCAAAAACTTGTCCTGGAATAACTTAATTCCCTGTAATCTCTAATAAATTTTAATGTCTCCTAAGAGGGGGTTCAATTACGATGTCCACTGAAAGGGACAGCGGAGTGTAAAGGGTAAAACTATAATTAGTCCAGAGCCAGAGAACTGAAGTCAGGCCGTTCTTGAAATACGTATTCACTTTCGATTTTCCCATCCGCCAGCATCGTATCCATCATCGGATGAACTGTAACGAATACATACCCGCGCAGAAATCCACGAAGTCAAACTCGCGCCTAAACTTACACTTGCCCACCAACATAAATATCCGCGACAGCTGTGTGTCGGCGCGCACTTACGTAAATCCAGCCGTCAGTTTTCCTAAGCAACGCAGTCTGTCGCGCTCCTGCAAGACTTTGGCGTCGAAAGGGTTCAACGTAAACACGCCAGCGAAGCCGCCGTCGCGCAGACTAGGTCCGGAAGCAAAAACTCTCGTAACTCGGGGGCCGCTCGTCCGAGCAGGATTCGAAATTACAGACGCAGGTTACGGCGAAGATTTACGGGACACTCAAGATGGCAGGGTGTTTACAGTCGACGAACGGGCCGGGGGTCCGCGGGACAGGATAATGCGACGGACATCCTCGTAATATTACAGAGTTGCATAGTTGCATAGCTGCATAGTTATTCTCTTGCACTAGGCTGAAATTCGGAAGAAGCCGTACCTAACATATGCAGCCGAATGGTCGCGAATTTTAACACGTTGACTGCCAAGCGTATTTGGTATGTTAGAACCGCAATGCAATGAAATACTGCAGAGTATGATTAAATCGTACAAAATGAAGGTAACGCCAAAGTATTGAAGCACCGTTCCTATATCAATTGCTTTTACTAGATTGCAAGTAGGCTACATTGTGAATTTTTTGCATTTTTAGTAAAATATGTTGCGCCGGTCACCGCGTATTTTGCTATGTTAGAACCGCGATGCGATGAAAGTTAGACGCTAAAGTATTGAAGCACCGTTCCACTATCAATTGCTTTTACAAGATTGCAGGTAGGCTACATTGCGAATTTTTTGCATTTTTAGTAAAATATGTTGGGCTGGTCACCGCGTATTTTGCTATGTTAGAACCGCGATGCGATGAAAGTTAGACGCTAAAGTATTGAAGCACCGTTCCACTATCAATTGCTTTTACAAGGTTGCAAATAGGCTTCAATGTGAATTTTTTGCATTTCCAGTAAAATATTTTGCAACGGTCACCGCATATTTTGCTATGTTAGAACCGCGATGCTATGAAAGTTAGACGCCAAAGTATTGAATCACCGTTCCAATACCTATTGCTTTTACAAGATTGCAAGTAGGCTACATTGTGAATTTTTTGCATTTTTAGTAAAATATGTTGCGCCGGTCACCGCGTATTTTGCTATGTTAGAACCGCGATGCGATGAAAGTTAGACGCTAAAGTATTGAAGCACCGTTCCACTATCAATTGCTTTTACAAGGTTGCAAATAGGCTTCAATGTGAATTTTTTGCATTTCCAGTAAAATATTTTGCAACGGTCACCGCATATTTTGCTATGTTAGAACCGCAATGCTATGGAATACTGCAGAGTATGATTAAATCGTGCAAAATGAAGGTAACGCAGAGTTGTGAGAAGCCAAAGTATTCAAGCACCATTCCAATATCAATGGTTTTTACAAGATTGCAAATAGGCTTTATAGCGAATTATTTTTGCATATATAGCAAAATCTTTTGCGCTGGTCACCAGTGACCACCGTGGCAGTCAACGTGTTAAACACGATGTCTTACGACTGAATGTGAGATAACTGTACAGCAGTCATTTATGCGTAGATGTAGTAGACAAGAGATTTTGCACATATACCTTGCTTCGTTGCGCTTTCCTTTTAAAGAGCTGGATTATGCCCTTGTTATTTCATTTTCAATAATCATTTTCCAAATGACTGCAACTTACTTAAAAATCACTCGGGCAACTATATAAAGCATTCACGTATAATTGATTGGAAAATACTTCACCGTCAGGTTCCGTCGTTCTTGACACTTTCTAATTTTCTATAATAAAGTTAACACCTAATAGAGTTAACGCGTTAACTGCCAAGCGTATTTTTCTACATTAGAACTGCGACACGTTAAAATGCTGCAGAGTGTGATTAAATCGTGCAAAATTAAAGTAATACAGAATTGTTGGACGCCAAAGTATTGAAGCATCGTAGCAGTATCAATTGATTTTATAAAATCGCAAGTGGGCTTGATTGTGAAATTTTTTCATTTGTAGTGAAATGTTTGTCGCATATGTGCGGCGTATGGTCTATAAAATAAGTTTCTCATCCCTGGCCCAGCGTCGCATATATGCGTCGTATGAAAAAATGCTTATTTTTTTATATAATTGGAATGTTATAAATATATATCTGAAATATATACTCAAAATCAATGCCAACTGAAGTCATATTAGAAGAAAAAACACTATGGTCTGTGAAGCCAGAACTTCTTCTCAAGGCCTGCGAACTCGTGGTCGGTCAACAATATCTTAAGGCCACGAGCACGGCTTGTGATATTCATGTTTGGCCTGAAACGTCGATTACGAGCCAGACTCGTGATATTCGCGTTTGACCTGAAATTAAACAACGAGTCTGACTCGTGACATTTACGTTTTGCCTAAAACTTTCATCACGAGTTACACTCGTGAAAATAGTGCAAGGGGTTATACATGCCGCTGGTAAACAGGAGCCAGCCCATAGACCGATTTCCTTGGCCCACCGCCAGAGGATAATGTATTCGCTCTTTTGAAGTCGGCGGTCTCTCTTGCGAAATCCTCCATGAGCATAGACCACTATATATCGGGCTGAATAAAGAACGAGGAAGGACAGAGAAAGGGTGGCACGACGTACACGCGGAAAGGAAGAAGAGAATGGACCCGGTGCGCTCTCCGGCAGAAAAGTTCGTGAGTCACGAGTCGCCAAGGCTGAAGTCCGACGTACGGAAACAATGTCAGACGTCGAGTAGCCCAATGCACGTTCTGATGAAAATCCATGAGCGTCGCGGTGCCAGTGAAAGTCGGCGAATAATTGAAATAGTCCGATTTTGTTGAGAAAAGTATTTAGCACGTTGATTGCCGCGTCATCCGTATTGGGGTGACGGCAAAAAAATGATCAGGCCGCGTCATTCGTATTGGGGTGACGCTTGTTTGAATATTTAGGAAGTTAGTTAGTAAGTATTTCGAAAGATATTTCATAGGACATGATAAAGCTACTAACTGTTATGAATTTAGCTTTAACCGTGCGGCACTATATAAAAAATATTTGAAAAAGCTCACACGCTCTCTTAGCGCGTTGACTGCCGTGTCGTCCGTATTCGGGTGATGGCAAAAAATCTGATCAGGCCGCGTCATTCGTATTGGGGTGACGCTTGTTTGAATATTTAGGAAGATAGTTAGTAAGAAATTCGAAAGATATTTCATAGGACATGATAAAGTAACTAATTGTTATGAAATTAGGTTTTAACCGTGCGTCACTATATAAACAATATTTAAAAAAGCTCACACGCTCTCTTAGCACGTTGACTGCCGTGTCCTCCGTATTCGGATGACGGCAAAAAATCTGTTTCGGCCGCGTCCTTCGTATTGGGTGACGCTTGTTTGAATATTTAGGAAGTTAATTAGTAAGTATTCCGAAAGATATTTCATAGGATATGATAAAGCTACTAATTGTTATGAAATTAGCTTTAACCATGTGTCACTATATAAAAATATTTGAAAAGGCTCATGATGACTGCTGTGTCATCCGTATTCGGGAGACGGCAAAAAACCTGCTCAGGCCGCGTCATTCGTATTGGGGTGACGCTGGTTTGAATATTTAGGAACTTAGTTACTAAGTATTTTGGAAGATATTTTATAGGATATGATAAAGCTAGTAATTGTTATAAAATTAGCTTTAAGCGTGCGTCACTATATAAAAAATATTTGAAAAAGCTCACACGCTCTCTTAGCACGTTGACTGCCATGTCATCCGTATTCGGGTGACGGCAAAAAATCTGATCAGGCCGCGTAATTCGTATCGGGGTGACGCTTGTTTGAATATTCAGGAAGTTAGTTACTAAGTATTTTAGAAGATATTTTATAGGATATGATAAAGCAACTAATTGTTATGAAATCAGCTTTTACCGGTGCGTCACTATATAAAAAATATTTGAAAAAGCTCACACGCTCTCTTAGCACGTTGATTGTCGTGTCATCCGTATTCGAGTGACGGCAAAAAGCCTGATCAGGCCGCATCATTCGTATTGGGGTGACGCTTGTTTGAATATTTAGGAAGTTAGTTAGTAAGAATTTCGAAAGATATTTCATAGGACATGATAAAGCAACTAATTGTTATGAAATTAGCTTTCAGCATGCGTCAAAACTGAAATTAAACGATTTTTACAACTGTCTAATTTTGAAAGTGGTGTAAGTCATTTGCAGCCCGTAAATGTACATTAGTTCGGTCAAATTCGCCTAAAACAAATTTATATAACCAAATTACATATTGACAAATCAAGAGAAACATTGCCAGACTTCATATAATTTCCCTAAATGTTTTGATTAACTAAATGTCTTCTCGAAACAAGAGAAAATGGACTTACACCACTTTCAAACTAAATGGTCCAACTATTCTTTTGAACTCTCTTAATTTTTCTGACAAAAATACCAAAAGATTTTGAAGACGCCAAGATGACACGAAAGGGAGAGTGGTCATATCCGCGGAATGTCGAATTGTCAATATTTTTCCCAACACTTAGTCGTGGAGATGGAACCGGTTTTTTTATCCACCCAGTATAGACGCACTGCACATAAAGGGGTGGGAGGTTGGTGTGGCTCAAGTAGAAAATTCTGTAACCGATGGTGCACGTCGCAAACGATGAGGTAATAAGCATTGTATGTGCGTGTAATATGCGCGGACACGTAGGTATATATCAATCGTGTGTTTGCGCGTGTGGACGCATATGCGTGAACATAGATGCGGAGCTCAGAGATACGCCATCGCGGAATTGCATTTAAGGCAAGGACACGTAATGACTATTACGTAAATACCCGCGTCGGCTACGAATGCATGTGATCTGCGACTGACTGCGCGCAGTGAAATCCGTTAATTGCAAGCTGCCGGTTATCTTTAGCCAGTGGAAATGGGAATTAGGCGTTAGCTCGGCTCTGATCGATATGCGTTGATAAAGAAAGTATAGGCAGGTATGTAAACAAACGGTGGTCACGAGTGGATCTGTCGCTGTCGCAGAATCTTGTTCGAAGTTGTTAGAATGCGACAAAAATCAATATCTTTCCATTGAACTGTTTATGCTACGCGTTAGTCTTTATCTCGAGATGAAAATGCGATTCGTTCTTTTAAAACAAATGCATATCGAATGTATGTGCGCGAGAATGTGGTGCGTGGCATGAGTTGCGACGCATATAACAAAGGTAGGACGAACATGTTGTTTTTCATAGCAGTCGGTCGAAGCCCTACGATCAAAGAAGAAAGACCTACTTTCTTGAAAGATTAAAGTATAAGTTACAATAAACGTAGAAGATTGTTTCACACACTTCCAAATCCCAACAGAAGTATACCTAATATACCTAATAATAAAATACTACAAATAAAGTTTCTTTCAAAAATTATACTTTGCTTATTATTTCAAATATATTCTTCTTCTGAATCAAAATCACTGCCAGTTGATATATCGCCGATCATTATAAGTAAATTGAATTGTACAAGGGATAAAATAAATAACTATAAGCTATATAACCATTGAGGATTTTAACTTTGACAGTATACTTAATATGTACAACAATGTGTGATATTACTGGGCAAAACTTGTGCAAACTTTTATTTCACAACTAATCACTTGTTGATTTGAACTCTATAAGACTATTACGATTACTGATAAGAGATGTTGCAGTTACTCAGTTTACTCACTCAATGTACACAAGCTTGGGTCTCGTTTTATTGCATTTTCATTATTTTATCCATCTGCGCGATTTCCAATTTGTTTTTCTTCTAAAATGTACGTAAATACGAAAAAGAATGTCGAGTCCTGTTGTCTTCCCATTGCCAACGACGAGTACACTCGTCTTGGATTTTATGCTTGTAAATGATCATGTATGATAATATATGTGTTCTTAGCAAATAATAACAGAACTTTGGTATACAATAACATCAAAATATAAATGGCAATGTAGAATTTAAACATATGAAACTAAAAAGTATAATATTTATAAACAATAACAACACAATCAAGATACTGTAGTCTTATTTCGTAATCTTCCGTCGTTTTGTCATTTCGCCTTTTCGTCTTTACGTCTTATCGTCTTTACGTTTCATGGTCGACTACTAAGCAACCAAATAACACAATTCAACAAACTCGTCACCTATGATACATCCGTATAATAATTGAGGATCACAGATGACCTTTCCTCAGCAATTTGAGGACCCTGTATTTGAGGTCCTACAGCAATGGGAATAACTTCATACAATTTAGGCTTGGCAGCGAATGGGTTAAATATGCGTCTTAGAAGGAGCAACTCGGCTGATTTTGTAACATTTTCAAGCAGACTCACCAAGCTATATCAACTGTAAGCAAATTCATACATACACGGCACCCGTGTACCACAAGGTACTGATGCAATTTCCTAATTCGCAATACATATATACATTTGTGTGTGTGTGTGGGATCTCAAATACAGGGTCCTCTAGCTGCCGAGGAAAGATCACCTATGATCCTCAATTATTATATTGATGTATCATAGATGACGAGTTTATTGAATTGTGTTATTCGGTTGCTTAGGAGTCAGTTGACGATAAGACGTGAAGACGATACGACGTAAAGACGAAACGACGAAAGTGGTTTGATTGTGTTGTTATTGTTTATAAATATTATACTGTCTAGTTCCACGTGTTAAATACCTACATATATATATAAATTATATAATAATAGCATTATGTAATAATATAATAAATATATATAATATAAATTATATATTAACTATTTCATATTTAACACGTTGACTGCCAAGCGTATTTTGCTATATTAAAAGCGCAACGTGATAAAGTACTACAGAATATGATTGAATTGTGCAAAATGAAAATAATACGAAGGTATTGGAAACCAAAGAATTGAATCACTATTTAATATTAATTGTATTTGCAAAATTATAAATACTACCGATTGGGTATTTTTTGAATTTTTCGTTAGACCTTTTGCGCCGGTCACCGATGTCCACCGGGGCAGTCAAAATGTTAACATTTTAATTTCATAATTTGAATTTAATATACATTTATATGTTTAAAAAAAATATATATATATATAAAAGTACAAATATACAACAACGTTTATAAATCACGTAACAACACATGTAACGTATATACATACGTAACAACACATTCCCTACACGTCTCAATGTAATCAAATTAGTTTCCCTTCCTGTAGTTTCCACCGTTAAAATCAGCAGGACCGATACAAGCAATGCGTGCTCTTATAAGACGCCATCGAGACGTCGAGAATGCATACGTATGCAAATGCGCGGAGACAGAATAATTCAAAGGCATTTGAGGATTGGCCGTGGCGGCCGGAAACCGTGAAGCTCGACGACGCAGTCGCGACTCTGTTTTCAATATATTACGCACACCTTTCGAGCAATATTACGCCGGACGTTTTCGTGCACCGTAGACAGGACGCAACTAAACGTCAATCATCGACGTCTGCGCCGTGTTTGCAGGCACCGAGGACGATCGTTTACGACCGGCGCGGCCTTCCGTTTTCGATCGCGGTGCTAAATTATCGCGAGTAAAACTCTTGAAGGCCAACCGTGTGTCGAGGGAATGGAGAAGAGTTGAAGAGACGAGACGTGGATATTACGTAGGAGAAGCCGATGGACGTTGCGGTGCGTCGAGGTCAGAGGTCGCCTGGCTCGTACCTCGAACGACGTTGTACACGAAAGCAATAACTCCTTCCCAGAAGGGAAAGTCCACGGGCGCGGACGATTTTTCTGCGAAATCGATACTTTCCGGACTATGTTTGTTTTCTTTCTGCCGAAAGCGCTAAGGTCACGTCGTTTGTAGTACGAAGTTTGCGGTTTAGGTGTTTAAGAACAATTATCAAATAATTGACTGCTTTCATTACGCTTAGAACTTCATAATGGAAACGAAAGTCCATGTGCGCGTACGATTTTTCAGCGAAATCAATACTTTCCGAACAATGTTTGTTTTCTTTCTGCCAAAAGCGCTACGGTCACGTCATTTGTAGTATGGAGCTTGCGATTTAGGTGTTCAAGGAAAATTATCAAGTAATTGGCTGCTTTCATTACGCTTAGAACTTCTTAACAGAAAGGCAATTCCAGGGGAGAACGATTTTTCGGCAAAATCGATACTTTCCGAACTATGTTTGTTTTCTTTCTGTCGAAAGCGCTAAGGTCACGCCGTCTGTAGTACGGAGCTTGCGGTTTAGGTGTTTAAGAACAATTATCAAATAATTGACTGCTTTTATTATGCTTAGAATTTTATAACAGAAAGAAAAGTCTACGAGCGTGGACGATTTTTCTGCGAAATCGATACTTTCCGAACTATATTTATTTTGTTTCTGCCAAAAGCGCTAAGGTCACAGTACCGGACGTTAGATCGTTTGTAATACAAAGTTTGTGGTTTAGGTGTTCAAGGAAAATTATCAAATAATTGATTGCTTTGATTATGCTTAGAACTTTATAACAGAAAGAAAAGTTCACGAGCGCGGACGATTTTTGTGCGAAATCGATACTTTCCGAACTGTTTGTTTTCTTTCTGCCAAAAGCGCTAAGGTCATGTAGTACCGCGAGGCAGATCGTTTGTAATACAAAGCTTGTGGTTTAGGTATTCAAGGAAAATTATCAAATAATTGGCTACTTTCGTTATAGTTAAAACTTCTTAACAAAAAGAAAAGTCCACGGGAGAACGGACGATTTTTCTGCGAAATCGATACTTTTCAAACTATGTTTGTTTTCTTTCTGCCAAAAGCTCTAAGGTCATGTCAAGAACCAAGTCGTTTGTAGTACGAAGCTTGCGGTTTAGGTATTCAAGGAAAATTAACAAATGATTGACTGCTTTCGTTACGCTAAGAACTTCTTAGCAGAAGGAAAAGTCCACAAAGCGCAGACGATTTTTCTGCGAAATCGATACTTCCCGATCTGTATTCGCTTGGTTGATGTGAAAAGCGCCGAGGTCGCATCAATGTCTACGCCATTAGTATGTGCAACTTGTGGTTAAAGTTGTTTGAGCAAAATCGCAAGGTAATTGGCTACTTTCAATTACGCAAAAAACTTCTTACTAGAAGGGAAAGTCTACGTAGAACTGATCTTTCTGCGAAATCAATACTACCTAACCTGCATACGTATCTAAATTCTTGAAAATTAATACCACATTAATATCTACGCGATTAACGACATGAAAGTTGTGCTTACGGTCGTTAAGTAGAATCGTGCACTGACAATCTGCTTTAACTTTACGGAGAACTCGTTTTCACGTGAGTCGGATCTCGAGAATTATTCTGCGAAATTCACAGCTTTCGAAATGCATTCTTGTTTAATCGCAGGTGATGACATTCCCGCGACTCTTGATTGATAGGCCGTTCGAACGAAACTTGCACATTTCTCGTAGGTCGACGATATAACGAACATTGAACGCCCACTCGAAAGCGGCTTGTTGTCGAGTGGCCGATTATCTCTCTGAGTAGAGACGATAACCGTATTGACACAAGGACGTTAATTCGCCGGGCTGCCGACGGTCGTAAAGTTTCAAGCATATCGATCAAGCGCGCTCGTAATAATCACACCGAAGGTGTCGTAAAAGGGGTATGAGACGG
Organism: Cryptocheilus praepositus; assembly: GCA_033815515.1. Taxonomy (NCBI): domain Eukaryota; kingdom Metazoa; phylum Arthropoda; class Insecta; order Hymenoptera; family Pompilidae; genus Cryptocheilus; species Cryptocheilus praepositus. Next base: position 144,424 of record JAWWQZ010000093.1, read on the forward strand.
CTACCGACAATTTGTTCACTCGAAGCATTCGTCGATTAGCTGATATAACGTATGAAGTGCCTAATTTTTGTTTAGGGCGGGTACTATAGATTCATCGTGGACGGATGGCGTTTTAACCAGTTAAGCGCGAAATTTAATTTTAGAAACCCCTCACAGGGTGCGGAATTAAAATCAAGCAATGTATATATGTCGAACGCAGGATAAATGGTCCTATTAAAAATTTCGGTACTACTGCTGTCTGAATCACCCACCTGAAGGTTAAATTTAGTAATTTATTGTATCAACATGTTTCGTTTAGAACGCCACAAAAGTATTATTTACCATTCTAAGCATGTAATGGCAAAATAATAATCAATTTCGTTCTTCGTAAGAATACGGCATGAATTGCTAAAGAAGAAAGGGCCAACGTATTTCGTACGCAAATTTTTCAAACAGTGTTACCAATAAAATGTTGCAAACTTCGGAACACAAAGAGCAAAGAATCGGACCAAAGATACACTTATGTTTAAGATGCTTCAATACAATGCACCGGTAGGTAAAAGATATGATAAGCATTAATGTTTGATTTTTGATTTAATAAAAACTTTTAGTTTTTCAATAGTGCAGATTTTATTTCGAAGCATTCTCTAATTAGCGAATTTTCATTCAACTTTACAATTATAAATATTTAATGCACTCCGTGGCATTGACATATGATCACCGTGGCATTCAACGTGTTAATACATTTTATATATGTAGCTATTTTTCATACCTCATGCTTTATTTTGACAAAAACTATGGAAATACGGAGGTTTACCTCAGATGCTTCAAAAGCGAGGAAGAGAGAGATTTTGCATCGAATGCTTGGAATTCTTGTATTCAATTCAAGAATGTCTAGGACTCTACTTCGTAAAGTAAAGGACCAGTATTGGCCCTGTTAATTGTTTACGCAATTTCTCCGCAAATCAACGCTCGCCGTCCAAGACGCGGCTTACATATGTAATTGGTTTTGCAATATAAAAAACCTAACAGTTCTATTGGTAATATAAAGGAAACATTCCACCAAATAATATTCTTATTGTATTTTATTGAAATTTCGAGTTTTGATAGTCAATGGTAATTTTTTATTTTACACGTATATTGATTTATATTTATTTAATATATATTTATTAATATATATTATATGTAGTATGTATTTAATATATTTATTTTAGACATATATTTTTGAGTACACACGTCATACGCACCGCAATTGAAATTTGGTCCGACATCTATACACGTCAAATGCGTTTAAACGGTTAAGGAAATCTAGCGACTGAAACAAACGCATAGGACACTAGAATGTGAATATGTGTGTATGCGCCAAAAATAGTAATCGACAAAAGTGATGAAAAATAACCGAATGTACTCGTATCATTGTTAAACGAATATGAATCCCTTAGTTGCCAAACCAATCGACTCCATAACACATTTATTTTACAGACGAAGAGATAAGCGTCCATAAGATCCTTCGGCAGTAAAGTTACAAAACAAGGCAGTATTAGTGGCTTTATCCTCTAAACAGATCGTATATCGTAGATATGTAGATACAAAAGACAATACCGAAAGCATTCGACACAGCTAGATGATCGTATTAAAACTGTGTAACTCAGCGTATCACTTGTAAAATTAAACACCAATAGGTATATATATATATCTATTACACAGAAATATCTTCCACTCAAAACGATACACTGCGACATTTATAACAATTGTTATACATTTATTACATACTGCATCTATTGTCAAAATTCCGAAGCCACGTACTTTAAGCGCCGAAAACCATTTTGACGGGTTTGGCAAACATTTTTTATCCACTGCAGTGTGTTGGTTACAAAATCGTCTGGCTCGGAAACCTTTGTTCCGTGAAACATCCCTAAATAAACTTTGTGCGACGAATCTTTTAAAACCAACAGATAAAAACTCGTGCCGCAACGTGTGGCGCACGCTTCTATCTTTCGGATCTGTTAAATTCAGGTGCACGCTTTTGGTGGCGCGAACAAACATTATCACGGGGCCGCGCGTGATCAATTCGTCCTGATAAATCACTTCTGACCCGATTCGACGTGCTTCCCTTTCTCGTCGATGACAAGACTGAACTGCACACCCAACGTAACCAAAAATCGAACACACCCACAAAGACTTCACAAACGGTATAAAAACGCATCTCGCTGTGCTTCGCATTTCAAAGAAATCGCATTACAACATTCAACGTATTCGTACAACGAACTATAGATGAACGTTTCTTTGAGAACGCTTTACGTTAAAATTTCACCCACAAAGCGAACACAATTGCAACCGTCACGCGATTCATTCGATGAATAATGTAAAGCAGTTATTTTCAACCTGTGTGCTCTGGAAGAATCTTAGGTGTACGGCGAAATTGGTTAAAGATCGTTAATTAAATTACCTTTTAGAATCCAGAGTATAATAAGTGTACGTATAGAAATAAAACCTTCTTTAAATCTATCGCGCGAGTGCATCATTTTAACAGTAAACGTACCGGTACTTTACATCTATCTATCTTTACCATGTCATTTGACCCTTTAAAATATAAAATTTTCGTCTCAAAATGGACTATATTTCAATTTATCGGATTTAATCGCACTGCTTAAAAATGAGCAATATTTAAGTGAAGATAATTAAAAATTGCCGCTTGATAATCGGCAATATATACATTTATGGAAATACATCCACAAAATCAAAATTCTTGTTTAAAATTTGACAATATTTCAATTTATCGTATTTAATCGCACTGCTTGAAAATTAGCGATATTTAAGTGAAGATCATTTAACATTGCTGCTTGATAATCGGTAATATATAAATTTATGGAAATACATTTACAAAAACACAAAATTCTCGTTTAAAAATTGATAATATTTAAATTTATCGAATTTAATCGCACTGCTTGAAAATTAGCAATATTTAAGTGAAGATCATTTAAAATTGCCGCTTGATAATCGACAATGCCTAAAGGTATGGAAATACATTCACAAAAATATAAAATTTTCGTTTAAAAATTGGCAATATTTAAATTTATCGGATTTAATCGCACTGCTTGAAAATTAGCAATATTTAAGTGAAGATTATTTAAAATTGCCGCTTGGTAATCAACAATGCCTGAAGGTACGGAGATACATTCACAAAAATATAAAATTCTCGTTTAAAAATTGACAATGTTTCAATTTCTCTGATTTAATGGTATTGCTTGAAAATTAGCAATATTTAAGTGGAAATCATTTAAAATTGCCGCTTGATAATCGACAATGCCTAAAGGTATGAAAATACATTCACAAATATACAATATTCTCGTTTAAAAACGGAGAAAGTTTCAATTTATCGGATTTAACCGTACTGCTTGAAAATTAACAATATTTAAGTGGAGATCATTTAACATTGAACGTACCGGTACTTTACACCTACCTACTATTACCATGTCATTTGATCCCTTATGAAATGAACGTTGATATTCAGAAAAAAATTCTTAATTTACTAAAGTGAGGAAATGAATAACCAGATAATATAAGAATTCACGAAAAATCAAATAAGCGAAAGGAATAACAATGAACTTACGATTTCAAAGTAAATTTTGAAAGAGGTCATTTGACCCCGCTTGGTACGTTTAGTGTTAAAAAAACATATGCATAACGTAGTAGGTCGAAGTGTGTCGCGAGATAAAAAAGGATGAAGACCACTGTTGTGCAGGAATAAAAATATAATAGCGGAAAGGCGGCCGAAGTCAGACGGCAACCGGACATGCCAATAATCAATAAGGGAACGGGAATTCATTTCGCGGAATTAGTTCTTTTAACAAAGGACCCGAGATTTTATCGGCGCTGTTCAGCGAAAGGGAATGGCTCGCGCCCCAATCGTTTTGTACGCACTTAGTGCAGTACAACGAGGGTGTCGCGAGTGGGGCTCGATAGCGGGCGCAATTTACAGCGATTACCTTCAACGACAGATGGCACAATTTTCGGAAATTAGTTTTGGCACGCGGAATTAGCGTACGGCTCTTATCGCTTAAGGGAACACGACCGGTGAATACTAAATCGTTGTCATTCGATAATCCGTACATTATTCAATGCGGACATTAACATAAACTAACCCAGCGTACCTAATACCGTGAATATGGGAGGAACGCATAGAATTTGCCGAAACCGTAAATCGCCTCATAATCTTCGTACAATTTCGGGGTCACCGAGCGTTTGAGGGTGGAATTTGAAAGCGTGTTTGATCACAGTTGTCAGGTGTCACGGGTTCAAGAGCACGAAAGTATTTTCACGATGTACCAGGTTGTTCAATAAGTTTTGTTTTGTTTTGTTGAGGGCGTTGCTACTAGTCCAAATTTGTTTTTGTTTTGTTGGTTCACTCTTCTTATCAACGTATGTGAAGGTTCATTTCAATCAGTCAATTCATTCTTTGTTTACAAGCCATTTAGTGTCGCCGTGTCACAGTATTTTCGACAATGGAAAAAATTGAATATCGTGCAGTGATAAAATTCTTATTTTTGGAAGGTGTAGCACCAAAAGAAATTCACGAACGAATGTTAAGAGTGTATAATGAACGTTCACCTTCAATTAGAACAGTAGAAAGATGGGTTGCTGAATTTAAACGTGGTCGTACAAGCCTTGAAGACGATCCACGTGAAGGACGTCCAAAAACTGCATCAACACCAGAAATCGTAGCCAAAGTACAGGATATGGTTTTGGAAGATCGGCGATTGACTGAGAGGGATTTAGTAGAGGCTCTACACATCTCATTAGGCAGTGTGAGTCATATTTTAAATGAAATTTTGAGTTTTAAAAAGCTGTGTGCACAATGGGTGCCGCATTCGCTAACAATTGAACAAAAACACATTCGAATGCGACTTTCTCAACAACATTTGGAGCGTTTTAAAAAGGATAAAGTGGATTTTGTGCGTCGATTCATCACTATGGATGAGACTTGGGTCTATCACCATGATCCTAAATCAAAACAAGAGGCTAAAGAGTGGTGTGAACCTGGTTGTTCGGCTTCGAAACGAGTTCGTGTCCAGAAATCGGCCAAGAAGGTTCTGGCATCAGTTTTTTGGAATGCGAAAGGAATTTTATTTGTGGATTACTTGCAAACTGGTAAAACACCTTATCGAACAACTTATCGAACGACAAAACTTATTGAGCAACCTGGTATACTGCGTGACGTAGAAATTCTGCTGCATAATGTGGCAGCGTTTATATCAGTGATCATTCTCCGTGTCGGCGTGCTTGGCAAGTCACTTTACTGTCATCGCCCTGTGTCGTCGTCGGGAAAGCAAAACCCGTCCCACACGTCGACATTTGGTATGCACATGCATCTGAGCCTCTCGTAAGATCGAGACGAGACAAAATGTCGCGTGTGCATGAGGAGACGCACTTCGACGCGTTGCCACGCCACGAAATCTGTCGGTTCAGATTGTTTGCTACTTTGTTAAATGCGCACGGACACAGGGCAGTAAAGGTTAACGGTAAATTACAGAGTATCGCAAGTGAAATTCATTACGCGCTTACGTAAAGGCTACATATTTTATAAGAAAGCAGAAAGAGAAACTAATTTTAGTTTTATGTCTTGCTCGGCAGTGCGCCGATGCGAAGCTTGCATATTTCACGTAGGAAGATAAATTAATCTTGATTTGCACACAGACTGGCAGGTCGCTTAACGATCGAGTGATACAAACCGCCCGATACTCGTATATCGAGGTAAACCCGTAAATAGATTATTACTGCACGCCGCCCGCAAAAAAGCTGCGTACTTTAAATTGAGAGCGAAACTAATTCCGACTTGCCTATGAGACTCGATCGTATCGCCATTAAAAGTGCACGATTAATGACGCCGAGATGATTTATCGCGATACGTCTATTAAACCAGCGTCCACCTGTTTCGCCTGAACAGAAATGAAACAGAAGTCAGCCGTGACGGGTTCCGCGTTACTCGTGAGAAAACAGATTCACCTCTGTCCGCGACGTCATTATTAACACGTTGACTGTCAAGCGTATTTTGTATTTTGCTATGAATTCGTGCAAAATGAACAGCAATGCGATGAAATACTACAAGATTGCAAGTAGGCTTCGCTGCGAATTTTTTGATTTTTTAAATCGTACAAAATGATAAAAAGGATTAAATCATGCAAAATGAAGGTAACGCAGAGTTGTTAGAAGCCAAAGCATTGAAGTTCCAAGTAACCGTTCCAATATAAATTGCTTTTACAAAATTGCAAATAGGCTGCATTGTGAATTTTTTGCATTTCTAGTAAAATATTTTGCATTGGTCACCGCGTATTTTGCTATGTTAGAACCGTGATGCGATGAAAGTTGCCAAAGTATTGAAGCACCGTTTCAATATCCATTGTTTTTATAAGATTGCAAATTTTTGCGAATTTTTTCTAGTAAAATATTTTGCGCTGGTCACCGTGTATTTTGCTATGTTTGAATCGCGACGCGATGAAATTTCGACGCCAAAGTATTAAAGCCCCGTTTTAATATCAATTGCTTTTACAACATTGCAAATAGGCTTCATTGCAAATTTTTTGCATTTCTAGTAAAATATTTTGCGCTGGTCACCGCGTATTTTGCTATGTTAGAACCGCGATGCGATGAAACTTAGACGCCAAAGTATTGAAGCACCGTTCCAATATCATATTTTGCTTTTACACCGCGATGCGATTTGACACCAAAGTATTGAAGCACCGTTCGAATATCAAGATGCAAATAGCGCATTTTTTGCATTTCTAGTAAAATCTTTTGCACCGGTCACCGCGTATTTTGCTATGTTTGAACCGCGATGCGATGAAAGTTAGACGCCAAAGTATTAAAGCTCCGTTCTAATATCAATTGCCCTTTACAAGATTGCAAATAGGCTTCATTGCGAAGTTTTTGCATTTCTAGTAAAATCTTTTGCACTGGTCACTGTGTATTTTGCTATGTTAGAATCGCGACGCGATGAAATTTCGACGCCAAAGTATTGAAGCACCGTTCCAATATCAATTGCTTTTACAAGATTGCAAATAGGAGTCATTGCGAATCTTTTGCATTTCTAGTAAAATATTTTGCGCTGGTCACCGCATAATTTGCTATGTTAGAAGCGCGATGCAATGAAACTTAGACGCCAAAGTATCGAAGCACCGTTCCAATATCAATTGCTTTTACAAGATTGCAAGTAGGCTTCATTGCGAATTTTTTGCATTTTTAGTAAAATATTTTGCACTGGTCACCGCGTATTTTGCTCTGTTAGAATCGCGATGCGATAAAACTTAGACACCAAAGGATTGAAGCACCGTTCGAATATCAATTGCTTTTACAAGATTGCAAATAGGTTTCATTGCAAATTTTTTGCATTTCTAGTAAAAATTCTGCACTGGTCACTGCGTATTTTGCTATGTTTGAACCGCGATGCAATGAAAGTTAGACGCCAAAGTATTGAAGCACCGTTCCAATATCAATTGTTATTACAAGAGTGCAAATAGGCTTCATTGCGAATTTTTTGCATTTTTAGTAAAATATTTTGCACTGGTCACCGCGTTTTTTGCTATGTTAGAACTGCGATGCAGTGAAACTTAGACGCCAAAGTATTGAAGCACCGTTCGAATATCAATTGCTTTTACAAGATTGCAAATAGGCTTCATTGCGAATTTTTTGCATTTACAGTAAAATATTTTGCGCATGTCACCGCGTATTTTACTATGTTAGAACCGCGATGCGACGAAAGTTAGATGCCAAAGTATTAAAGCACCGTTCCAATATCAATTGCTTTTACAAGATTGCAAATAGGCTTCATTGCGAATTTTCTGCGTTTTTAGTAAAATCTTTTGCACCGGCTACCAGTGACCACCGTGTCAATTAACGTGTTAACGAGACGGACATCGATATAATGAAAATATCAACATATAGCTTCGTAACAGGTGATCTGAAACGCTACACAGCCTGTTATCGTCTCTGTGACGTGCCTAATTACATTGACGCGACGTGATATTATAAATTTACGAGCGAACCAGGAGGACGATCTCGTTCTTTTATTTCGCCGTCGCTCTCAGCCAGCTGAAAGGGGATTGGCGGATGATCGTAGGGGCGATTTTCAGATTCCGTCGAGTGAGTGACATGTGTTACAAGGTGCGCCGCGACATGTGAACCCTCACGCACACGCATGCGCGATGAATGGGCACCCCACTCTGTGTTGGGGACAAACCGGGGGTTGATTGTCACGCTCTTCAACGTGATTTTTTTCGGAACCGTGTGAAGAACGTAACCTGTAGCGGTTGTGCGTCGTCTATAGGGTGCGGTAAAATTCATTAGGCAGTGTGAAAGTGGCACCGTTTATGTCTGTCCGTATATAGGCCTGAGCATCAAATTAAATTAATTCTTAACGGAAATATTGGGTTGTCTGGAAAGTTCGTGTCGATTTCCGTAGGTGGCATGAGAACAGACCCGAGTATATCATCATTTCTGAAAACAAATTACATGTGTACATATTCTAAAGGACGGTACTTCAGGCATATTTGGAAAAAAGTTTGGTTACGATACGTTAATTTTTGTCGGTTTTGTACGCCTTAGAATATGGTAGCAAACAAAGTGCATTATAGGCATTTAATGCTTTTTTTCCGAAAGGGCAAAAATGACAACACAAACGGCAAACAAGATATGCGCTGTTTATGGCAAAAGAACTGTGCGGAAGTGGTTTGTTCGCGCCCTCAGATTTCCACCTATTCCGATCATTACAAAATCCCTTTAATGGAAAAAATATCAACTCTTTATTCGAGATAAAGTTCATTCAGAAAACTTATTCGCCGAAAAACCTGAGAGGTTCTAGAAGGCCGAAATTCACAAGTTGCATGAAAGATGGAGAAAGGTTGTTGAACAAAATGGCTTCTATATAATTTAACAAATGTACACCAAAATTTAAATGAGTTGCATTTCAATTTTCCTTCAAAATCGGCATAAACTTTCCGGACTACCCGATATTTATTTTACGGATTCTGATTGTCCAATAAATTCCGCCGCTTTATATAACGTTATGTTCGAATGTGCGCTGTTTGTCAATGTGTTAGCACTTAGAGAAAACGCGTGGCGGTAAGTAAATTTACAACGGAACCGGTCCGCATGACGACACGCACACCGCCCTCCCCTAATCGTTTTAATACTGGATCGGCACAATCGAATTTTTCCGTTCGCTCGAATGAAGGTGGGAACGGAGAGGATTCCGCTACACAATGACGCGTAATTGGAAGGCAGCGGATGCTGAGAATTTGTCGCTTCCCATGATCACGCGCGACTTTCCGTGATAGAAGCAATTACACGAACGGCAACGTCAGAAGTTCACTACTCTATGTGTGCACAGAATATTCGTACGAGTCTGGTTTTACGCGTGTCCCGTCTTTCCTTTTTCTCCCTCTGACTTCAGAGTCTGCCCCGTCTTTACATTCGATAACAACTAATAAAGTGTACATCACTTATTTATTGAAGTCCTGTTTATTCCATCAGCTCACAATGAAAAGTGCGAAACTCTTTCTCATTCAAATACATATCCCGTGCATGTCACTTTATAAATCACATTAATCACACGGTCAAAAAGGTTCGGGAAGCGAATTATTAGATTCTCGACTACTCGCAACTTTGTTTCAACGCAGCACATTATCAGCCTTTTCCAGGTTTTTGTTTATTCCATCAGCTCACAATAAGAAATGCGAAACTCTTTCTCATTCAAATACATATCCCATGCGTGTAGCTATTAATCACATTAATCACACGACCAAAAAGGTTTGTGAAGCGAATTATTAAATTCTCGACTATTCGCAACTTTGCTTCAACGTAGCACATTATCTGCCTTTTCCGCATTTCCTCTTTATTGCATCAGCTCACAATGAGAAATGCGTAACTGTTTCTCATTCATATACATATCCCGTGCGTGTTGCTATTAATCACATTAATCTCACGTCCAAAAAGGTTCGTGAAGCGAATTATTAGATTCTCAACTATTCGCAACACTGCGTCAACGCAGCACATTATCAGCCTTTTCCAGGTTTTTGTTTATTCCATCAGCTCACAATAAGAAATGCGAAACTCTTCCTTATTCAAATAACATATCTCCTGCGTGTTGCTATTAATCACATTAATCTCACGTCCAAAAAGGTTCGTGAAGCGAATTATTAGATTCTCAACTATTCGCAACACTGCGTCAACGCAGCACATTATCAGCCTTTTCCGCATTTCCTCTTTATTGCATCAGCTCACAATGAGAAATGCGAAACTCTTCCTTATTCAAATAACATATCTCCTGCGTGTTGCTATTAATCACATTAATCTCACGTCCAAAAAATTCGTGAAGCGAATTATTAGATTCTCGACTATTCGCAACTTTGTTTCAACGCAGCACATTATTAGAATTTTCCGCGTTTCCTGTTTATTCCATCAACTCACAATGAGGAATATGAAACTCTCTCATTCAAATACATATCCCGCACGTGTCGCTATTAATCACATTAATCGCACGGCCGAAAAAATTCGTGAAGCGAATAATTAGATTCTTGATTGTTCGGAACTTTGTTTCAACGCAGCATATTGTCAGACTTTTCCGCGTTTCTTCTTAATTCTATTAGCTCACGATGAGAAATGCGTAACTGTTTCTCATTCATATACATTTCCCGTGCGTATAGCTATTAATCACAATAATCACACGGCCAAAAAGGTTCGTGAAGCGCATTATTAGATTCTCGACTATTCGCAACTTTGCTTCAACGTAACACATTATCAATCTTTTCCGAGTTTCCTATTTATTCCATCAGCTCACAATGAAAAATGCTTAACAAGTTGACTGCCGTGCGTATTTTGCTGTATTAGAACGGCGATGCTATGAAATATTACAACGCTTGTCTGAATTATGCGAAATTATAAATAATATGCAGGTATTGGAGACCAAAGGATCGCGTCACTATTCTAACAATAACTGCATTTATAAAATAATCATTGCTACCCATTGCGAATATTTTGGATCTTCAGTAAAATCTCTTACGCCGATCACCGGTGACCATCACGGCAGTCAAAGTGTTAATTGCACAGATCTTTGTTGTTCGTTTTTGTAATAATATAAAACTTGGGTGTTTAAATTTTTTTTTATTATGCACCCATTATATGAAAATTAAAAAGCCTTTTCCCGTGTCTTGAACTCTGCACCATTATCAGTGTTTTTCCGTGTCTTAAACTCTGCACCCTAGTCCATACATCAATTGGCTATGAACAAAAACCACCGATACGCCCTTTGGTAATTCGTAACAAGTTTGTCAGTTGTCACGCGTCTAATCCATTAACGTCCCGTCACTGACTTTTTCAGCGGCACCCTAGGCCAATATTTCACCTCATCGTTAACGGATCAAGGGGCAAAGGCGGCCCGTCTCGGCGTCCAATGCCCATTCCGCCTTTAAATCGGCGAGGTTACACTCGCAAAAGGGTAATAAAAGAGTCGCGCTCCTGACCCTGAGTGGTCCTACAGCGGCAGCTTTCCATCCTTTCCCCTCCCACGTGTCCCAGCCCTCTTTTCCCTCCTTCCTTCCGCGCATCCCTCTCTTTCTCTTGCACGGCTCAAAAATAACCCGTCTCCCTTCGCATCTCGCCTCCTACTTTCAGGCTCTCGTCATAACCGCAATACTCGCGAAACCAGCCTCTTCCTTCTTTCGTATTCTTTCGCAGCCCCCTTCCCTCCTTCCGCCCTCTTCCACGCTTTGCCTCTCTCTTTGATCATCCTCGCCCAGCATCAAGCCGTCCCCTTCCCGCGTTCATTGAGACCTCATTCATATGCATACAGCCGACGCATAACAGGCATAGCGTAAAACAGCTTATTATTGCCGGTCGACCTGCGATAGCGGGCGAAAGTTACGATCGACACGCCTCTGCGCGAGGTCGACGATTCGACCGAACGAGACGGCGAGAGAGAAGGAACGGGAGAGAGAACGGGGGAGAAACTGTCGTCGATAATCCGCGGGGAGAATTTATTTGCCCCGGCATACTCAATTGATCGTTTTAGTGCGCCGGCCGCCGGTGCGGCGGAATTCTTTTCCGGCTGCAAACGGGATTTTCTCTGCGGATGGAGCTGGGTTCGGAGTGTAGGCCGCGGACGCTGTTCGCGTATGTGACGGATTGTTGTAGGTTGAGAAGTAAGCAGAAGATGTTTATGTTAGTCTTGTTGGGAAATGAACCGCGGACGGGCGGGTACGCGTTTGAATTTGGGCCGCAAGAGGTATTTGAAGACGTCGCAAATCGTCGCGGCATTGGAAAGGTGCATCTAGAGTAAGCAAACATTGTTGAGCAACAGTTGAGAAACGAGTGAACAATAGTTGAGGAGCTGCTGGCAAATTTTACGTTCGAGAAGTCTGACCTTACTAGTTGTTTTAGTGTTCGCTCAAAAGTAGTCATAAAGATGAGCGTGTTTCGTATTAATAAAAATAAAATTATTGTGAGAAACCGGTAGAAAGCGGCGATGGTGGAAAAAAGGTAGTTGCGCTAACAGAAAGCGACCATTTTTACCAGAATTAAGGAATGAGGACCAACAGTTGTTCAAGAACTTTACTCGAATGGATATGACTACATTTGAAAATTTCATCGTAATGATTGGTCGCAAAATTGCTAAAAAACATAAAAACTTCCGGGATACACAGTAGAAACCGGTATTAAAATAATACGTCCGAATATTGTGAGCGCTAGAATTAAACTACGATCGAGAGATAATAAGGTAAATACTTAGGTAAATAAAAATGATGGAATGTTTAAAGAATATAGCGCAACAGATCGCCGACAATTGCGCAACTGTTGATCAACACGTACACACTGCACGAACTTATGTGTTGATCAATTGTTGTTCAACAATGTTTGCTTAGTCCGAATCCACCTTAACACGTTCACTGCCAAGCTATGTATACTTTAAGTAATAGTATTTTGCATTTTTAAGTAATAGTAATAGTATTTAAATGTAAGTATTTTGCTATGTTAGAACCGCGATGCGACGAAATACTGCAGAGTATGATTAAATCGTGCAAAATGAAAGTAACGCAGCCTTGTTAGAAGCCGAAGTATTGAAGCACGGTTTCCATATAAATTGCTTTTACAAGATTGCATATAGGCTTCATTGCGAATTTTTTGCATTTCTAATCAAATATTTTGCGCTGGTCACCGCGTATTTTGCTATGTTAGAATCGCGATGCAATAAATGCTGCAGAGTATGATTAGATGGTGCAAAATGAAGGTAACGCAGAGTTTTTAGAAGCCACAGTATTAAAGTTCGAAGTGATCGTTTCAATGTCAATTGCTTTTACAAGTTTGCAAATAGACTTCATTGCGAATCTTCTGCATTTGTAGTAAAATGTTTTTCACCGGTCACCGCATATTTTGCTGTGTTAAAACTGCGATGCGATGAAATACTGCACAGTATGATTAAATCGTGCAAAATGAAGTTAACGCGGAGTTAAAAGCCAAAGTATTGAAGCACCGTTTCAATATCAATTACTTTTACAAGATTGCAAATCGTCTTCATTGCAAATTTTTTGCATTTCTAGTAAAATATTTTGCACCGGTCACCGCGTATTTTGGTATGTTAGAGCCGCGATGCGATGAAATATTGCAGAGTATGAATAAATCATTCAAAATGAAGGTAACGCAAGTTAGTAGATATTTGAAAAGATATTTCACAGGATATAAGAACACTATTAAATTGTTATAAAAGTAACTTCAACCATGCGCCACTACAGGAAACATTTGAAAAAGCAGAAATAATTTCCAGCGCATACACGCTTTCTTAGATACTTCGTTCTTGAGGAAAGATTTTCAATTGAATGCATGTCTCGGAACGTTCCGATATAAATGTACTTATCTTCTGCTACAAGAAACAATAGGTCCAGTACGATTCTCTAATATATAATAGATTTTCAACTCGATGGAAATCGCTAGGCATTTTGTTCGAAATGTAATAATCTTCTACTACGATAAGAAGCAATTCGCGCACGGTATAGCAACGCGCGTGGCCTGACCGATATTTTCTTATAAAATTGCATGGCAGTCAACGTGTTAAAGTGACAAGAGTCCGATGTTGGGAGCCGTTGACTAAATACCGAACGTCGCTTATTCGATCATCAGTGTTGATGCTCGTTTCCATGATTCGCTGGCGCGCATTCACATACTCTCGTACGGAATTACGTTGGACGTTAATGAACCGATCGAACGTACACAAACGATGCCGCCACTTCGTGTGCGGCGGCGTATTGCCGGGAAACAAGTCGCCTCGATTCTTCCACCCTCTTTCTTCTTCGCTCTCGCCTCCTTCTCTCTCCTCTTGCCTCCTTACTCTTCACCCTCTGCTTCGTACGCCCCCCGCACGAGATTTATTAACACACCGCAAGAGCGCGGAGATACGCATTGCCAGTTACGGACATCCCGTGTTCCAGTGCGAGAAAGTATTACCCGGGTTATTTACACACAAAGGCGTTTCGCGGATAACGATGAAAGAGTGCCGGGTATTAAATAATAGCCTCCCGAAAGAGACTGCGCTCTTAAACGCGCGCAGAGAGATGCCAGATTAATCCGACGTCTGTTCAATAATAATCTTCCGGCCTTTGACTTTCAGCGAGCCTTCTCGTTGCATCGCAGAACCTTTACGCGTCGCCGTCTTTTATATTCGCGTGCTGCAACGTTCGCGGAATGGCAGCGGGCGTTCTCGCTAACACTACACTCTAATCCGCATGAATAAATGGGAGAATTTGTGTACGCAGGTGGTCGCAGGGATGAAAATTCCTGCGCGCCGTACGAAGGTTACGGGAAACGCAACGGAACGCAAACAGGTTCCGGTAAGATGGCCGATTAAAAGGCGTGAGTTAATCGCACCTCACTCGGGATAATACGACGCGAGTTTCCTCAGGGGCCTTTCGTTTCCCTCGAGCGGAATCGCGCGGAGAAATCGCGTTGATCAAGACGAGTCGTTCGCATGTCTCGAGATAGACAAAGTTTATTATCCACAATTATCGGCATCTGTATACACGGCCCACCGGATAAACTCTGAGGATTTAATGAACGGGTAACGTAGCTGAGAATCGTTAGCTAATACGGAAAGTCTCTAGCGGGAAGTATTTGATGCGTAAAAAGTACCATCGCTGATGTTTTAGCAGAATAATTCGTGCGGGATGTATCGTTGTCTATACAATGGCGTTCTGTATTTGAACAAATACGCAATTTTGAGACAAAACTGGAATTTTAGAATGCGTGCTGGCTGCATTTTCGGTCGCATGTAATAGACAATCAGTTTCCGGATCCCTGTTCAAACCCCAAAATCTCCCTCCCTGCTGGTACGAGCGAGCGAGCAATTACAAATTCCCACAGTGACGTCGAGGGTTCGTGTATAAACTTCCTTCTTGTTCTGTCTCATTCTGCTCCTCTTTCATTTTTCTTTCCCCCCTTCTCACTTTCCCACTTTCGCTCCATTTCTGTCTATCCCTTTTTCACCCGAGGAGACATCAGTGTATGTACCTTTATATGGTTTCTGTTTCTTTCTATCTTTTTCGTCCGTGGATATTTTGTACCCATGGTACATGCTGCGTTTATATGTATGTATGTACGTGGGAATTTATGTATGTATACATTTTGCACTACGTAACAAGGGGAAGAAGCGTCGAGAAGATTCTTTACGCGCCCATTCTCAATGTGATACACGATGGGAGAGAGGAAGAAAGAGAAAGCGTGAGGGATGGTTTATTATGTCCGCGCGATGATACTTTACGCGCGACGATCGTTGAGATATGTGGACGGTACTGAAAACGGTGTCCCGTTCGAGAAAACGGAGCAACTCTGTTATCGGATGAAAAAGTACACTTCGCTGCGGAAGGGGAGACAAATGTGGCACGCCAACTGCCAAATAAACAGTGCGGATGAGAAGGAGACAACATCGTTAACGACTACCATAATTTTCACTAACGAGAGAGTAATTAAACATTGGAATATCGTAAACGTAATCGTACGCTTCTCGCGACACGAAATTCATTATTGATTGACTCGTTGACTGCCAACGGTGGTCACCGATGACCAGCGCAAAATATTTTCCTAGAAATGTGAAAAATTGGCGATGAAGCCTATTTGCAATCTTGTGAAAGCAATTGATATTGGAACGGTGCTTCAATACTTTGGTTTCTAAGAACTCTGCGTTACTTTAATTTTGCACGATTTATTGATGCTCTGCAGTATTTATGGCATCGCGGTTATAACATAGCAAAATACGCGGTGACCAACGCAAGAGATTTTACTAGAAACACAAAAAATTCGCAATGAAGCCTATTTGCAATCTTGTAAAAGCAATTGATGGAACTGTGCTTGAATGGTGTTTCATTACTTTAATTTTGCACGATTTATTGATGCTCTGCTATTTAGAACCCAAAATGCGTTACCTTCATTTTGAAATACGATTTAATCATATTCTGCATTAATATTGGAACATCGCATCGCTGGTTCTAACATAGATTTAACGAATACGCGATCGCATCCAATGCAAAATTATGCGGTGACCAGCGCAAAGTATTTTACTAGAAATGCAAAAAATTGAAAATGAAGCCTATTTGCAATCTTGTAAAAGCAATTGATATTGGAACGGTGCTTCAATACTTTGGCGTCTAGTAACTCCGCGTTACCTTCATTTTGCACGATTTAATGATACTCTGCAGTATTTCATCGCATTGCAGTTGTAACATAGCAAAATACGCTGTGACCGGTGCCAAACATTTTACTAGAAATGCAAAAATTCGCAATGAAGCCTATCTGCAATCTTATAAAAGCAATTGATATTGGAACGGTGCTTCAATACTTTGGTTTCTAAGAACTCTGCGTTACCTTCATTTTGCACGATTTAATCATAATCTGCAGTATTTATCGCATCGCGGTTCTAACGTAGCAAAATACGCGGTGACCGGTGCCAAAGATTTTACTAGAAATGCAAAAAATTCGCAATGAAGCCTACTTGCAAACTTGTAAAAGCAATTGATATCGGAACGGTGCTTCAATACTTTGGCTTCTAACAATTCTGCGTTACCTTAATTTTGCACGATTCAATCATATTCTGCAGTATTTCATTGCATCGCAGTTCTAATACAGCAAAATACGCGATGACCAATGCAAAAGATTTGACTAAAAATGCAAAATATCGCAATAAAACCTATTCGCAATCTGATAAAAGCAATTGATATTGAAATGGTGCTTCCATACTTTGGCTTCTAAGAACTCTGCGTTACCTTTATTTTTCACGATTTAATCATACTCTGCAGTATTTGATCGCATGGCAGTTTCAACATAGCAAAATACACGGTGATCAGCGCAAAAGATTTTACTAATAATGCAAAAAATTCGAAATGAAGCCGATTTGCAATTTTGTAAAAGCAATTGACATTGGAACGGTGCGTCAATACTTTGGCTTCTAACAATTCTGCGTTACCTTCATTTTGCACGATTTAATCATACTTTGCCGTATTTATCGCATCGCGGTTCTAACGTAGCAAAATACACGGTGACCAGCGCAAAACATTTTACTAGAAATGCAAAAAATTGGAAATGAAGCCTATTTGCAATTTTGTAAAAGCCATTGATATTGGAACGGTGCTTCAATACTTTGCTTCTAAGATCTCCGCGTTACTTTCATTTTGCACGATTTAATGACACTCTGCAGTATTTCATCGCATCGCGGTTCTAATTTAGCAAAATACGCGGTGACCGGTATTAAAGATTTTACTAAAAATGCAAAAAATTTGCCATGAAGCCTATTTGCAATCCTGTAAAAGCAATTGATATTGGAACGGTGCTTCAATACTTTGGCTTCTAACAACTCTCCGTTACCTTAATTTTGCACGATTTAATCATACTCTGCAGTATTTCATCGCATCGCGTTTTTAACACAGCAAAATACGCTTGGCAGTGAACATGTTAATGTATTGTCACACGGATAAGAGCAAAACCTGGTCAATTTTTAGGCGTTCACGATTTTTATTAAGCAATTGTAATGTCGATAAGCAATAATTTCAAGTAAGCTCGCAACAAAAATCGTTTTATTACAAATTACCTGAGTATCGGAATGAAAGAAGAAGCACGATTCACAGTTGTTAATCCGTGGCAACGCCTGTGTGAATTTCAGAACCGGCCAACGCGCAATGCGGAAACATGAAAACGTGTAATCCTGCCGTCAATAAAACCGCTTCAATTTGACACGGTGAGCTGCACGGCGCGAAAGCAAGTGTCACTTTGTCGTGTGCTCCGCGATTAACTGACGAGCAAACGGAGCATCGACTTGGCTCATCAGGTGTAACCAATTCATTTGGCAAGTCGTCAGGTGCATTGCCGCACGCTGCGCACGAGTCGGAGTTAATAAAGGAAATTACGCCAACGATGTCGTGTTTCGGAGGAATGTGATTGAGATTGCGCACGTCAAAAATATTTGCCGACAAAATATTGTAAATACAGCATAAATTTGTTTGACAGCTAAACCCCACGGGTAATTAGTGCAAACGTTTCGATTATGGTAATAAATGATGGTACCATCATTGCAGTACGTTTCGACGAACTACCAAACATTTAAACAGTAGATGTTGAATACGTTTAACATTTTGTTAAAAGATAGCGAATGCATTATACAGTGACTTTTGCTATCTAACCGCTGCGGGTAATTACTGCATCATTCTTTAGATTGCAATGCTCAATGATGAGGTTGTGACTTAACCAACGATTCAGTGCAGGATTATACACCCGAAAATTTGAACGATGCGGCGCAGGATTACGCACCTCGATTGATCCTTTCGCCTACCGCAACTGAGCGTGCTGCATCCGAAAACAAGAGAAAGGTGGCGAGAGGGGATCGTGCAAGAACTGACAGAAGTGAAAACGAGGAAGAGGGAACGATGGTAATCGCGGTGGGTGAGAGAAAGAGAGGGAGAGAGTGAGTGAAGGCTGGAGGAGGGGGTGAGAAGGCGGAGGAAAGAGGGAACGAGAGAAATCACGCTCTCTCCCACTCGAACACGCGGTTCTTATGAATCGAGGGGGAAGGCGTAACCCAGATTACTGCTCACCGGACTATAATATTACGCGAACAGATCGGACGGCATGTATAACGGGTGAGCCAGCTGTAACGACTACTTCTCGTCGCTCCCGACTTCCACATTCCGTGCATTTCGAATAAACGGATAACAGTACTTTCATGTCCGTCATGTCTTCAAATCTCGTTGCGCGTCAAAGGCAATAGCATAACTGTGATACGAACAATTTACCTCGGAGGACCGTGGAAAGATCCGAGAAGCTAACGGAATTTTTCTAAATAGAGAAGAATCTAACATGTGGATTCACAAGGGAACAACAAATAGCGAGTATCCAGTTCAAAATTGACGAAATTAGAATTACCCAGGAACATCGGTTGTCAACAAACAATTGAAGGCAATGGCATAACTGTGATACGAACAATTTATCTCAGAAGACCGTGGAGAGATCCTAGAAGCTAACGGCATTATTCCGAATGTAGAAGAATCTAATATGTGGATTTACAAGAGAACAACAACTACCGAGCATCCAAAGTTGACGAAATTAAAATTACCCAGTAACATCGGCTATCAAGAAACAATAGCATATTTGTGATACGAACAATTTACCTGAGAACAGCGTGAAGAAGCACCGAGCGATATCCTGGCAGCTAACGGCATTTTTCCGAATGTAGAAGCATGTAACATGTGGATTTACAAGGGAACAACAAGTAGCGAGCATCCAGTTCAAAATTGACGAAATTAGAATTACCCAGTAACATCGGTTGTCAACAAACAATCGAAGGCAATGGCATAACTGTGATACGAACAATTTACCTCAGAAGACCGTGGAGAGATCCTAGAAGCTAACGGCATTATTCCGAATGTAGAAGAATCTAATATGTGGATTTACAAGGGAACAACAACTACCGAGCATCCAAAGTTGACGAAATTAAAATTACCCAGTAACATCGGTTATCAAGAAACAATAGCATATTTGTGATACGAACAATTTACCTAAGAACAGCGTGAAGAAGTACCGAGCGATATCCTGGAAGCTAACGGCATTTTTCCGGATGTAGAAGCATCTAACATCTGGATTCACAAGGGAACAACAAATAGTCAGCATCCAGTTCAAAATTGACGAAATTAGAATTTCCCAGTAACATCGGTTGTCAACAAACAATCGAAGTCAATGGCATAACTGTGATACGAACAATTTACCTTAGAAGACCGTGGAGAGATCCTAGAAGCTAACGGCATTATTCCGAATGTGGAAGAATCTAACATGTGGATTCACAAGGGAACAACAAGTAGTGAGCATCCAATTCACAATTGACGAAATTAAAATGACCCAGTGGCATCAAATATCAAGAAACAATCAAAGGCAATAGCACAACTGTGATACGCACAATTTACCTCAAAACAGTGTGGAGAGGCACCGGGCGTTATCTTAGAAGGTAGCGACATTTTTTCGAATGTAGAAGAATCTAACATGAGGGTTCACAAGGAAACAACAACTAGTGAGCATCCAGTTCAAAATAGACGAAATTAAAATGATCCAGTGACATCAGTTATCAAGAAACAATCAAAGGCAATAGCACACCTGCGATTTTTCCGAATGTAAAAGAATCTAATATGTGAGTTCACAAGGGAACAACAACTAGCGTGCATCCAGTTCAAAATTGATGAAATTAGAATTATCCAGTGACATCGGCTATCAAGAAACAATAGCATAATTGTGATACAAACAATTTACCTGAGAACTGCGTGGAGAAGCACCGGGCGATATCCTGGAAGCCAACGGCATTTTTCCGAATGTAGAAGAATCTAACATATAGGTCCCCAAGGGAACAACAAGTAGCGAGCATCCGGTTCAAAATTGACGAAAATAAAATTACCCAATGACATCGGCTATTAAGAACCAATCCGACGCAATGCAACGTCCTATCGAAGAACTGCGATTCTAATCCAAAAACTGCGGCATTTCTTCAAAGAAGCAACATCATCTAGGGAGCTATTCTACTCTACTTCAACAACTATCCCAACAACCGTCCATAATTAACGCGTTCTACCCATCAAGTAGCAAAAACGTTCCATCCCACACCCTTTCTCCATTTTCGTGAATTCTCTCGAAGGGGTCCCCGCCCACACATGAGCCACGCTTTCCGGAAATCGCACGTCCCGCGTCGGACGTAAACGTCTCCGCTGACATTCGCTTCTCAAATGACACACGTATCACCCGTTAGGTATTCCCGAAGGATACTTCGGCATGGGCCGGGACGGTTCTCCTCTCCCACCCTCCTATGACCCCCGTCTTTCTCCGTTCTCCACTTCAGGTAGTGTCAGAATTCTGGCGCAGTACACGGAGGGGTGGGAACCCTTCACGGTTCGAATTCCCAACCCCGACACGACCTTGCGCATGCACATGCCTGTAAAGACCGTGACGTCCGTGTTCGTACGTGATCCCGCACACGTGTGTGTGTTCCCTGTGCATACACACGTTTCAGCACTCTGCCACGGCGTGAAACCGCGTGCATTCGCGAGGTGCGCGCGTGCGCGAGAGTTGTGCATTCGTGTGTCGGGTTGTATGCACCGCTAACTATGCCTCCGCACTGCAAGGAAACATTCCAACGTACTTATGCGCACGTCCGTACGTCGGCCAGATTTGACGGCCAGACGGTCTTCTTTCCTCGCGGTCGCTTCTACGGCTTTGACTGACGATCGGCACAGAATCGACGCCGGCGAAGTTTTTCGCGGAAGTGGGAACCCGCGGGGCCGGGGGGTATGGCGGAGTAGCGGTTCTTGCATTGCTGCGGAGCTCCGCATTTTTTCGTCGGGAGATTAGACGAAAGAAGATACGACGCGCGTAGAACGAGTGCTGTGTGTCAGGGAGAGTTTACGATGAAACGGGCGGCGATTAACGGATTTTCCGGCGGGATATCGCGCTTACGGGTGCATTCTTGCACCGATACGTTTAGAAATTTATACAGCAATGAACCCTCACCGTTTTTACCGATCTTTACTTATCCTACACAAAATCTGTCATTGAAAGGTGATTTTTCCGTCGGGTTATCCTAGTTACAGTTACATTCTTTCACCGAGTTTAGCAAATTTACACAGCATTCAGCCATCACTGTTTTTTTACTGATGTTCACATATCCTACACGGAGTCTGTCATTCAAAGGTGATTTTTCCATCGAAATCGTACTTACGGTTACATTCTTACACCGATATGTTCAACAATTTACACAGCATTGAACCCTCGCCATTTTTTACTGATATTCCCTTATCCTACACGAAGTCTGTCATTGAAAGGTGATTTTTCTATCAAGATATCGCACTTGCGGTTACATTCTTTCACCGATACGTTCAGCAATTTACACACCTTTGAATCATCACCATTTTTACTGATCATTGCTTATCGTACACAAAGCCTGTCATTGAAAGGTGATTTTTTCGTCGAGTTATCGTACTTACGGTTATATTCTTTCACCGAATTCAGCAATTTACACAGCATTGAACCCTCACCGTTTATTTTAATGATCTTCACTTATCCTACACGAAGTCTGTCATTGAAAGATGATTTTTCCGTTGAGTTATCGCACTTACAGTTACATTCTTTCACTGAATTCAGGAATTTACACAGCATTGGACCCTCACCCTTTTTAACCGATCTTCACTTATCCTACACGAAGTCTGTCATTGAAAGATGATTTTTCCGTTGAGTTATCGCACTTACGGTTACATTCTTTTACCGAATTCAGCAATTTATTTTATAATTGTTTTTTATTGATCTTCACTTATCCTACACGAATTCTGTCACTGAAAGGTGATTTTTTCGTCGGGTTATCGCACTTCCGGTTACATTCTTACACCGACACGTTCAGCAATTTACACAGCATTGAATCCTCTATCATTCAAGATTGTCTGTCATTGTCATTGACAGATAATCCCTCTCTATCTGTCATTGGAAGGTGATTTTTCCATCGAAACATCGCACTTACGATTACATTCTTTCACCGAATTCAGCAATTTACACAGTATTGAACCCTCGCCGTTTTTTACCGATCTTCACTTATCCTACACGAAGTCTGTCATTGAAAGGTGATTTTTCCGTCGAGTTGTCGCACTTACGGTTTCATTCTTTCACAGAATTCAGCAATTCATTTTATATTTGTTTCTTTACTGATCTTCACTTATCCTATACGAAGCCTGTCATTGAAAGGTGATTTTTCCGTCGAGTTGTCGCACTTACGGTTTCATTCTTTCACCGAATTCAGCAATTCATTTTATATTTGTTTTTTTCTGATCTTTACTTATTCTATACGAAGCCCTTCAGCAATTTACACAACATTGAACCCTCACCGTTTTTTTTACTGATATTCACTTATCCCTACAATTTGCCATTGAAAGCTATAACCACCCAACCTGTATATTACAGCAAAGACGAGCTGCACATCCTTGTGTGACCGCTATCAGCATGTAGGTGTGCGGATGATAGAGCGTGACAGAGAGAAGAGCGGGCGAGAAGTTGCGCGCGTGTGAATGCCAGTGCATCGATGTATGTGTCATGTATAAGTGTGCGTGTGTGGGTTAGGTCACACGCCTGACCCAGATAGCAGGATCGTCGTACGATGCGAAACGCGATTGAAAAGAGCCGCTCTAGATTTCGCCGCGTTTATCATTCTCCCGTTGTGTATCGATGGGACACGCGTTCCCCGTCTGCGGCTCCCGTATGGGAGAACATTCGTGCGATTTGTTCGGCACGTAAAACGACGCGGCGAAATCGTACGCCGCAGATTGAACGTCGCACAATGCGAATCCACGACGTGACGCCGCGATACACTTCCTCTCTTCGCTCGGCAGCTTTCACCTCACCCGCCGCGGGACTCTTACGTTTGCTCGTTAAGATGCGCGCAATCCCGCGAGCCCGCGAGGAGAAAAGAAGTTTCACGAAATTCTTCGGCGATCGTCGCGCGCGATTGCGAATTTTGCAGTTTGCGGGCGGTCTAGATAGCGTTCGAGGCTACGTAACTGGGCGCATGCAGTCAAGCGTCGCGTGTCTGCGGTATCTGCCGCGGAAAGGGACTTGGCGAATTGAAGATTGCGCGAACAATGTGTTAAGTGTGCTGCAAAGCGATATGGGATCATTTAGGGTGCCGAATGGTTGACAAAATAATATTTTTTCATGTGGTCAAGTTTATTGTCAATATTTTTCGCGTTTGGGATGATAGAGTCAGCAGGTTAGTATAGGTTTCGCCATATTTCGTTTTCTCGTCAGGATTTTCGAACTCTGCTGCAACAGTGTGAAATCGTACGAAAAGATGAGTATTGTACGATCGAATGTTAACACTTTGACTGTCGGGCGTATTTTACTATATTAAAACCGCAACGTGATGAAGTACTGCAGAATATGATTGAATCGTGCAAAATGAAAATACGGCGAAGATATCGGAGGCCAAAGAATTGAGTCACTATTTAATATTAACACTTTGACTGTCGGGCACATTTTGCTATATTAAAACCGCTGCATTATGAAGTACTATAAAATATGATTGAATTGTGCAAAATGAAAATAATGCGAAGGTATCGGAGATCATAGAATTGAATATCTATTTAATATTAACACTTTGATTGTCGGGCGTATTTTACTATATGAAAACCGCAACATGATGAAGTACTACAGAATATGATTGAATCGTGCAACATGAAAATAATGCGAAGATATCGGAGATCATAGAATTTAATTACTATTTAATATTAACACTTTGACTGTCGGGCGTATTTTACTATATTAAAACCGCAATGTGTTAAGGTATTACAGAATATGATTGAATCGTGCAAAATGAAAATAATGCCAAAGTATCGGAGACCAAAGAATTGAATCACTGTTTAATTAACACTTCGATTGCCGGGCATATTTTACTATATTAAAACCGCAACGTGATGAAGTACTACAGAATATGATTGAATCGTGCAAAGTGAAGATAATGCGAAGGTATCGGAGATCATAGAATTTAATCACTATTTAATATTAACACTTTGACTGTCGGGCGTATTTTACTATATTAAAACCGCAATGTGTTAAGGTATTACAGAATATGATTGAATCGTGCAAAATGAAAATAATGCCAAAGTATCGGAGACCAAAGAATTGAATCACTGTTTAATTAACACTTTGATTGCCGGGCATATTTTACTATATTAAAACCGCAACGTGATGAAGTACTACAGAATATGATTGAATCGTGCAAAATGAAGATAATGCAAAGGTATCGGAGGGAAAAGAATTTAATCACTATTCAATGTTAATTGCATTTATAAAATTATAAATGCTACCGATAGGGTATTTTCTTAATTCTTCGTGAGACCCTTTGCGCCGGTCACCGATGATCACCGTGGCAGTCAACGTGTCAAACAACTTATGATTGTATTGCTTTTACCAGTTTCACGCGATTCCACAGCAATCGTTTTGCGTTACTCTTAACACTTTAAGGACCGCTCAAGAGTTTTCTCGTGTTTTCTACACGCTGTGTTCACGAGTTTTCTCGTGTTTTCTACACGCTGTCTTAGATGTAACTTACTTTGATACATTGTATCTATTTTGTCTATTTAAGTAATTCCATCGATATTCAATGTATTAAACTCGATCGCCTTCTTACTTACTTTGATACATTGTATTTATTTTGTCTATTTAGGTAATTACATCGATATTCAATGTATTAAACTCGATTATAATATAAATTTCAAACAATTTTATTTTTTAAGTAAAAAGTTATGATAATTATTAAAAAAACATATTATTTTAATAATACGTAAATTCCTTCCAATTATACAATTTCTGAAAGTTTCACAAAAATTGCTTCATAAATTACAAAGATATGATTTTTTGTAACGAACAAATTCCTTGTCCTTAAAGTGTTAACACCTTTTCCGACTATCTAAACGTGCGCGCCCAATTTTCATTTTTCCGACAAGAAATTTTAAAAAGTTCAACACGAAATATCTGGAAGTCACGAAAATATGACAACAGCTTCATGAATCTTCCACGTATCAATGCTTTTAATGTTTTAGCGTATGTTACACAATGCACGTATCGACGAAAGCATCTACACCGACGTGACAGCAAAGAAGGACTAAAATCCCAGCGGAAAAAGAGGAGTAAGATGAAGCAAACGAGCAAGAGAGGAAGATTGATTGCCAGGAATGTAGAGGGTGTGCGGAGAGAGAAAACGGATCGAAACTCCGTCCAACTCTCGGGATGGGTTTCTATTTGAGCACCCTTCGGCATGCCCGAGTGCCCCGCTAATTCAATCAAGCATCTATGCCCACTATCCGCATCGCCCCAACGCCCAGAAGTCAAATTAGCACGCGTTTATCTTCCCGATAAAACGACTGCACCAAGACGCAAGCTTCCTTAACGCGTTGGACGCCACGTCATCCAGATATGGGTGACGGCTATGTTTCCACAGGGGCTCAGTTACCCGTAAACGAGTGACACAATTCTGAGTCCCATTAAAACAGGTTTTCGAACAATACACTATAAAATAAACATTAAAACAAAAGAAACATTAAAAATGTACTTATATTTACACTTTTGCCCTGTTTGACAAACATTTTAGGGATCAAGATATAAATAAAGATATTAAAAATATGCAAAAGATACTGCACGACTAACTGAATTGAAGAAACTGAAAGGTCCGAGGAGACCGAAAGTTCTGGTGCAACGACATCTCTCCTAGTGTTTCTTTCGGAACGCTTATCGTATTTCCCACTTCGAGATCCTTTATACTTTTAAGCATCTTCCACAAAAGTACCTTTTAATCGTCTTTAAAAAAAATATATATTTTCCAAAAATAAAAAGTATACTTACCAAAAACATGTCTTCTAAAAAAGATCGTCTGATATATCACAAATTAAACTGTGGTTACATTTAAACGACGCACCAATTTACGCTGGACGTTCAATGTGTTAACACATTAATATTACAACTTTTGTTTTCTCTTTACGTTATATATATATATGCAATAATCCACCATGAAATGTAGAACCATGTTTCGAGAAATACCACACTTGCCTTAAATATTAAAACTTTTATTTTCTGTGTACGTTAAATATATACAAAAATCCACCATGAAATGAGGAACCGTCTTTCGAGAAATACCACACTTGCCTTAAATATTAAAACTTTTAATTTCTGTTTACGTTATATATATGTAATAATCCACCATGAAATGAGGAACTATATTTTTTTCTATAATTATAAATCAAAAATTTCGATTTTGTTTCTATTTTTAATTATCGTTAAATTGTATATGTCGAATATGCAAATAAAATGAACTATTTTACGAAAGTATATAATGCTTTGAATATTTTTTTTGGCTATTCATTGATCAGCGAGAACCGAATAAGATCGACCGTTGGGATTTAAGTGGCAGATACATTGCCGGCGCTTAGGCTTTAACCCATTTGCATCATCTTCTAAATCCGCAATCTTACTAAAAAATCCGACATGCACAGCTAAACGTTGTCGATACCAGCATGCGCAAGGAAGACTTTTAGTGTTTATTCTCATTAGAAATAGTGTTACAGGGTTATTCGAATTATTGAATATTCCTCGTATTTTAACAAAAATATATTTATTTCAACAAATGTACAGTTTTTGGACTAGTTCCACGTTGAAAAATAATTCGAAAACATCGCGCCTGGACATTCCATTGACGTTGATGGTTACACCACTTACGGCAATAAAATAATGTAATGTTGGCATACAATTTCGTTTTTCCCCAT
Source organism: Cryptocheilus praepositus (assembly GCA_033815515.1). Classification (NCBI taxonomy): domain Eukaryota; kingdom Metazoa; phylum Arthropoda; class Insecta; order Hymenoptera; family Pompilidae; genus Cryptocheilus; species Cryptocheilus praepositus. Next base: position 172,257 of record JAWWQZ010000093.1, read on the forward strand.
AAGAAATCTCCAGTTTCAATATTATCGGGCTGGTCATCTTCACTACTATCTATTAGAGCTATGGCACGTTTACGCTTATGGGATATTTGCATTTCTATGCTTGAATCCGAATCCGAACTGTAATTCATTATGGTAACCTAATTTTGTTAAATTTTATTATCTATTATTTTTTTTATTATTTCATTATTTTGATCTTACAACCAGAAAAGTAAGAAAAATAATATTTTACACAAAATTCTTTATTGTTTGTTTATCGTACAGACTCTTTAACGATTGCTGATAAGCTGAAAACAAAAATTATTGTGTGCGGATTTATCCGCTCCTGGTGATAATGGTCAGTTTTTGTTTGCGGATTATTCCGTCAAATGATGCAAATGGGTTCACACATTTGCATCATTGCTCTAAATCCGCAATCTTACTCAAAAATCCGACATGCGCAGCTAAACGTTGCCAACACCAGCATGCGCAAATTTCTGTCCTTAGATCCAAATTTGTTTGTTTCCAGAACTATTGTTTGGACTAGTTCCATGTTGAAAAATAATTCAAGAACATCGCGCCTGGACATTCCATTGACGTTGATGGTTACACCACTTACGGCAATAAAATAATGTAATGTTGGCATACAATTTCGTTTTTCCCCATAAGAAATCTCCAGTTTCAATATTATCGGGCTGGTCATCTTCACTACTACCTATTAGAGCTATGGCACGTATACGCTTATGGGATATTTGCATTTCTATGCTTGAATCCGAATCCGAACTGTAATTCATTATGGTAACCTAATTTTGTTAAATTTTATTATCTATTATTTTTTTTAATATTATATTATTTTGAACTTACAACCAGAAAAGTAAGAAAAATAATATTTTACACAAAATTCTATATTGTTTGTTTATTGTACAGACTCTTGAACGATTGCTGATAAGCTGAAAACAAAAATTATTGTGTGCGGATTTATCCGCTCCCGGTGATAATGATCAGTTTTTGTTTGCGAATTATTCCGTCAAATGACGCAAATGGATTAAATGTCTCTTAGGTCCCCGGCTGTCGATGTGTCAAAATCGCGTGTCTTCCCAGTAATTTCGACAAAACGCTATTTACCGCACCAGCTTATGCGTTTTATGTTCATGCAAATTTTCCCGTCCCGAATATTCGCGAGAGTTTTGATTCCTGTCTCTGGTGCCGATGGCAAAAATATTTAATGCGTCCAGCATGCCGGAGCAGCGGGACGTCACGTCACAGAGAACAGCGTTCGCGTTCAGTCGAAAAGCTACGGAAAGCGCAAAAGGACGACAACGTTTATCGCGCAAAAAAAGCTAGAATATACAAAATAAAATATGAAGCCCGTCATGCATACGTAGTCGCCATTAGTATTGCCATCGCGATTGGGAGCTGACAATAAGCGGAAACGCCGCTTGCCGGGGCAAGTAACGAATTCCAGTGACGTAGACGCGCGATTGCACTCGACACGATGGCGCAATAGCGTCAAGCTCTCGTTAAAGCTTCCACTAAAGGATCTGCATATGCAAGAGCGCCGCGAATTGCCGGTGCAAACGTCATCATGACGTATGAAAAAAAAATAGCCGCGCGATTCTGCGGCGGCTAACTCGGCGAGTTACCGCAATCTAAATTTAGTTTGACAGTTAAATGTTGATTAAGAAGATGGACGGCAGGAGAGGCCGTTCTCGCGAAGAAATGAAACGCAACGAAAAGCCCGAGCCGAAAGCCGACACAGCGGATTAGCCAGCAGTTTATACTGGAACGTTATGGTATACGTGCTCCACAAATGTACTATTTGCATAAAGTAGCCTGGAACTAGCGTAGCTGTTGGAATCAGATTTATTTTGCGAGAATCATAGAATTATTCGTGCTGGAAAATGTTTAACACGTTGATCGCCATGGTCATCGGTGGCCGGCGCAAAAGGTGTCAGGAAAAATTAAAAAAATACCCAATCGGTAGAAATTATGTAGGATTTAAACACGTGAAACTAGAGAATATAATATTTATGAACAATAACAACACGATCAAAACACTTTAGCCTTATTTCCTAATCTTTCGTCGTTTCATCGTTTCGCCTTGTTGTCTTTATGCCGTTTTGTCTTTACGTCTTATCGTTTTTACATTTTGTCGTCGACTGACTACTACGCAACCAAATAACACAATTCAACAAACTTATCACCTATGATACCACAACATAATAATTGAGAATCATAGGTGACCTTTGCTCGCCAATTAGAGGACCCTGCATTTGAGATCTTACATTTATAATTTCGTAAATGCAATTAACATGAAAAAGTGATTCAATTCTTTCGTCTCCGATACCTATGCATTATTTTCATTTTGCACAATTCGATCATATTCTGTACTACTTCATCACGTTGCGGTTTTAACATAGTAAAATACGCACAGCAGTCAACATGTTAAACTGTAATTTATCTTCTGTAAATGGCCTGTATCGTGGTCGCGTTACGAAAGTTCGAAAGTAAATATATGTCTTATAAACAATTACGTTAAGTGGAGATATAGAAAGAACGTAAAGGACCGAGTGTATTCGCGCACTCTGTTTTCCCGGAATAACTTGATATAAAGAAGTATAATACCGTTAACACGTTGATTACCATGGTAGTCATCGGTGATCGGCGCAAAAGTCTCACGAAAAATACAAAAAATACCCTGTCGGTACTATTTATAATTTTGAAAATGCAATTAATATTAAATAGTGATTCAATTCTTTGGTCTCCGATATCTTCGCATTACTTTCATTTTGCACAAATTAATCATATACTGTAGTACTTCATCACGTTGCGGTTTTAATATAGTAAAATACGCCCGACAGTCAAAGTACTAATATTAAATAGTGATTGAATTCTTTAGTCTCCGATACCTTCGCATTAATTTCATTTTGCACAATTCAATCGTATTTTGTAGTACCTCATCACGTTGCGGTTTTAATATAGTAAAATACGCCCGGCAGTTAAAGTGTTAATATTAAAGAGTGATTGAAATCTATGATCTCCAATACCTCTGCATTATTTTCATTTTGCACAATTCAATCATATTCTGTAGTACTTCATCACATTGCGGTTTTAATATAGTAAAATACGTCCGGCAGTCAAAGTGTTAATATTAAATAGTGATTCAATTCTATGATCTCCGATACCTTCGCATTGTTTTCGGTTTGCACAATTCAATCATATTCTATAACACTTCATCACGTTGCGGTTTTAATATAGTAAAATACGCCCGGCAGTCAAAGTGTTAATATTAAATAGTGATTCAATTCTATGATCTCCGATACCTTCACATTGTTTTCGGTTTGCACAATTCAATCATATTCTATAACACTTCATCACGTTGCGGTTTTAATATAGTAAAATACGCCCGGCAGTCAAAGTGTTAATATTAAATAGTGATTGAATTCTTTAGTCTCCGATACCTTCGCATTAATTTCATTTTGCACAATTCAATCGTATTTTGTAGTACCTCATCACGTTGCGGTTTTAATATAGTAAAATACGCCCGGCAGTTAAAGTGTTAATATTAAAGAGTGATTGAAATCTATGATCTCCAATACCTCTGCATTATTTTCATTTTGCACAATTCAATCATATTCTGTAGTACTTCATCACATTGCGGTTTTAATATAGTAGAATACGTCCGGCAGTCAAAGTGTTAATATTAAATAGTGATTCAATTCTATGATCTCCGATACCTTCGCATTATTTTCATTTTGCACAAATTAATCATATACTGTAGTACTTCATCACGTTGCGGTTTTAATATAGTAAAATACGCCCGGCAGTCAAAGTGTTAATATTAAATAGTGATTAAATTCTACGATCTCCGATATCTTCGCATTATTTTCATTTTGCACAATACAATCATATTCTATAGTACTCCATCACGTTGCGGTTTTAATATAGTAAAATACGCCCGACAGTCAAAGTGTTAATATTAAATAGTGATTCAATTCTATGATCTCCGATACCTTCGCATTGTTTTCGGTTTGCACAATTCAATCATATTCTATAACACTTCATCACGTTGCGGTTTTAATATAGTAAAATACGCCCGGCAGTCAAAGTGTTAATATTAAATAGTAACTCAATTCTATGATCTCCGATACCCTCGCATTATTTTGATTTTGCACAATTCAATCGTATTCTGTAGTACATTATCACGTTGCGGTTGTAATATAGTAAAATACGCACGGCAGTTAACGTGTCAACAAAATGATTCATCCTGGAAAATTTCTTTAAAATTTCGGCTGATATTTGACGCATCGACAACAACGTCGGGTTACCGCCTGTGTAAGAGTCGCGCTAATGAATTTACTAGTCATCGCGTTACGCGAGCACACAATTTCCGGATGCTAACACGAGTGAGCGTAGAAGCATTATTTCAGGGCACGCAAGTGTACGAGCGTGTTTCTAAAGATCCGCACATACGTCCCGTTTCAGTACATTCATCTTCGCATACGAAAAGGTTAACAAACACCGCAACGACTCGATTAAAGTGGCAACAAGAAACGCGTCGGGCAAAAAGGCATACTTCTCTTTAGAAGTAAAAAAGGGTAGCCAGTTTTTGTCTCCATTTAAAGTGGCGCCTTCCCTCTATCGCGAGAACACATCTACGCTCCCTCCGTCCCTCTTTGCATTTTTCGCGGCACTCCGCAAAAGGGACTGCGTAATTGGAAAGGTGTCTACCACGCGACTCCCTGGCTCATATGTCAAAGAAATTACACAAGTGGAAAGCCTAGGACACGTGTGCTGAATGTCAAACCGGAATTATGAACGATTAGCGCTGCAACACGATTAGATAATTGAACGACATAAGGTAGAGAAAAGTTTGAAACAATTTTCAATGTTGCATTATTTTCTAATATAACGCGGCGCTATTTGAAATTGGCAAAATAACAAGCTATATTACACCTAGTTTGATGTTTATACGTGGCGTATAAAGTAAAAGATATAACTATAACTATAAATGAGCCGTTTATTTTGAAAGTGGCCTAACTCCGTTTTTCAATATTTTACGGTTACCATGGTTACATGTACAAATTCATGTTATTTATCGATAAATGTTATTTACCTTGATTTGACGATAAATAGAGTTAGGCCACTTTCAAAATAAATGGCTCAAATAACTATAAGATAAAGATAATACTAAATAATATAGATAATATAGATAATACTAATAAAGATATAACTATAACTATAAATAACGCAAAATTTTAGTACGGCGTAATAAAAATGCCATTTAGTCATATATTTACATTATAATGCTAGTAAAAGTGGTACGTATTTTAGGAACAAACGTCCGATTATTTCCTTTGATATGTCGGTTAGTCCCTGCATGTTTACTTTTTTGCAAACTGCGTACATTATTTTCCCGTTACATCGGGTATTTCCGAATTGCTTGTGAGGTGTTGTCCCCTTACACACTAGGGGGTACTTTACTATATATATAGGGTATTCCCCGGTACAATCGAAATATATATCTAGGGAAACGGACTTCTGATGATGAACCATTTCCGCACGACGCGTTGTTTTATTGAATGAGTACCCATGAGGTGCGACTTTGTGTGGTGCTCTATTTCGAAACTCGGATTTCTTACATTTTTTTATGTTGTCATGTATATAAATTTTACGTTATGAATTTTTGAAATTTAAAAAATTAATAATTAAAAAATTTTGAAATTTTTTACAACGATAATTCTAAAGGAATAAATTGATCATTTTTTTCGAACAAAAATGTATCTCTTCAACGGTCTGCTTTAAATTTGCTGTAAAAATTATAATAGGACAATTTACCTCGAGTTTGAGATGTATTCTCGTCACGGCTTGATTTTACTTACGCTTCCCACGGGAGATTTTTAAAACTAAATTCCGCAGTTAACCGGTTAAAAAGCGTATGAAAGTACCGCGCTGAAATATTATTTGCGCGCCGTATCGATTATTCGCTGTTGCCGCAGCTTGTATAAAACCATAACGCAATAGCCCACATGCAACAATATAATAATCTGACATCGTGTTTCATTGACGCGTTCCATCGGCGTCCGATTAAAAGAACGCAGTAAACGAGTAAACGCAGATTTTTGAGCGTGAAGAGACGAGTACAGAAATTTCACCCATAGTTTGGTTCGCATGCATTTCGCGCGATTAATTCCTCTTCGGTGTTCCGCGTTAAACGCGCCCTGAATCGACGATTACATCGGCCATGCGACCTCTCGAGTGAGAAAAATAAGAGAAAGAGGACAAGAGAGAAGCAGAGAGAACGAAACGATTTTGCTCACCACCGATTTGCAACAAACGGTGGACAACGGTGCGTTCATGCGCAGTTTATCATTACGCAAGGCGGGCCCGGCTCGTTAACGCAATTAACAGGCCTTCTCGAGTTTTCCTTTAAGGCCCCCCGCGTCTACCGGCCGACTATGCACTTCGGACTTTTCCCGCAATTTATTCCGAGCTGTGCGTGTCCGCATATTCGGAACGAATAACGTATGTAAATGACGCTGCCGATACGTAATACAGAGAAACCGCCGCGTTTTACGGCGAAAACTTGAAAGACGGGTCGATTCGAAAGATCTGATTCTGCCAAGATGCGGTGCGATTTAGAAAAATATTGATATTTTGTGATGTTTTTCATGAAGTGGTGTGAGATTATCGAAAATATGATGTAAACGCATATTTTTATGCGTGAACATAACGGAACGGGACATACTTCATAGACAATTGACAACTAACACTTTAACTGCCAAGCGTATTTTCCTATGTCAGAACTACGATGTGATGAAATACTGCAGAGTATGATCAAATCGTGCAAAATGAAGGTAACCCAGAGTTGTAAGGAGTAAAAGTATTGAAGCACCGTCTCAATATCAATTGCTTTTACAAGATTGCAAATAAGGTTCATTGTGAATTTTTTGCATTTTTAGTCAAATCTTTTGCACCGGTCACCGCGTATTTTGGTATGTTAGAACTGCGATGCGATGAAATACTGCAAAGTATAATTAAATGGTGTCAAATAAAGGTAACGCAGAGTTGTAGGAAGCCAAAGTATTGAAGTTCCAAGTGACCATTCCAGTATCAATTGGTTTTACAAGATTGCAAATAGGATTCATTGTGAATTTTTGGTCTTTCTAGGAAAATATTTCGTGCCGGTCACCGCATATTTGCTATGTTAAAACTGCGATGCAATCAAATACTGCAGAGTATCATTATACCGTGCAAAATGAAGGTAACGCAGAATTGTTAGAAGCCAAAGTATTGAAGTTCCAAGTGACCATTCCAATATCAATTTGTAGTAAAATATTTTGCGCTGGTCAGCGCGTATTTTGCTATTTTAGAACTGCGACGCGATGAAATACTGCAGAGTATGCTTAAATCGTGCAAAATGAAGGTAACGCAGAGTTGTTAGAAGCCAAAGTATTAAAACACCGTTCCAATATCAAATGCTTCTACAAGATTGCAAATGGGCTTCATTGCGAATTTTTTGCATTTACAGTAAAATCCTTTGCACCGGTCCCCGCGTATTTTGCTAGGTTAGAACTGCAATGAGATGAAAGACTGCAGAGTACATATAATTAAATCGTGCAAAATAAAGGAAACGTAGAGTTGTTAGGAGTAAAGGTATTGAAGCAGCGTTCCAATATCAAGTGCTAATACAAGATTGCAAATAGGCTTCATTGCGAATTTTTTGCATTTTTAGTAAAACCTTTGGCACCTGTCACCGGTGACCACCGTGGCAGTCAATGTGTTAAATCAAAATAAATGAATATTCCTATCTCTAGCAAGCCCATCTTCTAGTTCTTCTCGTCATAGTGTGTCATAATGAAATTCAGATCTTATAGAAGCTTGAGGAATGTGGAATGCGACTTTTGCAACAGTGTTTCGGAAAAGTTCAAAGTGCAAGGCAACCGGTTATTCGCCGCGTATCAACAAAGCCAACGATCTTTGTTAGCCATTATCACGATTGCTCTTGATAGCAGACGGCAGTCGCCGATAAGAAGAGACCGATAGCTCGACGATGACGCGTTCTTCCTTTGTGGAAGCCATAGTTGCGTACGACCAGCACACTTTCCTCGTTTACAAGCGATACAGCCGCGAGCGACAGTCGACATAAGCTCTTGCAAAATCGTACGGAAAGCAATAAATACTAAGGAGCACTCGAGAAAAACAAAATTATCGTGGGTGATCTCCTGCAACACCACCTTACATTCAACAATTTTAACCTCAGTTCTAAGCTGCATATTAACACTAAACGTACCGGTACTTTACATCTAGTTATTCTTACAATAAGGGGTCATTTGACCTCTTATGAAATAAACGCTGATTTTCAGAAAGAAATTCATAATTTGTTAAAGCAAGAAATTGAATAATCAGATAATATGCGAATTTACAGGAAGTCAAATGAACGAAAGAAATAACAATGGACGTACAATTTTAAAGTAATTGTTGAAAGGGGTAATTTGACCCCGTTTGGTACGTTTAATGTTAATTATATCTATGATAAATGCATTCTCTTCTGCCTACGGATCTGTCCCATACATTTATACTAAATAATTAAATATCTTTTCTCAATCTAATAATTCAAACAATGGAAATCCAAAGATCCTCGGAAGTTTCGTCCGTACTAACCATTCAACTAACTTTCCGCCGTATCCGGCGAATGCAAATCGACCCAGTGAAAACCGTCTACCGCCTAACTTCCTTTTCGCCCGCCTCCTCGCGATTTCCATAACGTCGCACAAATTCGCTGACAGGCCCACCTCACTGACCATCGATCTGCAACAATCGGCGAAGATGAAGTATATTACGCGCGTGTTAACGGAAAATAAATTTGCGGCGAATTTCAAAGGGGTCTTAGGTGATGTCCGGCACTGAAGTAAACATTGTTGTACGAAATGCGATGAGTCATAATCGAAATACCTGTCGCGAGAGGCCTCCTTCGCTACGAATTTTTGTTTGGAAAAGGGAAGGGAAATGAAGGGGTTATACAGTGTCGCATTCCTTCGCACCTCAACATTCCACCGGAAATTTGGAAAGAATTCGGACTGGTTATTGTAAAATAAAGATTTCGCAATTGATCTCTTCTCTTGATTCTAACGCGTATGTTAGCGGAAAATAAATTTGCGGCGAATTTCAAAGGGGTCTTAGATGACGTCCGGCACTGAAGTAAACATTGTTGTACAAAATGTAATGAGTCATAATCGAAATACCTGTCGCGAGAGGCCTCCTTCAATACGAATTTTGGTTTGAAAAAGGGAAGGAGAATGAAGGGGTGGTAGAGTGTCGCATTCCTTGGCACTTTGCTATTCCACCGGAAAATTGTAGAGCTCGGACTGGTTACTGTAAAATAAAGATTTCGCAGTTTATCTCTTCTCTTGATTCTAACACGCGTGTTAGTGGAAAATAAATTTGCGGCAAATTTCAAATTTCAAAGTGATGTCCGACACTGAAGTAAACATTGTTGTACGAAATGCGACGAGTCATAATCGAAATACCTGTCGCGGGAGGCCTCCTTCGCTACGAATTTTTGTTTGGAAAAGGAAAAGGAAATGAAGGGGTGGTAGAGTGTCGCATTTCTTGGAAGTTTGGCATTCCACCGGAAAATTGTAAATTTCGGACTGGTTACCGTAAAATAGATTTCGCAATTTATCTCTTCTCTTCATTCTAACACGCGTGTTAGCGGAAAATAAATTTGCGGCAAATTTTAAAGGGGTCTTAGGTGATGTCCGGCACTCAAGTAAACATTGTTGTACGAAATGCGATGAGCCATAATCGAAATACCTGTCGCAAGAGGCCTCCTTCGCTACGAATTTTTGTTTGAAAAAGGGAAGGAGAATGAAGGGGTGGTAGATTATCGCATTCTTTGGCACCTCGGCATTCGACCGGAGAATTGTAAAGAGTTTGGACTGGTTATTGTAAAATAAAAATGTCGCAGTTTATCTCTTCTCTTGATTCTAACACGTATGTTAGCAGAAAATAAATTTGCGGCGAATTTCAAAGGGGTCTTAGGTGATATCCGGCACTGAAGTAAACATTGTTGTACGAAATGCGACGAGTCATAATCGAAATACTTCTCGCGGGGGGCCTTCTTCGCTACGAATTTTTGTTTGGAAAAGGAAAAGGAAATGAAGGGGGAGTAGAGGGTCGCATTCCCTGGCACCTCAACATTCCACCGGAGAATTGTAAAAAGTTCGGACTGATTACTGTAAAACAAAGATTTCGCAATTTATCTCTCGATTCTAACACGCGTGGCCTGCCGTTTCTGAGAAACTCGTGTTTGCGCTGACAAGTTCCGTCGCCGAAATTCACTGTTCGCCCGTGGCACGTGTCAAGGACGAAGAAAGCAATTCTTGTTGCCACGCCGATAGGATGCAACATTATCGCGCGGAGTGGGCGCGTGACGTTAGAGGTTGACGTTACAAAGCGCCTCTACGCTCTTGCGTCACAACGCTCCGTAATTGGCAGCAAATGGGCTCAGCAAATGGGCTTTAATTCCATTTGCGCAATGATCGAGCCGTAAACGCGACTGCCGCTACGCTGGCCTGGCGTAGATGGTCGATGGACAGACGGAGCAAAATCGACCCAACTGTTGGTCGGTCGCAAACTCAACATTTCCACTGCGGTGTGCTCGCCAATTCCTGCGCGGGACGCTTGAGAATTTCTTCTTTCAGAAACGCGAGCGGAAAGTAGGTGAAGGTGTCCGTCGGCACGAAAATGGCGGTAATTTGCATTCGAAGAGTGCATTTTTAATAAAGTGAAGTTCGCTGTTTGAAATTATCGCAAAGGCTGATGTGTCTGAGATAGGCGCGACGCTGATGTGCGGATGGATATGAAAGGTGTTGCGAAGGTAGCTCATATCTGCATGCTGGCTCATAATAAATTGAAGTTCTGTGTTGGAATGATGGCAAATATTGATACGTGGATATACGCGCAGTTGTCATGATGCGCGGATATAAGAAATTTTGACGGTTGAATTAAATGGAGTGTTCGTTGACGTGAGCGATGATAGTTTATGTTTGCAGGGTGGGCTTCTAGTAAACTGAAGTAGAGTGGTGGACATTTTTAAATTTAACATTTTGACTGCCGTGATGGTCACAGCTGACCGGCGCAAGAGATTTTATTGAAATCCAAAATATTCGCAATGGGTAGCAATTATTATTTTATAAATACAGTTATTGTTAGAATAGTGATGCGATCCTTTGGTCTGCAATACCTGCACATTATTTACATTTTGCAGAATTCAATCAAAGGCTATAGTATTTTATAGCATCGCCGTTTTAATATAGCAAAATACGCACGACAGTCAACGTGTGAACACTAAATGTACCGGTACTTTACATATTTCTTACTATCATACGTATCGGTACTTACATTTCTTACTACTATATTTCTGACTATTCTTACCACGCGAGGTTATTTGACCCCTTATGAAATAAACGTTGATTATCAGAAAGAAATTTTATAAATGCAGTTATTGTTGCAATAGTGATGCGATCCTTTGGTTACAATACCTGCACCTTATGTACATTTTGCATAATTCAGTCAAATGCTGTAGTATTTCATAGCATCGCCGTTCTAATATAGCAAAATACGCATGGCAGTCAACGTGTTAACACTAAATGTAGCGAAACTTTACATATTTCTTACTATCATACGTACCGGTATTTACATTTCTTACTACTATATTTCTGACTATTCTTACCACGCGAGGTTATTTGACCCCTTATGAAATAAACGTTGATTATCAGCAAGAAATTTTATAAATGCAGTTATTGTTGCAATAGAGATGCGATTCTTTGGTTACAATACCTGCACCTTATGTACATTTTGCATAATTCAGTGAAATGCTGTAGTATTTTATAGTATCGCCGTTTTAATATAGCAAAATACGCATGGCAGGCAACGTGTTAACACTAAATGTAGCGGAACTTACATTTCTTACTACTATACTTCTCACTATTGTTACCATTACGGGCCATTAGACCCCTTATGGAATAAACGTTGATTATCAGAAAGAAATTTTATAAATGCAGTTATTGTTGCAGTACTGATGCGATTCTTTGGTTACAATACCTGCACCTTATGTACATTTTGCATAATTCAGTCAAACGCTGTAGTATTTCATAGCATCGCCGTTCTAATATAGCAAAATATGCACGGCAGTCAACGTGTTAACACTAAATGTAGCGAAACTTTACATATTTCTTACTATAATACATACCGGTATTTACATTTCTTACTACTATACTTCTCACTATTCGTACCATGAGGGGTCATTTGACCCCTTATGAATTAAACGTTGATAATTAGAAAAAAATTCCTAATTTATTATAACGAGAAATTGAGTAATCAGATGATATAAGAATTTACAGAAAGTGTTAACACTTTTACGGTCATGATAGTCACCGTTGGCCGGCATAAGAGATTTTACTAAAAATGTAAAATATTCGCAATGGGTTGCAATTATTACTTTAAAAATGCAGTTATTGTCAGAATAGTAATGCGATCCTTTGGTCTCCAATACCTGCACATTATTTACACTTTGCGTAATTCAGACAAACGCTGTAGTATTTCATAGCATCGCCGTTCTAATATAGCAAAATACGCACGGTAGTCAATGTATTAAATTCAAAGTATCAAAGAAAGACGTCACGCAAAACCGACGACAGGGCGGCTGTCATTGTCCTTTTCAAAACCGTTCATCGGAGATTATCGATCTAGATAACTTCGTCGTAAGAAAGCAGGCAATTTTCGTAATTTGATTATGTGCCGAGCATGAGCCCGTGTCGTGTCACAGTAACATTTTCTCTTCGGTCATCGCGCGATTACGTCATCAACGAGCCGGTAATCGATTCCGCAGCGGTGAGGATAATAATAATTAAGCAATCGCCCGCAAAAATTTCTTTCTTCCTCCCAGCAAGAATCCGAAACGCACCTGCTGATTTATTGGGCCGCGGGTAGACGAGGCACCGTGGCAGTGGAGAAAAACGTTGGCCGACACCGTTCTCATCGAACAATCGATTCCCGAACGACGACATTACGGCGATGGCCAATTACAGCGCGACTGCGTCAATTATGGATGTTAACGGGAGATCGACTTTTACTCCGACGAGGCTAGAGTTCGCATTTAATATTTTCCAGACGGACGAAGGGAAAGCACTCTAAATTTTTTGGTGTTATGGTGGGGGTTACGTGATTTGGCGTGTAGGAAAGTGAGAAACTGGATTTACTTAACACTTGGCATGCGGGCATACTTCGCCGCCGAATTTCGCGTGCAGCGGGCGTTTTTTCTTGAATCGCGCGGAAGTTTGGTTATTCAGAAAAATCGCAGTAAATCGAAAACTACTTCGTTTTTATGAACGAAACTTTTTTTATTTCACACTTAAATATATACTGTATGATTATTTAACAAAAAACAAACGATATTTTCACGAAATCATAAAAATAAGCGATTTTTAAAGTTTTCCACACTATCATACGAAAAGTCCGATAATTTGTCAGCGCATATTTCTTCATCACTATCTTTGTCACAACGGCTCATTTGATCAATTTTGTAATCAATAATAAAAAATCAAGCTTCAAATTGATAAAACACGTTCTGGAGCTAAGAATTCGATTGAAGACGAAATAACTCAGCAAAAGATCGAGTAACTCAACAATCATAACTTATGGGAAAAAAATGCAAAGCGTTGCCTAGCAACGCAAATAACACGCATATAATGTCACACATTCATGTAATTATACGTATTTAATAGATTTGTGGTGGATATCCACTAACAACACCAAATCAACTAAATACGTATTTTTACGTGACCCGCGCTCCAGTGACAGACTACAAAAAACGTAAAAATACGTTGCCCGCATGCCAAGTGTTAATAACGTAAATTTGCGAATTGATATTGCTTGATATTGTATCGAACATGAACTATCCAATTAGAGTTTCGCAAGAAAAAGTGAAGGAACGGTATAAATGATGCAAAATAATTATGTAGCTGAACAATCGCGGTATCCGTTCATTTTAAATGGAGTTCTGTAACTTAACACTTGGCATGCGAGCATACTTCGCCGCCGAATTTCGCGTGCAGCGGGTGTTTCTTCTTGAATCGCGCGGAAGTTTGGTTATTCAGAAAAATCGCAGTAAATCGAAAACTACTTCGTTTTTATGAACGAAACTTTTTTATTTCACACTTAAATATATACTGTATGATTATTTAACAAAAAAACAAACGATATTTTCACGAAATCATAAAAATAAGCGATTTTTAAAGTTTTCCACACTATCATACGAAAAGTCCGATAATTTGTCAGCGCATATTTCTTCATCACTATCTTTGTCACAACGGCTCATTTGATCAATTTTGTAATCAATAAGAAAAAGTCAAGCTTCAAATTGATAAAACACGTTCTGGAGCTAAGAATTCGATTGAAGACGAAATAACTCAGCAAAAGATCGAGTAACTCAACAATCATAACTTATGGGAAAAAAAATGCAAAGCGTTGCCTAGCAACGCAAATAACACGCATATAATGTCACACATTCATATAATTATACGTATTTAGTAGATTTGTGGTGGATATCCACTAACAACACCAAATCAACTAAATACGTATTTTTACGTGACCCGCGCTCCAGTGACAGACTACAAAAAACATAAAAATACGTTGCCCGCATGCCAAGTGTTAAGATCGACAAGTCTTTGAGATCGCTGGCTGCTTTGTATACGGTAATTACGAAATTTGCTCGGAAACAACGTCTTTGGCTTTGCGTTGGAAAATATGTGCTCGTACAAGATCGTTGGGTCTTTTGCAATTTGGTAATCGAGAGCGTAACAATTGTCGCAGTTTTATTGTTGGAAGTGAAATCGTTATTTGAGCGGAAAGTCATAGGTCAAGGACCGACGTCTTGGCTTTGCCTTTTTAAATCGAGACAGTTAGAGTTAAAACGGAAATAATACGCTGGTTGTATAAAAAGACGTGTGCAGAATTCTTCGTTCTACGTAACACATTCGAATTTAATGTGTCACAAGTGCAACCTGCGATTGCAAACTTCCGACGATTTCGCGTCAACGCGCATTTTATACTGATCGGAGTCCTAAGTGTTTCATTTCCATTAGTATGTCAGAAAGTCGCGTAAATTAGATTAACACATTGACTGCCGTGCGTTTTAGATTGTTTTGCCGTATTAGAACAGCGATGCTATGAAATACTACGCGTTTGACTGAATTATGCAATTCTAAAACTGCATTTATAAAATAATTCTTGTTATCCATTGCGTATATTTTGGATCTTTAGCAAAATCTCTTGCGCCGGTCAGCGGTGACCATTACAGCAATCAAAGTATTAACACTTTAAGGACCGCCAAGAAATCTGTAAGAAATACGCCTGGGACCGCACGTTTTTGGCAAACTTATACGTTACAAAAAATCATAACTTTGTTATTTATGAAGCAATTTTTGTGAAACTTTCAAAAATTATATAATTGGAAGTATTTTAGGTATTATCGTAAAAAAATATGTTTTTGACTAATTATCATAACTTTTTTACTAAAGAATGAAAATACGAAAAAACCATGAAGGCAATCGAGTTCAATGCATTGAATACTGATGTAAATACATAAATAGACAAAATAAATTCAATGTGTCAAAGTAAGTGACATCTAAAGCCAGCGTGTAGAAAACACAAGAAAACTCATAAGTGGTCCGTAATAGTTGCGACACGAAACACGAGAAAACTCGTGAACGGTCCTTAAAGTGTTAACACTTCGACTGCCATAATGGTCACCGGTGACCGACGCAAAAGATATTACTGAAGATTCAAAATATTTACAATGGGTAGCAATTATTATTTTATAAATGTAGTTATTAGAATAGTGATGCGATCCTTCGGTCTCCAATACCTGCACATTATTTACATTTTGCATTATTCAGTTGAACGCTGTAGTATTTCATAGTATCGCCGTTCTAATATAGTAAAATACGCTTGGCAGTCAACGTGTTAAGATGATAAGAGTAAAACGCGGTGTAGTTTTATTTGTTGATAAATGTTGACTGATGCGATCCACAAAACGATCACTTCACTGATTGCACATGAACGTAACAATTGGCAGCCGTGTTCTCCAGTGATAAGCAGTTGCAATCTAAATTCCTAAAAAAACTTCCTCTATCCGATCCCGACAAAAGCACAGAAAGTGTTTCGTCAGAGAGTGAGCGCGAAGACAAAGAAAGTTGGTAACCTGAAAAGCGTCTGAGCATAAACGGTGCGAAATATCTACCGCCGACTTTTGACTCGGCCAATGAAAATCGCCGGCAGATGCGCGTTGTCTCTCGACGCGTACGCGCATTACCATAAAAACGATAAACGCTCGTCGCGCAAGCGAACAACAACGCCGATAATCGTACGACATCGCGCTCATTCTCCTTCTCTCTCTCTCCCTCCTCCACGTATCGCGGTAGTTCCGTCGTGCGCGAGAATTACCATGAAAAAGGCAGCCCGCTTCTTTTCACATATATTAAAAATGCCTGCCGGTCCGCCGTCCGGAGCGATTACATCGCGTTTCGGCTGGCTTAGCATAAACATGCCCGGACAAAACGTGCAAAATCGTGCGAAACGCAGCTACGTTCGCGGAAACCTGTTGTGCGGGGCCGAAAAATTTACGATACCCCCGAACAGGATTTCCTGCGAGCGAAATAGGGGACGCCGCCCCGAACTGCTCTGTCTCGATATCCTAAACATTCAATTAGGAGAACGGGTTCGCGAGCAGGACTTGATAGCCGATAATTTCGGCCTCCTGATGGGGGCCCACTGTGCGGTGGGTTACCTGCCATGCAGCCATTTGCAGCCCGGTGCGGCAATTTCGCGGGTTTGCTCCCCTTTTTGCATCCTCTTTCCCTGCTGACTCTTTACTTCTTGGCCGTGCCACGCTGCTCTTTGCGGATCTCGTGCAGGTAAGCGCGTGTCAATGCGCAGAACAAATTTTCTCTAACAGGAAACCCTTACGTATGTGATTCGAACGGATTTTTGGTGAATTTGAAACGTCAGTGAGGTTAAGATATTTTTCCACTTAATTTTGCATCGTCTTTAGTTTGTGATTTGATTAGTCGCCTATGTATATGATGCAAACGGATTTTTGGCAAATTTGCCAAATCAGTGAGGTTACGATATTCTTTTACTTCATTTAGCATCCTCTTTACGTGCTAACTCTTTACTTCTTGTCCGTGCCACGCTGCTCTTTGCGGCTCTCGTGCAGGTAAGCGCGTGTCAATGCGCAGAACAAATTTTCACTAACAGGAAACCCTTGTGTATGTGATTCGAACGGATTTTCGGGGAATTTGACAGGTCGGTGAAGTTACAATTCCACTTAATTTTGCATCTCGGTTCTCTTGTGGCTTTATTAATCGCCTACATATACATATAATTCGAACGGATTTTTGGCGAATTTTCCAGGTCAGTGAGGTCAGGATATTTTTCCACTTAATTTTGCATCCTGTTTGCTTTGTGATTTTATTAGTCGCCGCCAATGCGCTGTTTCTTTCGATTCGTGTGGTACCTGACGCGCGTCGATACATATCAATGCTAAGAACGAATTTTCACTAACTTGAAACCCCTACGTAGATGATTCGAACGGATTTTTGGCGCATTTGCCAAGTCGGTGAGGTTATGATATTCTTTCACTTCATTTTGTATCCTATTTCCTTTGTGACTTTATTACTTGCTACCGATGCGCTGTTTCGTTCGGCTCGTGTGCTACTTAGCGGATACACAGAACGAATTTTAACTATAATAATAGAAAACTTGAAGTGCACATGATTCTCAGGGCGCTCTTACGAATTTAGCAGATCAATGAGGTCCCGATATTTTCTCATTATTGTTGCATTCCCTTTCCCTGCTGACTCTTTACTTTTTGCCCGTGCTACGCTGCTCTTTGCGACTCTTGTGCAGGCAAACGCGTGTCAATGCGCAGAACGAATTTTCACTAACAGAAAAACTCTACGTATATATTTCAAACGGATTTTTGGCGAATTTGCCAAGTCCGTGAAGTTACGATATTCTTCCACTTCATTTTGCATTCTGTTTCCCTTATGATTTTATTAGTCGCTTACGTATAGAATTCGAACGGATTTTTGGCAAATTTGCCAGGTAAGTGAGGTTACAATATTCTTTTACTTAATTTTACATCCTGTTTTCCTTGTGACTTTATTAGTCGCCTACACATATGATTGGAACGGATTTTTGGCAAATTTTCCAAGTCAGTGAGGTCTTGCACTACATTTTGCGTCCTGTTTTCTTTGATTTTATTGGTCGCTTACGTATATATGATTCAAACAGATTTTTGGGAAATTTTTACAGGTAAGTGAGGTTATAATATTCTTTTACTTCATTTTGCATCCTGTTTCCCTTGTGACTTTATTACGTATGTGATTCGAACGGATTTTTGCCGAATTTGCCAGGTCAGTGACGTTAACGATATTCTTGCACTTCATTTTGCATTCTGATTCTTTTGTGACTTTTTATTGGTCGCCTCACGTATATATGATATACAAACAGATTTTTGAACGTGCACATGATTCTTTTACGAATTTAGCAGATCAATGAGGTTATAATATTTTTTATTCATTTTGCATCCTCTTTCTTTGTGACTTTATTAATAACTACGGGTTCGAAATTGAGAACTGAGCACTTTTTTAAATTTAACACCCACGAAAATGAGTGATTATTCGCAATAATTTATTTTCGGCGAATTATCTGTATCGCAATAAAAATAAAAGTTCCGCTTGTGACTTCATTAGTCCCCAACATACGTGATTCGAATGGATTTTTGGCAAATTTGCCAGGTCAGTGACGTTAACGATATTCTTGCACTTCATTTTGCATTCTGATTCTTTTGTGACTTTATTAGTCGTTGCCGATGTGCTGCTTCTTTTGGCTCATGTGCTACCTAGTGGATATACAGAACGAATTTTGACTAACAGAAAAGTTGAACGTGCACATGATTCTCAGGACGCTCTTACGAATTTAGCAGATCAATGAGGTCACGATATTTTCTCATTATTTTTGCAATCTCTTTCAATTAAGTGTTCTCTTATTAATAACTTCGGGTTCGAAATTGAGAACCTGAGCACATTTTTTAAATTTATAACACTTAGGAAAGACCACGAAAATAGAAGTGATTATTCGCAATAATTTATTTTCGGCGAATTATCTGTATCGCAATAAAAATAAAAGCAAAATCCGCAAAGTGACTTTAAGTCGTCGCACCGGTGTATCGCCGATCGTTACCGAGCGCCAATTGCACACGCCTTCATTTTGACACCGAAATATGGAAGCCACGCTTAATAGCGGTGCGCATGTTTTTCTCATTTGCAAAGAAAAAAATGATTTCCACAACGTGTCTTGAATTTAAATTTCGTACCTTAAGAGCCCCAAAAATTGCCCCCTAATAGCATTCTTATCGAAACGCCGCTAATGACCTAATGACGGCTTTTCAATAATGAACCGTCATCAAGAAGCGTTTAACGCAAGGTAATAACAATTATCATCCTACCTCATTCAAAACTTGCCGTCATCAAGAAAAAAATCGCATTTCCGCCAACGTGTCTTGAATTTAAATTTCACACATTCGCTACCGGCTTGCAACATGTTTATAGTACATTTTCGACTCAAAGAAAAAAATCGCATTTCCGCCAACGCGTCTTGAATTTAAATTTCCCATCTTTACTACCCGCTTGCAACATGTTTATAGTACATTTTCGATTCAGAGAAAAAAATCGCGTTTCCGTCAAAGCGTCTTAAATTTAAATTTCGTACGTGCGCTACCTGCTTGCAACATATGTATAGTACATTTTCGACTCAAATAAAGCTATATTCTCCACCGACGAGTCTCCCCGTGTGTTCAATGACCTAATGACAATTTCTCAATAATGACACATCATCAAGAAGCGTTTAACGCAAGGTAATAACAATTATGTAGAATTTAAATACGTGAAACTAGAGAGTATAATATTTATAAACAATAACAACACAATCAAGACACTTCAGTTTTATCTCCTAATCTTTCCTCGTGTTGTTGTTTCGCCTTTTCGTCTTTACATCTTATCGTCTTTACGTTTCGTCATCAACTGACTACTAAGCAACCAAATAACACACTTCAACAAACTCGTCACCTATGATACATCAATATAGTAATTGAGGATCATAGCTGATCTTTCCCTCGCCAATTATAGGACCCTGTATTTGAAATCCTACAATTATCATCCTGCCTCATTCAAAACTTGCCATCATTAAGAAAAAAATCGCGTTTCCGCCAACGCATCTTGAATTTAAATTTCGTACAGACGTTTCCCGCAACATGTTTATAATACATTCTCGACTCAAGAAAAAAACCGCATTTCCGCCAACGCGTCTCGAATTTAAATTTCGTACATACACTATCCACTTGCAAAATGTTTACAGTACATTTTCAGCTTGAATAAAGCTATCTTCTCCACCGACGAGTGTGCGTGTGTTCAATGATCTAATGACGGCTTTTCAAAAATGAACCATCATCAAGAAGCATTTAGCACAAGGTAATATCCTCATTCAAAACTTGCCGTCATTAAAAAAAAATTGCTTTTCCGCCAATGGGTCTTAAATTTAAATTTTGTATGTGCGCAACCCGCTCTTAACATGTACATATATAGTACATTGTCGACTTGAAGAAAAAAATCGCATTTCGCCAACGCGTCTTGAATTTAAATTTCGTACATACGTTACCCGCAACATGTTTATAGTACATTTTCGACTCCAAGAAAAAAATTGCATTTCCGCCAACGCGTCTTGAATTTAAAACTCGCACATTCGCTACCTGATTGCAACATGTTTTTAGTACATTTTCGACTCAAAGAAAAAAATCGCGTTTCCGCCAACGCGTCTTGAATTTGAATTTCGCACATGCGCTACCCGTTTGCAACATGTTTATGGTACATTTTCGACTGAAAGAAAAAAATCGCATTTTGGTCAACGCGTCTTGAATTTAAATTTCGTACGTGCCCTACCCGCTTTCAACATGCTTATAGTACATTTTTGACTCAAATAAAGCTATCTTCTCCACCGCGTGTGTTCAATGACCTAATGACGGTTTTCTAATAATGAACCATCATCAAGAAGTGTTTAACGAAAGGTAATAACAATTATGTAGGATTTAAATATGTGAAACTAGAGAGTATAATATTTGTATACAATAACAACACAATTAAGACACTTTAGTTTTATTTCCTAATCTTTCGTCGTGTTGTTGTTTCGCCTTTTCGTCTTTACATCTTATCGTCTTTACGTTTCGTCATCAACTGACTACTAAGCAACCAAATAACACAATTCAACAAACTCGTCATCTATGATACATCAATATAATAATTGACGATCATAGGTGACCTTTCTTCAAAACTTGCCATCATTAAGAAAAAAATCGCATTTCCGCCAACGCGTCTTGAATTTAAATTTCGTACATACGGTACCTGCTCGCAACATATTTATAGTACCTTTTCTACTTAAAGAAAAAAAATCGCATTTCCGCCAACGCGTCTTGAATTTAAATTTTGTACATACGTTACCCGCAACATGTTTATAATACATTTTCGACTCGAATAAAGCTATCTTCTCCACCGAATGTGCGCGTGTGTTCAATTTTGCCCGTACGCCGTCTGACCTACATGTCGCCGGTTACGAGCGACGCACGAGTCGAGGGCAGATGGGGAAACATAATTGAAAAAGGAGAAATTTCGAAGTGCAGGGACGCTCATCTCCATTTCCGCGTGCACTCTACCCCCGTCCTCTTTCTCTGTCTTCGCTCTCGACGTCGTGCAACGCAATATGCAGATGTACCGTGGCGCATAAATATCGAAGTGCTGAGGGGCAACGAGGCTAATGGGCGCGATAAAGAGCGTAAGTGGCGCTTTACGAAGGAGAAAAACCCGCGAGCGAACGTCCTCCTTAAGGGGGCCAGAAAGCTTTCAACGACCGAAAACTGGGTGAAATTCGAATAACGATTGTGGACGAACGAATAAACATACATAAATTTTCTTTGTTGCAGGTTTTTTGTGCATTCTTAACAAACAAATTAAGCTTTAAAAATGTTAAAAATATTAACCCTTAGCGCTCCGGCACATTTTCGCAGTGGAACGAGTGAAACGGAGTTTTATTTTAAGTGAGAAGAATTACACGTGCTTGTGAATGTTTTTAATATAAGAAAGCTCAGAATAAATGCCTAACAGTAAACGTACCGATACTTACATTTCTTACTACTATACTTCTCACTATTCTTATCATGAGGGGTCATTTGACCCCTTATGAAAGAAACATTGATTATCAGAACGAAATTCCTAATTTGTTAAAACGAAAAATTGAATAATCAGATGATATAAGAATTTACAGAACGTGGTAACACTTTGACTGTCGTGATGGTCACCGCTGACCGGCGCAACAGATTTGACTGAAGATCCAAAATATTCGCAATGGGTAGCAATAATTATTTTATAAACGCAGTTATTGTTAGAATAGTGATGCGATCCTTTGGTTTTCAATACCTGCACATTATGTACACTTTGCATAAGTCAATCAAACGCTGTAGTATTTCATAGCATCGTCGTTCTAATACAGCAAAATACGTATGGCACTCAACGTGTTAAGAACAATTTGAAAGAATCCCATCGCTTCCACGCACTCCTTTTGTTCCGCACGTCATATCAAATGTATCGGACAAAGTCCAGCATTCCTAACGACATTATCTAAAGCAGTGCATTTGATTAAACCTGCAAAAATGTATAATACCGCATCGATTTATGAACATATCGTTCCAGCCCTGAAAATAACATAATCATTTTTCATTCACGGGCACCTTCGTTGCAAGATGCAACATAAGAAAGTGCAAATAAATGCCTAAAAGCAATTTGACAAAATGCTGTGATGGTCATCCTTTTGTTCCGCGCGTCATTAAATTTTACTGACGATCTAAAATATTCGCAATGAGTAGCAATATTTTATCAATGCAGTTATTGTTAGAATAGCAATGCGATCCTTTGGTCTCCAACCTGCACATTATGTACATTTTGCATAATTCAATAAAACGCTGTAGTATTTCATAGCATCGCCGTTCTAATACAGCAAAATACGCACGGCAGTCAACGTGTTAAGAAGAATTTGAACAAATCCCATCGCTTCCACGCATTCCTTTTGTTCCGCACATCATATCAAACGTATCGAACAAAGTCGAGCATTCCTAACGACATTACCTAAAGCAATGCGTTTGATTAAACCTGCAAAAAAGTATAATACCGCGTCGTCTCTATGAAAAATATACCCTCACCGTTCCAGAATACACACCCTCCCCGTGTAATCATCTCTTCGATGCCTGGCACCGATCGTCGCCTGCTCAACATAAGAAACGCACCGCAAATAAATGCGACTGACAGCCAACAATTTGAAAAAATTCCATCGCTTCCACACACTTCTGTTATTCCGCGCATCATATCAAATGGATGGCGGCAATCGACGTAGAAACACGGAAGAAAAAAAGCAGCAGGGAAAAAAAGAGCGGCGAAAGGAAAGAGAAAGAGAGAAAAACAGAGACGGACGATAGAAAGAGATAGGGCCTATTCGGGTCTGCGCTAATAAATGGGTTAAACGGTAGCTCGAGAGGGCAGTCAATTTAAATCAACGCCAATTCTGCCCGATCCAATTCGATTCACCGGCGAGATCGTTTTGAATCCCACCTCTGCCGACGACTTCGATGTCGTCGATACGTTACAGCGATCTGTTCCAAGTCCCGTGGCTTCGCCGCTGCGTGCTGTTTACTCGCAATTTTTAAAAGGCTCTTCAAGGGAAATTATCGTCGGGAATGCGCCCGGTGTATAGACGTTTATACGATATTCCGCTTTAAGTACTCGCTAACGTTTTATAGCATCGCCTAATGTTCATTAATACAGCAAAATGGATCGCCTTGCAGCTTGTCGATATACCCCGATGTGACGAGACACAATGAGAAATTGCACGAGACGAATGCCGTCTTCCAATTCTCGCGGTCTCGCTAAATATAGAATACGTGCAAGCGGCTAAATATACGATTACCTTGCGATTACATGCTGGTACCTGACCGTACGACCGTCATCCTGCGTCCCAATTTACTGTTATTACGCGAATGCGTTATTTCAACGTCGCGAGACGCATGTTAAGCAATGCGGCGACATAAATAATGGGCACCGGAGCGCGTGCTCGGCTAATCGGAGAAAAAGGCCCCGGCTTGATAAAGAGCAATTACTGGCGTGTCTGGAAAGGTGTCTCTCAACGAACAAGAAAAGATACCCTCACTCGATCGATAATTATTATTCCGTTAACTTTTTGCCGCTGCCGGATGCGACGTTTAGGTTCTGCGGAGCTTTTACCTTCTCTCGGCCTTCTCGATCATCGTTCCGGACCCGCTCATGCGTCAAACTCGCTCCGATATTTTCACGTGGCCGATCTTCGACGGCGTAATTAAATGCGTAATAAAATCGATTCCGCACGCGACCTGCCCGGAACGTTGATGTTTTAATAAACATTCGTACGGTGCATTTGTCAGCGAGTACAGGTTTTAGCGGGACTGAAGTTGTGCAGATCGTTGAACCCGTGCGTATGTTTATAGTCGACGTAGAAACTCAAAAAATGACAGTGGGATGTAAAATTTTGTACGAATGGAAAGAAAGAGAGAGAGACGGACAATAGAAAGAGATGCATGAGTCCTGTATTGGGTTAAAAGGTTCTCGAACAAATTCATTACCATGGAAACGAAACAGAATAAAAGGGTCGAGCGCGATGTTGAGATGAGTATCTACGAATCTTTCGAGAATACCAGTGAGTGCGTCTAACCGAATCTTCTAGCGAATCTTTAGAGAATACAAGCGAGTCCTTTGATAATGTCCGCAAGTAAGTTTAGCGAGTTTTGGCGAATGTTTTGAGAGTGTCAGCGTTTAATATAGAGCATAGTGCGAGTAACGTTATAGCTACTACTTTTGTGACCAAGGCCGTTTAACACTTTGACTGCCATGATGGTCACCGGTGACCAACGCAAGAGATTTTACTGAAGATCCAAAATATTCGCAATGGGTAGCAATTATTATTTTATAATGCAGTTATTGTTAGAATAGTAATGCGATCCTTTGGTTTCCAATACTTGCACATTATTTACATTTTGCATAATTCAGTCAAACGCTGTATTTTATAGCATCGCCATTTTAATATGGCAAAATACGCACGGCAGTGAAATATACGATTTGACCTTGCGATTACATGCTGGACCTGACCGAAGACCAAAATCATCCTGCGAAATATAATTTATTTTATTACGCGAGTTATTGTTAGAATAATGATCGCGAGATCATGTTAAGTATCCAATGCGGGCGACATTTTTTTGCATAATTCAGTCGATACTGTAGTATTTCATAGCATCGCTATTTTAATACGGAGAAAAAGGCCCCGGCTTGTCGGGAAAGCAATTATGCGTGTCTGGAAAGGTGTCACCGCAACGAACAAGACCGCAAACCGTAGCCGGTCGATCGATAATTATTATTCCGTTAACTTTTTGCCGCTGCCGGATGCGACGTTTAGGTTCTCGGATACTTGCACATTCTCTTACATTTCGATCATCAGTTCGACCCGCTGTATGCGTCAAACATCGCTCCGTTCTTTACGTGGCGATCTTCGACGGCGTAATTAAATGCGTAATAAAATCGATTCCGCACGCGACATGCCCGTTGATGTTTTAATAAACATTCGTACGGTGAATTTGTCAGCGAATACTGGTTTTAGCGGGACTAAAGTTGTGCAGATCGTTGAACCCGTGCGTATGTTTGTACTTTTATGGTCCGGGGACTAAAACTACATGACATGGGATGTATGATTTTGTACGAATGGGTAATGAGAGAGAAAGAGAGAGAGAGAGAGAGAGAGAGAGAGAGTGAGAAAGAATGCAAGAGTCTGTATTTGTTATTAGGAAGGTTCTCGAACAAATTCATTATCATGGAGACGAAACAGAATAAAAGGGTCGAGCGCGATGTTGAGATAACTGAGTCTCTGCGAATCTTTCGAAAATACCAGTGAGTGCGTCTTAGCGAATCTTCTAGCGAATCTTTAGAGAATACAAGCGAGTCCTTTAGAGAATATCGGCAAGTGAGTTTAGCGAGTTTTGGCGAATTTTTTTAGAGTATCAGCGTTTAATATAGAGTATAGTGCGAGTAACATTGTAGCTACTACTTTTGTGATTAAGGCCGTTTAATAATACCATCCAATCTAAATCCTATAGGTATATCATGGGCATTAAAACCTACGCGTATATGGATTTAGTAAAAGTATATCTACAAATTTCGGTCTATATAATATCTATAATATCTATATAATATCTACAAAAAAAACATTTTCAAACGTATTGTAAATCCAAAGAAACTACAATAGCGTTACGAAATTGTATGGCACGTTCAGAAAATGATATAAACCGAAGATCAAGCTATGTGTGTGAAGATTGTGACGTGGGTCTATGTGTCGTACCATGTTTTAAAATACATAATACCCAAATGTATTCTTAATTATTAATTATTTAATCATAAAATACTTATTTCCAATGTACTCGTGTAAAAAACCGCATTACCCGGCAGACATTGCAGTGCTGTATCGTTTCAAAAAAAATTTTTTTTTTTAACTTTGTTCGTGTTAGACTCTGTCATCCGGGGAAATAGCCACACGCAGAATTCGTAACCTAAGTAATAAAGCCGTACCTAAAAGGTTAAAAGAGAAGATCTAACAGAACTTCGAAGGCTCAAATGTCGAAATCTCTAAGTGCATCGACTCAAAATCATTAAAACGATAATTTGAACTGATCACGCTAAACCATACAAAATCACTTTGATTGACATAAGAAAATAGCGAGCGCGAAATTGACCCAAACCGTAATATTAACCGTTTGAGTCCGATGCAGCACTGTTGCGCTGTTCAGATTTCATGTCAAAAAGTCCCATTAGTTTTATCGCGATGCGCTATTGGCAATACGCGCATAATTGTACTGATAATTATTCGTCGCATAGTTACTGTTTTGGTGTGAATCATGTGAGCAAACGATTTTGTCTCTCATTTCCATTACTTGAAATTATACTTATTTGATAAACACAACCACTGTTGCCCCATTTTACGTTTTCCGATATGAATTGACGCAACCGCTATCGCGCTGCCTGGTATTTCTCGACAAGATCTTCTGAATAACCTCTAGGATCCAAACAGTTAAAGAATGAAAAGCGTGAATGATCGCGTACCAGCCCACCACTTTCGCAAGACCACCGCGATCAGGCAGGATCCATCATTCAGCGGCAAGGACTCCCAATCCCGACAGCGTATTCCGCCGGAAACTCAAGGTTCCGTACCAATTACCGCCGATTCCGATCGCGCATCCGTCGGAGCGCGTCCGCAAAGAAACTGCCGAAAAAAAGGACGGGCACGGGAGAGTTGAGCCGGTCTTAATGACTCCGATTAAGCAGAGCGCAGTGCGCGATTCGTCCCGGTCGCCAGAGTCTCTTTTAATTAAGACGGCAATGCGGATCATTTATCTCGATATTAAAGCGGCCCGCCGGCGAGGCCGAAGCAACGTGGTTGAAACAAAATGTCGTGTCTGGGTCGCGACGGGCTTCTACGTGTTCTCAATATCGGCTCTCCTGCGAAGAATAGAGACAACGAAGAATAGAAGAGGGTCGTGGGTTGGTGGAGGTGGAAGAAGAGGAAAGGGGTTGGCACGGGGGTTGTGGGATGAAGAGGCTGAGCTCTCGGAGCTCTCGTTGGACGAGAGCCAAACTCCGACTCTCCGCATCGTCATCTTGTGCAGTCGGGCGTCGGTGTGCGTCAGTGTGTGTGTGCGGGCTCTGGGTAATAGAGATCGCCGCGGTACTTCGTTAAATTGGTGCCCTGACGTTTTGACAGCCGCGTCCTTGTGGCCGTGTTCGCGAACATCCGAACCCCATGGTCGATCGTGTCTTCGAGGGATAAGGTAAAACTCGTTCGAAGACTTCCGTTGAAGAGTCAGTTTACAGATGCACGATTAACATTTCGCCGACCGCGCGCGTATAAACGAACTGTACGGTTTCCACCGCGCATTTTTCGCAAATAACGCGAACTGATATTCAGTACTCGAAATCAAAGAAGTCTGGAAATTATTTAAGTGGTCAATTATATCTTGAGGTAACATTTTTATTTAATGATTTCAATTATAGTTTATGCAAAAGATGAAATTAAGAGTATATAACAATTATTTTTTGTAGGTTATTCAAAAAGTATAGGTAATAAAGTTTCAAAGTTAAGAATATTAAAGATGACTAAAGATAAATACATGACCGTAACGTGAATTGAAAAAAATAGTAATACGTTTTAATATTTTTTTACAGTATGGTATCGTTCACACCATGCCAGTTTATCCAGTGGATTGTGCACTTCTTAATATTTGCTTGTCACACCTCATACCGCTATAATTTTATTTACTCCCAACTGACTTTTCAAGTAATTTTTACCACGAAATTTATGGATTTTATTATATACTATGCTTTATAGAAACAATTCGTCAGTAATTGCGAACAACTCCAGATAAAGGTAACTGAAAATAACAGACAAAAGGAAACGCGTTGCTAAGCTTAAAATGGGAGATCTCCAAGCAAAATACGCGGTAACCAGCGCAAAATATTTTACTAGAAATGCAAAAAATTCGCAATGAAGCCTATTTGCAATCTTATAAAAGCAATTGACATTGGAACGGTGCTTCAATACTTTGGTTTCTAAGAACTGTGCGTTACCTTCATTTTACACGATTTAATCATACTCTGCAGTATTTCATTGCATCGCAGTTCTAACATAGCAAAATACGCAGTGACCAGCGCAAAATATTTTACTACAAATGCAAAAAATTCGCAATGAAGCCATTTGCAATCTTGTACAAGCATTTGATATTGGAACGGTGCTTCAATACTTTGGCGTCCAAAAACTCTGCGTTTCTTTAATTTTACGCGATTTAATGATACTCTGCAGTAGTTCATCGCATCGTGATTCTAACGTAACAAAATACGCCGTGACCAGCACAAAATATTTCACTAGAAATGCAAAAAATTCGCAATGAAGCCTATTTGCAATCTTGTAGAAGCATTTCATATTGCAACGGTGCTTCAATACTTTGGTTTCTAACAACTCTGTGTTACCTTAAGTTTACACGATTTACTCATTCTCTGCAGTATTTCATCACATCGCGGTTCTAACATAGCAAAATATGTTACTAGAAATGCAAATAAGTTCGCAATAGCCTATTTGCAACCTTGTAGAAGCAATTGATATTATAACGGTGCTTCAATGCTTCGGCTTCCGACAACTCTGCGTTACCTTTATTTTACACGATTTAATCATACTCTGCAGTATTTTATCGCATCGCGGTTCTAACATAGCAAAATATGTTACTAGAAATGCAAATAAATTCGCAATAAAGCCTATTAACAATCTTGTAGAAGCAATTCATATTATAACGGTGCTTCAATGCTTCGGCTTCTGACAACTCTGCGTTACCTTCATTTTGCACGATTTAATCATACTCTGCAGTATTTCATCGCTCATGGTTCCAACGTAGAAAAACACGCTTGATAGTCAACGTGTTAACAGTCTGCGTTAAATGCAAGTGCGGTGTGTGTTTCAAATTTGATTTAGATCGAACGTTAACGTGATTACGAACGTAATGTAGTAACGCTCCCATAAAGCAACCGGTACTTCGTTTTTCGTGATACAATCAATTCAGCGCTGTTTCCAATTCACTCTTGCTGCCGCAATAATTCATAAAACTCTCGAGAAAAATTATGCGCAGCCCAGCCATTAAATGACTCCCGGGCAACGCCGCATCACGGGCTTCACTGCGAATGTTCACACCGGCATTTTCATTCTTCAATTTTACATTTGTATCTCACGAGCTGTGGCTTTTAATTAACCGAGCTGGTTACTTACCGTAACTGGCTCGTTTAATTGCCGGCTTAATATACATTGAGCCGCGTACAGGCGTATGCACATATATTACCGCCGTCCGTTTACCGATCGCGCATCTCCTCGAGTAGATTGTAAAAATATACGCGGGCTGCCACGATCGATAATCTCTCTCATTCCCTTTTTCAACCACGCTATTGTTTGCCGACAAACAAACTGTGACCGCGATCCGCGTCAAACAACCACTGCGAAGTACCGGTATTCACTGTAACAAAAAAACAAAAAACGGTGAAGCGTACAGTAATCAACATTGAGCCCATCGTCAACAATTTCAATTAATACCGCTGACTTGAACGGTACGATTCAAATCTTGCCCTATCTACAATTTCTAATATAAACTTTACGCGAGATTTTTATCGGCTTAAAACAATACCTGACATAATCCTTGAGAAACATCAAGTTGACCGTTACCGCTGCCCATTCACATTTCAGTAAGTACCATTATTTTTATACTTTGCCCGAACGTTTGCCTTCGTACCATCCCACCGAACTTATAGCCTGAAACTTTTAGTCGAACGTTCTAACAATACAACAGTTTCTTCTCACTGTACATATTTCAGCGAATCATTGACAGCTGGCATTTAAGATATCGGTTATCGTATATGTCACCTTTGCCCGAATCTTCGTCCCGAGCGATCATGACTAGGCGACTAGGATTGAAATTCATTGATTAGCAGCGAGACTTCTGGATGCACGATAACCAGTCTCTCTTCTTCCCTCTTCGTTCCCTTTGGCACTCCCTTTCATTCTCTCCCTCTTCTCGCCCCGTCACTCTCACTCTCTGCGCGAGGGACGCCTCAATTAGGAGCGCCTCCGCATCTCTCCCATTCGTCCCCCCGCAATGGAAGCAGCTATCACTCACGAATGATAATTTAAATAAATGGTACGTCTAGGAGCCACGCCCATCGTAGACGACGGCATTGCCCAGGGCGATCTTATCGCCGCGGATTCGTTTGAGAACCGCCGTAACAGTGTGAAGCAAGAAATTCTTCAAATGTCGCACGCTCACAATTGTTCGCACCTCGAATATGCACGACTGTGTATCGGTGATTTAAACCTTTGACTGCTGAATGCTTCCGGCCGAAGCATTTGCTGAGGACGAAACACTTTTCGTTAGTGTGAACTCTATTGATTGATTATGTAAGGCGCAACAAAGTTCTAATGATGATTCTTCATTGATGCCAAATTAGATAATGCAAGAAAATTATTTGCTAAAGAACGCAGCTGTATTCGCCTCGTGCATTGGTAGCGATTGCATTCGTAGTTAGTGCATTCGTAGCGACAAAAGGTAAGAACTCGAAACGATTAGGAACACATATATGCTCTCATAGTTGACACCGATAGATTTCCGCGGACGCATATATGCGTCCATAGCAATCAAAAGGTTAACACGTTGAGTGCCAAGCGTATTTTGCTACGTTAGAACCGCGATGCGATGAAATACTGTAAAGTATGATTAAATCGTGCAAAATGAAGGTAACGCAGAGTTGTCAGAAGCCAAAGTATTGAAGCACCGTTATAATATCAAATACTTCTACAAGATTGCAAAAGGCTTTATTGCGAATTAATTTGCATTTCTAGTAACATATTTTGCTATGTTAGAACCGCGATGCGATGAAATACTGCAGATTATGATTAAATCGTGCAAAATTAAGGTAACGTAGAGTTCTTAGAAGCCAAAGTATTGAAGCACCGTTATAATATCAATTACTTCTACAAGATTGCAAAAGGCTTTATTGCGAATTTATTTGCATTTCTAGTAACATATTTTGCTATGTTAGAACCGCGATACGATGAAATACTGCAAAGTATGATTAAATCGTGCAAAATGAAGGTAACGCAGAGTTTCTAGAAGCAAAAGTATTGAAGCACCGTTCCAATATCAAATGCTTCTACAAGATCGCAAACAGGCTTCATGCGAATTTTTTGCATTTTTAGTGAAATATTTTGCTATGTTAGAACCGCGATGCAATGAAATACTGCAAAGTATGATTAAATCGTGTAAACTTAAGGTAACGCAGAGTTCTTAGAAGCCAAAGTATTGAAGCACCGTTGCAATATCAAATACTGCTACAAGATCGCAAACAGGCTTCATGCGAATTTTTTGCATTTTTAGTGAAATATTTTGCGCCGGTCACCGGTGAACACCGTGGCAGTCAATGTCTTAACCATCTATGGGCCCGCGTCACTTTGATATATAAATAGTTTAATTCCTTTTTTATTAAATGGCGTATACATCTTATTATATAATATTCTCCTTAGTAACCAATAACATGCTTGATGCGGTTATCAGCTCTAACCTGAAATGTGAAAGTAAATGCTTTTGCAAGTTGTCTGCAAATAGAAGCCAAAGGAACCATCTTGTGCAATTGTCATTATTTGTTCTTCTACCGGAGTTTGTTAAACAAAACAGGCGTACGTAGTAGCTTTTAGTTTGTATATCAATAATGTCTTATTTGTTTGCATTTAAACAATTATTTTACTACTATTTTCATGTGATATAGCTTTGTGACTTTCAAGACACAATGGGCCATATAATGGTAGGGTTCGGTGTATTTGCAATAACGTTTGAGTTTTCTTTGCTTTTTACTTTTATATATCAGAGGCCCAGAATATGGATACAAAATCATATAAAAATAAAAGAGGAATAGGAATAAGAAGCATTAGCAGTAATAAATCCGAAGATTCTTTATCAGATTCTGATTCTAGCGAAGATCATCCAATAGTACTTGCCCGACAACGTATAAATATTATTGATAGCGACGACGAATTTAGTAGTAAAAAATGATTAGATAGGGAAATGCAACGTATATCTATGTATAATGCCAAACGCCAATTGTTTTATGAAATTCCATACTTAAGCTCTTATACACACAAGTGCAAACGTTGTTGTTGTTACTTCAAAGTTACAAAATGTATTCGTTATAATACAATTGTTGAAACTGCCGAATTCATTGTTAATATGTATTTCGAGGTTGATATTTGTTGATTTCACGTTACATAGATTTTGTATAGCCACCATAAAAAATTCGGTCCATAGAGGGTTAAACGAAGGTATCCTATTTGAATGTACAGATGCGGCGAAGAACATAGAACCGATGTTGCCGTGTGCGGTTCATTACGAAGTGGTGCGCGAAGAATTCGAGAAATGCTGTATGATCTTATCGGCGCGGATTTGTGCGAAAAAGGCGATGAGGTTGTGAAAGCAGAAATTATTAAGACGCTCGCACGAGCACTCGCGTTTCTCCCACTTTATGCACGCGAGACTGTGCTAGCCATTTGAAATTGTGTATCCCATTGGAAGGTGCAAATCGATTAGAATGTACGAAAAGCGACATCGGCGTGTTTGTTTTATGCTGAAATAGTGTGCGGAGAATTTGTTCGGAAAAGACGATGTGAAGGTGAAAGAATGTTCGGAATATGTTTCTTGCACCTTCTACACGCGAGACTGTGTATATATTATCCAAATGTATGTATTTTATTTAAATGTAAAGATTAATTAACTGTTTGTGGCATAGGACTTTAAGCCGGAGTTAAAATTGTACTTTCTCGGAGGTTTTATTCAATTCAGTTCAGAGAAAACATTCAACTATACTATTCATTATACATAAATGGTTTAAAAATGCAGGACTTTTAATCTCACTGTGCTGTAAAGAATTAAAAAACACAGAACTGATATCCATGGGTTTCAGTAGGAAGAACTCGAGGAACCTAATACAATTTTCTGCTGAATGTAATTTTTCGCAAAGACGATAAAAGTCTAAAGAAAGAAACGATCGTTCAAACATTCGCACGTTCTAACACATTCCGTTTACGTCTACGTGGGACAACTAATCGATCACCATTCATGTGCCCTATTTAAGCACCAAGCCCGGTAAAAGAATACCTGTGTAAACCGACATCCATGTGCGCGTGTGTTTCATTGCACTTGTATACGAGGAGCTTCAAAAATTAAACCGCAACATTGACTGTGTTCAACTTCCAATGTTAAGAAATTAGTCGAGCAATCCCATTCGGTTAATTGAAATTTTTATCTCATATATGTTATTAATATACATTATCGCATATATATTATCAATTCGGAAAATTCTCATGTCTAAAAATCGATATGTTTCACCGTAACTAAAGATCTTCATATTGTAGGATTTAAATATGTGAAACGAGAGAGTATAATATTTATAAACAATAACAACACAATCAAGACACTTTAGTCTTATTTCCTAATATTTCGCCGTTTTGTCGTTTCGCCATTAAATTTTCAACTTTTATAAATATTTCATTCCTTTTTCTAAGTTTTAAGTAAATATTAGAAATAAAATTGTTCATTTTTGTAAGAATTAGATACGTGAAACTAGAGAGTATAATATTTATAAACAATAACAACACAATCAAGACACTTTAGTCTTATTTCCTAATATTTCGCCGTTTTGTCGTTTCGCCATTAAATTTTCAACTTTTATAAATAATTCATTATTTTTTCTAAGTTTTCTGTTTATTATGTATATAATATATGTTCATATCAAGCAACTGCGTAAATATTAGAAATAAAATTGTTCATTTTTGTAATAATTAGATACGTGAAACTAGAGAGTATAATATTTATAAACAATAACAACACAATCAAGACACTTTAGTCTTATTTCCTCATTTTTCGTCGTTTCGTCGTTTCGCCATTAAATTTTCAACTTTTATAAATAATTTATTCTTTTTTCTAAGTTTTCCGTTTATTATGTATATAATATATGTTCATATTAAGCAACTGTGTAAATATTAGAAATAAAATTTTCATTTTTGTAATAATTAGATACGTGAAACTACAGAGTATAATATTTATAAACAATAATAACACAATCAAGACACGTTAGTCTTACTTCCTAATATTTCACCGTTTTGTCGTTTCGCCATTAAATTTTCAACTTTTATAAATAATTCATTACGTTTTCTAAGTTTTCCGGTTATTATGTATATAATATAGGTTCATATCAAGCAACTGCGTAAATATTAGAAATAAAATTGTTCATTTTTGTAATAATTAGATACATGAAACTAGAGAGTATAATATTTATAAACAATAACAACACAATCAAGACTCTTTAGTCTTATTTTCTAATATTTCGCCGTTTTGTCGTTTCGCCATTAAATGTTCAACTTTTATAAATATTTTATTACGTTTTCTAAGTTTTCCGTTTATTATGAATATAATATATGTTCATATCAAGCAACTGCGTAAATATTAGAAATAAAATTGTTCATTTTTGTAATAATTAGATACGTGAAACTAGAGAGTATAATATTTATAAACAATATCAACACTTTAGTCTTATTTCCTAATTTTTCGTCGTTTTGTCGTTTGACCTTTTCGTCTTTATGTTTCATCGTCAACTGACTACTAAGCAACCAAACAACACAATTCAACAAACTCGTCACTTATGGTACATCAATATAATAATTGAGGATCATAGGTGACCTTTTCTCGTCAGAACTCACAATCTAGTACGACTATTTTACGACCGTTATACCAGAATTTTGCATCTAATCCATTATGTGGAAAAATCCTGCGATTAATTGAAACTCTTAATTACACGTTATCATAATCGGTAAAGTCTTATTCTGTAAGTAACTAGCTCGTTAATAAATTTCCTCCCGACATTGTGACAACCCGTTATAATTTGATGTGTCAGACAAACACATATCTGCGTACGTGTGGTGAACAGGGACTCGTGCCTATGTATACTTATGTAATTACTTATATAAACCAGCAGCGGAGTGCATTGTGATTAGCTGACTAATATCCTTACGTTTCTTTGCGATCGCGTGCAATTAGATCGGCGATTTCCGCCGCAACGCCTGGAAGCCATTATCGCTCGCCAGTGATAATTTAATCCATAATTCCACGATACCGCCGGCAAGTAATTATTATCGTTCATCGTTGCACGGTTCGATTACCCGATATTGCAGCGATTTTAGCTCTTTATCGATTCGAACATTTTGAAAGAATTAGCAATCGCCCCGTTCGCGGAATCAAAGATGATAATTCGAGGCGGGAATGATTCGACGCGCTTGATTAAACGGAATAAATGAGAATGAAGGATAAAAGTCTGAATGATGAAACGAAAGGCGATTACGCCGGATTTTCTATTACTGCACATTACGGGGCTATTTCATTTTAGACCGTTCTGACGCGGGGAATACCGTCGCGAAAGTCGCATAAGCTCTTGCACGTTTATTTATGCGACACTGTGTCATGAGTGGAAAAAGCGGCGGATTAACACCGTGACGCGGGGAGTTTTTAAAGAATTTCACGAAATCCGGGAGCGGTAAGTATTGCAGTAGAACGTCCGCAATTATTGTCGCGTTGAATTGATCGGTCGAGCACTAGTTCTGTGCACCGCAGGAAAGAAACATGACGGTTGCATGGAAAAACTACTTACCGTCGACGTCATCGCAGGATCTCGGCAAAACTTCAGGTCACTATTCCACGAACGACAGTGCGGATTGTTGCCAGACTATCTGAATATGCAAAGAAATCGACGAATTTAAGTGTTTTGTCGTAAACCGCGAACGGCCCAGACGGGGCTATAATGTGAAACGATTGCTCGCTTTAAATATCGTAACAGGCGTTGTAATTGCATTATTGACATTACCGCGCGAATGGCATTACGCTAAATTGTGTGACCGGCAAAAGTTGCAGGACCGTGCTAAATCTCGAACGTGAGCAGACTTCTTGTCCTACACGCATATCGGTGGAAACTTTGCCAATCTATAATGCGTTTAATTCGGCGATACTAATAAGTAACTCTGTTATAAAGTTGTAAACCAAGTCAACACTGTAGCACAATCATACCGTAATCTACTGGTATTCCATTATAATCGGCTGTACCGGGTGCGAACTATTTACATTGTCTCTAGTTACTTCCATGCGTGTAACCAATCTATAATACGTTTAATTCGGCGATACTAATAAGTAACACAGTTTCACGGATGTAAGCCAAGTGAACACTGTAGCAAAATCATACCATAATCTACTGATATACCGGGTGCGAACTATTTATATAGTCGCCAGTTACTTCCATGCGTGTAGCCAATTTTAACCAATCTATAATACATTTAATTCGATGATACTAATAAGTAACTCTATTAAACAGTTGCAAGCCAAGTGAACACTGTAGCACAATCATACCGTAATCTCCTGGTATTCCATTATAATCGGTTGTACCGGGTGTGAACTATTTACATTGTCTCTAGCTACTTCCATGCGTGTAACCTATCTATAATACGTTTAATTCGGCGATACTAATAAGTAACTCTATTACACAGTTGTAAACCAAGTCAACACTGTAGCACAATCGTACCGTAATCTACTAATATACCAGGTGCGACCTATTTATGTAGTCTCCAGTTACTTTCATGCGTGCAGCCAATTTTAGCCCATTTATAATACGTTTAATTCGGTGATACTAATAAGTAGCCCAGTTACACAGTTGTAAGCGAAGTCAACACTGCAGCACAATACATACCGTAATCTACTGATATACCGGGTGCGAACTATTTATATACTCTCTAATTACTTCCATGCGTGTAGCCAATCTTAGCCAATCTATAATACGTTTAATTCGGCAATATTAATAAGTAACCCGTTACACAGTTGTAAGCCAAGTGAGCACTGTAGCACAATCATACCGTAATCTATTGATATTCCATGATAATCGGTTTTACCAGGTGTGAACTTAGCCAATTTAAACGTTTAATTCTCTACACAGTTGAGCACTGTCACAATCATGTAATCGTGATATTCATCTACAATCCTACGAGGGTCATTTGAAAAGTTTCCGGCCTTATCGACATGAACTAACTTTAGAAAAAAAAGTTTTCCGCCCTCCAATAAGTAGCGTTGACACATGTAAACCATCAACATTTCAAGTCATTCTGATCATTACTTTCTCTATGGCACTCTTCCAAAGTTATCAGCTGACATTGTCTATCAAGAATGGAGAAAACTGAGTATCGCGCAGTGATAAAATTCCTTCATTTGAAAGAGAAAAAGAGTGAAGAAGTAAAAGATGAGTTAGACTCTGTATACGGTAAAGCCTACCCTTCATTTACAACGGTCAAACATTGGGTGGCCGAGAAGAAACGTGATCGTACGAGCATTTTAGACGAGGAACGTTCCACAACTGACGAAATAGTCGATTTAGTGCGTCAAACTGCAATGGAAGATCGTCGATTGACTGTTAACGATATTGCTAAGGCTTGTGGGATATCATCTGAAGAGGTGCATAAGATTTTACATCAAGATTTGGATATGATTGACCAAAAGCGCATACGGATAGACATGTCGCGTGAGTATCTTAGCCTGTATAAAAAAAATCCAGCGGAATTTTTGCGGCGAGTGATAACTGTCGCTGAAACTTGGGTACACCACCATACGCCTGAGACCAAACAACCAATTCCGAAGAAGGCAAAGGTCGTTCTCTCTGCAGGAAAAGTGATGGCGACGATTTTCTGGGATAGCCGTGAAATAATTCTTATCGATTACCTTGCAAAGGGTGAAACAATCAATCGGCAGTATTACGCTGCATTGCTGGATAAATTAAAGGCCACAATGAAGGAAAAACGTCCGCATTTGGCCAAGAAAAAAATCCTCTTTCACCATGATAATGCTCGGGCTCACACGTGCATGGTCGCAATGTCAAAATTGAACGAATTATAGTTTAAATTGCTTCCGCACCCACCGTATTCGCCAGATTTAGCTCCCAGCGATTTTTTCCTGTTTCCTAATTTGAAAACATTTCTTGGGGAAAAGAAACATAAATAAAATACAGAGGTGGAAAACGCTGTAAACCAGTATTTTTCAGGTTTAGACGATCAATTTTTTTCTGACGGTTTAAAAGGATTGGAGAAACGTTGGACTAAATGTATCGAGTTGCACAGAGAAATAAACAACGTCGAGAAATAAATTTTGTTTTGCATTGAAATATGTGTTTTTCTTAAAAAGGCCACAAACTTTTCAAATAGCCCTCGTATAATACATTTAATTCGGCGATACTAATAAATAACCCTGTTACACAGTTTTAAGTTAAGTCAACTATTTGAGCCGTTC
Organism: Cryptocheilus praepositus; assembly: GCA_033815515.1. Classification (NCBI taxonomy): domain Eukaryota; kingdom Metazoa; phylum Arthropoda; class Insecta; order Hymenoptera; family Pompilidae; genus Cryptocheilus; species Cryptocheilus praepositus. The sequence continues at coordinate 211,417 of JAWWQZ010000093.1, forward strand.
ATTTTGAAAGTGGCCTAACTCCGTTTTTAATTATTTTCCGGTTACCATGGTTACATGTACAAATTCATGTTATTTATCAGTAAATGTTATTTCTCTCGATTTGAAGATAAATGGAGTTAGGCCACTTTCAAAATAAAGTTTATTTATATAATCTCCAATGACTTCCATGCCTGTGTCATCTCCCTGTCACCTACTCAGCTCAATTTTCGGCTGTCACAGTTTCAGTAACCCATCCCAAGATCGATCGGTCTCGAAAATCGTCGGGATCCGCTGCACAAAGTCATTACATCACGATATCTCGCGATCAGCACATTAGTGCATGCCACATTAGTCGTCATTACTTCGGTAATTGCGCTAGATACTACTGTCGACTTCGCTTTCATGCAAATGAACGCCGCGCGCGGCCTGCCGACGTTACGTCAATTTCGCGGCTAAAAAATGCACGCCACCGGCAGCGTGCGGCGCGGGTAGACGGGTGAACGTTAAATAACGTTTTCTTTCAACGGACTGGCGCGCAGAGTTGCACAGCACGGCAGCGCATTTCAGATCCATTACACGCTGGAACGTGTCTCTTCAATTCTCTGCCCATCTCGCGCGATATTTTGCGCTTTCGCCGTCGCTCTCCACGTCTTCCGACGATAATACGAAGTGGAGTTTAGAGCTGCACAGCAACAATGTGCTTGAAAAAACCGTCAGTGAAAGCAATGTTAACACATTGACAGCCGGCGACATAAGAGACATTTAAAGCCTGGGCGCCGGCACGTATCGGCCACTTAACACGTTGGCTGCCGTGGGGGTCACCGGTGACCGGCGGAAGAGATTTTACTGAAGATCCAAAATATCCCGTTAGAAAGTGACGCCGGTCTCCTTATTCGCATTATTTACATTTTGCTTAATTCAGTAAAACATTGTGGTATGTCATAGCATCGCCTTTCTAATACGGCAAAATACGCACGGCAGTCAACGTGTTCAATCCCAAACACCGGCCTTATTCGCTTGCTTCTGATCAATGAATAGTCAAAAAAAATATATTATATATATTTTATTATACAATTTAACGGTGATTGAAACAGAAAGAAAATCGAAATTTTTAATTTATAATATTACATCTTTGGATTATTGCATATATATGTAAACAGAAAACATATACAATTTAACATGGTGAATTATTGTATATATTAAAACAGAAGTTTTAATATTTAACAAAATCGAAATTTTTAATTTTATATATATAATAGAAAACAAAACAAAATACAGTTCCTCATTTCATGGTGGATTATTGCATATACAGAACGTAAACAGAAAATGTTTAATATTTAAGGCAAGTGTGGCATTTCTCGAAATACAGTTCCTCATTTCATGGTAGATTATTGCATATGTATATAACGTAAATAGAAAACAAAAGTTTTAATATTTAAGGCAAGTGCGGTATTTCTCGAAACATGGTTCCTCATTTCATGGTGGATTATTGCATATATATAACGTAAACAGAAAACAAAAGTTTTAATATTTAAGGCAAGTGTGGTATTTCTCGAAACATAGCAATTAAATACAAATCGATGTGTAAGACATTCATACCAGCAAAAAGAAAAATCCACAGTACCACGTCAGCCGTCGGTGGCTGACTGTATAAGATATGATATGAAACTAAAAAATTTACATTGTTTTACGTGATTACTGAAAATTTATTTAAAATTCACTTAATTTGTATTTATTAGAGGATTGTATCATTAATGCATTTATATGTTTCTATTCAAAAAGCTTAATGGATTTTATTGAAAAACGGTAAATATAAAACGGTTGTCCTTCGCATGTATCACAAAATGTGGCAACACGTTTAGTCATTTTTCTGGTCATTGCTCTACCAGATTGTGTCGCATTTCTAAAATATATGTAATTATATTGTCATAACCTAAACAGAATTTCGGTCCCAAGTCGATTTCGATGAAATCTTGTCTAGTGGGCCAACGGTAAACAAGACAAAACAGACTTCACAGATAATGTGTTGAATGAATGCCCATAAGCATTTCATTCTAAACGTATTTTTTATTATGATAAGAAACAATGGCCATAATATATTTACATACCGGTGTCGAGTACATTTCAATCTGTTTGTAGTGCGTTTTGCATTGCAATACTGCAATACATCTTATATTTTCAATACACTGCTTTCAAGCAGCGCACGTTTTTGGGAAACTTGTACGTTACTAAAGTTTGTTATTTATGAAGCAATTTTTGTGAAACTTTCAGAAATTGTATAATTGGAAGTAGTTTAGGTATTATTAAAAAACTTGTATGTTACAAAAAATCATAACTTTGTTATTTATAAAGCAATTTTCGTGAAACTTTCAGAAATTGTATAATTGGAAGTATTTTAGGTAATATGAAAAAAAATATGCTTTTTAATAATTATCATCATTTTTTCCGTTAAAAAATACATTTTTATGAAATTTATAGAAATTGTAAAATAGGATGCATTTTAGCTAGTATTTAAAAAAATTATTTAAAAAGTTGTATAAAGAAATGATCATAACATTGTATTTGAAAATCAATTTTATCAGAGTTTCTAGAAGTTTTTTAAAGTATGATATTGCGTAAAGCATTTTTCACTATGAAGAGGAACCGTACAAAATTTACATATATATCGTGATTCGCTTTGTTTCCATTGAATTTTGATGTAAATACTTAAATACATAAATCAGACCCAACGTATCAAAGTGACATATAAAGACCGCGTGTAGTTAACTAACTACGTGATACCGAGGAATCAAACGCACAAAGTATCGAGTTTAAAAGTATAGACGTAACATCGGTACTTTATGCATGTCCGACAAATCTAGAATTTATGTAAATTTGTTACGTGCGTAATTTCGACAAGCAGATTTACGAGGAAGCGTTATGGAATTAGACGTATTACGGAATTAGCCGAGTCTCTCATGCGTTACCTAAACGTCCTGTTAAGTGCTGCTGCGTCAAAAGCCGCGAAAACAGCGGCGCAAAGTTTCATGGCCGTGCCAACTCTTCCTTCAATTTTCCGCTTTTGACATAAACCGACTGGCAGCGCGACGCTCTAAGTGCCCTGACCAACACAACATTAGTCAATAGGTTGAATTCGCTGCATCTGGACATTTTCACAGTTCCAAGCCTCTGTGGTAAATCGTGAACTCTCCCGGGAGAGGGAAATAATTGACCTCGGCTCGTATCAGAGTACGCCGTTAACGCTATTAATGCCGTCCCGCTTCTCGATTACGTTGTAACAGCGTGTTCGAGAGGGGTTAACAGGCGATGGTTAACATAGTTTGCTCACGCAGACGACTAGAACAAGTAACTGGACCGCTGACCCTTACAAAGGTGCCAAATTGGTGAACTCAACACTGCGCGCTTAATACCATTACGCCGTACCACAACAAATATTAAGAGATTCGAACATTTTCTTTCGAAGATCGCAAATTCAAAAGCCATTTAATTAGAACCGCCCAGCTCCCCGACGGTCAAACTTAAAAACTTCTACCGTTCAAAGCTTACGGCGCGTATTCAAAGAGTGCAGGCAAACGTGTCATTTTCAAACGCGCGAATGAAAACGACAACCGATTGAAAGAAAAATAGTTAATACCTCAAGCACCGCTATGAAATTTACAAGATTGCAAATACGCTTCATTGCAAATTTTTTGCATTTCTAAGAAAATATTTTGCTTTGGTCACCGCGTATTTTTCTATGTTAGAATTGCGATGCGATTATACCGTGCAAAATGAAAGTAACGCAGAGTTGTCAGACGCCAAAGTATTGAAGCACCGCTTCCAATATCAATTGGTTTTTTAGAAGATTGCAAATAGGTTGCATTGCAAATTTTTTGCATTTACAGTACAATATTTTGTTCTGGTCACCGCGTATTTTGCTATGTTAGAATTGCGATGCAAAATGAAGGTAACGCAGAGTTATTAGAAACCAAAGTATTGAAACACCGTTCCGATATCAATTGTTTTTCAAGCTTGCAAGTAGACTTCATTGCAAATTTTTTGCATTTGTAGTAAAATCTTTTCCGCCGGTCACCGCGTATTTTGCTACGTTAGAATCGCGATGCGATTAAATCGTGCAAAATTAAGCTAATGCAAAGTTGCTAGAAGCCAAAGTATTGGAGCACCGGTTCCAATATCAATGGCTTTTACAAGATTGCAAATAGGCTTCATTGCAAATTTTTTGCATTTATAGTAAAATATTTTGCTCTGGTCACTGCGTATTTTGCTATGTTAGAATCGCGATGCGATTATACCGTGCAAAATGAAAGTAACGCAGAGTTGTCAGAAGCCAAAATATTGAAGCACCGATCCAACATCAATTGGTTTTTTAGAAGATTGCAAATAGGTTGCATTGCAAATTTTTTGCATTTACAGTACAATATTTTGTTCTGGTCACCGCGTATTTTGCTATGTTAGAATTGCGATGCAAAATGAAGGTAACGCAGAGTTATTAGAAGCCAAAGTATTGGACCACCGTTCCAACATCAATTGCTTTTACAAGATTGCAAATAGGCTTCATTGCAAATTTTTTGCATTTATAGTAAAATATTTTGCTCTGGTCACCACATATTTTGCTATGTTAGAATCGCGGTGCGATTAAATCGTGTAAAATTAAGCTAATGCAAAGTTGCTAGAAGCCAAAGTATGGGAGCACCGGTTCCAATATCAATGGCTTTTACAAGATTGCAAATAGGCTTCATTGCAAATTTTTTGCATTTATAAGAAAATATTTTGCTTTGGTCACCGCGTATTTTTCTATGTTAGAATTGCGATGCGATTATATCGTGCAAAATGAAAGTAACGCAGAGTTGTCAGACGCCAAAGTATTGAGCAACGGTTCCAATATCAATTGGTTTTTTAGAAGATTGCAAATAGGCTGCATTGCAAATTTTTTGCATTTACAGTACAATATTTTGTTCTGGTCACCGCGTATTTTACTATGTTAGAATTGCGATGCGATTAAATCGTGCAAAATGAAGCTAATGCAATGTTGCTAGGATTACGGCTTTCGCGATGTCTGTGTAGAATGGAGTAGCGAGAGTTATACACGCTTTGTATACCAAAGCAAAGATAGCGCATCGTAGCAAAATTGTCTTCTACGGATGAGTGTTAGAAGGACGTTGAACGAAATGCAATTTTCCGCAATCGCAGAGGGCGCGTAAAAATGAGAATATAAGCATTACTGACGCGGGCCTGATCGAAGGTTGAAAAGAAGATTATGCGGGAATGTGTCATGTTGATTCGTTAGAATTTAATTCGGTGTTTGCTCATTTAAAACTGCGTCATTTCAAGTCATTGACATTCTTACGCAATATCTAGAACAATGCTTCATATCGCATTGATATCTAATAGGGAAGTCTATGTTATATCGTGTTTAACTGAATGAATGACGATGAACGTTCGCACGAGCACTTGTCTTCATAGAAGTGGCACGGATTCACATAAGAAGTAGCAAGACATGCAACGGGTCTCGTTCATTAATGGTGGAAAGCGACGTCGGCGGGCTTCCGCGATTTTATAATAAATTTCGTTATACAATCGCGAGGACGTCGGTGGTGGGAGGGAGTGCAACGTGCTATTCTGCGATCCTCAATACGAGAGAGTACGGCTACATCTACGCCCCTCCTCGTCGTTCGCCGATGTACGTCGTGCCTTACCTACTTCGGGTTATTGCCAAATAGCATGGTTAATTTTGTAGAAAGCAGCGAGCGCGTCGAGTTTCACTCTTTCGCTGCGAGCGCATCGCGACTCTCGATTCGTGCCGATGTTAGATCCAGAAACGCTCAGATCACTCGCTTCTATGAAAAATCAGAGTCGTTACCCGTACTTTTGCGCTCTTCTAGTTAACTTTCCTCCCACGGAGTTACGTTCATTAATGTAATTACGCGGCATGGTATTATCTATTCAGTCGATATGATAAATGGCTAATTGTATGTTATGAAGATTCTTGTAGAATTCATCGCTGTATAGAGAACTAATTTGCGAAATCGATTAACACGTTGACTTCCAAGCGTATTTTGGTATGTTAGAATTGCGATGCAATGAAATAGTGCAGAGTATGATTAAATCATGCAAAATAAAGGTAACGTATAGTTGTGAGAAGCCAAAGTATTGAAGCACCGTTCCGATATCATTGCTTTTACAAGATTGCAAATAGGCTTCATTGCACATTTTTTGCATTTCTAGTAAAATATTTTGCGCTGGATGCCGCATATTTTGCTATGTTAGAACTGCGATGTGATGAAATACTGTAGAGTATGATTAAATCGTGCGAAATAAAGGTAACGCAGAGTTGTTAGACGCCAAAGTATTGGAGCACCGGTTCCAATGTCAATTGCTTTACAAGATTACAAATAGGCTTCAATGCAAATTTTTTGCATTTTTAGTAAAATATTTTGCGCTGGTCACCGCGTGTTTTGCTGTGTTAGAACCACGATGCGATGAAGTACTGCAGAGTATGATTAAATCGTGCAAAATGAAGGTAACGCCAAAGTATTGAAGCACCGTTCCAATATCAATTGCTTTTACAAGATTGCAAATAGGCTTCATTGGGAATTTTTTGCATTTCTAGTAAAATCTTTTGCACCGGTCACCGCATATTTTGCTATGTTAGAACCACGATGCGTTGAAATACTGCAGAGTAGTATTAAATCGTGCAAAATGAAGGTAACGCCGAGTTGTTAGACGCCAAATTATTGAAGCACTATTCCAATACCAATTGGTTTTACAAGATTGCAAATAGGCTTCATTGCACATTTTTTGCATTTCTAGTAAAATATTTTTTGCCGCATATTTTGCTATGTTAGAACTGCGATGTGATGAAATACTGTAGAGTATGATTAAATCGTGCGAAATAAAGGTAACGCAGAGTTGTTAGACGCCAAAGTATTGGAGCACCGGTTCCAATGTCAATTGCTTTACAAGATTACAAATAGGCTTCAATGCAAATTTTTTGCATTTTTAGTAAAATATTTTGCGCTGGTCACCGCGTGTTTTGCTGTGTTAGAACCACGATGCGATGAAGTACTGCAGAGTATGATTAAATCGTGCAAAATGAAGGTAACGCCAAAGTATTGAAGCACCGTTCCAATATCAATTGCTTTTACAAGATTGCAAATAGGCTTCATTGGGAATTTTTTGCGTTTCTAGTAAAATCTTTTGCACCGGTCACCGCATATTTTGCTATGTTAGAACCACGATGCGTTGAAATACTGCAGAGTAGTATTAAATCGTGCAAAATGAAGGTAACGCCGAGTTGTTAGACGCCAAATTATTGAAGCACTATTCCAATACCAATTGGTTTTACATGATTGCAAATAGGCTTCATTACAAATTTTTTGCATTCATAGTAAAATATTTTGTTCTGGTCACTGCGTGTTTTGCTCTGCTAGAATCGCGATGCGATTAAATCGTGCAAAATTAAGCTAATGCAAAGTTACTAGAAGCCAAAGTATTGGAGCACCGGTTCCAATATCAATTGCTTTACAAGATTACAAATAGGCTTCAATGCAAATTTTTTGCATTTTTAGTAAAATATTTTGCGCTGGTCACCGCGTGTTTTGCTGTGTTAGAACCACGATGCGATGAAGTACTGCAGAGTATGATTAAATCGTGCAAAATGAAGGTAACGCCAAAGTATTGGAGCACCGTTCCAATATCAATTGCTTTTACAAGATTGCAAATAGGCTTCATTGGGAAATTTTTGCATTTCTAGTAAAATCTTTTGCACCGGTCACCGCATATTTTGCTATGTTAGAACCACGATGCGTTGAAATACTGCAGAGTAGTATTAAATGGTGCAAAATGAAGGTAACGCCGAGTTGTTAGACGCCAAATTATTGAAGCACTATTCCAATACCAATTGGTTTTACATGATTGCAAATAGGCTTCATGACAAATTTTTAGCATTTTTAGTAAAATCTTTTGCGCTGATCGCCGGTGACTACCGTGGCAGTCAACGTGTTAACACGTTCGCGGACGTGAATGCTATAGCATTGATTTCCATGATGATGCAGAATGACATGAATGCCATAGCATTCAAATCTTAAGGTCACTTATTTCGAATTTAATTTTATATAACCTTAAGTTTTTGTAATTATTATACCTGTCAACATAATGACTAACTGAACTAAAATATGATAATCTGACTACCCTTATAAAATGTGTTTAATCAAATTTCGGATATTACAACCAATTGAAAAATAAAATGATTGTCGATTTTTGCACTTTGCTGAAACTTTTAATGTCCGCGAACGTGTTAAAAGACCAGCGACTTGGACCCCCGACGAACCCAGCGCGCGCTCGAAATTTCACTTTTTTCTCTTGAACGCAAGTACGCGCACGCGACACGCATCAGGGAGCGAGTGTCCGACATTTTGACGTAGCTCGACGCCAGATAAGCCAAGAGGGAAACGTCATCTATCTCACGACATTCCAGCTCGCGTATTTTCCCGGCAAATAGCGGACCAGAGCCAGTTCGCCCCCGTGCAGACGTAGTTGCGCCAGTGTGATAAACTAGCCTGCTGTTGTTCGTAGGTGTGCGCGCACGTCTCGTACTAGAGAATGTGCAAATTCCTGAAAAACGTATGCCGTGTACACAGCAACGCACCTGGCAGTTGATAATTACAGATAGAACCTCAGATAATACTAAGCTGATTATGTGACATGTCTAGTACCGTGACGCTTTTGAATAAACAGGTTAGGAAGGTTCGAGCAGTTGAGAGAAAATACGTAGATAGTGTGCCTGTCGGGCAGTGATATGATGTTATAATTTTGTGGTTTCGCGATAATTGCCTGTGCAGATGCAGTCTTGACATGATTTCTAGTTTAACGTTTCTAGTTAAACGTAAAACGTAACGTAAAACGTAAAAGTCTAGTTAAACGTTAAGCTCAAAGCGATTTAGTTCACTTTAAGAATTTACTTCAGTTCCGGTTAAATTCCAAAGGATTTGTTTAATGCTTAGTTTTAATATTCAAAATAAGTATAATGCTTTTTATCTGGTGAAGTTAACGCGTTGATTGCCACGGTGGTCACCGGTGACCGGTGCAAAAGATTTTACTAAGAATGTAGAAAATTTCAATGAAGTCTATTTGCAATCTTGTAAAAGCAATTGATATGGAACGGTCCTTCAATACTTTGGCTTCTAATAACTCTGCATTACCTTCATTTCGCACGATTTAATCGCATCGCAATTCTAACATAGCAAAATACGTGGTGACCAGAGCAGAATATTTTACTATAAATGCAAAAAATTTGCAATGAAGCGTATTTGCAATCTTGTAAAAGCCATTGACATTGGAACCGGTGCTCCCATACTTTGGCTTCTAGCAACTTTGCATTAGCTTAATTTTGCACGATTTAATCGCATCGCGATTCTAACATAGCAAAATACGTGGTGACCAGAGCAAAATATTTTACTATAAATGCAAAAAATTTGCAATGAAGCCTATTTGCAATCTTGTAAAAGCAATTGATGTTGGAACGGTGCTCCAATACTTTGGCTTCTAATAACTCTGCGTTACCTTCATTTTGCATCGCAATTCTAACATAGCAAAATACGCGGTGACCAGAACAAAATATTGTACTGTAAATGCAAAAAATTTGCAATGCAGCTTATATGCAATCTTCTAAAAAACCAATTGATATTGGAACCGGTGCTTCAATACTTTGGCGTCTGACAACTCTGCGTTACTTTCATTTTGCACGGTATAATCGCATCGCAATTCTAGCAGAGCAAAATACGTGGTGACCAGAGCAAAATATTTTACTATAAATGCAAAAAATTTGCAATGAAGCCTATTTGCAATCTTGTAAAAGCAATTGATGTTGGAACGGTGCTCCAATACTTTGGCTTCTAATAACTCTGCGTTACCTTCATTTTGCATCGCAATTCTAACATAGCAAAATACGCGGTGACCAGAACAAAATATTGTACTGTAAATGCAAAAAATTTGCAATGCAGCCTATTTGCAATCTTCTAAAAAACCAATTGATATTGGAACCGGTGCTTCAATACTTTGGCGTCTGACAACTGTGCGTTACTTTCATTTTGCACGATTTAATCGCATCGCAATTCTAACATAGCAAAATACGCGGTGACCAAAGCAAAACATTTTCTTATAAATGCAAAAAATTTGCAATGAAGCGTATTTGCAATCTTGTAAAAGCCATTGACAATGGAACCGGTGCTCCCATACTTTGGCTTCTAGCAACTTTGCATTAGCTTAATTTTGCACGATTTAATCGCATCGCGATTCTAACATAGCAAAATACGTGGTGACCAGAGCAAAATATTTTACTAGAAATGCAAAAAATTTGCAATGAAGCCTATTTGCAATCTTGTAAAAGCAATTGATGTTGGAACGGTGCTCCAATACTTTGGCTTCTAATAACTCTGCGTTACCTTCATTTTGCATCGCAATTCTAACATAGCAAAATAGGCGGTGACCAGAACAAAATATTGTACTGTAAATGCAAAAAATTTGCAATGCAGCCTATTTGCAATCTTCTAAAAAACCAATTGATATTGGAACCGGTGCTTCAATACTTTGGCGTCTGACAACTCTGCGTTACTTTCATTTTGCACGATTTAATCGCATCGCAATTCTAACATAGCAAAATACGCGGTGACCAGAACAAAATATTGTACTGTAAATGCAAAAAATGTGCAATGCAGCCTAGTTGCAATCTTCTAAAAAACCAATTGATATTGGAACCGGTGCTTCAATACTTTGGCGTCTGACAACTGTGCGTTACTTTCATTTTGCACGGTATAATCGCATCGCAATTCTAACATAGCAAAATTCTACCCAGACATCGCGAAAGCCGTAATCCTTCATATTGCAGCAGAGTAGAACGGACGAGAGAAAGGGAAAAGGAGAGAACCCGCACGCGCATGTATGCAGAGACGGGGCGAAAAAGGAAAACGTAGAAGGGCGTGTATCTGCATTCATAAAGCAATCCACTCGGCCGTTCCGCGATTTACTTATAAATCCGACGAGCGTCCACGTCGATCGGCCAACGCTTCGCAAAGCGAATCCGACGAAGAGGCGCGCAATCCCACTGAAAACGTCTCTCTTGCCCAACAAACACGTACTCTCCGACCGAGTTACAACTCGTTCTCGCGAGAGCCAGTAATCCTTGATATTTTCCCGTGTTTTCAGGTGCACAAGATCGTCCGAGATCATGCGAGTCCCCGAGACTCGTTTCACGGCAAACCAGGAAAGAAAGAAAGAGAGGCAACGACGGGGAGGAGGAGAGGAAAGAGTGATCCGAGAGTAGAGTGCAAGACCGGGAGAGAATTATACTTGCATGAGCCACCGGCCCTCCCTCTGGCCCTCCGGCCTGAATGGTAATTAAAGCGTGCGAGGCTTTCTTACGACTCTCTTAATTCCCAAGAGCATCGAAGGAGAGCCGAACGATTCGTCGACGAATCTCTGCTTACGGATCTAGAACGAAGACGCTGTCATTATTGGAAGATAGTGAAGATAGAATTGAATGTCATAGCTTGGCGAATATTGCCATTCGGGCAATTCCGTCCACAAGCGGTTTTATATGCAAATCTATAGAGAGAAAGAGAGTGTGGGAGTGTGTATTTGTAGACTGAGCGTAATAAACGTAGGAATTTAAATACGTGAAACTAGAGAGTATATTTATAAACAATAATGACACAATCAAGACACTTCAGTCTTATTTCCTAAGCTTTTGCCGTTTCGTTGTTCCGCCTTTTCGTCTTTTCACCGTTTTGTCTTTATGTCTTATCGTCTTTACGTTTCGTCGTTAACTGACTACTACGCAACCAAACAACACAATTCTACAAACTCGTCACCTGTTTATTTATTCTCAATTATTATACTGAGGTACCATAGGTGACCTTTGCTCGCCAATTAGAGGACCTTGTATTTGAGACCCTGCATATATATATACCCGACACTAACGAGTATTGAAACATGTAGGCCACGAATCGACGAATATGCATTTTCTATATTAACATACAAATTTCGTTTAAAGACAAAATGGGTGAAAGCAAAGGAAAAATAGAAGAAGGGGCAAGGCATGGGTTTCTTGTGTATAAATTCTTGCCTGCAACAGAACACATTCAAGACACTTTATTTTTATTTCCTAATTTTTCGTCGTTACGTCGTTACGTCGTTTCATCTTATGAGCGCAAAAGGCGCATATATGTGTTTCTCAATCGTTTCGATTTCTTATCTACTGCAGCCATCATTTACAACGTATTAGATAAACACAGATGCGTCCTTTACCAAATAATTTTCTTGCGTTATTTAATTTCGCGTAAATGAAGAATTACTATTAGAATTTGGTTGCGCGATACATGTAGGATTTAAACACGTGAAACTGGAGAGTATAATACTTATAAACAATAACAACAGAATCAAGACACTTTCGTCTTATTACCTAATCTTTCGTCGTTTCGCCTTTACGCCGTTTCAACGAACACGTTTCAACACAATTCAACAAACACGAAACCTATGATACATCAATATAATAATTGAGGATATATTTGAGATCCCACATAAATATTAGTAGTGTAATTTTATGATATCTGATAGTAATGACTGCAAGGATTTACATGTCTTTTTCTTGGGTATTCCGATGCAGTCGATTTCTTGGGATCCTCGGATAAGATGGATTTTTCGTGTTGAACGATATTGTGGGATCTTAGATACAGGGTCCTCTAGTTGGCGAGGAAAGGTCACCTATGATCTTCATTTATTATATTGATGCATCGTAGGAGACGAGTTTATTGAATTGTGTTATTCGGTTGCTGAGGAGACAGTTGACGGTAAGACGTGAAGACGATAAGCCGTAAAGACGAAACGGCGAAAAGACGTAAAGACGAAACGGCGAAAAGACGAAAAGGCGAAACGACGAAACGACGACAGATTAGGAAATAAGACGAAAGTGGCTTGATTGTGTTGTCATTGTTTATAAATATTATACTCTCTAGTTTCACGTAATAAAATTCCTACAATATAATATTTGATGATCTGCCGAAAAAGCGCACTAAATACGCAGCCGCGGAACGCGTGATTGGAAGCAAATATTAGGATGTGCAACGTCTTATTTCTATTATTAGCTAACAGAAGAGTATCGTGACGAGACGGTACTGCTAAATTTAAAACACAGTCTTGGAATCGGCACGCAGGTACATCGATACGATGAATCACGCGAGAAATATGGTACAAGGCCGGAAACGGGGAATTTGTTTTTATTACCGACATAATGCGAGGCTCCGTATGCACGGTGATCAACAGGTGACCAGTTGAACATTCGAGAGCACGACGTACCCGTGGTGGACCGCAATTACGGGAGTGTAATAAAGTGAATCCGGACATAATTTCAATTTTAAATTCCCCAGCCGCGTCCGCGACGTACAAGTCATTCGGGGTCCCCGGATCCTTATTACAGAACCGAAGTAAAACGGAACGTGTTTATACGTCTCTATTCCGTTATCAATAAATCTAAGCCGCATGATTAATTGCCAGTAGCATCGATTCGTAGGAGTAATAACTAGTTCGCGGATAGTGGTACTTAGCACCTGCTTGGGTGCTTTACAAATCAATTTGTCCGACCTACGCATTCTCTGTCGGCTTTGAACGTCAGTTTGTCCGCGTTGAACACGTTCGCAGGTTAATTTTATCGTTCTTATCTGAAGGAAGGGCAAGCCTTTGCTCATTCGATGGACAGTTTTCATTTGTAAAGAGGGATCAACAATTTTTCAATGCCTCCTTCGTGCAAAATTTACCAGCCAAAAGGCGCACAACGTGACTCACTCATGTCGAGCACACGCAGCCCATAAATAAAGAAAATTGTAGATTGTTAACAATTAACAACGGTAGGATTCGCATCGGGAATCGCCGTGTGCAAATCTAGCACATGATCAATGATCCATACAAATTTTGTAACGTAAAAAGTTTATTTACCTTTCGAGGTTATATTACGCTTGCAATTCAATTTTTCTTCGTATTTGCAAATTTTCCTGAGGATTTTTTCCTCCGATTTTTCTCGTTTTTTCTTTTTATATTTTCCCATCTCATACGTTAATAATGAAAAGATATTAAATAATTCAATAAAAAAAGGAAAAAAAATACTCTCTACGATGTTTTTCTCGAGCACAAGCAACGTTATGAAGTATATAGCATCAAGAGAGCATAATTAAATCGTGCAAACTAAATGTAACGCAGAGTTGTTAAAAGCCAAAGTATTGAAGCACCGTACCATTATAAACAGCTTTTACAAGATTGCAAATAGGCTTCATTGCGAATTGTTTGCATTTCTCGTAAAATATTTTGCACCGGTCACCGCGTATTTTGTTAGGTTAGAACTCCGATGCGATGAAATACTGCAGAGTATGATTAAATCGTGCAAAATTAAGGTAACGCAGAGTTGTTAGAAGCCAAAGTATTGAAGCACCGTTCTAATATAAATTACTTTTATAAGATCGCAAATAGGCTTCATTGCGAATCTTTTGCATTCCTAGTAAAATGTTTTGCACTGGTCACCGCGTATGTTGCTATGTTAGAACTGCGATGCGATGAAATACTGTAGAGTATGACTAAATCGTGCAAAATGAAATTAACGTAGAGTTGTTAGAAGCCAAGGTATTGAAGCACCAGTCTAACATCAAATACTTTTAGAAGATTGCAAATAGGCTTCATTACGAATTTTTTGCTTTTTTAGTAAAATCTCTTGCACCGGTCACTGTATCTTTTGCTATATAAGAAGTGCGATGCGATGAAATACTGCAGAGTATGATTAAATCGTGTAAAATGAAAGTAACGCAAAGATCTTAGAAGCCAAAGTATTGAGCAACGGTTCCAATATCAATTGGTTTTTTAGAAGATTGCAAATAAGCTGCATTGCAAATTTTTTGCATTTACAGTACAATATTTTGTTCTGGTCACCGCGTATTTTGCTATGTTAGAATTGCGATGCAAAATGAAGGTAACGCAGAGTTATTAGAAGCCAAAGTATTGGAGCACCGTTCCAACATCAATTGCTTTTACAAGATTGCAAATAGGCTTCATTGCAAATTTTTTGCATTTATAGTAAAATATTTTGCTCTGGTCACCACGTATTTTGCTATGTTAGAATCGCGATGCGATTAAATCGTGCAAAATTAAGCTAATGCAAAGTTGCTAGAAGCCAAAGTATTGAAGCACCGTTCTAATATCCATTGCTTTTACAAGATTTCAAATAGGCTTCATGGCAAATCTTTTGCATTTCTAGTAAAATATTTTGCTATGTTAGAACTGCGATGCGATGAAATACTGCAGAGTATAATTAAATCATGCAAAATAAAGGTAACGCAGAGTTATTAGCCGTCAAAGTATTGAAGCTCCGTTCCAATATCAAATACTTCTAGAAGATTGCAAATAGGCTTCATTACGAATTTTTTGCATTTTTAGTCAAATCTCTGGCACCGGTCACGGTGTATTTTGCTGTGTTAGAACTACGATGCGGTGAAATACTGCAGAGTACAATTAAATCGTGCAAAATAAAGGTAACGCAGAGTTGTTAGAAGCCAAAGTATTGAAGCACCGTTCTAATATCAATTGCTTTTACAAAATAGCAAATAGGCTTCATTGCGAATTTTTTTGCATTTAGAGCAAAATCTTTTGCGCCGTTCACCGGTGACCACCATGGCAGTTCAACGTGTTAAATTGGCTCTCTAAAACTTTGGACTCGATCTGCCATGAGCGGCGATACTACTAGTAAATACTAGGATTGTAATCCCGAGAACGAGACATACATAAATTGCCAGTAGCATCGATTCATAGGAGTAATAACTAGTTCGCGGATAATAGTACTTAGCACCTGCTTGAGTGCTTTACAAATCAATTTGTCCGACCTACGCATTCTCTGTCGACTTTGAACGTCAGTTTGTCCGCGTTGAACACGTCCGCACGTTCGGCTGCTTTGGTACAAGCAGAACGGTGAGGAATTCCAAATGTCCCGAAACCTCGGTTTCTAACCGTCGACGAGATAAATCATGACTCCCGTGAGTTTGTCTACCCCTCCATGCACGTCGCTCTTTTTAGCTCTCTTTCCGGGCCATATGTCCGCGTGTCCACGCCGGGAGTATGTGTATATGACTGCATACACGTTGTCGCCTCACACACACTTGTCTGTGTACAGTACTCGCGGGAGAAATCTTTTAAGTGTGCGTACTTATGTGGGTGGGTTGTTACGTCGTGCGCGCGTATTTGTGTGCGCGTGCCTGCAACCGACCAATACGAAAGCAACGGACTGTGAGGAGACCTGCACGATATACATACTTGTTGATTTATCGACATCCACACCCGCGACTTAGATCTACCCCGCGATACAGAAATAACGGAATCGCCGGCGGTGGAAATCGGCGTCGGCGGATTTTCTTCGCTGCCAGGACGCAGAACATCAGGTAGGACCGGTTCAAGCTAGAGTAGGATGGTGTTGGTAATTGAATGTCACATGAGTAGCGATCTTCCCGTGATACGAATTTGGAATTGTAAGAAAGCAATGCGATTTCGTATTTGTTGGCATGCGATACAAAAGTAAAAGGCGGGCAAAAGTGAAAGAAACGATGTCTACGAATGTTCGCTATAACGTATTAAAAAATGTTATATGAACATTATAATATAGTATTTAAAAAAATAAATTATGATTATACATTTTTATATTTTAGAAAGTAAAATGATATTACTCAATATAATAAATATCATTGTAAAAATGTAGAGAACAAGAAACGACTTCTAATTCCTTCGTAGCATTCCGTACTTCAGTGTCAACTACTCAGTAATGCGCTCCGTTCACAGCAATTACATATCGTCACAAGCGGTCCATAGCAAAAGGGTTAACACGTTGACTGTCGAGCGTATTTTATTGTATTAGAACGGCGATACTATGAAATAGTACAGAGTTATACTATATAACACATAGTATAAGCATACATACTATGCAAAATGTAAATAATGTGCAGGTATTGGAGACCAAAGGATCGCATCACTATTCTAACAATAACTGCATTTATAACATAATTATTGCTACCTATTGCAAATATTTTGCATCTTCAGTAAGATATCTTGCGCTGGTCAGCGGTGACCATCATGGCAGTTAAAGTGTTAACTCATGTTTCCAATTGCGTCGGCTATTTTAGCTTTTGAAATGCAGAGCAATATAGAATATAGCAAAATTTTCTTTATTTGGGTTCAATCGCGTCTGCTTTATTATAAAAAGGTATACTTTTCTTGGTACTGAGGCTTTTATTACAATTCCAGTATTAGAAAGTGTCAAGAACAGCGGAACGTGACGGTAAAGCATTTTCAATAAATTATACATAAATGCTTTATATAGTTGCATAATCAAGAGTCCAAATAACAAGGACATAATCTAGCTGTTTAAAAGGAAAGCGCAACCAAACAAAGCGTAGCAAAATCTCTTGGCTACATCTACGCGTAAATGACTGCTGTACAAATATACTAAATACGAAAAAATATTAACACGTTGACTACCGTACGTATTTTACTACATTAAACCCGCAACGCCGTGAAATACTGCAGGATCTCGTTGAATTGTCTAAAATGAAAATAATGGCTAGGTATTGGAGGCCAAATATTTGAATTGCTATTCTAATGCGAAAGGCATTCATAAAATTGCAAATGCGACTAATTTACCGTTTTTTGCATTTATATTGCAACTTTTTACGCCGGTCACCAATGACCACCACGGCACTCAACGTGTTTAAAGTTACATAAAATTTATGTCCAAAGTTCGATTTGAACTCATTACGCACGAACAAACTTTATTGAAAGTAATTTACATCGTTTCCATTCCATGTTTAATTACGAAACAATACCCGGTGACTGGAGACAGCTTTTGCCTAAAATTGCCGGTCAACAATGTGTTAAGATCGTATACGTTCTGATACGCTGTAATTCCAAGACAAGCATCCCACACCGTATAAAGAGCGCCGTCACACGCTAGGTATCCCCGTCCCGAAGCTCGCGCTCTTGTTCTCCACCCCGGTGCTCTCTAATTGGCTCGAAATCGAGTCGAACGTCCAATTAATTAACATAACAACGTGTCGCGCCGGGCCGCTGGAAATTCGAATTGCACGACAGTGTCTACGAACGAAGCCAGGACGGCGAGGGGTACCGGTAATGAGAAGCACAGGGCAAAATATTGTAAAAGGTACTGCAGGGATAAAGATAATAAAAACAGACTAGAAAGTAATAACGAGAGGAGAAAGGAGGAAAAACAAAATCACACGGAACACAGAGGAAATACAGAAAAGGTACAAAAGTGTTGGCTGCAGAAAAAAATATAGGAAACCGACTAAAAGGAGAAAGAACAAGGAAAAGCTATAAGGCTGCACAGAGTCGACGCGTCATCGTTCGAGCACAACGTCGATGCCGGTTGCAGTTGGCGGTGTACGTGCGAGGCTCGTGATGCTATGATCCGATAAGCAATCCTCCTCTCACCCTCCGAACCTCCCCAACCCGGCACTTTTAGCCCCCTCCTCTTCGGAAAACGACCCCTCACGCGTTTCATGTTCCCCTTCCTACTCATAAAAGCACGAGGAAACCTCGCTCCATCCTATTCCACCTCCTGCACCTTTCCCTCTTCAACCTCCGTGCATCCTTCTCATTCATTCATGCCCGGCATCAGCCTATCTCACCTCAGCTTCGTCCATCTTCGTTCAACTCCTGCCTCTCACCGCCACCCACTCTATCACTCTCACTCTGTCTCTCTTCTCACACTGTCTCCGTCCGACGGCGCGTTTTACATACTTCCTCCTTCATTCCTTCTTTCTGCTCTGCCTTCCGTCTCACTCGGTCAACGTTCTCGTTCCCCCCGTCCTTGTTCTTCCACGCTGACTCTATCTTTCCTTACACAGCGTAGCTTCGTCCAACGATCAGTATCTTTCATCTCGCTCCCTGCTACTCCGACTCTCTCCAGCGTCTTTCGACCACAATGTCGGTAGTGCTTTCTCCATTCTCGTTTCTCCGCTCATACATTGTCTCTCTCGATCCACGTCACTCCCTTCTCCGACTCCGACGTCTGGTTTCCTCTCCTGGCTTCCTCTTGGTTTAGTCTGGCCTCCTCTCCTGGCTTCCTCCCGGTTCACTCTCTTCCTTCCACGGCAGTTCCCGCCGTTTCCTCGCTTCTCCCCTTGGCCAGAAGCACCCGCCGACGATCTCCTCTGCTGCCGACTATTCTCGCACAAGCTGTCCTTGTCGTTCTCGCCAAAACGAGGGTCTGCCGAGTTCCACTCCCGTAAGGCCGGTTCCCCTCTTCGAGAACGCGAGCGTTGCGTCTTTCTTTCTTTCTGCGACTCCTCTCATCTTCGACGGTTCCTCTCTTCACTCGGCGCCTTTTCGGTTTTTTTGGGATTTCAAACGGTAAATCGCGGAAGGCGGAATTTGGATGGGAGGAAGTGATGGGAATTGGACACGGAGGTGCGGATGCGATGTATGTAGGGAATTGGTTGTAATGTGGATAATGTAATGGTAAATATACATTATATGCACGCGCTTAATACTGAATGTACCGGTACTTTACACCTACCTATTCTTATCGTGAGGGATCGTTTGACCCCTTTTGAAATAAACGTTGATTTTCAGAAAGAAATTTCTGATTTATTAAAGGAAGAAATTGGATAATCAGATGATGTAAGAATTTATAGAAAGTGAAATGAGCGAAAGAAATAATAATAAATGTACGATTTTAAAGTAAATTTTTGAAAGGGGTCATTTGACCCCGCTTGGTACGTTTAGTGTTAAAATTGCGACTTGATAATCGTACTACTTGAAAATGAGCAATATTTAAGTGAAGATCATTTAATATTAAACGAACCGGTACTTTACTTCTATTCTTACCATGAGGGATCATTTGATTGAAAAGTAAATTCTTGAAAGGGGTCATTTGACCTCGCTTGCTAAGTTTAGTGTTAAGTGAAAATCTGGTTAGGGCTTGCGTTTTCGGTGCTTCGGTAAAATTCGAATTCTCTGAGATTTTACGGTGCGTAATTCAGGAGTTTGTGTCTTTATCGTTTATC
The DNA here is from genome assembly GCA_033815515.1 of Cryptocheilus praepositus. Classification (NCBI taxonomy): domain Eukaryota; kingdom Metazoa; phylum Arthropoda; class Insecta; order Hymenoptera; family Pompilidae; genus Cryptocheilus; species Cryptocheilus praepositus. The sequence continues at coordinate 231,498 of JAWWQZ010000093.1, forward strand.
TCTGGATCTCATACAGGTGAAACAGATCGCTGGAATCCGTGACACATACACATCTGCGAGTACACGTAAATCATTACCCAGCGATCAGTGAAACTGGATCTCATGGATAATATTGTAGTATCGCGATATAGATTGGCGACATGCGATCGAGTGTATGTGTATGCATGCGTGATCAATAATCATCCCAATAGGCATTTGTTAATGTGAATTTACATTAGAGAAGCGTATGGAAGATTCTGGAATAAGTTAGTTGCTAGGGATGTAAATAAGATGAGCGATCGATAATGTGATCCGCGTTTCATTTGTTTATGAGAAGAAAAAAGCAATATCTTAGTTTGAGAGTCAGTCGCAAGGAGACCATCAAGGGTAAAAAACACGGGGAAAAGGATTCGACACACGCGAAAGCAGAAATTCACTGAAGATCTTATTGTATCAAATTCTTGTTCATTCCATATTAAATAAACATCTGATTATAGTCACCAAATTGCCACCATATTACCAGTGATCCATCCACATTTATGGTACCCTTCGAACTCGTCACATCAACAGTTCCTGGCAAAACGCGCAATGCGCCTTTCCACTCTTAGGTGACCCTGCACGCGCTTAAGCAAAAATCTGATTATGGCTTGCGTTTTCGGTGCTTCGGTGAAATTCGAATTTTCTGAGATTTTACAGTGCGTAAGTCAGGAGTTTGTATCTTTACCGTTTACCTCTTAAGGATCTCACATAGGTGAGATAGATCGTAATACATACACATATGTGTGTATATGTAATAAATCATTACCCAACGATCAGTGAAACTGGATCTCATTACTCAACGATTAGTGAAACTAGATCTCATCGATAATATTACCAGTGATCCATCGCATGTTTATGGTACCCTTCAAATTCACCGCATCAACACTCTGTTCTGTTCTGAAGCAGCACACTTTTCTTCGGTCATCTTATTTTCCTCGATCTTCCACTCATTTTACAACTACACAGTTTCTCTTTCCTGGCAAAACGCGCAATGCACCTTTCCCCTCTTATGTGACCCTCCACGCGCTTTCTTCCCCCTTCATTTTCTCACCCCTTTCGCTGGTTTCAATCCACTTTTCCCTCAGCCATCACGCATCTCCCTCTTCATCGAAACAGCGACCCAGGAGATACACTCTCTTCTTTCTTCCCCCGAGTTCGTCAAGCACATATCGCGCTTCGGACTTCGTGCTCTCCATCCTTCTTCCCGCTTCGTTTGATACTCTTTTTCCGGCGACGGGTCTATCCATTTCACTCCCGTTTGACGTCCTTCTCCTTTCTCTATCCTACTTTGCGGGGCTGTTTACTGTCTCCGTCCCGCAGCGAGTTTTCCGACCTTGTTCAACATGCGTCTCGTCGAGATACGCACGCGTGTCTCCACGGGCGACGATCGTGATCCTTCTGGCGTGTGTAGGTGTGGTTCTGCTACGCCTGTACGCTACGCGTTGGCCGATGTGAATGTGTGCGGCATATCGCATTGGACTACGCCGACCAAACCCCCAGAGTCCTTGTTCTCGTCGTCGACGTCGTTGCTCAAATCCCTTTCGTCGGTGGCAGCCTCGTACTGCTGCGAGGGCAGAATTCTAGAAGCACTGGTCCTGATAATGCGAAAGATTTCGCGCTAAACGGAATAATCTAGACGTGTGCGATTTGAGTTGGATGATATTGATGAAAATATGTTGGGAGTCTTTGGTTTATAGTCAACAGCGGTAGTTAACGGTTGCGGAGGAGGGTTAATTTAGGTACAATGTAATTTTGAATTAGTAACGTGTGCAGGAAAGAAGGTTTTGACCGAAAACGAAATATAATCGCGTGCGATTTGAGTCGGACGGTGTTAATGACGAAATGTTTGACGTTTTTGGTTTACAGTCAACGCTGCTGTAAGTGACAGTTGCGGAGGAGGGTTAATTTAGGTATAATGTAATTTTGAATTAGTAACGTGTGGAGGAAAGAAGGTTTTGACCAAAAACAAAATATAGTTGCGTGCGATTTGAGTCGGATAATGTTGATGAAGAAATGTTTGACATTTTTGGTTTACAGTCGACCAGGCTGTAAGTGACAATTGCGGAGGAGTATCAACTTGGGGTATAATGTAATTTGGAAATTAATAATGTATGGACGAAAGAAGGTTTTGACCAAAAACAAAATATAATCGCGTGCGATTTGAGTCGGACGGTGTTGATGAAGACATGTTTGACGTCTTTGGTTTCTAGATATAGTCAACACCTGTAGTTGGCGGTCGAGCAGGAGGGTCAAATTGGGGTATAATGTAATTTTGAAATTAATAATGTATGAACGAAAGAAGGTATAGAGCATAATCGAAATATCGACGCGTACGATTTAAATCGGACGGTGTTGATGAAGACATGTTTAACGTCTTTGGTTTACAGTCAGCTGGGTTGCGGAGGAGGGTCAATTTGGGGTATAATGTAATTTTGAAATTAATAAAGTGTGGACGAAAGAAGGATTTGGCCGAAAACGAAATATTGTCGCGTACGATTTTGATTGGACACTAATGTCCATTTCGGGACATTGGGCGACTTCCACACTCAACATTTGCGCTTCATAGTTAATTAGCACGTTTACAGCCAAGCGGATTTTGCTACGTTAGAACCGCGATACAATGAAATACTGCAGAGTATGATTAAATCGCGCAAAATGATGGTAACGCAGAGTTATTTGAAGCCAAAGTATTGAAGCATCGTTTTAATATCAATTGCTTTTACAAGATCGCAAATAGGCTTCATTGCGAATTTTTTACATTTTTAGTATAATCTTTTGCACCGGTCACCGATGACCACAGTCAACGTGTTTGTTTGTCTTTAATTTATTTACCGGCGTCTACCACCAATGGCTCACACACGAATGGTTCATCTGGTACAGTACTAAACGTATAGTAAAAGGAAACTGCACTTTTGCGTCTGAAGTTTTGCTAAACAACATTGTGTGTAAGGCGCCGCCAGATAAAGCATAGTACGATTTTACTGCCGTTCGGTGACATAACAAAATCTGCGCCGTCCGTAACGTGTTAATTGATCAACGTTTCAGTATCTTGCCGATTTTTTACCCTCCTAGTTTACTACAGTATGTAACTTAATTCCTGTACTTCTTTTCTTCGGTTCCTTAATTTCCTGTACAACTGATTCATAAGCGCAAGTTCAGAGTATAACAAAAACAATAAACGCAATTGCGCTAATAGTTTTATTCGAGAATGGATTTATTGGGCGAGTCCCTATGTAATGAAGCATTCCGATTTTTCCGAGTGCATTGTGTCTACTTGTACTTCCTAGTCACGGCCAATAAAATTGAACGCGTCAGCCGATTTGTAGTATATAAAGGATATTGCGGCGGGCCCCTCCGCCCACTAATGGTTCACGTTGACTTGCGGGACCGAACCCATCCCCATTATTTACTGGTCGAGAGTGACGGTCGGGGTACTGCAGCATGAATCACGTTTGCAACTATTGAGGTTCTACCGTGCATCGTTGCACGCAACCTAAAAGGAGCTCCTGATAATTCTAGCTGCAGTCATTATCAGTGCCCGAATCTATTTCGCAAACTGCAGGTCGAAAACGGGACCACCGGAATGTTGTAGGACTGTAGAGTTTTCGAAGTATGTTCTGTACTTATCGCGTGACTTCTGAATTCGGTTAAACGGACGATTTTGACAATTTTGTGACATACGGCGCAAACAGAGTAAACATCGAAATTATACTATTAGATTTGAATGACATGAGCTTTTTTAAAGAATGAGAAGTTGACATTCTATTTTGCGGCAAACGAGGTTAACGAGACAGCTCGTCAATTACGTTTTTAAAACGATTGTCTCTTTCGACGCCGCACGACTTCTGCTTTGTGCAATATTGATAAAGACTAATAAAAGCAGTACATCACCTAGATACAGATCATCGGTAGCGGCTCTCCATTTATGTATTCGCACTGCAATACACACGTTCAATAGCTGACTTCGAGAAAATAGGGAAAGTTCGGCTAATTTGTTGATACAAAGAAATCGACAGTATCGAAATAATTAAGTGAAATATGTGTGCATCTTTGCATCTAAAATACGGCTACTTACAAAATACACCAGGATCTTATGTTAAGATTAAGGTATAAATATATTATTTATGCGATCTTGCTTATAGCTAGCGTAACTGCGTAAGACAGTGTTTTTTCTTTATTTTTTAACTATGATAAATGTATGGAGACCGGGACAAAATAAAAGTACAAGTAAGGCGACATTTGGCGGAAAATTATGTTATTCATCTCTCACAGGTTTCAAAATATCAGGGAATTGAGTGAGTTTTAAACTTAGCTGCGTGCCCCCGATCTCTTTTGTAACAATTTTGTATCCAATAAAATCACCCGTCTACATCGAAATCTAAGCTTTTCCTTTCCAGAACGAGATACGCGTTTATAAAATGCATCTGAGTAGCAAACAGCGTTGTGCACAATCTTACCCGCGCGCTCAATTATCTACGAAGGCTCTCGGAAAATCTTGGAAATATTTTCTTCAAGACAACGCGACTGATACTCAGATACACGGAATAATCGCAGATACATAATTTTTCTCTGCTGCAGATCTACTCATATTCACATATACATCAAATCAGATACAACGAATTTTAAACATACGAACGTCATTAACACAATACGAGACAGTGCGTAAATAAAGAACTTTACTATTAGCTACCACGGAACATCATTATCCTTCTTTATGTACATTTAAAACCTCACCGTACCGGCACAAACCTTCCTATATCCCACAACCTCCCCATTTTCAGTTGCCGGCCAACTTTGCAATTATTTATTTCCATTTGTTTATACTCATCCTATGTTCTATTCCGATTCTGATAATTCGACGATACATTTAAGCGAAGGCCTAATTAACGAAATCATACCAGCCATAAACACGTTCAAAGAACAGTCATGCGTACGTGATAGCGGCCAATAACGGTTGGCAAGAAGAAGTCACGTACACGTGACAGCGGCCGGCAAAGTGTTAACCCTCCATCTCGAATCGTCATATTTATTCGCACCCGCCGACGTCCCGCATTCGTTTCCCACCGAGACCTTTCATAACGACCCCGGTTCCGACGATGCTCGAAGCACAATCGCGTAGAACCGCGATTCCAATAACTGCGTATCCCCGCGCGATCTGGAGCACCGAAAAGGCCTACCGCGGAAATAAGTGCAGCCGCTCGCAAATGCAACAAGAGCTAAGTGCACTCGACTCGCGGGTCCGCTGAATCACAAGGCAGCTCGCACCCTTCCCACCCATCGCTCTCTTCTCTTTCTTCATTGCCCCCCGTTCGCCCACGGCGAATGAAGCGAACTCGCGCGATTGTTCCCCAGAGGAAGCTAATGGCTCGAGTTCGTACAATGGCGTATCTACATCAGCGCAGATATGCCCACCTGAATATGAAGGTCGATCGTGGGGGTCGTAGAAGAGGTTCCCCGCCAGGCACAACGCGAAACGACGAGAACTTTCGAGCGAGACGGTACTATTGTGTACATTCGCCGGTTCACCGAGGGGTATCACCTTCTGGGTGAACCTGCTGCAATGTTAAGACGTGCCCCGTCACGATCCGAACGGGAGAAATGTGGCCTTTCGCGGGAAGAAAGTCGCCTGGGCGAACTGCATTTCGAAATGGGTCCCGTTTCTTCATTCTGATATTACAATATAATGTCGGCAATGAGTAGAACGATGGCGAGCTCGAGATTGCGGCGATTGGATAATGCTTTGCATGAGTCGCGGTGTAGAGTACGGAACGAAGGACGGTAATTGCCAGTTACGTGCGCATCGACGTTTGGTACTTATTTTGTGTGGTATAGGGGTCCGGGTCTGTTTGGTGGTAATCAATGTATGGATGAGCGCTTTTAACACGTTTGCGGACGCGAATGCTATAGCGTTCATTTTCATGGTGATGCAGAATGACAGAAATGCTATAGCATTCAGAAACTGAAGGTTATATCATATTATCATATTTGTGTTGAGTTAGTCATTATCTGGACAGATATAATAACTACAAAAGCTAAGGTTATACAGAATTAAATTCAAAATAATTGACTTTAAGATTTGAATGCTATGGCATTCATTTTCATGATAATGCAGAATGACATGAATGCTATAGCATTTCAATCTTGAAGTCAATTAATTTGAATTTATATAGCATTCATTTTCATGATGATGCAGAATGACATGAATGCTACAGCATTCAAATCCTACAGTCAATTATTTTGAATTTATATAGCATTTATTTTCATGATGATACAGAATGACATGCATTCCATAGCATTCAAATCTTAAAGTCAATTATTTTGAATTTAATTTTTGAATGCTATAGCATTCATTTTCATGATAATGCAGAATGACACGAATGCCATAGCATTAATATCTTAAAGTCAATTATTTTGAATTTAATTTTTCAATGCTATAGCATTCATTTTCATGATAATGCAGAATGACATGAGTGCCATAGCATTCAAATCTTACAGTCAATTATTTTTAATTTAATTTTTGAATGCTATAGCATTCATTTTCATGATGATGCAGAATGACATAAATGCTATAGCATTCAAGTCTTAAAGTCAATTATTTTGAATTTATATAGCATTCATTTTCATGATGATGCAGAATGACATGAATGCTACAGCATTCAAATCCTACAGTCAATTATTTTGAATTTATATAGCATTTATTTTCATGATGATGCAGAATGACATGAATGCTATAGCATTCAAGTCTTAAAGTCAATTATTTTGAATTTAATTTTTGAATGCCATAGCATTCATTTTCATGATGATGCAGAATGACATGAATGCCAGAGCATTCAAATCCTAAGTCAATTATTTTGAATTTAATTTAATTTTTTAATGTCTGCGAACGTGTTAATCGCCATGCATCGAGCAAAGTAAGGAGGCTAGAAACTCTACATGTATGAGTGCTTCAACGCATTTTGTACAAAGGGACGATTACTAAACTGATCAGCCAATTCGCAAGTTCGTGAAATCGCAATATTGCAGAATAAAATCGCTCTATATCCTACTTACTATAAGATACCGAAAATTGCGCGAACGATGTTTTATATAGTGCAAATGTGTTTGCTAGAAGGTCGATCGCGGAGGTCAAACCTCCATGGAGAGACTTGAAGAACGTGGATAACTTTCATCGAGTGGCCCGATGCCATTGTGCACCGCGTACACGAGGACAGCTCGCGAGGGGTTATTATGCCGTGGTTTCGATCCTGCATCTCTCTCAGTCCTCTCTCAATCCTTCCTGGAAGTTACAGACCGTAGAACAGACGGGGACGAAAGTTCCAGGAGGAAAGAAGAGAGCGAAAGAGGGAGAGTTGGGGAGGATCGGTGCAAAGTTACGGCTTAAGCTCGCCATACACTTCAGACTCTTCTGACAGATTTGTCCCTGAGCTCGTAAAAATGAATGAACCCGCGAAAAGATGTTTGCGATGGTCGAAACACGTCGGACGCTCCGCATAGTTTTATGAATGTGTACGTAAAAATCGGAGAACTGGTGAAAAGATAGTTGTGAGACATCAATGACGTTTCGGCGGCTAGCGTTACAGTATGTGGCGTTAAAATATGTGCATGTGCAGTGAAAGCATGATAACGGTAACAGTTTGTACGTATGGAATATCAATTATACGGCAGGAAACGCTACGAGCGTATACTAGTTTAATATTTTATTGCGACGAAACATGAGTGTCCTACTTCCACCGAAATAAACAGTCTCATACCGCAAACGCATTTTTTCTAATGGTTTGTTTGCACCTTACGCTTAGCAGTCGGCGTGTACAATTACTAATTTCATACCTCCATTATGACGAGTGCACAACTAATAATTTTCAAGGTTTATTGCAAGTACTATTGTAGGAATTAGATACGTGAAACTAGATCGTATAATATTTATGAACATTAATAACACAATCAAGACACTTTAGTCTTATTTCCTAATGTTTTGCCGTTTCGTCTTTTCGTCTTTACGTCGTTTCGTTTTTACGTCTTATCATCTTTACATTTCGTCGTCAACTGACTACTACGCAACTAAACAACACAATTCAACAAACTCGTCACCTATGATACCTCAATATAATACTTGAGGATCACGGGTGACCTTTGCTGGCCAATTAGAGAACCCTGTATTTGAGATCCTACACTATGGTACAATGCAAATTGAATAGGATTTCGGTCTAGTGGTATACGCAAATATCGCCGGAATCGCGGAATGTTTCAAAGCGTGGATCGAACGTTATTAACACGTTGACTGCCAAGCGTATTTTGCTATGTTAGAACCGCGATGCGATGAAATACTGCAGAGTATGATTAAATCGTGCAAAATAAAGATAACGCAGAGTTTTTAGAAGCCAAAGTATTGAAGCACCGTTCCAATATCAATTGCTTGTACAAGATTGCGAATCTTTTGCTTTTCTAGTAAAATATTTTGCGCTGGTCACCGTGTATTTTTCTATGTTAGAACCGCGATGCGATGAAATACTGCAGAATATGACTAAATCGTGCAAAATGAAGATAACGCAGAGTTGTTAGAAGCCAAAGTATTGAAGCGTCGTTCCAATATCAAATACTTCTACAAGATTGCAAATGAGTTTCATTGCGAATTTTTGCATTTCTAGTAAAATATTTTGCGCTGGTCACCGTGTATTTTGCTATGTCAGAACTGCAATGCCATGAAATACTGTAGCATATGATTAAATCGTGCAAAACAAAGGTAACGCAGAGTATTTAGAAGCCAAAGTATTGAAGCAGCGTTCCAATATCAAATGCTTCTACAAGATTGCAAATAGGCTTTATGGCGATTTTTGTGCATTTCTAGTAAAATATTTTGCGCTGGTCACTGCGTATTTTGTCTTGTTAGAAACACAATGCGGTGAAATACTGCAGAGTACGATTAAATCGTGCAAATCGAAGATAACGCAGAGTTTTTAGAAGCCAAAGTGTTGAAGCACCGTTCCAATATCAAATGCTTCTACAAGATTGCAAATAAGTTTAATTGCGAATTTTTGCATTTGTGGTACTATATTTTGCACTGGTCACCGCGTATTTTTCTATGTTAGGACCGCGATGCGATGAAATAGTGCAGAGTATAATTAAATCGTGCAAAATAAAGGTAACGCAGAGTTGTTAGAAGCGAAAGTATTGAAGCACCGTTCCCATATCAAATGCTTCTACAAGATTGCAGATAAGTTTCATTGCGAATTTTTGCATTTCTAATAAAGTATTTTGCTCTGGTCACAGCGTATTTTGCAATGTTAGAACTGCGATGTGATGAAATACTGCAGAGTACGATTTAATTGTGCAAAATGAAGGTAACGCAAAGTTGTTAGAAGTCAAAATATTGAAGCACCGTTCCAATATCAATTGCTTTTTCAACCGCGTATTTTGCTATGTTAGAATACGAACGATGAAATAGTGCAGAATATGATTAAATCGTGCAAAATGAAGATAACGCAGAGTTGTTAGAAGCCAAAGTATTGAAGCGTCGTTTCATTGCAAATTTTTGCGTTTCTAGTACAATATTTTGCGCTGGTCGCCGCGTATTTTGCTATGTTAAAACCACGATGCGATGAAATACTGCAAAGTATGATTAAATCGTGCAAAATAAAGGTAACGCAGAGTTGTTAGAAGCCAAAGTATTGAAGCACCGTTCCAATATCAATTGCTTCTACAAGATTGCAAATAGGCTTCATTGCGATATATTACATTTTTAGTAAAATCTTTTGCGCCGGTCACCGGTGACCACCGTGGCAGTCAACGTGTTAAAAGTCCGACAGTGTTACTTGTTACGGAAGGGGAAAGTGTAAAAGTGAAAAACGAAGATAACAGTATCGGTTCTCGAGCGTTTCGTCTTGTCGCGGCTATCCTGAAGAGTTCTCAAGGTATCGAAAGACGAGATTCGATTGAGCCTTCTCTTCCTTTCTCCTCCTTCATCCTCTCCACTTATCCCTCTTTCTCTGTTTTACCGTAATCCCCGACGCTAGTCTAATCGAGACGAGATTCCAACGCGTATTTTTCTCGATACGTCGATCTTTCACCACCGACATTATTGCGGAATAAAATTTCGATCGGTGATTCGAGTTCGAGTGCTGTTCGATCGGTCGCTTGGCTCTCGCAAGTTCGTGAATTTGTTACATTGCGAATAGCCCCCGATATTACCTTCTTTCCCTACTAAGTCAACCGGATTTTACTTAAGACTTCAGTCCGTATTCTGGCATTTTTATGAACACTCGAACAGCGTATATGAATTGCGTTTTCCAGTTATTTCCGCGTAATCCTGTATGAGTTATTTGTCGCAGCGAGTAGCCAGCGAATATTCATGAGTCTGAAGGTAAAAAGTGCATTGGAGTAAAGCGTACGCGATCGATGCAAATTCTCCCGTAAGATCCGCTAATCTGTGATCCGTCAGGGAGAGGATCTTTAAAGGCTCGTAAAGTGAGGCGAGAAAAGAGCAGCGAGAGGGTCAAGATGGCGGAGGGACATAAATCTCCGGTCATCGTTCTTAGCGCGATGGCCAGCTACGGATGTGCGGAAAATCGGCGGCAAAGAAGGGAACTCTGCTGGTGCCCGACGAACTCGACAGCAGGGGGGAAGTGTCGGTAGATAGGAGGCGAAGGAATGGAAAGAAAACATCGGAAGATATAAGGACGGGCACGTGAAGAGGCAAGGGAGGCGACAGAAATATACGCACTGTACATTCTATGACCATGACGGCAAGAAAACGAAGAACCCCGTAAAAGTACGTCTACCTCAACCTATGCATCTTAAAGCACGAAGACACTCATTTATCTCAAGTAGTTACACAAGCGATCACAATGTATCACGCTAATTAACACTTTAAAGACCACTACGAAATCTATAAAAAAATACGCCTGGGACCGCACGTTTTTGGGAAACTTGTACATTACAAACAACCATAACTTTGTTATTTATGAAGCAATTTTTGTCAAACTTTCAGAAATGGTATAATTGGAAGTAGTTTCGATAGTATTAAAAAAATTTTGTTTTTTAATAATTATCATAATATTTTTACTGAGAAATGAAAGTACGAAAAAGACATGAAAGCAATCGAGTTTAACACATTGCCTGCCACGGTGGTCACCAGAGATCGGTGCAAAAGATTTCACTAAGAATGCAAAAAATTTGCAATGAAGCCTGTTTGCAGTCTTGTAAAAGCAATTGATATTGAAACGGTGCTTTAATACTTTAGATTCTAACAATTCTGCGTGTTTGTGCTTAGTGAAAGTGTACGGCACTTCTGCTGCAAGCCGCGCAGCCCTATCCAAAAATGCACTTCCACTTCGAGAGCTCCAGCGCCGCCATTTTGAAGCAAAAACACAAGAGTTTTTTTTTATACATTAAAGTATGCACATTAACCGCCTTGAAGCCAAATTTCGATACGTTATATCATGTAATTAAAAAAAATTCCTAAATTTACCCTATGTTTTTAGGCGTTAAGCTAGATGTTACCCCTTAACCCTTCTTTGCATGATTTTTTCTTTATTGGTGAAATAAATCAAGGTGATATAATTCATGTTCAAAATTAAAGGAAAAATGGTTAAAAAAATCTTAGTACATATTTATAGTATAAATTTAGCAAAAAACAATATGATGGCAATTTCCATCATCATGCAAAGTCAGATTAACACGTTCACGCCGGCGTGACCCACCGGTGGGTCACGCTCGACAGTCCCATCGGGCGTGAACATTTGTTTACATGCCGCTCACCATCAAAAATATAGTTTGTTTAGTAAGTGGACAAAATTGCCGTATAGTTGAAAGTTTAAATAATTGAATTTTAAATAATTGAAACAAGCAACAATCGTGCGCCACCAAATGAAGTGCTGCATGAATTCGAGCGCCGCCTCACAGCGAAAAACATGAAAATCGGCCCCGGCGTGAACGTGTTAAAGTGAACTTGTTCTTTTATATAATTTTTGGGCATTCAATGTTATGATGGAAATTTCCACCATCATGCAAAGAAGGGTTAAACGCAATCACTTGCGCACCGCGCACCTTACAATCGTATCTCTTTTTCGCGACTAAGGAAAAATTGCAGCGCGCAGATATTGACGAAAACCCGAGCGCAGGCGAATGTTAAAAAAATCTACCGGTTCGCGGAAATCCATAAATTCCGCGGAACGGGACAAAAAGATCGAAGCGGCAGGCAGGGCATGGGTGCGTACTGGTGTGGGTACTTGTTCTTTTATATAATTTTTGGGCATTCAACGTTATGATGGAAATTTCCACCATCATGCAAAGAAGGGTTAAACGCAATCACTTACGCACCGCGCACCTTACAATCGTATCTCTACCTTGCACGCGACTAAGGAAAAAATTGCAGCGCGCAGATATTGACGAAAACCCGAGCGCAGGCGAATGTGCAAATCTACCGGTTCGCGGAAATCCATAATTCCGCGGAACGGGACAAAAAGATCGAAGCGGCGGGCAGGGCATGAGTGCGTACTGGTGTGGGTACTACGCAGATACATTCCACAAAGGCGCCGTGAAATCACGCGAGTCTGTTACTATTATAATGTCCCCTCCGACGCGTAATTGCTCCGGCGGGAGGAAAAAGCTTCCCCCCGATGTCTTCGTGTCCCGTGGTAACTCCAAATAAGGATAACAACCTACCGGTACCACCAGCCCGAGTGGCCTCGCGCAATCAGGACATTAATCGTGACGTAAAGAGAGAAAAAGGGCTGACAATGGCCGGTAAGCTATTACGGTAACGAAAGCGTGTTCGAATATTTTTATTTACACGGAGAAGGGGTCGCCAGTGTCAGCGCGGTCTGAGGGATTGAAATGGTCTCCGCGTTGTAAATAAATCTAACCGATCAAACTCATCGTACTTTCGTGCCACATTAATCCTTTGTCGTAATACTAGTTTGGTGGAGAGTCTGAATAATTGGTGCCGGCGGCGATGGCAATAGATCTCAGCTAATCAGAACAGAACATAGGACGAGTATGAATGAATGGAAATAAATAACTGCAAAGCGCGCAACTATTTTCCATCCGATACCAATCTGCTGTAAGAATGTACTATCTGTTTGATGGTGTTTATGGCTGATACGATTTCGTAAATTAGGCCTTCGCTTAAAAGTATCGTCGAATTATTGCTACCCATTGCAAATGTTTTGGATCTTTAATAAAATCTCTTGCGCTGATCACTGGTGACCATGACGGTAGTCAAAGTGTTAATGCCTTCTTTAATAATAATTATATTGCAACTACTTATGTTAGGAACGATTGTATAAATGTGCGGCCCCGCAAAGTGTTAAAAATATCGTCGAATTATTGCTACCCATTGCAAATAGTTTGGATCTTCAGTAAAATCTCTTGCGCTGATCACTGTGACCATCACGGTAGTCAAAGTGTTAATGTCTTCTTTAATAATAATTATATTGCAACTACTTATGTTACGAACGATTGCATAAATGTGCGGCCGGCAAAGTGTTAAAAGTATCGTCAAATTAGCCGACTTTCCTCTAACCGACCGAATTGTTGTTCCTACACACATTTATAGCTGCGTTTAAATCCCTCAGTATCCGGGACACGGTCAAAAAACGGTCGGTATCATTTTCTCGAACCCCAGAAGAGCCCACACGACCCATCGAACGTCGGCACTCAACAGAGGGACACCGCGACAAGGGAAGTGGGGTAAAAAAATTTGCGAATAGGGTGGCTCAGACAACACTGGGAAGTCACAAAGCCCGAGGGTGCTAGAAAGTGGAAAGGGAATGGCCAGGCAAACTAGCCGTGCAACAGACAAAGACCCGAAATAAAGGGAATAAACAAAGACCAGGGTGACGAAAGAAGATGCAAATGATACGTAAGAAGAAGTGAAAGAAAAGGACGTGACGATAGCAGCAGGTAAGGAAGACACTAAAGCAAAACTGCGAACGATAGACAGAAATGGACGAAAGGTAAGAAACCGACGTAAACGACAGCAGCGGAAACGAAACAGTGAAAGAGACAGAGAGGGAAAGGAAGGTGGACAATTGCAGAACGCAGACGGCGAGCGAGAGAAAGGAAGACACGGTCTACGGTGGACAATGCGGGAAAAGGAAGGAAAAAAACGGAGACAGAAATTATGGTAAGGCGCCTCGTTTCGGTTCATAACGACCTTCGGCCCCGTCGGTACCGCTTTTTGTGGGCCTTCGGGGTAAAGGAGAGTCGTCGACTACTTATCCCACAATGAGGACCGCCGCCACGCCAGGAGGTGGTCCCTGACCGGAATAACGAGCCGAAAGACAGGAAAATAGGAAGAGAAAGCGGGAGAGAGAAAGACAGACTCGCCGGGATGCGGCGAAAACGAGATAGTGTATCTAAGCAGCTAATGTGCAACTGCGGCCAGATGCCGGCGGTGAATCTTCGCGCGTCCTTCGCTCTGTTTCACTTTACTACACTTTTCACTTTGCCACCACCGTTCAGCGACCTTCTATCAGAGCGTAACGATCCCTGAAATTGTTTGCACCCTGCATGCTAGAGCGTTCCGTGTGAGTCCATAAGGGAATTTGTATGATATGGGAGAAACACGGCAATACTGTGATAGTTAATACTTTGACAGGCACCATAGTCACTGGTGACCGACCCAAAAGATTTGAAAATCCAAAATATTCGCGATGGGTAGTAATAATTATTTTACAAATTGCAGTTATTGTTAGAATAGTGATGCGATCCTTTGGTCTCCAATACCTGCACATTATTTCCGTTTTTCATAATTCAGTCTTGGTAGTATTTCATAGCATCACCATTCTAATACAGCAAAATACGCACGGCAGTTAACGTGTTAACACTAAACATACCGGTACTTACATTTCTTGCTACTGTATTTCCCGCTATTCTTACGATGAGGGCTCATTTGGCCCCTTATCAAATAAACGTTGATTATTGGAAAGAAATTCCTAATTTGTTAAAACGAAAAATTGAATAATCAAATGATATAAGAACTTACAGAAAGTGTTTCAACACTTTTACTGCCGCGATAATCACTGTTGACCGGCGCAAGAGATTTTACTGAAGATCCAAAATATTTGCAATGGGTAGGAATAACTAGTTTATAAATGCAGTTATTGTTAGTATAGTGATGCGATTCTGTGGTCTCCAATACCTACACATTATTTAGATTTTGTATAATTCAGTCAAACGCTGTAGTATTTCATAGTATCGTCATTCTAATACAGCAAAAGACGCACGGCAGTCAACGTGTTAAGGTTTCCGTGTAAGTACTGTGCCTTACATTATTATTAACATGAACATCGATTGATGTTGGTTAATTTTAAATAATCTTGAATCATTGGGTATCTCACTGTAATTTCCAGATTTTTCCAATGTAAAATTGTCACCGTAATGAGCAGCTGTCCCTCTCCATTATAATGATTTTGCGAGGCTCTTCGCTCTGGGTAATCATTACATATGTACAGCTCTTTTTGCAAAGTCCTGTCGTGAGTAAGCATTGACGTTGACGCGACGTGTGTCCCTGAGGCAACGTTTAAATTCAAGGAATGCCGATTTCATCGGGGTGCTAACGATTTCAGGAGTCGTCGCGTTCTCCCTCGTTATAGTTTTACCGTACCGACGAGGTGCAATAAATCGAAACTCGTTCGCATTGTCTCGTTTTTCGCTTCTTCACTCAACCGTCTACTTCGTTTGGCGTTCGCACTTGCGACGTTTCGTCATATTTGGCGCGAGTCAATTCTTGCGTGTACGGTTTAGTCGCAGCGTAACCCAATAAAATCCGACAGATACGTCGCAAGACCCTGAGTAATTACGTGATATGTTCAAATCAGTGGTACTTTAATGTACGTGATATATCGGCGGCCTTGCTTCATAACTGAGTGTATTAGACGCAGGATATTTATGTTTTTCCAGTAAGTTGTTTTGATGCATGCCACATTGTAGGCACTTTGGGACAATCCGCTGTAACAATAACTTACTGCAATGCTGCAAATTGTTTTTTTTTTTGTTAGGTTGCCACATCTGTCATTAACGTTCCCACCAAATGTCAGCATCATAGCTTGACATTTGTAAAAGTTATACCGTGTTGAGTACATCTACCTTTGTGCGTGTTTTCGATTTTTTACATATTTGAAAGTGGCATCAACTTTGGATCAACGAATTTGTATAAAATTTTGCGCGAAAAACGGATTTAACGGTCCGCAAACCTTGGAAATGTTGGAGAAGTGTTTCGGCAACGATACTCTTTCGAGATCAAACGTTTTTCGGTGACACGAACGCTTCCGAAGAAACCACGTTGTTTTCAGTCGAAAAAGAAGGTGATGCTCACGGTTTTCATACATTACAACGGTGTTGTGCATCATAAATTCTTGCCAAAGCAACAGGCAGTCAACAAAATGTATTATTTGGGCGTAATGAGACGTTTGCGTGAAACAATTCGCCGAAAAAGACCGAATTTGTGAGCAAACAACTCGTGGATTTTGCACCACGATAACCCACCGTCGCACAATGCAATCCTTATTCGCGAGTTTTTGACCAAAAATAATACGAATACTATTCACCAGCCTCCGAATTCACCGGATTTAGCTCCCTGCAACCTTTTTCTGTTTAACTGACTTAAAAAACCGCTTCGCAGAATGCGTTACAGCACTCGGAAGAATCTTATGGAAAAATCGAAGACGGTTCTGATGGACATACCAAAAATTGAATACCAGCGATGTTTCGATGATTGGATCAAGCGCTGGTTTAAGTGCGTTACAGTCGATGGGGAATACTTTGAAGGGGACGATATCAATTATAATGGATAAACTTGTATTGTGTGTTTTCGATTTTATGAATAAAGTCCTAAAACTTTTTGATCAAGGTGGTATTTGAAAAAGCAGACATAACGCTTTCTTAGATACATCGTTCTTGAGGAAAGATTGGATGATTGGATCAAGCGCTGGTATAAGTGCGTTACAGTCGATGGGGACTACTTTGAAAGGGACGATATCAATTATAATGGATAAACTTGTATTGTGTGTTTTCGATTTTATGAATAAAGGCCTAAAATTTTTTGATCAAGGTGGTATTTGAAAAAGCAGACATAACGCTTTCTTAGATACATCGTTCTTGAGGAAAGATTGCATGATTGGATCAAGCGCTGGTATAAGTGCGTTACAGTCGATGGGGATATATATATATATATATATATATATATATATATAGGTGGTATACATATATATATAATACTAGTAAATAGTAATGTATGCAATAAATGTAAAAAATACTTGTGAATAAAACATCGACGTTAAGTACTGAGACAGTTGTAATACCATTAAAGTAAAAGTATATATATATATATATATATATATATTACTAAATATATATATATATATTACTAGTATTTTTACTGTATTCATATTCAAATTTTTACTCGAATACTTCAATGACCTATCCATTTAACCCGTTCTGCATAAGTAACTTGACAATAAAGTGACAATCATTACCGAACCCCTGAGTAAATAAGGCAAACAATGCCAAATACAATTAAATGACTTTTTCTCGAAGAATAACGTTTCCCACTTGGTCACGTTCGAAGTCAACTTTCGCGCTGCCGCGCTTACTCGCGTTCCGACATATACTTACATCGTGTGACGTCCATATTTGAGGGCGGCGAGAGGACAGAGTGACGCCAGTAATGAAGGACAGCAAGCGTGTAAATCTCGCGCTCGACGCACGGTCACTCTCGACTTTCCCGGCTCTTATCTACGCGTCGTAAAGCAAGCTCTGGCAAGAGAGCGATCTTGCTACTCTTACAATCTCCTCTTCTTCCCCTTCTCCGGGCGTCTCACTTTGATGCACTCTGCTGCGTCTCCGTTCAGAACCGAGAAGGGGCTTTAACGATCCCCGCAATCGTTCGTTTACCCGCTGATCGACGCACGTTTTGCGATTCGGTCGTCACGATAGCGTTTCAGGCTTGAGCAACCGATACCGAGCCAGATCGATATCCGGTGATAGGAGCCAAACGCGTGGAATGTTGTTTATAGCTTTACATTTGTTCTTTCATAGCCAGATATCGGGCCAAGTAGTGTCTTCCCATGTTTTAATATCAGATACGTTGCACCGTATTGACAGACTTAACACGTTGACTGCCAAGCGTATTTTGCTATGTTAGAATCGCGATGCGGTGAAATACTGCGGAGTATAATTAAATCGTGCAAAATAAAGATAATGCAGAGTTGTTAGAAACCAAAGTATTGAAGCACCGTTCCAATATCAATTGTTTTTACAAGATTGCAAATAAGTTTCATTGCGAATTTTTCGCATTTTTAGTAAAATCTTTTGCATCGGTCACCGGTGATCACCGTGGCAGTCAACGTGTTAACACGTGTTAACACGTCGGTGACCGGCGCAAAAGGTCTGACGAAAAATTCAAAAAACACCCAATCGGTAGCATTTACAGTTTTGTAAATAGAATTAATATTAAACAGTGATTCAATTCTTTGGTCTTCGATACCTTCGCATTTTTTTTTATTTTGCACAATGCAATCATATTTTGTAGTACTTTATCACGTTGCGGTTTTAATGTAGGATAATACGCCCGGCAGTCAAAGTGTTAATATTAAATAGAGATTCAATTCTATGATCACCGATATCTTTACATTCTTTTTATTTTGCACAATTCAATCATATTCTGTAATACTTCATCATGTCGCGGTTTTAATACAGGAAATACGTCCGGCAGTCGAAGTGTTAATATTAAATAGTGATTCAGTTCTTTAGTCTCCGATACCTTCGCATTATTCTCATTTTGCACAATTGAATCATATTCTGTAGTACTTCATCGCGTCGCGGTTTTAATATAGTAAAATACGCCCGTAAGTCAACGTGTTAAAAGATGTTTCCCGAAAAGGGATCTTTTACTATTGAGGACGTCGCACGCCGCCATCGATTAATTTAGCTAAGTAAAACATCGCTGATCCCGTGATATCAGCAAAACGAATGGCTTCGTCTGACCAGCTGGAAATAATGTACATAATATGCATCCCATATTGTCGATTATCACAAATTTACATTTACATATTACGTCTGCCGTATACTATCCAAATTAAATGATCAACTAGTGTTACCCGGTAAATTGGACGCTTCCTTAACACGTTGACTGCCAAGCGTATTTTGCCATGTTAGCATCGCGATGCGATGAAATTCTGCAGAGGTTGATTAAATCGTGCAAACTGAATCTAACGCAGAGTTGTTAGAAGCCAAATTATTGAAGCACCGTTCCAAGATCAGTTGCTTTTACAAGATTGTGAATCGGCTTCTTTGCGAATTTTTTGCGTTTCTAGTAAAATATTTTGCGCTGGTCCCCGCGTATTTTGCTATGTTAGAACCGCGATGCGATGAAAGTTAGACGCCACATTATTGAAGCACCGTTCCAAGATTAATTGCTTTTACAAGATTGCAAATCGACTTCATTACGAATTTCTTGCATTTTTCGTGAAATCTTTTGCGCCGGTCACTGGTGACCCCCGTGGCAGTCAACGTGTTAAGAAGTATTGCAGAACTAACCGACTTTCCTCTTTCCAAGCGAATCACAAGTGACAAACGGGATCGTTCACAAGAGCCGCCCGAAGTTTGGGGACAGTGAAATAATGGACGAAAAAGTAAATTGAAATAAAGCGCGCGTGACCGGCACGTCTGTACGAAACTTTTCACACAATCCAACTCGGGCCTCGGTCAGGTCTCGTGACCGAGAAGCGGAACAACAGCGCTTTTGCTCGACACACATAGGACCCGACACTGTCCTCGTTAGACCCCCCCCCCCCCAACTTCCCCCTCGCGACGATATTTCAGCGTCGCGGCGACAACGACGATTAACGTCCTCTCGAAATTGTGACACTGGGCAGCACCAATTTATGAGACAGGCTGCACTTAATTTTCAACAACCACGCGCTCGCCATTTCCGAAAATATTTGCCTCGTCCGTCTACGCGCGTTCGCTCCTTCGCGCTCACGGATTTCTGTGTCGCGGTAATTGACCGACCGTCGCGCGAAAATGGCGCGGGATGAAGAATTCAGCGGCGTGAATTTGAGATGCGACCGTCTCTTGTCCCAGGCGAGCACATGCGCGTGCGATCGGTGATGCCAAAAGTTAATCGCGGTAAAGTACTCTGAAAAACTCAGTTTAACGCTTTAAGGACCGCTAAGGGATCTGTAAGAAATACGCCTGGGAACGCAGGTTTGTTGAAACTTGTACGTTAGGAAAAATCATAAGTTTGTTATTTATGAAGCAATTTTCGTGAAACTTTCAGAAATTGTATGAATGTATACTTTTAATTTTGTGAAACTTTCAGAATTGTATAGATTAACACATTGACTGCCGTGCGTATTTTGCCGTATTAGAACGGCGATGCTATGAAATATAATACTACAGCGTTTGACTGAATTATGCAAAATGTAAATAATGTGCAAGTATTGGAGGTCAAAGAATCGCATCACTATTCTACCAATAACTGCATTTATAAAATAGTTATTACCACCCATTGCGAATATTTTCGATCTTCAGTCAAATCTCTTGCGCCGGTCACCGGTGACCCCCACGGCAGCCAACGTGTTAACACGTTGACTGCCGTGCTATATTAGAACGGCGATGCTATAAAATACTGCAGTGTTTAACTGAATTATGCAAAATGTACATAATGTGCAGGTATTGAGGACCAAAGGATCGCATCATTATTCTAACAATAACTGCATTTATAAAATAATTATTGCTACCCATTGCGAATATTTTGGATCTTCAGGAAAATCTCTTGCGCCCGTTAGCGGTGACCATCACGGCAGTCAAAGCGTTAACAAATAAATTTGTATGACATTTATAGAAATTGTAAACGAAGTTGCATTTTAGGTATTATTTCAAAAAATTGTTTAAAAAATGATTTACAGAAATTATCATTAAATTTGATTTAAAAGTGAATTTTATCAGAGTTTGTAGTAGTTCTATAAAGTACAATACTGCGTGAAGAATTTTTCTCTATGAAGAGGAACCACACAAAATTTACATAAGTATCGCGATTCGCTTCGTTTTCTATTGAATACTGAGGTAAATACTTAAATAGACAAAATAGATACAATGTATCGAAGTGAGGGACATGTAAAGACAGCGTGTAGAAAACACGAGAAACCTTGTGAGCCGTCCTTAAAGTGTTAAGCTACACGTGTATAAAGTTTCTATGCCGTGCACTTCTATGCTGGTGCGCTCGTTCGAAGTATAATCTAGGGCGTGAAGTAGCACTGCGTTTTCATTATATCATGCTTTGATACGCTTTTGGCGAATCTATGGAGAATTTAGAACAGCCCAATGTGCGGTATTTTGTCACGCCTTTGGAATCTGAGAACAGAAGAAGGAAGTGTCGCGAAGTTGAGGTCAACGGAGATCCCTTATTACGTCCAAAACCAACGAGCAGAACCAAGGGATGACTTACCCCACGGATGGACGGGAGTTAAGTCGCTTGTTCCTACGGATCCAAGATAACGGCACCAGTTGCGCATTTCCAGACGGCGAATTCTTTTGCGTTCGCGGGAGGGCAATACTTTTGTTACGTTCGAAACAAAGTCTCACGTAAAAGCGGCCAAGGACCTATGATAACTGACATCTAACAGAAGAAGTAAGCAATGTTCCACTTTCTACAACCATGTAGATGCATGTCCGGTAGATCTTTCGTACTACTTTTACCCCCTTTCGCTACGGCGGAGTTTGACGCGTATACACAATTACGCTACATAGTGGTTAAAATACGAATGGGCTCTGCGCCGCAAACAAACTGTAACCCTTGATAGTTTTTCGCAGATTCCGTTACTAATTCTCTTAACACGTTGACTGCGAAGCGTATTTTGCTATGTTAGAACTGCGATACGATGAAATACTGCAGAGTATGATTATGTCGTGCAAAATGAAGGTAATGCA
Source organism: Cryptocheilus praepositus (assembly GCA_033815515.1). NCBI lineage: Eukaryota > Metazoa > Arthropoda > Insecta > Hymenoptera > Pompilidae > Cryptocheilus > Cryptocheilus praepositus. The sequence continues at coordinate 253,446 of JAWWQZ010000093.1, forward strand.
GAGTTGTTAGAAGCCAAAGGATTGCAGCATTATCAGTTGCTTTTACAAGATTGCAAATAGGCTTCATTGCGAATTTTTTGCATTCTTAGTCAAATCTTTTGCAACGGTCACCGCGTATTTTGCTATGTTAGAACCGCGATGCGATGGAATACTGCAAAGTATGATTAAATCGTGCAAAATGAAGGTAACGCAGAGTTGTTAGAAGCCAAAATATTGAAGCACCGCTCCAATATCATTTGCTTTTACAAGATTGCAAACAGGCTTCATTGCGAATTTTTGCATTTCTAGTAAAGTATTTTGGGGTGATCACCGCATATTTTACTATATTAGAACTGCAATGCGATGGAATACTGCACAGTGTGATTAAATCGTGCAAAATGAAGGTAACGCAGAGTTGTTAGAAGCCAAAGTATTGAAGCACCGTTCCAATATCAATTGCTTTTACAAGATTGCAAACAGGCTTCATTGCGAATTTTTGCATTTCTAGTAAAGTATTTTGGGGTGATCACCGCATATTTTACTATATTAGAACTGCAATGCGATGGAATACTGCAGAGTGTGATTAAATCGTGCAAAATGAAGGTAACGCAGAGTTATAGAAGCCAAAATATTGAAGCACCGCTCCAATATCATTGCTTTTACAAGATTGCAAATAGGCTTCATTCCGAATGTTTTGCATTTCTAGTAAAATATTTTGCGCTGGTCATCGCGTATTTTGCTATGTTAGAATCGCGATGCGATGAAATACTGCAGAGTATGATTAAATTATGCAAAATGAAGGTAACGCAGAGTTGTTAGAAGCGGAAGTGTTGAAGCACCGTTCCAATATCAATTGCTTTTACAAGATTGCAAATAGGTTTCATTGCAAATTTTTTGTATTTTTAATAAAATCTTTTGTACCGGTCACTGGTGACCACCGTGGCAGTCAACGTGTTAATATGAATATGGGCCGTTATTGAAACAATAGAACAGAATAATGTCAGTTATTCTGGAGGTACTGTGACATTTTTACAGGTGACTATAGTCACCAGTAGAACACAGCAAGTGCTTTACGGCGGGTGACTATAGTCACCGTTAGTAGCGAAAGGGTTAATTTTCTAACTACAGACGCACCGCAATGTCTGCATCTAACCTCCCCGATCGTATATGATTACAAACGAAAGAAAGGACGTTCATTTTGTTGCGCCGTACCTGCGACAGCAGTATAGTATGATATTTCAGGTAATAGAACATACGGTATTTGCCCCTTTCTTATTACTCATGCATCCAAGTTTTTCCTATCCCCACATCACCACTCAGCTCTTTAGGAATATTCCATACCTAAAACATTCTCTGGTCATTGGCATTGCCATTTTCACACATTCTGTTCTAAAACCTTGCTCAGTACTCATTAAGACTCAAAACCTCGACCACATTTAACCCTTTGAATGCTATGGACGCATACATGCGTCCACTAAAGCTATCAGCTTGGACTATGGGTGCATCTATGCGTTTGCCAAGTTTTTCGATCTCTAACTTGTTGCAGTCATAATTATTAACGTATGAGAAGAATACACGTATGACCCTCATCAAACAACTTTGTTGCATTATTTAATTCGGCGTGACTGTAGAATTATAATTGTAATTTAGTTGCGCCTTGTAAAATCTATTACCAAACTTCACACTGGCAAAACAGTATTCCGTCCTTAGCGAGTGCCTCAGCTGAAAGTATTCAGTAATTAAAGGGTTAATGACAGCACACCGCCTATACCAGAGGTATTTCCGACAAAACCTAAAAACATGAACGAATAAGCGACCTACCAGGGCGCTCCTAGAATTCGTGTTCGCGTATCTCCGGGAATCTTCAGCATGTACGTTTGTGCCACTAGTTTCCGAGAGCATATTTGCCACCTGGCGAGAACAGTGTCTCTCCTGAAGTCGGTTCCACGTCGTCCCCTACCCAACGATCGCCTCCTTCCTTTCCCACTTGCGCGACAAAAACTAGTCGCATGCTTAGCTAAATGCCCTCCCGTTCCTCCTGGCCTTGGCCCTCGTCCTTTTAGAAAGAACCTGGATGGCGACTTTCATCCGCGGACTTGACTTCTCGCGCGTCACGTAGCTGCCAATTTCCCGGTGGTCACGGAAGCGAGTAATTTCACAATCGACAAATTCACCGCTTCATTTTGTGAGGCAATAAAGCAAAAATGTTTTTAGAATAATTCCGCCTGTAGGCTGGGTTAGGGAAGTATTCTATTCGCCATTTTGTGACGGTAGAATAAGACTTGGGCTAACGGGTTTGCAAAAGTAATGTTCGTATTATTGCTCGTTATCGTCTGCTGGGAAGATGGTCCTAAACTTAATATTAAGCCGACCGCGTGCGCGTAAATGAATGGTAGGGTTTCCACTACGCATTTTTCGCAAGCAACGCGAACTAATATTCACTATTTTAACACATTGACTGTCATGATGGTCACCGGTGACCGACGCAATAGATTTTACAATGGGTAGCATTATTATTTTATAAATGCAGTTGTTGTTAGAATAGTGATGCGATCGTTCGTCTCCAATACCTGTACTAATCCAGTAAAATACGCTTGGCATTCAACGTGTTAAATCAAAGAAGTAGGAAAGTTGTTTAAGTGGCAAAGTATGCAATTTTACCTTGCAGCAACACTTTCATTGAACAATCCCAAATATTGTTTATAGAAAACATGAAATTAAAAGTATATAACAATTATTTTATTTACATTTTGCAAAATTCAATCAAAGGCTGTAGTATTTTACAGCGTCGCCGCTTTAATATAGCAAAATACGCACGGCAGTCAACGTGTTAACACTAAACGTACCGGTACTTACATTTCTTACTACTATACTTCTCACTATTCTTAGCATGAGGGGTCATTTGACGCTTTGTGAAATAAACGTTGATTATCACAAGGAAATTCCTAATTTGGTAAAACGAGAAATTGAATAATCAGATAATATAAGAATTTAGAGAAAGTGTTTTAACACTTTGAGTGCTGTTATGGTCACCGGTGACCGACGCAAGAGATTTTACTGAAGATCCAAAATATTCGCAATGGGTAGCAATTATTATTTTATAAATGCAGTTGTTGTTAGAATAGTGATGCGATCGTTTGGTCTCCAATACCTGCACTAATACAGTAAAATACGCTTTGCATTCAACGTGTTAAATCAAAGAAGTAGGAAAGTTGTTTAAGTGGCAAAGTATGCAATTTTACCTTGCAGCAACACTTTCGTTGAACAATTTCAAATATTGTTTATTCGAAACATGAAATTAAAAGTATATAACAATTATTTTTTGTAAGCTGTTCAAAAAGTATAGGTAATAAAGTTTGAAAATGAAGAACATTACAGATGACTCAAGATAAATAGCACGATCCAAACATGAAATAACAAAATAGTAATGCGTTTTAATATTTTTTTACAGTTTGGTATCGTTCACAGCATGCCAGTTCATACAGTGGATTGTGCGTTTTTTTAATATTTACTTGTCACACCTCATACCGCTATAACTTTATTTAGTCCCAACCGATTGCGTAACTTTTTAAGTAATTTTCAACACTAAATTGGTAGATATTTTGTTCGTCAGTAATTGCGAACAACTCCAGAAAGGAATACTGATAATAACAGAAAAAAGGAAACCGATTTCCTTTAAAGTGGGGAGATCCCCTCGATCGGTCGGCTAAGTGTTAAGGTCGGCACTACGCGTCATAGTATTGCAAAGATAAAATAACGCGATTCGAATGGGTGCAGGTTAGATAAAACTGAATGATGGCCGTGGTATAGTGATTAACCATAATGTAGCGATAACGTAGTTGTGATAACATTATCGTGTTATCGATAATGCCTGGGTAATAAGCGTGTATCAATTTTACCTGCGACACTACTTTATGCTTGGTGAAATGCCTTCCATTTGCATTCCACCATTCGAACGAATAATTCCGAATTGTTTCTTATCGTAGTAGAAGATTATTACATTTTGAACAAAATGCCTACGGATTTCCATCAAGTTGAAAATCTATATTGGAGAATCGTACTGGACCCACTGTTTCTTGTAGCAGAAGATAAGCACGTTTACATCGAAACATTCCGAGATATGCATTTAATTGAAAATTTTTCCTTAAGAACGAAGTATCTAAGAAAGCGTTATGTCTGCTTTTTCAAATATGTTTTCTGTAGTGACTGTAGTTTTTGCCGTTACTCGTCAACGTGTTAACGATCTTTTATTGCTACTTTTCGGGACATGCAACGTTCAATTTTGTGTGCCACGTCGTGTGTGATGCGATTCACTGTTACGAACTATAATTTGCATATATATAAATACTTGTAAGTACTACTAAGTTTCAAAGATTCTCAGCGTTTTCGAACGTACGCGCGGTAGAACATTATATTTTACATATAGCATCATGTGTAATGCGATTTACTTTATGCACAATAGTTTGTTTACCTACAACTACTTGTAAGTATTTCCCACTTTCAAAGATTCGTATAAATTTGTCGGTTGTTAGTGGTATGGTTAGAAGTACTAATAATTTTCAATTGCTACCTTTCGGTATGTGCAATGGTAAATAGTGTACTGCATACGATATCACGTGTAATGCGATTTGTCATTGCGTATTATGCTTTGCCTGCACCATAACTAACCATAAGTACTTATGAGTTATTATATATACTATTAGGTTTACCGGAAAGTTCTGTTCGCAAATGTTATCTCAAATTTCAACACATATGAAAGTGTTCACTTGAAACATACATTGCTACCTTTCTTTACCATTCAATTTCTACACATGCACTCATCAAAATGTATTGAAACAGTGATTTCGTCATTTCAGTAGTATATATTGAAAATTGGTTGTTACGTAAAAACTGCGAAATATGGCATCTTATGGTGATTTTCACTCTAAATGAACTTACGTATATAATACTAAGTATATAAACTTAGTATATAATATAATATATTACACATATTCGATTAAAATCTTCTAAATTTAGTAGCGGCCAGTACGTACCTTCCTTCAGAGTGAAAATCCCCATAAGATACCATATTTCGCGGTTTTTACGTAATAACCGATTTCCAATATTTACTACTGAAATGACGAAATTATTCTTGCAGTACATTTCGCTATCTCAGTATGGTATATATTGAAAATGTGTTATTTTCTTTTAATACGAGAACGGACAAAAGTTTTCGGTAGACCTAATACATGAGGAGAATACGGGTGACGCGGCAGTCAACGTGTTAACGGAAATTTGTGAAACAATCTGCCCGACTTCTCGACCGGACGGACCAAAGAAAAGAGACAAGAAGGCAGGAGATACGACGTGTCTAGCGTCGACACGATCCTTGCATTCGAAAGGAGCTTCGAGGTGGATCGAATGGCGCACGAATGTACCGCATGGCCGGGAAGCGAGGCTTTTTAAACGTCGGCATTCCGGTATTGCGGCTGCAGCCGGAATGCCCGGCTGCCGTGTAATTGGTCATTCGACTTCGGTCTATGATCTCTTTTTTAAACACCGACCTTTCGTTCGCGGCTAGTGTCTCAAAACGAAAGCATAGCTGTGCGTGGGATCGAGAGAAAAGCACTTTCCACGTTGTAGTAATATTGCTTAACCAGCGATCTCTTTGCAGAGCGCGATAATCAACCGATGACGGGTATAGTCGTCAAACCAGAGTAAGTGTCGCTGTTGAAATATTGGGTCAAAAAGACGACTTTATTTTATAAAATGAACAATTTTATTTCTAATATTTACGTAGTTGCTTAACCCCTTAACCTATAACTACGGGCATAGCCAGTAGTAGATGATCGGACCAAACGTAAATATTACAGGCATAGCCCGTAATAGATGATCGGGCCAAAAGTGAATATTACGGGCTATGTTCGTAATACGATGATCGGGACAAATATAAATATTAGCGGCGGCGCCCTCCTAAATTTATAAATATTTGTGGAAAATGTAATAAGTAATTACAACCTGATGTAATAATTGTGGTAGATAAAAGTACTACAAAAAGTTTATTTATCCAAAAATCAGTAATACAAAATTTATAATCTGCAATAGTGTGATACAATTCGTCACCGTACTAAACAAATTTTGCGAATGGCTCGAAGGCTGCACGAGCTTGTTTACGTTTTCGGCCCAAAATTCTCAAACGTGAATCGTAGATTAAGGGGTTAATATGAACATATATTACATACATAATAAACGGAAAACTTGGAAAAAATACTTAAATATCTGTAAAAGCAACTCTGACTGCACGAAATTATGACCAGTAAAACGAAGGAGAAATGGGATAGCGCGCACATGAGCTCTTTCCAGGAATTCAATACACTTTTTTTTGGGTTTGATACACCAAAATGAAATTGGGAATAACCAAAGATTCAGTGTCACTGCACTGTTAACAAGTTAACTTTCAGGAAGTTATAAATCCATCTCAAATTATTTCTAATTTTTATTTGGATGTTTCATTTCGTCTCAACCTCTAAACATTTTAAATATATTAAAATTTACGAATATACTTTATGTTTCATCAAAATTACAATTTAAATATCAAATTGTAACAAAATGTTAAACATGACGGATATAATCGTCATGACATAAAATTCTGCCACATCTCCATGACGGATACAGTCGTCAAACACACTTAACTGGTTAATCCATTCAACTTGAAACACGCAACATTTCTGCAGATGGTCGAGTGAGGCTGAAATTGAAGAAAAACAGAAACCCAAGATACAAGTACGTAAGTACTAGGATTAAAATATTACAGTCCTCCTTCCGTGCCAAGTGCGTGGCTCATGTAGCTCGGCATAATGTGTAACAATAACCAGTAAACGCTGCAGCTGTTCTGAGTAATGGGATACGTCAAACGTCCCTGGTCTCTCTGTTTGCGAACGGCATGCTAAAGTGCGTTGATAATGGAACACGTAGATTTGCATTTGAACAAATCGTTTTGTAAACGACCTAGCCGTGGAGACACCAGACCAAAAACAGAAACGCACACGACAGAACCGTAAAATAACCCGCATACGGATTCCATATCCAAAGCCTGAAAAATGCTGTTATTCTCCATGACAGGAATAAAGTAATAGAACTTTGTAACAGTATTTACGAATGTATTTTTAATAAATATCAGTGTAAACGCTAACCTTTGCAGTTGTACGAAACTTTGCTTCAATGCATTAATTATCCCAGTAGTAATCTTTGATTTCTTATCTTCCGATCTTGAAAATGGAGTTTGCGCAAGTTTGTGCCTGCATATTTATGCATGGATATGATAAGCGTAATAACTACGGAAATATTTTTTTTAATGACTTCTATGCAAATAACCGGTATTTTAAATTCATACTTCTACTTTTCCTTTCTTCTCAACCATTCTGTGTTGAAATAGAGTTTCACACGAAAGTGCGGAAGATGCATATTCGCCGCGTTACGCTGTTTATGCTTCAATACATGTTAGTAACGCATCGTGGCAGAAAGTCGATCGCGCAATGATGGTGTTTACCTTCTGGCGAGCAAAGAGTTGTACGCAAATAACCTATTCCTTAATCATTCCTCGACTCTTCCCGTCTTCTTAACTATTTTGCTTTCAAATGAAGTTTCGCACGGAAGTGTCCAACGTCCTCATTCGCCACGTGATGCCACATATATCTTATATTCCAACGTCGAGGTACATTGTGGCTGAAATTTGACCGCCAAGCGATTGTGTTCTTTCGCGAGCAATAGTTTATACACAAATAACCCATGCCTTGCTGCTTTTTCTACTTTTCCTTTGCTTTTACCCATTTTGTCTTTAAACGAAATTTGCATGTTGATGCGGAAAAAGCACATTGTCGCATCGTGTCCTACATGTTTCAATACTCGTTAGTGTCCACTGTACATATATCTTATATTCGATTGTGTTCTTTCGCCGGCAATAGTTTATACACAAATAACCCATGCCCTGTTCCTTCTTCTACTTTTCCTTTCCGTTCACCCATTTTGTTTTTAAACGAAACTTGCATGTTGATGCGGAAAATGCATATTCGCCGATTCGTGTCCTACATATATCTTATATTCGAACGTCTTTCACCCATTTTGTCACATCGTTAATGCTGAAAATGCATATTCGTCGCATCGTGTCCAACATTGTATTCGTTAGTGTCGGGTGTGCATATATCTTATATTCGATTGTGGACACAATCATTTATACACAAATACCCTATGCCTTGCACCTTCTTGTGCTTTTCCTTTGCTTTCACCCATTTTGTCTTTATACGAAATTTGCATGTTAATGCAGAAAACGCATATTCGCCGCATCGTGTCCTACATATATCTTATATTCGAACGTCGAGGCACATCGTTGCTGAAATTTGGCCGCCAAGCGATTGTATTCTTTCGCGGGCAATAATTTATACACAAGTAACCTATGCTTTGCTCCTTCTTCTACTTTTCCTTTGCTTTCACCGATTTTGTCTTTAAACGAAATTTACATGTTAATACGGAAAATGCATATTCGCATCGTGTCCTACATGTTTCAATACTCGTTAGTGTCAGGTATACATACATCTTATATTCGAATGTGTTCTTTTGCCAGCAATAGTTTATACACAAATACCCTATGCCTTGCCCCTACTTCTACGTTTTCTTTGCTTTCACCCATTTTGTCTTTAAACGAAATTTACATGTTAATACGGAAAATGCATATTCGCATCGTGTCCTGCATGTTTCAATACTCGTTAGTGTCGGGTATACATATATCTTACATTCGATTGTGTTCTTTCGCCAGCAATAGTTTGTACACAAGTAACCTATGCTTTGCTCTTTCTCCTACTTTTCCTTTGCTTTCACCCATTTTGTCTTTAAACGAAATTTGCATGTTAATACGGAAAATGCATATTCGCCGCATCGTGTCCTACATATATCTTATATTCGAACGTCGAGACACATCGTTGTTAAAATTTGACTGCCAAGCGGTTGTATTCTTTCGCGGACAATAATTTATACTTATTAACCTATGCTTTGCTCCTTCTTCTACTTTTCCTTTGCTTTCACCCATTTTGTGTTTAAACGAAATTTGCACGTTAATCCAGAAAATGCATATTCGCATCGTATCCTACATGTTTCAATACCCGTTAGTGTCGGGTGTACATATATCTTATATTCGATTGTGTTCTTTCGCGAGCAATAATTTATACACAAATACCCTATGCCTTGCACCTTCTTCTACTTTTCCTTTGCTTTCACCCATTTTGTGTTTAAACAAAATTTGCACGTTAATGCGGAAAATGCATATTCGCATCGTGTCCTACATGTTTCAATACTCGTTAGTGTCGGGGCGCAATAGGATGGAAGGTCGATCGCGAAACGGAGGTGTTTTCGTTCTGCCAAGCAAATCGATCGCCAGGGCCACAGAGAAACACAGGCACAGAGAGACGGATACGCGCGCAAGCAGACCACGTCGAAGGAAAGGAAGACGAGACGGAGGGAACGAGTAAACGGGAACTACAAACCGTTATCCCATCTGACACGGTGGACTGCACTAACCCACGTGATCGTATGGTTTGCAATCTCGAGTAGGATTATGACGTCATTCCGTCACGCGCCATCAAACATCACAATCGCTGATTGCGCTTCCTCGAATGGCGGCGCAAAGCTCGTCATCGTCAATGGCGATTAAGTGGAGTAATGTCCGTCGCGGTTTAGAACGCGAATTCCGAGACCGCGGATCTTTATGAATCAGGAAGGGGTCGCGGGAAAGACTCGAATTTGCTCTGGTTCATTTATGATGCTCTAAAGTACGCAACAGCTCATGATTATTCGGACAATGGCATTTTCTGAATTTATTCGAAGTCGGCGAAACGAGTTCTTTCGAGTGACGTTAACAGGTTGACTGCCGTGCGTATTTTACTATGTTAAGACCGCAACTAGATGAAGTACTTCAGAATATGATTGAATTGTGTAAAATGAAAAGAATGCGAAGGTATCGGAGACCAAAGAATTGAATCACTATTTAATAATAATTGCATTTACAAAATTACAAATGCTACCGATTGGGTATTTTTCGCATTTTTCGTGAGACCTCTGCCTGCCGTGCGTATTTTACTATATTAAAACCGTAACATGATGAAATACTATAGAATATGATTGAATTATGCAAAATGAGAATAATGCGAAAGTATCGGAGATCGTAGAATTGAATCACTGTTTAATATTAACACTTTGACAGCCGGGCGTATTTTACTATATTAAAACTGCGACGTGATAAAGTACTACAGAATATGGTTGAATTGTGCGAAATTAAAATAATGCGAAGGTATCGGAGATCATAGAATTGAATCACTATTGAATATTAACACTTTGACTGCCGGGCGTATTTTACTATATTAAAACCGCAACATGATGATGTACTACAGTACATGATTGTATTGTGCAAAATGAGAATAATGCGAAGGTATCGGAGACCAAAGAATTGAATCACTATTGAAAATTAACACTTTGACTGCCGGGTATATTTTACTATATTAAGACCGCAACGTGATGAAGTACCACAGAATATGATTGAATTGTGCAAAATGAGAATAATGCGAAGGTATCGGAGATCAAAGAATTGAATCATTATTTAATATTAACACTTTGACTGCCGGGCGTATTTTACTATATTAAAACCGCAACGCGATGAAGTACTATAGTATGTAATTGAATTGTGTACAATGAGAATAATGCGAAGGTATCGGAGACCAAAGAATTGAATCACTATTGAAAATTAACACTTTGACTGCCGGGTATATTTTACTATATTAAAACCGCAACGTGATGAAGTACCACAGAATATGATTGAATTGTGCAAAATGAGAATAATGCGAAGGTATCGGAGACCAAAGAATTGAATCACTATTGAAAATTAACACTTTGACTGCCGGGTATATTTTACTATATTAAAACCGCAACGCGATGAAGTACTATATAATATGATTGAATTGTGCAGAATGAGAATAATGCGAAGGTATCGGAGATCATAGAATTGAATCACTATTAAATATTAACACTTTGACTGCCAGGCGTATTTTACTATATTAAAACCGTAACGTGATGGAGTACTATAGAATATGATTGAATTGTGCAAAATAAAAATATTGCGAAGGTATTGGAGATCATAGAATTGAATATTAACACTTTGACTGCCGGGTGTATTTTGCTATATTAACCCCGCAACATGATGAAGTACTACAGAATATGTTTGAATTGTGCAAAATAAAAATAATGCGAAGGTATCGGAAACCAAAGAATTGAATCACTATTTAATATTAATTGCATTTACAAAATTATAAATGCTACCGATTGGGTATTTTTGAATTTTTCGTGAGACCTTTTGTACCGGTCATCGATGACTACCTTGGCAGTCAACGTGTTAACAACTATAAATACGTTCTTAACTTCGAACTTTAGCCCGTAGGTCAATGCTAGTGCCACAATAATACTCATATCATTCGAATGATTATAAACATTACTTATGCCACATACGTGAAGTGTAAAAATGTTAGATTCAGATCGGCATTTGTTGAATACATTATTGCGTGGCGTAATTTGACAATAATCAGTAGAGTACAAAGAGTGCCAGTACTCTTGAATTCTTGAATATTGAGATTAAATCGGTGAAAAATCGACTTTATTCATACCCATGCATATACTCTAGCATATACATAGGTATGTGTGTACTCTGACCTATAATTTTGTACATATGCTATGCGCTATCGAATGAATGTGGATATAGTTGAAAAACTCATGCAGATGACTTTTGTGCCAATACTCTTGAATCCTCGAATATAGAAAGTAAATCGGTGAAAAACCGAGTTTATTCATACCCATCCATATAATCTAGCATATACATAATCTAGTGGACACAGTTGAAAAGTCATGAAGATCCTTTTGTGCCAGTACTCTTGAATCCTCGAATATAGAGAGTATGTGAAAAATAAATTCTGACATATAATTTTGTACATACGTATGCGTGTATCGAATAATTTTGTACATATGCTATGCGGTATCGAATGAATGTGGATATAGTTGAAAAAGTCATGCAGATGACTTTTGAGCCAATACTCTTGAATCCTCGAACATAGAAAGTAAATCGGTGAAAAACCGACTTTATTTATACCCATGCATATAATCTGGCATATGCATACCTATGTGTAAATTCTGACCTATAATTTTGTACATACGCTATGCGGTATCGAATGAATGTGGAGACAGTTGAAAAGTCATGCAGATCCTTTTGTGCCAATACTCTTGAATCCTCGAACATAGAAAGTAAATCGGTGGAAAACCGACTTTATTTATACCCATGCATATAATCTGGCATATGCATACGTATGTGTAAATTCTGACCTATAATTTTGTACATACGCTATGTGGTATCGAATAATTGTGAACGCAGTTGAAAAAGTCATGCAGATGACTTTTGAGCCAATACTCTTGAATCTTCGAATATAGAGACTAATCGATGAAAAACCGATTTTATCCATACCCATCTACATAATCTGGCATATACATACGTATGTGAATACTCTGACCTATAATTTTGTACATACGCCATGCGGTATCGAACGAATATAGACGCAGTTGAAAAAGTCATGCAGATGACTTTTGTGCCAATACTCTTGAATCCTCGAATATAGAGACTAATCGGTGAAAAACCGATTTTATTCATACCCATCTATATAATCTGGCATATACATACGTATGTGTACACTCTGACCTATAATTTTGTACATACGCTATACGGTATCGAACGAATGTAGACGCAGTTGAAAAAGTCATGTAGATCCTTTTGTGCCAATACTCTTGAATCCTCGAATATAGAGAGTAAATCCGTGAAAAATCGACTTTATTCATACCCATCTATATAATCTGGCATATGCATACGTATGTGTATACTCCGACCTATAATTTCGTACATACGCTATGCGGTATCGAACGAATGTGGACGCAGTTGAAAAAGTCATGCAGATGAAATGGACGGTCGGGAGTCGTAAGTAAAATCCTGACATCGCCCTGTCACGCGCGATCAAGCATTAGAATCGCTGATTGCGCGTCTTCCATCCTCCTGTCGGAGTTTTGTCGTCCTCCGTCGCCAGGACAGTCGAAAGGGTCGCGAGTCGAGGTGGACGGCAATTACGACAATTGTAAACGACGACAATTATCGTCGTGAGCGAGCGAACGAACGAACGAATGGATGGACGAAGATGGTAAAGCCCGCTTGCCTCGAGAGGTCGATTCCTCGTCTTAGCGTACAGATAACATCTCACTCCGGACTTCTTTGATCACCCATGATTCTCAACAAATCGCCGTTTACTGATACGTGTCACCGACTAAAGGACGAAGTTCGTGAAAATTTTACCCTTACCTTTTGACACTAAACGTACTGAGCGGGATCAAAGTTTCAAAATTTACTTTAAAATCGTACATTGATTGTTATTTCTTTCGCTCATTTGACATTTTGTAAATTCGCATATCATCTGATTATTCAATTGCTCGCTTTAATAAATTAGAAACTTCTTTCTGAAAAGCAATGTTTATTTCTTGAGCGGTCAAATGATGTGGTGAGAATAGGTAGGTGTAAAGTACCGGTACATTCAGTGTTAAATGATCTTCACTTAAATATTACTAATTTTCAAGCAGTACGATTAAAGGCGATAAATTTAAATATTGTCAATTTTTTAACGAAAGTTATATTTTTGTGAATGTATTTCTATAAATTTAAATATTGCCGAGTATCAACCGGAAATTTTAAATTATCTTTATTTAAATATTGCTAATTTTCAAGCAGTACGATTAAATCCGATAAATTTAAATATTGTCAATTTTTAAACAAGAATTTTATATTTTTTGTTTAATGTATTTTAAAAGCTTTAGGCATTGTCGATTACCAAGCGGCAATTTTAAATGATCTTCACTTAAATATTGCTAATTTTCAAGCAGTACGATTAAATCCGATAAATTTAAACATTGTCAATTTTTAAACGCGAAGTTTTATATTTTTGTGAATGTATTTCCATAAATTTAAATATTGCCGAGTATCAACCGGAAATTTTAAATTATCTTTATTTAAATATTGCTAATTTTCAAGCAGTACGATTAAATCCGATAAATTTAAATAGTGTAAATTTTTAAACAAGAATTTTATATTTTTTGTTTAATGTATTTTAAAAGCTTTAGGCATTGTCGATTACCAAGCGGCAATTTTAAATGGTCTTCACTTAAATATTGTTAATTTTCAAGCAGTACGATTAAATACGTTAAATTTAAACATTGTAAATTTTTAAACGAGAATTTCATATTTTTGTGAATGTATTTCCATTCATTTAAGCATTGTCGATTATCAACCGGAAATTTTTAATTATCTTTATTTAAATATTGCTAATTTTCAAGCAGTACGATTAAATCCGATAAATTTAAATATTGTCAATTTTTAAACAAGAATTTTATATTTTTTTAAATGTATTTTCAAAGCTTTAGGCATTGTCGATTACCAAGCGGCAATTTTAAATGATCTTCACTTAAATATTGCTAATTTTCAAGCAGTACGATTAAATCCGATAAATTTAAACATTGTCAATTTTTAAACGAAAGTTATATTTTTGTGAATGTATTTCTATAAATTTAAATATTGCCGAGTATCAACCGGAAATTTTAAATTATCTTTATTTAAATATTGCTAATTTTCAAGCAGTACGATTAAATCCGATAAATTTAAATAGTGTAAATTTTTAAACAAGAATTTTATATTTTTTGTTTAATGTATTTTAAAAGCTTTAGGCATTGTCGATTACCAAGCGGCAATTTTAAATGATCTTCACTTAAATATTGCTAATTTTCAAGCAGTACGATTAAATCCGATAAATTTAAATATTGTCAATTTTTTAACGAAAGTTATATTTTTGTGAATGTATTTCCATAAATTTAAATATTGCCGAGTATCAACCGGAAATTTTTAATTATCTTTATTTAAATATTGCTAATTTTCAAGCAGTACGATTAAATCCGATAAATTTAAATAGTGTAAATTTTTAAACAAGAATTTTATATTTTTTGTTTAATGTATTTTAAAAGCTTTAGGCATTGTCGATTACCAAGCGGCAATTTTAAATGGTCTTCACTTAAATATTGTTAACTTTCAAGCAGTACGATTATATGCGATAAATTTAAATATTGTCAATTTACAAACGAACATTTTGTATTTTTGTGAATGTATTTCCATAAATTTAAATATTGCCGATTATCAAACGGAAATTTTAAACTATCTTCACTTAAATATTGCGGATTTTCAAGCAGTACGATTGAATCCGATAAATTTAAATATTGTCAATTTTTAAACGAAAATTTTGTATTTTGTGAATATATTTTCATATCTGTAGGCATTGTCGATTATCAAGCGGCAATTTTAAATGGTCTTCACTTAAATATTGTTAACTTTCAAGCAGTACGGTATATATGCGATAAATTTAAATATTGTCAATTTTTAAACGAACGTTGTATGTTTTTGTGAATATACTTGCATACCTTTAGGTATTGTCGATTATCAATCAATTTTCACACTTTAATAAATCAAATGACCCCTTTCTTTCTGAAAATCGTACATTCGTTGCTATTTCTTTCGCTCATTTGACTTTCTGTAAATTCTTATATCAATTTATCAATTTCTTTCTGAAAATCAACGTTTATTTCATAACAAGTTCGAAGAATACCGTTGGTAAAAATATGTATAAGAGATTTTGTGCTTAGAAAAATAAGGTTTTATTACCGTACAAACACGCATTTTTCCGACATAGTCCAACTGTACTATTCATATAATATGCACCAACAACATCAGAGTACCGAAAATAATCCTATCCTGAGATAAATTAGATTTTTCAATGGGCTGTGTTTACGTTTCTGTTGCCTTATTTTGATTTCGGTTCGAGCTCGTTTATCTGGGCTTAAAGACGAGATGAGATTCATTTGTTCCACGGATAAGTTTTCTCTTGTACACCGTACCACCTCCATTCCTCACATTCAAGCTTCTATTCGAACGATCTCGGAGCAAGAAGCGAGACAAAGTCAGGTATATAGTTTAGAACACGAAACTATCGAACTACCGAGAACCTTTTCACGCGTGCGGTCTGCCACCGATGAAAGGTAACTCTCCCTTCTTTTTCTCTCCTTAGCGGTCCACTAGGCAGTGTAAGCAAACGCTCTCACACTAGATAAATTCGTCATCGACAGCGATTAGGGTATTGTGAAAGAGACGCTCGCCAACTTTCTCCTATGAATCGATTAGTTTTTTTGTCTGAACTTTGGTTATCATTTGAAACGATCGCGAGAGTCAGCAACGTAACGAAGTTTTAGACGAGATATTTGGAAGAAATATCTATACGAAGTACTTAGGGGAAACTGAAAATTTCGAAAGTAAACTAAAAGTATGGTTTTCTCGGTTCATGGGAATTGGAGAACCTTCACAATACATTTTAACAGAATATAAGTAAACGTACTGGGTAAATGTAAAAGTAAAAATATGCGTTGCAATCCTCAGAACGCCAGTAATCATCAAATGAACGTTATAAAACAATAATCTCGCGGATTATTTGAGATTTGGTCAGTTAAAGTTTGCATAAAAGCAGAACCGCGCTAAATTATTAGGAGGTAGAATGTAAGCGAATCAAACAATGTAAAGAATGTACGAATTAAAGAGATGATTTGCTGCGAACAATGTGGCGAAATATCGAACGCCGAAATGAGAATGCAACATTTACGGGAGCCACGGTCAAGAGGTTAATTAATAAGGGAAAAGTCCTCACGTTAATCAATCCTCACAGACCCCGACCCTTCGGGTTTCTTCATTTCTCTCGATTCTCTCAGAGAAATGAATCTCGCCGCGTCATCGCATCGTTCGTCATAGGCACAATGGACAGGCGTGTGTCTAATTAGCGATCGCCGCTGGCGGTTTCATAGTAGGAAGAAGACTGCGCGAAGAAAGAGAAAAGAATTCTCTGTCGAACTGCGAAAAAATCGTTCGGGCAAAAACCACTTCCACGAGTCGACGCTGAATAACGCGTACCGGTATACTTCCTAAGCGCCTTGTCAATTATAATGAGCGTGAATTCATGAACAAACGGCGTTGTTAGTTAATTAACGCTCGACGTTCTGGCTTCACATAACGTGTCATGACAAAGTAAGAAAATAGTTCGACGAATAAGAGGACGAATAGAAATCATTGTAGCCGCATGTCCAATGTTTAACAGGTTGACTGCCACGGTGGTCATCGGTGACCGGTGCGAAAGATTTTACTAGAAATTCCAAAAATTCACAATGAAGCCTATTTGCAGTCTTGTGAAAGCAATTGATATTGGAATGGTGTCTCAATACTTTGGCTTCTAACAACTCTGCGTTACCTTCATTTTGCACGATTTAATCATTGCAGTATTTCATCGCATCGCGATTCTAACAAAGCAAAATACGCGGTGACCGATGCAAAATATTTTTCTAGAAATGCAAAAAATTCGCAATGAAGCCTATTTACAATCTTGTAAAAGCAAATGATATCAAACCAGTGCTTCAATACTTTGGCTTTCAACAACTCTGCGTTATCTTTTATATTGCACGATTTAATTAAACTCTTTAGTATTTCATCGCATCGCGGTTCTAATATAGCAAAATACGCGGTGGCACTAAAATGTTAAACCAGATGCAAAACCTGTAGTACCTATTTGCAATCTTACGTTAACCAAGTTTATATTGCCGGTTAATTCAAAGTTTGCGCCACGACACAACTCTACGTTACCTTCATTTAGAGAAAGAACACGTCTGCAGTAGTTCAAAATTCGCGGTTCTAATGTAGGAAAATACGCTTGACCAATGCCGGCCGCGTGTTAATTTGAGTAAATTATAAAAACACAAAATGTTTAAAAATAAATGTGAACAAATGGTATTTTTGAAAATTTCTGTTGTTGCAATGTAATATAAATGAGTTTATTGTATGAATATTCTTTTCTAGTTTTTCCCATACACGCGCAATTGGTGCCGCAGTTTTCTCTCTCGAACAAAAGCCAGCAGCCAAACGGTTATTGAACGGTCGGTGCATCGAAGCAGATTATTTGCGCGATGCACTCGCGTGGAAAGAAAGAAGCAGAGGAGGAGAGCGCATGAGAGGAGAAGGAGAGGGAGCGAGAAGGAGAAGGTTAAATTATGACAAAGGGAGAAGGACCGTTTCGAAAGGTGGAGGGAGGGTGGAGCTGCGTGGGCTCGTTTGTGGTCACGGACACGCATTCGTCGAATGAAGGGTGAGCGAAGGGCGAGGGTGGGTTCCACCCCTATCGAGAACGGAGCAAGGGATCTAACTGCATCGTACCCGCGGACTCCCTCAATAACGACCGCTGCCTCGGAATGCAAGGGATACGCGGCAAGGTGTGCCCAATTACATGGGCCGAGTGAGAAACAAATAATCTGCTTCGATGCACCGACCGTACTCTAACCGTTTGGCTGCTGGCGGATTTGTTCGGACATGTACAAAACTGCGGCACCAATCGCGTGTGTATGGGAAACATGGAAAAGACTTTTTATACAATAAATTAATTTATATTACATTGCAACAACAGAAACTTTGAAAAATACCATTTGTTCAAATTTGTTTTCATTCATTTTGTGGATAAAATTGGGAGAAAGCACTCATAATTTACTCAAATTAACACGTTGACTGCCAAGCGTATTTTGCTGTGTTAAAACCGCGATGCGATAGAATACTGCAGAGTATGATTAAATCGTGCAAAATGAAGGTAATGCAGAATTGTTAGACGCCAAAGTATTGAAGCACCGTTCCAATATCATTTGCTATTCCAAGATTGTAAATAGGCTTCGTTGTGAATTTTTTGCATTTATAGTAAAATCGTTTGCACCAGCCACCGCGTATTTACTATGTTAGAACCGCGATGCAATGAAATACTGCAGAGTATAATTAAATCGTGCAAAATGAAGGTAACACAGAGTTGTTGGAAGCCAAAGAATTGAAGCTCCGCTCCAATATCAATTGCTGTTACAAGATTGCAAATAGGCTTTATTGCCATTTTTTTGCATTTTTAGTCAAATCTTTGTACCGGTCACCGCATCGTGGTTTTAACATAGCAAAATACGCTTGGCAGTCAACGTGTTAAGAAGGTGAATAGGTTGAAGTGACCAATGAAAAAAAGTGTAAACACTTTGCCTATGATACTATATTAATTATCCCGAACAATCGACTGTCACAGAATTACATCGGGTTGCTGTAATATGCTGTCCTAGAACGTAGTGCTATCGAGAATTTGCGTGTAATTGAAGTAACTCCAGGAAGCAAGTTTACTTGAAAAGTCACAGAACTGGATGTCCCACAAAACTAACCGAGTTTCCTGTACCACCTCTCGCTTGCACAATTTACCAAACGCCAATAGAACTTTTTAACACATCCCATAATAGACTTAACCGAGTAAATCAGTGTTGACACGATACAAATATCATATCAATATTTATCCTCAGGTGGAGAATTTGAGCGCTTTCACGTATGTATTATTTGGAATCATCGCGGTCGACTTAATAGTCGGGCATAAACGATTTCATTTTAACGGTCGTCGTTCGGTGTCAATTTGTATCGACCATTACCAAATATATAGTCTATAAAGCACAATTGACGAGTGACCATTACGTGCCTTTGACGCGCCGATTAAGATTTTCACGGGAGCAAAATGGACGTAACGCCCGAGTAGTTTGCACCTGTCGGCCTGTAGTAATTGAGCCCGTGTATTATCCCACTTATTACCGCTATAAACAATTAGGCAACGACAGTGACGATAATAAAGAAGTATATTGCCGGCGCGATGAACCGGGGCGAACAATAATGAGACATTACAATAGGGACCGTAGAAGAAGAAGTACGCATACCCCCTAATTTCGTGGAAAGGAAACCAGCACTTGTAAACTGCCGCGAAGACTCCTTTCTTTCACTTTCCGCCAACTTCTTCCTTGCCCCACCCGTTTTCCGACCTGCCTGCTACTCTCGCCCGGACATAATAACAAGCAATTTGCGTTTATAAACGTTTACTTAGCGCAAGGATCTTCGAGCGAGAACGCGCGAACAACTTAATTCGCACCCGTGCCTCGCACAGGCAATTTTCATAAACCCGCAAACGTCTTAACCTCTTTCCGTACCATTTAAATCGGAAGA
Organism: Cryptocheilus praepositus; assembly: GCA_033815515.1. Lineage (NCBI taxonomy): Eukaryota > Metazoa > Arthropoda > Insecta > Hymenoptera > Pompilidae > Cryptocheilus > Cryptocheilus praepositus. The sequence continues at coordinate 273,655 of JAWWQZ010000093.1, forward strand.
ATTTGGGTCCAAGTGATGGACAGAAATGTTCGTGACAGGAGCCGAAGCGGAGATGTATTCTCGAAACTTGTAACAAATGATATCCTGCGATTGCCTGTGAAGTACTCATGCGCTTATTTACTTCATGCAATGGGGTTTTGTGGAATTCAAATGAATTTGAGCTAAAAGCTTTTAAAAAATAATTTCATTGTTTTTGTATGTATTTCTGATACGATATATGTGCCCATAATTATGAAAGTGGTCTAAGTCAAAATTTAAAAAAAATGAGTTTATCAGTTATTTCATACCACATTATTTTTAACTAAATTTATTCAATGTAATTTTTACGAAATTGTCAAAAATGAACCATTAGATAGTGGTTGTAATTTCAACATTATATGGAATTCATTTAGTTTTAATTATAAAAGTGGTCTAAGTCAAAAATTTAAATAAATTATATAAACAACTTGAAAATGGCACGTGGCCTTCTTTGATAATAAAATAAATGACAATCAAATTTTAATAATAACGACAACTTCATTTTTAACGAAATCACTAGAAGAATCAATAACAAGAAGAGTAAAAAATACCGCGGGTGAATCTGTCTCTTGGTTACAAATTCAATGGATGAGATTCTTGAAAAATGAACCTTATAAAATGTTCTATGAAACATCTTTAGATGATTCTAAATTTCACGTTTTGGATCTTTCACCTAAAAAAGGAAGACCAAAAATATACGGAAATATTAAATTACTTCCATTATACACCACCATTAGACCAGTATCGGAAGAAAAACATAAAGATATTATGAGTTTACTACCGTACATCCCTCCAGTTTTTCAGGAACATTTTAAGAATCTTAAATACTCGAAATAATGATAAAAATGGATTACTGTTTAAAAATAATTAATAAATGTAATAAATGTTCACGAATTGTTTCAATCAAATTATTGTTTCAAATAAAACTCAAAGTTCTTTATTGCTTTAAGTCATTTATAGGACATTCAGTTAATTTTGAAAATAAGTCAATTCAATCTTTAAAAATAATATTATCGTATAAAATTCACACAAAATTTCATATTCATAGTAAATTTCCATTAATTAAGACTAATAAAATTATAAATTAAAATGTCCATAATGTAAAAATATTTTTTAATTTATTCAAATGCAATTCATTAAATATCTCGAAACAAGAAATATATGACTTAGACCACTTTCATAATTATGGGCACATATAAACTTTGATCTCGAATCAAACTCGTGATATTCATCTTTGGCATTAAATTACGGCTACGAATCTGATTCGTGATATTCACGTTTCACCTGAAATTCTCATCACGAATCAGACTCGTCAAAATACGGCAAAATCTTAACACTTTACTGACCGCTATTGACTGAAGATGCCACTGACTAACGACCGACTTTGCTTTAGATATCGCGCAGGAATTGTGTATGTGCCTATTTGTAAAGCTTTATAACTGAAGAATACTGAATGTGTTCTTGAGAATCAAAGCAGTGTCATTTTATTGTCATTTAGAATTGTCACAATATCATCTGATACTTATTTTATCTAATATAACCGTTGACCACCGAAAAGCCGATTAATCGGCTACTGGTATATAGCAATTGGAACCGAAAAGTCGATTAATCGGCTAGCGGTCGTTAAAGTGTTTAAGAATACCAGCAATATAGTGGTATAAGTAGCAAGGGCAAATAAGTAGAGTCAATATATGGATATTAAAACGCCCAGAATTTGTTGAAACTGATTTGTTGTGTTTATTACTACCTGTAATACGTAAAAACACACATTTTTAATCTCTGTAATGTTCTAAAGTATTATATTTCGCGAAACAATCACCGATATGAAGTCCTGACTTTCGTGTATAAGTATCACAGTACGTGTGTGTTTGTCGTCTTTTTCCCGCAGTTTTCTGTCGGAACATACTACACAGTCTTTTTTGCCTCCTGAACGAAGTATATGAAATGTATTATTTAATCTAATGTCTATGAATGATGCTCAAAGCCGCAGTGTAGATAGCGTTTGGTGCCGGAAATTTCCTACAAACCGATCGACTAAACATTTCACAAATTGAAGTGTGTCAGTGGCTTTTCGTTGGTCTGTCGTTTTGTTATTTTATACAGTATCTATGAGTTGATGACGCACATCTCCATGCCCCAAAAATAATTGCATTTTCGCATATATGCGTCCGCCGAAATCTGTCGTTGTCGACTATGGGCGCATATATGCGTCCCCAATCGTTTCGATTTCTCACCTATTATAGCCATAATTATACATGTATGAGATGAATACAGATGCGTTCTTTATCAAATGATTTTCTTGCATTATTTAATTTGGCGTAAATACAGAATTATCATTAAAACTTATTTGCGCCTTAAATAATCGATCAGTAGAGTTCACACTAGCGAAAAGTGTTCCGTCCCCAGCGATCGCTTTGGCCAAAAGTATTCAGCACTCAAAGGGTTAAAAATGCCCCGCTACAGGGACCCCGACTTCTACGATTGAGAAATGTCCCCGCTACGAGGACATCGATCGCAAAGAGTTAAACATTCACTTAACCGATTCTACGAACAAATTCCGGAATGCTGTCATTTAGTGCTTCGCCGACGACGACGGAGACATAAATTTTGCATGATTCTTCAACCTACATTTCCCCCGTCTTCTTTATGCCGATCCAATCGGCTGTTTACCGCGTCAAAAGAAATTCGTCGCCCTCACTGCGTGCTCATCGATCCCAACAGGATTCACGATCTGCCTCCGATCCCGATGATTATCCCATCCGGGCGCGTTCACGCTCGAGGGTCTGACACTCGAAATTCTCTCTATAATTTGGCCATTTCGGCCCATTATACACGATATATCCGAGGCTAGCCCCCTGTCTACCCCGCTCGGCCCTTCTCGGGAGACCGTTTTCCCTCTCTTTTTTTGCCTTCTTACAATGAAAGGCCGAAACGGCAGCTGGTCCCGGTGACACGCGCCAATGACGGGGCCAACTTGCGCGTGACATCCTCCTCACGCAAACATTATTTTTTCCATGTCTACGGTTCAACTTCGATTGCCCGCGAGTGCCATTGTTGTAACGCGCATGTTGCAGTTTGATGCACTTTGTCAATTCAAAGCAAACGGTGAGCCGTAGTTAAAAAGGAACATGTGTTCGCTCGGCGTCCTTTTTCAAACGTTTATGAGGTGATAGGTGAATGTTATCGTGAAATGATACTGCAAAAACGAGAAATAGTGATGTTATGGGTATCCAATATTAAAAATGGTATTAATGGTTACTATGACCGTTTTTGTGATGGATGAATGTTATCGTAAAGTGATACTGCAAAAACGGGAAGTAATGATATTGTGGGGATTCATGTATACGATATTAAAAATGGTATTAACGGTTGTTATGAGCGATTTTGTGATAGATGACTGTTAACGTAAAGTGATACTGCAAAAACGGGACGTAGTAACATTGTGGCGATTCATGTGTACGATATTAAAAATGGTATTAACGGTTGTTATGAGAGTTTTTGTGATAGATTAATGTTATCGTAAAGTGATACTGCAAAAACGTCAAGTAGTGATATTGCAGGGATTCATGTATACGATATTAGAAATGGTATTAACGGTTGTTATGAGCGATTTTGTGATGGATGGATGTTAACGTAAAGTGATACTGCAAAAACGGGAAATAGTTATATTGTGTGGATTTGTGTATACGATATTAAAAATGGTATTAATGGTTATGAGCGTTTTTTTTGGTAGATGAATGTTATCGTAAAGTGATACTGCAAAAACGTGAGGTACTTATATTGTGGGGATTCATGTATACGATATTAGAAATTGTATTAACGGTCGTTATGAGCGTTTTTGTGATAGGTGAATGTTAGCGTAAAGTGATACTGCAAAAACGGGAAATAGTTATATTGTGTGGATTTGTGTATACGATATTAAAAATGGTATTAATGGTTATGAGCGTTTTTGTGATAGGTGAATGTTAGCGTAAAGTGATACTGCAAAAACATGAGTAGTGATATTGTAAAAATTCATGTATATGATATTAAAAATGGTATTAACGGTTGTTATGCGCGGTTTTGTGATAGATGAATATTATCGTAAAGTGATACTGCAAAAACGGGAAGTGGTAATATTGTGGTTATGTATACGATATTAACACATTGTTGACCGATCACGAGTTAACACTTTGACTGCCACGCGTACTTTACTATATTAAAACCGCAACGGGATGAAGTACTACAGAATATGATTGAATTGTGCAAAATGAAAATAATGCGAAGGTATCGGAAGCCAAAGAATTGAATCACTATTCAATATTAATTGCATCTTCAAAATTATAAATGCGACCGATTGGGTATTTTTTGAATTTTTCGTGAGACTTTTTGCACCGGTCACCGATGACCACCATAGCAGTTAAAGTGTTAACTAGTGTTTTCATGGCCAAACGTTGCCGACCGATCACGAATTAACTCGTGTTTGCACTTGCGCCGGCTATTTTAATTTTTGAAACGCAGGGCAATATAGAATATAGCAAAATTTTGTTCATTGTGTTCAATCGCGTCTGCTTTATTATAAAAAAGTATACTTTTCTTGGTACTGAGGCTTTTATTACAATTCTAGTATTAGAAAGTTTCAAGAACGACGGAACGCGACGGTGAAGCATTTTTCAATAAATTATACATCAATGCTTTATATATTATATATTGGACGAAAGGGAAAAACGCAAAGTTGTGATTCGAGTGATTTTTAAATAAGTTGTAGTCATTTGGAAAATGATTATTGAAAATGAAATAACAAGGGCATAATCTAGCTCTTTAAAAGGAAAGCGCAACGAAAGAAGATATATGTGCAAAACCTCTTGTCTACATCTACGCGTAAATGACTGCTGTACAGTTAATCATATTAAAAATATTAGAAGTTACATAAAATGTATGTCCAAAGTTGAATTTGAATTCATTATTTTTTGTTATTTACATCGTTTCACTTTTATGTTCAATTACGAAATAATAGCCGGTGACTTGAGACAGCTTTTGCTGAAAATTGCCGGTCAACAATGTATTAAAAATGGTATTAATGGTTGTTATGAGCGGTTTTGTGATAGATGAATGTTATCGTAAAGTGATACTGCAAAAACGTGAAATAGTGATATTATGCGGATTTATGTACATGATATTAAAAATGGTACTAATGGTTGTTATGAGCCTTGTATTGGTTGTAGCACAAAGAAGCTACTTCCAACTAAAGGTCTTGACACCTATCGTCTAGAATACGTTGCAGGGTTAGCGTAGAGATGCCATTTTGGATCTCCGACCAAATGCATGTGCAAATCATACGTAAATGTCAACATATAAAAGTAATGATGTAAGAAAGCAATATCTTAGAAGGTGTTACTTCACTAAAGCCACTGACAAAATTTGTACCAATATTCACGTGGCTATAAATACTACCGACATACAGCTGGACATATGGAAAGTCAGTACAATGTATAAATATTGCAACTGCCACCTGACACTGTAGTAGCATGTTTCAAGTGTTTTTCGTGTCATATGTTATCTTACCTTCGAATTCCTAGTTACAAGATCTACCTTCCAAAACACCAGTTATACTTTAAACTGGATAAACAAACAAAGGAACTTACAACAGTCAGCGCAACGATGAAGATCGATTTTTCATAAACTCCGGGACTTAATAAATGATATACCGAATTCTACTTATGTAATCTGCGACGTAAATTAAATTCAATTAACCAGCGCACCCACACGCGAACGGGGTCCTCGGATATCAGATGTCGAAATCGGAATAACTCTCGGCGCAAAAACAAGCTGGCACGCAAATAATTCAGGCCGGGAAGAAAATCTAGCGCTTCGACATACTGTAGTATGATCCACTCTCGACAGTTATTCTGCCGGCGATATCAATCATGCACGCTGCACTTGGTCCGCTCGAACGGGGTCGTTTTTAAATGCGCTCTAATTTTTCCCTTCCCCCCGATTTCTCGACGCCCACGGCAGCATCGATTAATCATCCTTGTCTTCATTTCACTGCGTTTGACATGTGAATTGGACTGATTTGTAGTCGCGCCAAAATAGTCCGTATTTATCGGCAAATAGATTATGCACGACAAATTACTGTTTACCGTGCGGATCGGCGTTGTTCCAAATATTAATACACAACTAAATCAGCGTCAGCAATATTTTCCTTTACACCCGATCGCATGGCTGTCAATGTCTCTGTCAATAAACCTTCCGATGCCCGCATTGAACGGCATCTCCGCGTTTCTTCATCACCTTACAAAATATGAAAATCGGCAAACACGCGAACCGTAATAAACGGCAAACAGTCGTTGGAAGGGTGTAAGCCGAAAACTAGAACTCGTCACCCCGGGGTATTATCCCATCCCGACGATTCTAACGAATCCGTACGGCAAATATATTTTGGACAAGAAGATTGTGCGTTTATTTCATATCGTGGCACGGGTTGAAAATTTACCGGAGGGGTGCTCAGGTAGGCAGAGGCGCACTCACACGTGAGCGCACACCTATATGGGCAGACGTGTACGAACGACGGAGCGCATAGAACGACCGATGTAAAGTGTACGTGAGGGCATTCGAGGGATTGGCACGGGCCCAGAGTCACAATGGTGCGCTACCATGAGGGTACACCGGTATCCATAATCGCCGGGCATGAACGGAGTAGGGCGTTTGATCGACTCGAATGGATTGAAATTGAATGAACCGGCACACCGTAGGTGCACGCTCCTCGACCAAAAGGATAGATAATCACTTCGCCGATTTTCAAGCCGCATCGTTCCATACTGTGCGTGACAATGAACTCGGAAAGACGGAACCCGTGAAAATTTTACCGGAACACTGTACGGCTGCGTTTTAACACGTTGACTGTCACAGAGATCACCGGCGACCGGAGCAAAAGATTTGACTAAAAATGCAAAAATTCGCAATGAAGCCTATTTGCAATCTTGTTAAAGCAATAGATATTGGAATGGTGCTTCAATCCTTTGGTGTTACCTTCATTTTGCACGATTTAATCATACTCTGCAGCATTTCATCGCATCGCAATTCTAACAAAGCAAACTACGCGGTGACCGGTAGAAAAGATTTTACTAGAAATGCAAAAAATTCACAATGAAGACTATTTGCAATTTTGTAAAACAATTGATATTGGAACGGTGCTTCAATACTCTGGCGTTACCTTCATTTTGAACGATTTAATCGTACTCTGCAGTATTTTATCGCATCGCAGTTCTAACATAGTAAAATACGGGGCGACCAGCGCAAAAGATTTTACTACAAATGCAAAAATTTCGCAATGAAGCCCATTTGCAATTTTGTAAAACAATTGATATTGGAACGGTGCTTCAATACTTTGGCTTCTGAAAACTCTGCGTTATCTTCATTTTGCACGATTTAATCATACGCTGCAGTATTTCATCGCATCGCAGTTGGAACGTAGCAAAATACGCGGTTACCAGCGCAAAATATTGTACTAGGAATGCAAAAAATTCGCAATGAAACCTATTTGCAATCTTATAGAAGCAATTGATATTAGTACGGTGCTTCAATACTTTCGCGTTACCTTCATTTTGCACGATTTAATGATACTCTGCAGTATTTCAACGCATCGCGGTTCTAACATAGCAAAATACGCGGTGACCGATGCAAAAGATTTTACTAGAAATGCAAAAATTTCGCAATGAAGCCTATTTGCAATCTTATAGAAGCAATTGATATTAGTACGGTGCTTCAATACTTTCGCGTTACATTCATTTTGCACGATTTAATCATATTCTGCAGTATTTCAACGCATCGCAGTTCTAAGATCGCAAAATATTTTGCTAAAAATGCAAAAATTTCGCAATGAAGCCCATTTGCAATTTTGTAAAACAATTGATATTGGAACGACGCTTCAATACTTTGGCGTTACCTTCATTTTGCACGATTTAATCATACGCTGCAGTATTTCATCGCATCGCAATTCTGATGTAGCAAAGTACGCGGTGACCAGTGGAAAAGATTTTACTAGAAATGCAAAAAATGTAAAAGCAATTGATATTGGAATAAAGCCTATTTTGCAATTTTGTATTTCATCGCAAAAGCAATTGATATTAGAATGGCAATGCTATTTCAATACTTTGGCGTCTAACAACTCTGCGTTACCTTCATTTTGCACGATGTAATCACACTCTGCAGTATTTCATCGCATCACGGTTCTAATATAGCAAAATACGCGTGACGTGTGCAAAAGATTTTACTAGAAATGCAAAAAATTCGTAATGAAGCCTATTTGCAATCATGTAAAAGCAATTGATGTTGGAACGGTGCTTCAATACTTCGGCTTCTAACAACTCTGCGTTACCTTCATTTTGCACGATTTAATCATACTCTGCAGTATTTCATCGCATCGCAGTTCTACCATTGCAAAATACGCTTGGCAGTCAACGTGTTAATAAGTCTGAATTAGGGTACTAGCGAACAAATGAAATGATCAACTCGATACGCGTCATTGTGCGACGTTACGCGAAACTCCATTTTATCGGCGCAAATTTAACGTAAACGCCGTCCGACAAACAGAATTGAGCGCGACGTGCAATCGCAGCATACCATCCGATACGGAAGCGTTTGCGGGAATAAATAGAGTACACGTCAATTACGTATCCAGGAAGAATAAAGACTGACGAGTAGTAACTGACACCCGATAAATTCATGACGCGTTGCATGATATAAATACTAATCGCGGGCTGATTGGACGGCATTCGAGCTCATCAGGTACGGATAAACAAATCCATAAACCGATAACAACGCGGACATTACGTATGTAAATAAAAGACAACCATTACGAAGTTTTAAGCTTAACGACGGCGGAAGACAAGCGGGGACTGAAGATTCAATCGGCGGAGTTCAAATCTTTCGAGCTTAAAGGTCGTTGAAGGAAAATCAAGGCAGAAGATTCTCGTGTATAGCCGGCGCACACAAACGCAACACACTCGCCTTTTCGTTGGGTCGAAGGGACACACGAAGGAAACGAAGAAGATGATTAACGGAAGAAAAGAAGAAAGAGGAACGATGCGCCCGGGGTGGGGTTGGAAAAAGCGTTTTAATGAAGACTTGAAGGATGCTCCGCATGAGAGGATCCGATCTCGAGATCTACGGCGAATGAACGACTCGCTGAGAGCACGGACACGCGGAGAGAAGAGGGTTCCTTGAAGAAAGAACGAAGAGCGGTGCAGGCGAAGCAACGACTCACGCAAAAACCAAACCGAATGAATTCGAGACCACTAGGGACATGTCCGTCTCCCCGACTCGCGCGAATATTAAGATTTTAATAGCCACCGTCCGCTAATTAAATCCTTAGACTCCCGCGGACGACCGGGTGTCGAAGGTGATTAATTAACGAACGTTTTGCCGACCGAATCATTCATCATGCACAAGGTTAAAGAAGCGCATCGCGACACTCGGTTTTTCGGAAAAGACGTCGAAAGCCAGCGAAGATTTTTGTCGCGTTGGAAGAATGACACCTGCCCAGCAGAAGGTTTGTCGACAAATATATATTGCGGCAAGTGTGCAATTTTAGTTGAGAATTCTCGGGTTTTTAAGTAATATTTTTGGCAGATGGAACACACTTCGTCCCTGAGCGGCCGATAGGGACGACGGAATATTAAAATATAACGAGGGACAGAGGCCACTCCTTGCGCTACCGGTCGGGCGACATTATGTTGGCTAGATGTGTCCGAGGATAGGATTACTCAGCGACACCGGAGACTCGTGAAAACCGAGCATAAGGCCTTTAAGTCCGGTGTCACGGAGAACCGTGACGATTGTGTCGTGCTGAATCGCGTAATAGATAACCGAGAGGAAAATACTGCCCCATCCACGGTGCACCTCCATAAATTCACCCGCGCGCCTCTCGATTCAGAGACCCCTCTCGATCGCTCAACATAATTACGTGACGCGTTCAGAGGAAATGGAGGAAAATAACCATTACATAAGCGTACGCCGTACTTTTTCATACACCTCCTTGAAACGTATTCCGAACCGTGCGTGACCTCGCTTACCCATCATGGATCCCACTTAACCAATCGCTTTTTTATCTCTCTCTGTCCCCATCGCTCTTACTCTCTCCACTTCCTTCACACTTTCTCCGTCTCCCTTCTCCTTCCCCTTCCCGGCCGCCTGTCCTTTTCGTCCCGCTTTTCTCCTCTCTTTTTCCCCTGCCATTCTGTCGGGCCGTTCTCTGTCATTCTCCGTCTCTTTCCCTCGTCCCGCTGCATTCCGAGGCGCGAGCATCAGCAGAACGGTAAGAGCCCGTCTATTTAGTAAGCTGTAAATCAGCGCGAGTCATCTCTCTTTGACTAACGACCGCGAACAGTCGCTCTTCCCCTTTGAGAATATCGCGCTCACGCCGAAGGGGAAACTTGAATGTGGTCCAGACTATATGGCACGTATCTATCTTTCTTTACGTGCATCCGACCTATCGCACGATCGAATCGCTCCGTTTTACTCCAAACTTCGTTTGACCTGCATTTATGCGACAGGTACCGGTTCGGGGGTAATGCACAAAGTAAGTGGCTGTTGAGTTGTATGCAATGCATGCAACTAGCGATGAGACTTATCCGATAACGTGCTCAATGAAAACAATAAGCGTCGGTACCGAAGCTGCGTGTTTGAGAAGCGGACGATGTCAAAGTAGGGATTTAGAATTGGCGGGATTTGTTTGTTGTTGTTGAGTCAACGTAATTAGTGGGTGCCTTTGCCAGGAGTGATGAAACGTGTTTGATAACGTACTTACTAAAAATGATACGAATCGATACTGATCGTAGTGTGTAGAAATAGAAAATATCAAAATAAAAGACCTTCAGTATCAGTGTAACTTGTTTATTATTATGAAGTCAACGTAATTGTCACGGATTTGTTCTATGAATCAGTCAGAACGATGTGTGCTGCCGGGTTGAAGGCTTTGATGAGTGTGTATGCAATTGTTACGCACGATTGTTACAGTTCACATCTTACCTAATGAATCGAAATAAACTCACTTAGTCAATCTCACTGGTAATGGATCTTAAACTTATAGACATCCATAAGTCTCACTCCTAAACATAGTGTCAAAAGAATCGATGTATAAACGAATCAATCGCCATGTATTATAGTACCACTATTTAATTATCAACGAACATATTCCAGCAGTCGTATTATTATATTGTTATACACATCCATAGTAAAGATACTATCAGAAGAATCGATATAAGAATCAAATTAATCGCCATTTACTATAATCCTGCTATTTAGTGATCAACGAACATATTTCAGCAGCCGTATTGTTATATTGTTATAGACATCCATAGGTCTGACTTGTAAACATACGGTCAGAAGAATCGATGTATGCACGAATCAATCGCCATCTATCATAGTACCACTATTTAATGATCAACGAACATATTCCAGCAGGCATAATGTTATATTGTTATAGACACCCACAGGTTTCACCCGTAAAGATACTATCAGAAGAATCGATATAAGAATCAAATCAATCGCCATTTACTATAATCCTGCTATTTAGTGATGAACGAACATATTTCAGCAGCCGTATTGTTATATTGTTATAGACATCCATGGGCCCCACTCGTAAAGATACTGTCAGAAGAATCGAATCAATCGTCACCTACTATATTCCCACCATTTAGTGATCAACGAACATATTCCAGCAGTCGTATTGTTATAGACGTCGATAGGTTTCATTCGTAAACATACTGTCAGAAGAATTGATGTATGAATCGAATCAATTTACTATAGTCCCATCATTTAGGGATCAAAGAACATATTCCAGCAGTCGTATTGTTATATTGTTATGGATACCCATAGGTCCCACTCGTAAACATACTGTTAGAAGAATCAATCTATGAATCAAATCAATCGCCATCTACTTTTAGTCCCACCATTTAGTTCTCAACGAATATATTCCAGCACTCATATTGTTGATATCAAGAACATTTTAACTGATATCTCACAGACCGCATGCGTGACCGCGTTGCAGAACAAAAAATAAGAGGAAGAAGGGAATGCAAATCGCAGACTGCGGATTATTTCCAAGATCGGCAGCTGATCGCTCGTTAGTGCGTGCAGGTTAATCGATTCGCGCGGGCATTATGGCGCTACCGATTATCCTAACAGGCAGGTTCTACGGGTCTCAATTTCTCGATGGCGTTATGAGAGAAATGAGCTCTGAAAATATATCCTCGCCTGAAACGGCAGTTATTAGAACTCGCAGTTTCAACCGGCCAAGGCGATGCAACTCGCCATTAGTCTACTTATTTGATTAGACGGCCAGTCTCCCGGAGGACATCGTTTCTCTGAATCGATAATTCCAGTATCGAACGATCGGAGACACGCATGTGATCACCGACGCACTTGACTTCCCTGAAATTTTCTCATGACTCAAACCATAATCGCGCAACGTTTCATTGAAACATCAAGCTAGACCTCGAACTTACACAAAACTACTCTTACATATCCCCTGGTCGATCGAGCAAAATTCAGTTCGGTGAAATCGGCACTCGCCAGACAGATAAATTACTATCTTCCCATGAATGTCCCGACGCCAGAAACTCTGCAAACAAAACCATTCCCGTTCTCTCCTTGCCATCGTACAGGACGAACGCGTCAACTCAATATTTCACCTTACGAAAAACACAAAAGGCCAGTCGCGCGGAGAGGTTTCAAGTTAATTCCGCGAACGTGCCGGTTCCACCTCCGGAGTCGAATGTTCATCAAGGACCTCGGAGAATCAGAAGTCGAAACAGCTCCAGAGGCACGTGCCGCGGCCTCTCGATCCCTCTCGATCTCTCTCGATCTTTCCATCTTTCTCCCTTTCTCACTCTCCCTGTTTCTCGCGCTCCCTCCATCTTTGCTCTCTCTTTCTCTCTCGCATTGCTACTTTTTGTTTGCTCGCTCTGTCCCACCCAGATGCGAGTGTAATACACTCGAGCAAGGCCGCAGAGCAGAGCTGTGCTGTACTATAGATACGATCGATCGCTTTGGAGCCACGAGCACAGCAATTTAGGCTAAGTTACCCGCGCGCTACATCGTAATAGCTTCCTCGAAATCTACGATGGGCTGCGATCTTCGACGGTTTCGAGAGCTCTTCTCTTCTTTCAATGAAAAGGAGAAATGTTTTTAACACGTTGATTGCCAAGCGTATTTTGCTATGTTAGAACCGCGATGCGATGAAATACTACAGAGTATGATTAAATCGTGCAAAATTAAGGTAACGCAGAGTTGTTAGAAGCCAAAGTATTGAAGTATCGTTCCAATATCAAATGCCACGGTGGTCACCGGTGACCGCTGCAAAAGATTTTACTAAGAATGCAAAAAATTCACAATGAAGCCTATATACAATCTTGTAAAAGCAATTGATATTGGAACGGTGCTTCAATACTTTGACGTTACCTTCATTTTGCATGATTTAATCATACTCTGCAGAATGTCATCGCATCGCGGTTCTAACATAGCAAAATACGCGGTGGCCAGCGGAAAATATTTTACTAGAAATGCAAAAAATTCGCAATGAAGCCTATTTGCAATCTTGTAAAAGCAATTGATAGTGAAACGGTGCTTCAATACTTCGGCTTCCAACAACTCTGCGTTACTTTCATTTTGCACGATTTAATCATACTCTGCAGTATTTCATCGCATCGGGGTTCTAACATAACAAAATACGCGTGACGTGTGCAAAAGATTTTACTAGAAATGCAAAAAATTCGCAATGAAGCCTATTTGTAATCTTGTAAAAGCAATTGATATTGAAACGGTGCTTCAATACTTCGGCTTCTAACAACTCTGCGTTACCTTCATTTTGCACGATTTAATTATACTCTGCAGTATTTCATCGCATCGCGGTTCTAACATAACAAAATACGCGTGACGTGTGCAAAAGATTTTACTAAAAATGCAAAAAATTTGCAATGAAACCTATTTGTAATCTTGTAGAAGCAATTGATACTGGAACGACGCTTCAACAATACTTCAGTACTTAATTTTGCACGTCTGATTTCAACCGTGGTTTTAACATAGCAAAATACGCGTGACCTGTACAAAAGATTTTTTGCAACGATTTAATCATGGAACGACGCTTCAATACTTTGGCGTCACCTTCATTTTGCACGATTTAATCATACTCTGCAGTATTTCATCGCACCGTGGTTTTAACATAGCAAAATACGCGTGACCTGTGCAAAAGATTTTACTAGAAATGCAAAAAATTCACAATGTGCCTATTTGCAATCTTGTAAAAGCAATTGCTACTGGAACGACGCTTCAATACTTTGGCGTCACCTTCATTTTGCACGATTTAATCATACTCTGCAGTATTTCATCGCATCGTGGTTTTAACATAGCAAAATACGCGTGACGTGTGCAAAAGATTTTACTAAAAATGCAAAAAATTTGCAATGAAACCTATTTGTAATCTTGTAAAAGCAATTGCTATTGGAACGACGCTTCAATACTTTGGCGTCACCTTCATTTTGCACGATTTAATCATACTCTGCAGTATTTCATCGCACCGTGGTTTTAACATAACAAAATACGCGTGACGTGTGCAAAAGATTTTACTAAAAATGCAAAAAATTTGCAATGAGACCTATTTGTAATCTTGTAGAAGCAATTGATACTGGAACGACGCTTCAATACTTTGCCGGTACCTTAATTTTGCACGATTTAATCATACTCTGCAGTATTTTATCGCATCAGGGTTTTAACATAACAAAATACGAGGTGACGTGTGTAAAATATTTCACTAAAATGCAAAAATTTGCAATGAAAGCCTATTTGTAATCTTGTAGAAGCAATTGATACTGTAACGACGCTTCAATACTTTGCTTCTAACAACTCTGCGTTACCTTCATGTTGCACGATTTAATCATATTCTGCAGTATTTCATCGCATCGCGGTTCTAACATAGCAAAATACGCGGTGACCTGTGCAAAAGATTTTACTAGAAATGCAAAAAATTCGCAATGAAACCTATTTGCAATCTTGTAAAAGCAATTGAAATTCGAACGATGCTTCAATACTTTGGCTTCTAACAACTCTGCGTCATCTTCATTTTGCACGATTTAATCATACTCTGCAGTATTTCATGACATTGCTATTCTAACATAGCAAAATACGCGGTGACCGGTGCAAAATATTTTACTAGAAATGCAACAAATTCGCAATGAAACCTATTTGCAATCTTGTAAAAGCAATTGAAATTCGAACGATGCTTCAATACTTTGGCTTCTAACAACTCTGCGTCATCTTCATTTTGCATGATTTAGTCATACTCTGCAGTATTTCATCGCATCGCGATTGTATTATAGCAAAATACTGTTGGCAGTCAACGTGTTAACACTTTGCCGGCCGCTGTCACGCTGGCGTGACTTTTGCTCACCAACAGTTATCGGCCGGAATCACGTACGCGTGATACCGGCTCAGCGAAGCGAAAATATTTCGACTATGCTTCTATTTTAAGGATATAAAAATATGCATAAAAATTTATGTAACACTAATTTTAGTGCCATTTTTAATAATAACCATACCCTAGTAGGACGGATAGCGCAAATATAGTAGCAGTAAATAGGTAGCAGTAGAATCCGCACACAATTCACCCGCGGCAGCGTAAAGGCGATGCGAGAAATAAGCGGTTGGCAAAGTATTAACTGCCGTACCACATACTGCCACGCGATATCGCTTAGTTAATATAATTGCAAAACATTCAGGGCAGCGCGGTCGCGCCTCATTGATTCTATGTCGAAAAACACTATAATCAAATTTGTCACTACCGTCAACTGAGCGTTGCCACCGAACGCCGTAGACATTTTTTACACGAAATCTGAATGGCGCGATCGCGCTGCGTGGCACTAAAACGGTTAAACTAATGAAAGAGGTGAGAGGAATGATTAAAGCATGCGCTGGGCGTGGATTTTGCAGGACACACATTCATAATTGATAAATGCGCTCAATAGCAAAGTGAAACCATGGAACTGAACGAGTGGAAACGACAAACTTCGACCTTCTAAAGTAAGTAAGATCGATGAATGCAAGTTCTTGGGAGAGGAAAATATATGGTAGAATTAAAAGGAAAGAATCGGTCCAGTCACTTGCTGTCGTCGGAAAGGCGTGGCACTTTGAACATTGTCGAACGATACGTATTGTCAAATCGTCCGTAACAAGAAGTACTTGTATTACGTCGACCGCAAAGTTCTGTTCCTTTGTCAAGTGAAAGAAAATAACACATTATTCATACATTTAATAATATTTACTACAGAATATAATTTCCGTCGTTACTTACGATCACTGACCAGCGTGATGGTAGTTTGAAAATTCCATTTTTGAAAAATGCCTCGTCTTTAACGGCGAAGAAATAACATTATTGAGCAGAACTTTCCGGTAGACCTAATATTTAAGCGAAGGTAAACGGAGATAAAGAAATCAGCTGAGTGGAAACTTGCGAGCGTGAAGGAACTTCCTGAAGGGCGTATAGGAGTGGACCTTTACAAAGGTCGAACAAGCCACCACCTGTTGCGCGGACGAGCAAAAGTCACGCATGATAAGAAGAGCTTTTGTTTCGAACTAAGTTTGGCGAACGTTCAGCGACGAAGATGACTCGACAGAAGTGACTAATTGGCCGTTTCGCAATGCACTTGACAGTTGTCACTCGTCAGGCTCTCCTAAGGTACAGACGGAGAAATAAATGGAAAATTTATATCTCATCATTTATAAAGCACTCGCCAATTGACACCCAACATTCCCGGAATTAAAAGCGTAAACGCTGAGGCTACTTCACGTCACATTTTACATATTCTGCATATTCTCTACTCTTCCGTACATCCTTGAGCCTAGCTTTATGGCTGTTATGTCACGGCGTAAAGTGACGCGGTGTAGTGATATGCGAAGACTTAATAATGAACGATTCGTATGTATAATTATAAGATAAGGGTAAAGTGCCTGGTAATTGACACCTTGAGCGAAACCCGTAAAATTGTTTCCCGCCAAAAGCGTAAACTAAATAAAAATTTTTCTCCGCCATGATCACGGAATTTAAAGAAACTTGTCTATCTGCAATTGAAAACGAATAAAAAGAAAAATTATGCTATAGTATAACAAAAGAACCGATCAATACTAGAACATTGAAACTATCATTTTTCGTATTATTTCCGATTATATTAATTATCCTTGCATAATGTAATCTTTGGCATCAAGCAAATTATGCTATAGTATACCAAAGGAACCGATCAACACTAGAATATTGAAACTATAATTTTTCGTATTATTTTCGATTAAATTAATCAGCCTTGGGTAATGTAATCCTTGGCATCAAGCTAGTTATGCTATAATATAACAAAGGAACCGATCAACACTAGAATATTGAAACTATAATTTTTCGTATTATTTTCGATTATATTAATCGACCTTGGATAATGTAATCCTTGGCATCAAGCTAGTTATGCTCTAGTATAACAAAGGAACCGATCAACACTTGAACATTGAAATTATAATTTCTCGTATTATTTTCGATTATATTAATGAACCTTGGATAATGTAATCCTTGGCATCAAGCTAGTTATGCTCTAGTATAACAAAGGAACCGATCAACACTAGAATATTGAAACTATAAATTTTCGTATTATTTTCGATTATATTAAACAACCTTGGATAATGTAATCCTTGGCATCAAGCTAGTTATGCTCTAGTATAACAAAGGAACCGATCAACACTAGAATATTGAAACTACCATTTTTCGTATTATTTCCGATTATATTAATTATCCTTGCATAATGTAATCCTTGGCATCAAACTAGTTATGTTCTAGTATAACAAAGGAACCGATCAACACTAGAATATTGAAACTATAATTTTTCGTATTATTTTCGATTATATTAATCAACCTTGGGTAATGTCAATCTAATTATGCTACAGTATAACAAGATCAACACTAGAATATTGTTATTCTATATTTTCGATTATATTAACAAAGGAACCGATCAACACTATAACATTGAAACTATAATTTTTCGTATTATTTTCGATTAAATTAATCAGCCTTGGGTAATGTAATCCTTGGCATCAAGCTAGTTATGCTATAATATAACAAAGGAACCGATCAACACTAGAACATTGAAACTATAATTTTTCGTATTATTTTCGATTATATTAATCAGCCTTGGATAATGTAATCTTTGGCATCAAGCTAGTTATGCTATAGTATAACAAAGGAACACATCAACACTAGAATATTGAAACTACAATTTCTTGTATTATTTTCGATTATATTAATCAACCTTGGATAATGTAATCCTTGGCATCAAACTAGTTATGCTATAGTATAACAAAGGAACCGATCAACACTAGAATATTGAAACTATAATTTTTCGTATTATTTTCGATTATATTAATCAACCTTGGATAATGTAATCCTTGGCATCAAACTAGTTATGTTCTAGTATAACAAAGGAACCGATCAACACTAGAATATTGAAACTATAATTTTTCGTATTATTTTCGATTATATTAATCAACCTTGAATAATGTAATCCTTGGCATCAAGCTAGTTATGCTATAGTATAACAAAGGAACCGATCAACACTAGAATATTGAAACTATAATTTTTCGTATTATTTTCGATTATATTAATCAACCTTGGATAATGTAATCCTTGGCATCAAGCTAGTTATGCTCTAGTATAACAAAGGAACCGATCAACACTAGAACATTGAAACTATAATTTTTCGTATTATTTTCGATTATATTAATCGACCTTGGATAATACAAATCCTCTAATTTTTCGTATTATCAAGATAATGTTATGCTCTAGTTAGTATATTAACAAAGGAACCGATCAACACTAGAACATTGAAACTATAATTTTTCGTATTATTTTCGATTATATTAATCAACCTTGAATAATGTAATCCTTGGCATCAAGCTAGTTATGCTATAGTATAACAAAGGAACCGATCAACACTAGAATATTGAAACTATAATTTTTCGTATTATTTTCGATTATATTAATCAACCTTGGGTAATGTAATCCTTGGCATCAAGCTAATTATGCTACAGTATAACAAAGGAACCGATCAACACTAGAATATTGAAACTATAATTTTTCGTATTATTTTCGATTATATTAATCAACCTTGGATAATGTAATCCTTGGCATCAAGGTAGTTATGCTATAGTATAACAAAGGAACAGATCAACAGTAGAATATTGAAACTACAATTTCTTGTATTATTTTCGATTATATTAATCAACCTTGGATAATGTAATCCTTGGCATCGAGCTAGTTATGCTCTAGTATAACAAAAGAACCGATCAACACTAGAGTATTGAAACTATAATTTTTCGTATTATTTTCGATTATATTAATCAACCTTGGATAATGTAATCCTTGGCATCAAGCTAGTTATGCTGTAGTATAACAAAGGAACCGATCAACACTAGAATATTGAAACTATAATTTTTCGTATTATTTTCGATTATATTAATCAACCTTGGATAATGTAATCCTTGGCATCAAGCTAGTTATGCTCTAGTATTACAAAGGAACCGATCAACACTAGAACATTGAAACTCTAATTTTTCGTATTATTTTCGATTATATTAATCAACCTTGGATAATGTAATCCTTGGCATCAAGGTAGTTATGCTATAGTATAACCAAGGAACCGATCAACACTAGAATATTGAAACTATAATTTTTCGTGTTATTTTCGATTATATTAATCAACCTTGGATAATGTAATCCTTGGCATCAAACTAGTTATGTTCTAGTATAGCAAAGGAACCGATCAACACTAGAACATTGAAACTATAATTTTTCGTATTATTTTCGATTATATTAATCAACCTTGGATAATGTAATCCTTGGCATCAAGCTATTTATGCTCTAGTATAACAAAGGAACCGATCAACACTAGAACATTGAAACGACAATTCTTCGTATTATTTTCGATTATATTAATATGGATAATGTAATCCTTGGCATCAAGCTAACAGCGTATAGTTACGAGGAAAAACCACTTGGAAACGGATGATAAATTGATAAAAGCTGTCGATCGGTGGGTTATTTAGTCGATGAATACGTTGACAGGAGAAAAAAGCGTGGAACAGTAGTTTACGTCGTTTATACCGTTTCGAGCAAGAAGCGTCGGATACAAGGCACTGCTGGAGAACTCGTTGAAAACTCGTAGTGCAGCCTTATCAATAATCAAGGACGTCTGTTCCCCGTGCGCCTAGTAAGTCGGCTTCCGACGATCGACAAATAAGTTTCTCCCGCTGATAACAGTGTCATTAGTGGTTGGCCACGTTACCTTTGGACTCCCCTTATCGGTTATGATACGCGTCTTCATCGATTTACCGCGATCCCGGTTGTTCGTAGAAAGTTCACCGAAAGCAACAACTTTTACGAAAGCGACAATTTTCAATGAAAACGTCAAACAAAATGTTGTGGGTTGAAACGAAAGGAAATGGACCCGCCGTTTCAGATGACTTCATCGCCGATGTTTGTTGCATCCTAAGTTCTGTTTGCATTTCGAGATCACAAATTATGTAATGTACTACTTAATGGCTAAAAGCAGAAGAAGAAACGCGCCAGACAATTCGAAAGTCAATAAACATATTAATTCATACGTCATTAACTCGTTCTTTGGTTAGTTCGTCTTCCACAAATTCACGCGTAATCGGGAAACAGAAGAAAAATGAGTTAAAACGAGATTCTGTTTATAAAACGACGGAAAATACAAAACATAGACATCTGCGTAATCTCATTTATGGCGCTTGAAAAGAAATAATGTTATAACAGTTTGACATTTTTCCGAAAGCCACTCGGTCGCACGCGGAACTGTTTCCTGCCGTACTTTTTGTTCGAATCGATTGAAGAACACATTAATTAGGCGCCGAATTCGGCGGCCGCTGTTTGTATCTGGAATTTCTTAATCGCGCCAGACAACGTATCATATTTTGCACGTGCAGAATGACTCGCACAAGACTCGTTCGAGGAATCGCACTAACGAACCGTCAATTTTCCTCCGTCCACCGGAATTTAAACCGCAACGCGTGCAATTCTATAGTAAATACATACGCCGATAATTATACTGATTATCTCTATCAGTATGTAAATAATGTGTTTATCAAATAATCTATTCGACTTCCGCGTATTTCTAATTTTCGCTCCTTTCGTAGTGATCCGCAGGAAATACTTCGAAGGGAGAGTGAAATTCGCTGTTGGACGCGCGTATTTCTCGAAACACCAGAACCTCATGCACCCATGCTGTAAACTCTCGCCCGACAGACACTTTCCTTCGTCTCGCTCCACTCTTCCCTCTCTCTTTCACTCGCACGCGCGCGCTTGTCTTCTTATCGGTGACAAAACACGCGACGATCGTGACACGAGCGCACTGATAAGCGCGGTGGGCCTTTCAAAATGGACGACCACAGGTCGTGCCCCGTGACGAGGAGAATCTGCGAAAAACCGACGTCGAGCGATCAATGGCCGTACCAGTTTCGAGAAACTCGCCGTAAAAGGGCAGCGATACCTTCTTTGTGGGCAGACATTGTTTCTACTGGGGTCTTTGTGTCTTTGCACTCAGGCTTTGATAACAAAGAATAATGGAGACTCCACTTTCGTAACGTGTTTACCGAATTAAGCGGCATTTCTTGCAGAGCGATGTTTTGGTTATTAACACTTTGACTGCTGGGATGGTCACTGCTGATCGGTGTGAGAGATTTTATTGAAGATCCAAGATATTCGCAATGGGTAGCAATGATTAGTTCATAAATGCAGTTGTTGTTAGAATAGTGATGCGATCCTTTGGTCTCCAATACCTCAACATTATTTACATTTTGCATAATTCAGTCAAACGCGGTAGTATTTCATAACATCGCCGTTCTATACAGCAAAATACGCTTGGCAATCAACGTGTTAATTCTGTACATATATACGGAATGTCTTTTTTGGAATGCGTTTACCGTGTTAAGCGGCATTTCTTTCAGAGCGATATTTTGGTTATTGACACTTTTACTACCGCGATAGTCACTGGTGATCGACATAAGAGATTTTACTGAAGATCCAAAATATTCGCAATGGAAAGCAATAATTATTTTATAAATGCAGTTATTTTCATAGAATAGTTCTAATACGATCCTGTGGTCATATATCGGAGTGTCAATACCTGCTTTTCCTTATTTACATTTTGCGTAATTTAGTCAAACGCTGTAGTATTTCATAGCATCGCCGTTCTAATACAGCAAAATACGCTTATTGCAATCAACGTGTTAACTCTGTACATACATATACACGGAATGTCTTTTTCGCAACGTGTTTACGGAATTAAGCGGCATTTCTTTCACAGCAATATTTTGGTTATTAACACTTGTAATGTCGCGATAGTCACCGGTGATCGGCGCAAGAGATTTTACGGAAAATCCGAAATATTCGCAATGGGTATCAATAATTATTTTATAAATGCAGTTATTGTCAGAATAGTGATACGATCCTTTGGTCTCCAATATCTGCACATTATTTACCTACATTTTGCGTAATTCAGTCAAACGCTGTAGTATTTCATAGCATCGTCGTTC
Source organism: Cryptocheilus praepositus (assembly GCA_033815515.1). NCBI lineage: Eukaryota > Metazoa > Arthropoda > Insecta > Hymenoptera > Pompilidae > Cryptocheilus > Cryptocheilus praepositus. The sequence continues at coordinate 296,290 of JAWWQZ010000093.1, forward strand.
TAATACAGCAAAATACGCTTGGTAATCAACGTGTTAACTCTGTACATATACACGGAATGTCATTTTCGGAATGTGTTTACCGAATTAAGCGGCATTTCTTGCAGAGCGATATTTTGGTTATTAACATTTTTACTGCCGCGATAATCACCGGTGATCGGCGCAAGAGATTTTACTGAAAATCCAAAATATTCGCAATGGGTATCAATGATTATTTTATAAATGCAGTTATTGTTAGAATAATCATGCGATCCTTTGGTCCCCAATATCAGTACATTATTTACATTTTGCATAATTCAGTCAAACGCTGTAGTATTTCATAGCATCGCCGCTTTAATATAGCAAAATACGTACGGCAATCAAGGTGTTAACACTAAACATACCGGTACTTACATTTCTTACTACTATACTTCTCGTTATTCTTACCATGAGGGGTCATTGGTCATTTGACGCCTTATGAAATAAACTTTGATTATCAGAAAAGAAATTCCTAATTTGTTAAAACGAGAAATTGAGTAATCAGATGATATAAGAATTTACAGAAAGTGTTTTAACACTTTTACTGCCGGGATAGTCACCGGTGATCGGCATAACAGATTTTACCGAAGATCCAAGATATTCGCAATGGGTAGCAACGATTATTTTATAAATGCAGTTATTGTTAGAATAATCATGCGATCCTTTGGTCTCCAATACCTAAACATTATTTACATTTTGCATAATTCAGTCAAACGCTGTAGTATTTCATAACATCGCCGTTTTAATACAGCAAAATACGCTTGGCAGTCAACGTGTTAACTCTGTACATATACGCGGAATGTCTTTTTCGAAATTGATTGACTGTACTGTCGCATACGACGACGCGATCAATTGTTGGTTGTATTGGAACTTTTTGTGCGACCGGTGGGGCGGCTTTTTTAACGACGAAACTGTAGGCTTTGACGCATGAAAAAGTGTCCGCTACGGAGATCCGCCAAATTCCACAGGCCGCAAGTTATGATTCTCCCAATGATATTTGGACGTGCGTCAAACAGGTTCTACGGTCCGTGCATGGGCATACACGGCGTGCGCTTGTATGTAGATTCTAGACTCCCCTCGCCCGTTCTCATTTCAGGTTTTGGCAGAACTTCAAGCGGCGGTATTCTTTAAATCAGTGCCGCGGACGTATTAATCCTTCGCCCGGCTAAATTAATTTCGCCGCTTTTGAGGGAACCAATTAAAATTAATTCGCCGAATTTCCTGAACGCTCGACGTCGAACTTCAGATAAAATACGTGAAGCGAATGAGCGGTCGCAATTATTTTTAATGCGACAGCATCCCGGGCTTTTCGTTATTCCATACAATAAATTCTAATAACTCCACATAAGGCTTACCGCAAATATCAAATGACCGTTAGCGAACTATAAATTACAAACCAGTTACATTTCGATTATATTACGCACGGCCCTTTCATTATCAAACGTCAAACAACAAACACCGTATTCCAATATTAACTAACCCACAACATAAACGATGCCAGCGTACGCTTTCGATGGGGCTAAAAACTTACATCCAGCACGCGAGTTCATTTTGTACGTAGACCATGCATGTAACCACTGAAACCATTCACACCAAGCCGTACCTTCGAACATTACGCTTCACCGGCCTCATCTTATTGTACGGTCCAACTTAATTTCACGGTTCGCCCCGAGCAGGAAAAGAGCAGAACAGTCGGCGTTGACGAAGGCAGGACCGGTTTCGCGAAAAATGACTCAGGTCGTCGTGGACGACGACGCCGTTTGGAAATTCATCGACACGGATCGCATAATTCGCGCGAGCGCGCGCGGCACCACGACGTGTCGAAATCAACTCTAAAATCGGAGTGGCCGTAATTCTTCGCCGAAACCGGCTCAACGCTCACACGCGGCCCGGCTCTCTTCTTGCGCAATTACGTCGGGATACGCGTGCATTGCGATTAACGGGAGATAATTAACCGGGAGCGACGTGGCGCGCGGTATGTGTGTGGCCGATTTTTGCGCTCGTTAAGTGACACGTTTTCTCACTAATGCCGCCCAGACGCGTCACGATTCAATCGCATAAGTCCTTTGGGCGGCATACCGGACGGTTTACAAGCGCATTTACCATATCTCGATGAGGAGAGATCGATTCGTTGCTTTGCCAATTTAATCCGTACAGCGTTCAAAACGTTGTAAACAAATTTGAAAGTAACCCTAACGTAACCCAATTAACGGCAGATCGTTTTCTTATTATGAAACAGAGATGCGTCACGATTCCATCGCATAAGTCCTTTGCACAGAATACCGGACGGTTTACAAACGTATTTACCATATTTCAATGAGGAAAGATCGATTCGTTGCTTTGCCGATTTAATCCGTACAGCGTTTAAAACGTTGTAACAAATTTTGTATAAATATTACCATATCTCAAGGAGGAAAAATCGATTCATTGCTTTGCCGATTTGAATCGTAAAGTATTCAAAATGTTGTAAACAAAATGCGTTTCCCAATTGTTCGGATTTCTTACGTATTGTAGCCACAATTATGAATTTACGATGTGAATACAGATGCGTTTTTTATCAAATAATTTTGTTGCATCATTCAATTTGGCATAAATGAAGAATTACCATTATAATTTAGTCGCGCCTTACATAATCAATCAACAGAATTCACAGTAGTGAAAAGTATTTCGTCCTCAGCGAACGTTTCGGTGGAAAGTACTCAGCACCCAAAGGGTTAACGGCAGATACGTTTTCTTATTATGAGGTTAAGACGTGCCACGATTCGATCGCATAAGTCCTTTGCACAGCACACCAGACTGTTTACAAGCGTATTTACTATATCTCAATGAGGAAAGATCGATTCATTGCTTTACCGATTTGATACGTAAAGTGTTCAAAATGTTGTAACAAATTTTATATAGATATTACCAATTAACGGCAGATACGTTTTCTTATTATGAGGCCGAAACGCGTCACGATTCAATCGCATAAGTCCTTTGCACGGCATACCGGACGGTTTACAAGCGTATTTACCATATCTCGTTGAGGAAAGATCGATTCATCGCTTTGCCGATGTAATTCGTAAAGTGTTTAAAACGTTGTAACCAAATTTGAAAGTAACCCAATTAACGGCTGATACGTTTTCTTATTATGAAACCGAAACGCGTCACGATTCAATCGCATAAGTCCTTTGCACAGCATACCGGACGATTTACAAGTATATTTACCATATTTCAATGAGGAAAGATCGATTCGTTGCTTTGCCGATTTACTCCGTAAAGCGTTCAAAACGTTGTAAACAAATTTGAAAGTAACCCAATTAACGGCAGATACGTTTTCTTATTATGAAACCGAAACGCGTCACGATTCAATCGCATAAGTCCTTTGCGCAGCATACCGGACGGTTTACAAGTGCATTTACCGTATCTCAATGAGGAAAGATCGATTCATTGCTTTGCCAAGTTAATCCGTACGGCGTTCAAAATTATGTAAACAAACTTGAAAGTAACCCAATCAACAGGCACATACGTTTTCTTATTATGACACTGAGACGAATCAGGTTCCATTTGCGGAATCCTTCGCAGAGCATACATTTATCTCCTTTCAAGAAAACAAGTGCATTTTCTCTCTATACAAAGAAAAATCCGTATACCATGCGGAATCCTGCCGTAGTTTCAAAGTACCAGAATGAACGACAGGTGATTAACCGGTAGCAAGAAACATGCAAATGTACGCCTCAATCTTTACATTTTCCCACCTAACCGCACAGACATGCATCGCATTCGATTTGTACGAATCCTTTGCCGAACGTGCGTATCACATTAAACCGTTCACACGGTTATTTCCAAAAATAATCTACACGTGCCGTGTGATTATCGCAACTGGACGTACCGCTAAAAATACCAAGCCTCTTGAATCGGCCTGGAGAAATATCGAAAGTGCAAAGAGCACCCCTTATATCCGTTCACCTTTGACTCGCAACCAGCGTCGAACAGATATCGCCTTATTAATGATTTTCGCGTGACTCCACAGTGTCAAGCACCCTCGCAGGTTTGTTAGCGGAATGAGAAGCAGCGTGACAATTAACGCGTCCCAAGCTATAGGGTCCAACGTAAACAAAAACACAAGCCCAGCCGAGCGAGGAAGAGAAAATGTGGAACGGATCCTTGCGCATTGGGGACGGTTTTCCCTTCCTTAATCCCGCCACGTGTCCTCCGTAATATATTTTTGAAAGACGTCGGCAGGATGATCGCAGCTGCCGCGAGGATACATAGGACCATCTGGTCCTTCGTCGTCGCAATGTTGCCAACCTTGTGGATCGCGGAGAAGGAAAGGACAGAGGAGCCCGAGCGTGTACCAAAAAGAAGAAGGAGGACGAGCGTGCAAGAAGAAAAGAGAACAATCGAAAACAGGCTGCACGGAGAGGGTGAGCGAAAAGCAGAGAGTGCGAGAGAGGACGAACGAGAGCGAAGGAGCGAATGAAAGAGAAAGACGAGCGTCGAAGAGGAAACGGGACAGGGGAACGGGCCCTCGAGTGGGCTGTTCTCCAAATAGCTCCACCTGCCCTCTCGACGGCAACGTTTTACTCATCCCGAAGCTGCCGCGGTCTCTTAATTTTTTCCCTCCGCATTAAGGTTACCGATCGCGTATCGAGCGGCGTCGAACAAAATCGCGGCGGCACTGTGGGAGGATCCGATCATTCTGGGCCCACACTCGAAACTCAGACACCTGGCCCCGGAAGCGAGGAGTTTGTTCCGCGAAAAGTTAAGCGCGACTGTCCGACGCATACGAAACAATACATAGCGACAAAAACAGAAAATATATAGCAACGAAAACAGAAGAAGCAAGCGACAGATGGACATGCAAAAGACGCTCGCAAAACCTTTCCATGAAAATTACGTCGGTCTAAATAACTATTTCAACACAACCGAAAGGCAAAGGTGGACTAGATGCGAAATTTCGCCGTGTAAGAAAGTGCGTTTGAAAACGTTCGCTGACATTTTCGTTTCCGCGTGGGTCAACGCTCCGTAATATGATCGTTACACGCAATGTGTGCTCCATAATGTTCGGTGCGATTGAACCTGTGTAAACATGTGAAATTACCGCGGGCACGTTACTAACGTACCACTATCCTGTTTACACTTGCGCATAATATAGCGGTGCGCGCGTCGAACAAACGTTACGCTCTGGCTTCTTATCCGAAAATCGCATGCACGAAACACGTCCGCGTGTCATGCGCGAACGTGAGCGCGTGCATATGTTTTCCATTGAAGAATACTATTTCCGCCACGGCATCCGTCACGCGCCGCTTACTCGCAAATCTTCGCTGGCCTTCAGCGGAGCGTAGTCGTAAGATAAAAATAGAGATACAGCACCGGCGACAGAAAACACATCCGTACACTAACGCCGATCGCAATTTAACCGTTCGGATCTCAGAGGTTATTCAGGAAATCTTGTCGAGAAATACCAAGCAGCGCGATAGCGCGTACTTCAATTTATGTCGGAAAACGTCAAACAGGGCAACAGCGGTTGTGTTTATCAAATAAGTATAATTTAAAGTAATGGAAATTGGACACAAAATGTTTTGGTCACATGGTTCACACCAAAACAGTAACTATGCGAAGAATAGTTATCAGTACAATTATGCGCGTATCGTCAATAGCGCATCGCGATAAAACTAGTGGGACTTTTCGACATGAAATCTGAACTGCATGGGACTCAAACGGTTGAATAAACGTAAGCTAAAAACTTTTAAAAAATAATTTCATTTTTTTTTTTTATATATATATTTCTGGTACAATATATAAACTTTGATTCCGAGTCAAACTCGTGATGTTCATGTTTGGCATCAAATTATGACCACGAGCCAGATTCGTGATATTCACGATGGATGGGAGCACGTTGAACATTTATACCAAATTAAATTGTGCGAGAAATTATTTGATATGGAACGCATCTGTATTCATTTCGTATATTGGTAATTGCGGAAACAAAATGTTTTGCAATGGTTCACACCAAAATAGTAACAATTGAGAAGAATTATCGTAAAATATGCGCGTATCGTCTATAATCGCATCGCGATAAAACAGTGGGACTTTTCGATATGAAATCTGAATGCATGTCAAACGGTTGAATAGTTAAGCTAAAAAGGGTTAAAAAAGAGTTTCATTGTTTCTTTTTTTATATATTTCTGATACAATATATATACTTTGATCCCGAGTCAAACTCGTGATGTTCATGTTTGGCATCAAATTATGACCACGAACCTGATTCGTGATATTCACGTGACTGGATTCTCATCACGAGTTAGACTCGTTTGGAGGGGTTAAACATTTATTCGATTCTGCGAAAATCTTGTCGAGCAATACTGTCAAGTAGCGCGATAATGACAGTGACATACATTTTACGTCGGAAACATCAAACGCGGCAACAGCGATTGTGTTTATCAAATAAGTATAATTTGAAGTAATGGAAATTGGACACAAAATGTTTTGATCACATGGTTCACACCAAAACAGTAACTATGCGAAGAATAATTATCGGTAAAATTATGCGCGTATCGTCAATAACGCATCCCGATAAAACCAGTGGGACTTTTCGACATGAAATCTGAACTGCATGGGACTCAAACGGTTAAATGGGGCGAATCTGGATAAAAGCTTAGTAAAAGATTCCGACGCATGACAACAATTTTGCGATGTTTAATAAATGCATAGTGTTGGATGCAAACGGTTTTAGAATCACGATAATTCGGCACAACACAATTCGATTGTCGCAAATAGACGAGTCCGACCGCTAACCGTCCGTAAGAAATTCAAAGTGCCCTAGAAACTGCCTTGACGATTTTTTCCGGGCACGAAAACCCATTACGCGTCCACCGCTCATATCTCAATTGAGAAATTCGCGCGGAACATCCTTCATGCCGTTTCACCCTTCAACGGGCATCACCTTCTTCCCTCGCGCGGCCCGTTTCCCTATCTTTTTGGCGCCCCTTTCTCAACGCCGAATCTTCCGTCTCTGTCCCGTTTGCGTTATATTCCGGCACCCAGCAGCGATGGAGGGAACGCTCGTGTGCATTGGCATGCTGTAGCACGGGGCGCGTTCGAAGCGCCGGCAGCCGTCAGGGTATTGATTTACAATGCTTACTTCACTCTATAGCAACTCCCATAACTACAGGCCCTGCTCTCTCACTCCCTCTCTTTCTCCGCTCTACCCCCCTACTCACCCTCTCGCTCCCACCCTTCTTGTTCCACCCACTTCTCTCTCTCTCTCTCTCTCTCTTTCTTTCTCTATCCGTCCGTCTCTCGCTCTTCCTCGCTCTCTTTCCCTCTCTTTCTCTGTCCCACCTTTTCCCTTCGGCTCACTCACTCCAACCCACTTTCTCCTTCCGACCAACGTTGAACGCGGTCTACCGCCCCTACAGCGATTACCAATACCGCTACTAATACCGCCACTTTCAGAAGATAAGCAGGTCGAGTCTCGATGCAAATCATTCGTCGTGCATGTCGTGGAAACGTACGATGACCTTGGCGCATCGTGTACAGATGTGCTTGAGTTCAAACGCATTTGTGTTATCAAATGTTTGTAGTCGAGGTGGTAAAGAGAGATGGTTTGTCGAATCGGTGACGAATTCGAAGTTGATGGGCGATGGTCTGTGATATCAGCATAAATAAAGAAGCGCAAGTATAGAAACGAAGTGGTAGCGGTCGAAGAAGACATGAGAAGGAGTAAAACAAAGTACAAATTCATTTGGTAGGTGAAGGTGGTAAAGAGAGACGGTTTGTCGAATAAGTGACGAATTCGAAGTGGACTGATGGTCTGTGATATCGATATAAATAAAGAAGCGGAAGTATAGAAACGAGGTGGTAGCGGTCTAAGAAAATACGAGGAGTAAAACAAAGTACAAATTCATTTGGTAGGTCGAGACGGTAAAGAGAGACAGATTGTCAAATGGGTAACGAATTCGAAGTGGACGGGCGATTGTCTATGATGTCGATATAAATAAAGAAGCGGAAGTATTCAAACGAGATGGTAGCGACCGAAGAAGATATGAGAAGGAGTAAAACAAAGTACAAATTCATTTGGTAGGTGGAAGTGGTAAAAAGAGACGGTTTGTCGAATGGGTGACGAATTCTAAGTGAACTGATGGTCTGTGATATTGACACAAATAAAGAAGCAGACGTATAGAAACAAGGTGGTAGCGGTCGAAGAAGATATGAAAAGGAGTAAGCAAAGTACAAATTCATTCGGTAGGTGAAGGTGGCAAAGAGAGACGGTTTGTCGAATCGGTGACGAATTCGAAGTTGATGGGCGATGGTCTGTGATGTTGACATAAATAAAGAAGCAAAAGTATAGAAACAAGGTGGCAGCGGTCGAAGAAGATATGAGAAGAAGTAAAACAAAGTACAAATTCATTTGGTAAGTCGAGGTGGTAAAGAGAGACGGTTTGTCGAATGGGTAACGAAATCGAAGTGGACGAGCGATGGTCTGTGATATCGATATAAATAAAGAAGCGGAAGTATAGAAACGAGGTGGTAGCGGTCGAAGAAGATATGAAAAGGAGGAAATCAAAATGCGAATTCGTTTGGTATTTATTGATCGTCCAAAATCGCTGGAGGTCCCCATCCGACATTTTGTCGGTACTCTAGAAGCGTTAGATTTCTGTGAGTAGCCCGATAAACGCGTCAATTCGACGATTGAAAAATGTCGAGTTCGCGGGAAGAATTAACTGGATTGTCTGGCGACGGGGATGTAAAATTTAAACGTAGTGCGCTGATTAGCCGAGTGAACGTTCAAGTATTATAGCCATTTCTGAAGGAAGTTTGAGTTCTCAATAAGACTCCATTGTGAGTGAAGCGATCTCACAGTCCACGCAGAGCCGTTGAATGGACTCGTAGACCCATTTTACGAAGCGACTCGCGGCGCCCATTGTACGGCGAAACCCCCCATAGTAAGTTAAATCGAAAGAAAGGAGAGAAAGGAGATTTAGAAAGCCCGTTTTCCGTTCGGCGAACGGAATTCTTCCTGGGCGTCCATGACCTATGTTCGAACTGCAGGTACACGAAGGCTTGCGATAATGGGTATACAAATAGCACATACCTCGCGGTAGGTAGATTAGCTAAGAGTTTTAAGCTGGATTAAAGCAAGTTCCGCACAGAGTATTCTATTACGTTCGCAATCCTTCGGCTTAAAACCGTGACGAACGATATCCGATAAATAATTGATTCGAACGAAAATAACAGAACGTATTTACGCGTGAAGCGAAATCGCTCGGAGTTTTATCAGACCTCCGCGGAAGTTAATTGAGCCGAGCGTCGCAAGTCTTTTCCGAAGAACTTCAGGCTCACTTATCAACAACCGTAATTTCGACGCGGCTCACCTAAAGTCTACTGTATCGTAAAGGGCTTTACTGCAGTTTTACTGCATTCGCTTGATATACCGCAAGAAGAGTTTGGGACCGCATCAGCAGTCAAAGTGTCTCCCGCGGCAAGAATATCTTCGATCTGGCCATAGAACGCTCACGGTTCTTGATCTCTCTCCTCGTAAATCATCAGGGACTCTCGTCCTCGATCGTTCGCCGCTAATAAACACCGAGAACCGCTCGGCCGAAAGGAAAAACGTTCTCCGTGCCTGCCAACGAGTATGAACCGTCCGCGTCCGACAATGGCGACCATAACAAATATATTTGCACCGACGTCATCACCGTAATACCGCAAACCCGCGTCGACCCACGTGGCCGCCCACGTGGGGGGTCCGGCCGGAAGTTTATTGCCCGATTATCCGGCCGGTAATTCATTTTACGCGCCGCCATAAAATTTATGCTCTCCGACGACGACGAACCGCTGGACTCGAGGAAGAGAGAGTGCGAGAGAGAGAGAGAGAGGGAAAGAGGCACGGCCCTTCTTCGTGGTCATCCTGTTTATACGTCGACGGGACAGGCCGCGTCTAATAAACGTCGTTAATTGGCTGTCACCTTCCGCTTTTTTTTTCCTCGCCACACTTTACTCATCCTCCCTCGCCATCCGCCCGGAAACCTGTTAAACCGCACCGACGACGATGCTTGTCCGTTGATTAATGCGACCCCGTAACGCCGTGATTGTGTTTCAGAGAAAGTGCACCGACGAGTTCGACTTTGCGGTACGAAGTGCTTCGGACTGATTACAGCGAATGACAATCACCTGTTCGACTTGTGACGAGACCCGTCAAGGACACTGGTGCCAGCGGACTTTCCTGCGAGCGGGATGAAAATGACTGTGGGATGTGCGATTTTGTGCGAATGGGCAATGAGAGTGTGCGTATGAGAAAGAGAGAGTGAGAAAGAATGCGTGAATATGTATGTGTTATTAGGAAGATTCTCGAACAAATTCATTGTCAGGGAAACGAAACAAAATAAAAGGATCGAGCGCGATGTCGAGACAAGCGAGTCTTCCAGCGAATCTGCGAATCTTATGAGAATACCAGTGAGTGCGTTTTAACATGTTGACTGCCAAGCGTATTTTGCTATGTTAGAACCGTACCACCATGAAGTAGTACAGAATATGATTGAAGCGTATTTTGCTATGTTAGAACCGCGATGCAATGAAATACTGCAGAGTATGATTAAATCGTGCAAAATGAAAGTACGCAAAGTTGTTAGAAGCCAAAGTATTGAAGCACCGTTCCAATATCCATTGCTTTTACAAGATTGCAAATGGGCTTCATTACGAATCTTTTGCATTTTTAGTCAAATCTTTTGTACCGGTCTGTGGTACCGGTAATGCAGAGTTGTTAGAAGCCAAAGTATTGAAGCACCGTTCCAATATCATTTGCTTTTACAAGATTGCTTTTACAACTCTTGCGTTACAACCTCGTAAATAGTCAAATAAATGTCACCCGAATACAGATGACGCGGCCTGATCGGATTTGCCGTCACCTGAATACGGATGATACGGCAGTCAAAGTGTTAACCTTGGTGCGACCTGTTTCCTGTATCACGTTCCGACGTGCGAGCACACGCCGGACTAAACATTGTCATTGTAAACTCGTGTTTATCCGTTTGATGAGTGCTAAAGAGTGATTTTGTGCTTCTTCTGTTTCGCTCGAAAAGTGCTGGCGCTCCAGACTGCGAAGCCGACAACCGGCACACGCTCGGCTTCTGTCGACGAGGATTTTACGGCTACCATTCCGTTTTGGGTGAAAATGAAATAATGAGACAACTGATAAAAGAACGAATTTTAATTGCAGTCTAACATTAGGATATTAGCATTTTAAGGACCACTAAGAAATTTGTAAGAAATACGCCTGGGACCGCACATTTTTGGGAAACCTGTACGTTACAAAATATCATAACTTTGTTCTTTGTGAGTGAGTGTTTTGTAGTAAGGTGCAATGTAATGTGCTTATCGGTATTATTTGTTATCTTGCGTGCCTTTTTCCATGCTGTCTAACGACGCAGTCGTAAGCTCATCGAGAATTTCTTCACGCCGGGGAGGTTACTACTACGCTTAGTCGAGTTTTCCATGTTTCACCGCTGAATTCGCCGTCCTCACACTCCTGTTCTCTCCCTTTCACCATTTCGTCCGCCTCCATCCCCGTTCGCGAGAGCGCGTAATTTCCAGGGAAACGTGCCGAGCGTGTTCCCCGTAACGCGGCTCGATTCAACAGGTGACACCTCGTTCTCGAGACTCGCGGCAACGTGTACTTCAGGCGATTTGCCGTTTCCGGTATATCTCGTTCGTTCCGGTATGCAGCTGACGAATAGTCGGCAGGTCTCGCGTTAGATTTACTTTTCATTGGTCATGTAGGATTTAGACTGGGGCGGTATTGTCTAAACGGCCTTGGTTACAAAAGTAGTACCTATAATTGAACTTCTATAATGTTGCTTGCACTATACTCTATACTAAACGCTGACACTCTCGAAAGATTCGTCAGGACTCGCGGACGCACTTGCTGATATTGTCTAAAGTATTCGCTAAGATTGGCTGAGACACGCTGGTAGATTCATTAAGACTCATTAACACGTTGACTGCCACGGTGGACACCGGTGACCGACGCAGAAGATTCTACCATAAATGCAAAAAAATTCGCCAATAAGCTTATTTGCAATCTTGTAGAAGCAATTGATATTGGAACAGTGCTTCAATACTTTGCCTTCTAACAACTCTGCGTTACCTTCATTATGCACGATTTAATCATACTCTGTAGTATTACATCGCATCGCGGTTCTAACATAGCAAAATACGCGGTGACCGATGCAAAAGATTTTACTAGAAATACAAAAATTCGTAATGAAGCCTATTTGCAATCTTGTGAAAGCAATTGATATTGAAACGGTGCTTCGGTACTTTGGCTTCTAACAACTCTGCTTTACCTTCATTTTGCACGATTTAATCATACTCTGTAGCATTTCATCGCATCGCGGTTTTAACATAGCAAAATATGCGATGACCGATGGAAAAGATTTGACTAAGAATGCAAAAGATTCGTACTGAAGCCCATTTGCAATCTTGTAAAAGCAATTGATATTGGAACGGTGCATCAATATTTTGGCTTCTAACAACTCTGCGTTACCAAACGATAAAGTAAGAAGAGCAGTCGAAGAAGAGGCGGAGAAGCGAAACATTATGTAAGCACGAGCGTCCGCCGTGACACACGCGTCTACGGTGAGCAACCCCCACTTCGAAAATTCTGTTCCACCCTCTCTGCTTTCTTCCGCGACCAACCCCTCCGTATCGCCCCTCCCGCCGACAATCATGCCCTCTCGTCGTGCCGAAGGCACCGGACAATTTATTCCCAATTACGCCGTAATTACCGTAATAGTACGACTCGGGCACAGATGCTGCACGGAGTTAAGTAACTGTCACGGGACCCGTGAAGCGCGCTTTCCATGGCCTGCCTATCTCGAAAACGAAGCCGGCTTCTATTCGCCCGAATAATCGAATTCAACGAGCGTTCTTCCAAGTGGAATGCGCCAGCGGTCGATATATGGATTGCGGTAAACGACGCGTAGAAAGTAAACTGTATGTGAATGACGATGGAGTGTACGTCGAACTGTGGAATGTAAAATCTTACTTTGCTTACGACTTTCGCGCAATCGACTGCCGTATTTGAGCTTGCGAAATAGTTTATGCGATGGTATTTTTTGGCATCGCTTGAAAGTGTCAGAATGCGTTGAGTGTTGGAAAGTTTAATGGATCACGATCTTTGAAAAAAGCAACATTAACACGGTGGTCATTGGTAAACGGCGCAAAAGATTTGACTAAAAATGCAAACATTTTGCTATGAAGCCTATTCGCAATTTGTAAAAGTAATTGATAGTGGAACGATGCTTCAATACTTTTGCTTCTAACAACTCTGCGTTGCCTTCATTTTGCATGATTTAATTATACTCTGCAGTACTTCATCGCATCGCAATTCTAGCATACCAAAATACGCTTGGCAGTCAACGTGTTAATACGGTGTTCATTGGTAACCGGCGCAAAAGACTAAAAATGCAAAAAATTTGCCACAAAGCCTATTTGCCATCTTGTAAAAGCAATTAATAGTGAAATGGTGCTTCAATACTTTAGCGTTACCTTCATTTTGCATGATTACTGATGATACTTTGATATTATCTTCATTTTACATGATTTAATGGTACTCTGCAGTATTTCATCGCATCGCGGTTCTAACATACCAAAAATTCACAAAGAACCCTATTTGCAATCTTGTAAATGCAGTTGATAATGGAACGGTGCTTCAATACTTTGATGTTATCTTCATTTTACATGATTTAATCATACTCTGCAGAATTTCATCGCATTGCGGTTCTAACATACCAAAATTCACAATGAAGCCTATTTGCAATCGTGTAAAAGCAATTGATATTGGAACGATGCTTCAATACTTTGGCTTCTAACAACTCTGCGTTACTTTCATTTTGCATGATTTAATCATACTCTGTAGCATTTCATCGCATCGCGGTTCCAACATAGCAAAATACGCTTGGCAGTCAACGTGTTAAGAAATTCCATTTGTTTGCTGATACACAGAATTGACACGGCACTCGTTAATTATATTCAACAGTCCCCGTTTGCTTTCCGTCTGCGATGGGCACGTGAACGAAAGGTTTCTTCCCCGGGGATAACAGACACCTAATCGCATAGGACACGGGGCCAGATGAATGGACGCGAGCAGACAACGGGGAGTCGGAATAGCATGTGGATACCACGTGCTACCGCAAGCCAACCTGCCACTTTCGAACGAGGCTGCGGCCATTCAAAATTCAATATCCAAATTCCGGAAAGGAAGACGTGAATATGTGATCGCACAGAAATTTGTTACTTTCACTTGTAGAAAGGGGCGGAGGGGTAATTTGGGCCAAAAAAGAAACCTGTACAGAAACGAATAAAAGAAGCAAACAGAAAAAGACGTGTAGGTAACATAAGATGATGCATTTTGCCTTGATTCGCTTGTGACGCCGTACAAACCCAGCCTGACTTGCGCTAGCTAGAATTGGCTAACAAAGGCCCTATTCGGCGTGCTAAGTGCACATGTACGAAACTGCGTGTGACGCACTGAAGGTGCCTTATCGCGCAGTTGCTACCCGCCGAATTGCCTACGCATTATCGTATGCCACTGCCGTAGAAACTATACTTCGGCTTGTTACTAGACTCTGGCGTCAAGGAGAGAGAGAAGAAGAGAAAGATAACAGGACTGTTCCCTGAAGGCAAAACGAGAAAGCGACGTTGTTGCACAAATCCTTTCGACTCAACGACAAACGCGATAACACAGAAGAGGTGCAATTTATAAAGACCGCGTAAATACCTTGATACGATCATTCAAAGGGTCTTTTGCTGTAATCCGTACTGATACTGGAATGGAGAAGAAACCCCGTTTAAACTAAACGACCGCCGTTTCTGTTGTTCCGGGGAAAACTCGAAGCATTTCGGGGGAACAGGCGAATCACCGTGCGATAATAAATATCAATGGAGGTTGGAATGGCAAGCGCCAAGTGATCCCACGGAAATCCACTCGACTCTCGTCGATATTTAACGAAGCAATCACGGGTGACACGAGAGTGAAAGGAAGGGACCCGAAGAAATTCACCCGTAGGGAACTGGCACTTTATCACTGTGATAACAAGTACACGAATGAATTTTTTGTATCACACTACAAAATTAAAGCTTGATATCTATTGCACCGATCGTCCACTATAAATATCGAGTAGCGTACACAATAATCGACATTTTAAACAATCCATGTGAAACTATTCGCATGTAATAGATATATGAGCCGTTTATTTTGAAAGTGGCCTAACTCTATTTATCTTCAAATCGAGATAAATAACATTTACTAATAAATAACATGAATTTGTACATGTAACCATAGTAACCGGAAAATATTGAAAAACGGAGTTAGGCCACTTTCAAAATAAACGGCTCGTATAGTAAACTAAAATTCTTCGTGCTCGTATATTTTGACCTGACAAATTCCAGTTGATGTACAAGTCACCACGGGATAAGAATAAGACTTTTAATAAAATATAAAACCAATAATAACTTTTAAAACTCTAAGCCGTATCAATAACTGTCATCTCACAGTATCGGAAGTATAACCTTGTAAATTATTTGAAACTGAACCAGATCAGATGAAGCTTATAACGAAAATATCAAACAATATAGAAATGAAACCAGATGTTAAAACGATACAAGTCGTCAATGACTCGGTCTCTGTTGATTACTGACTCTTGTAACTTAAATATTGGTTAATGTGTTACGGAGGTGACGAAAATTGGTCTTGAAGAATTCGCCAGTTTGTTCCCTATCACTGATTTTATAGAGAACAGACGAAGAGAAGCGCGTAGTTTCTTTCATATCCGATCCCGAAGGGAAAGACCAGTCGTGAAAATGACTCTCACGGGATTTCATGGGACTTGTTATCGAGCCACGTTATACGCCGAATTAAAAGGGTACGGTGAAATGCTATGGGGTCGTGGTCGAGGCCACGCCTCGTTCTCTGTCTCTCCTACTCTCTCTCACTCTCTCTCTCTTAACGGCAGGAAAAAGCGGCCAATTCAAAGTGACTCGTGAGGGGCGCCAGCGTGAAAGTTTTTCAACAAATTAATTCCTTAATTGTCTCATCGAGCTGCCGCTCTCGCACAACACTCTCATTTACGCGAAAAAAAAGGAAAACGTGAGCATAAAAAACCTACGAAAGGGTCAGGTACGTCGGTATAGACGCCATTTTAAAGAACTCAGGTTAATAGAAACTACCGATACAACTTATTTAAACGCAATGTTTTTATATTGCATTTAAGTAAATTGTATCGGTAGTTTCTATTTATTTCGATGGTGAGAATTTAGTTGATAACAGCAACAAAAAAAATCTTTAAAAATGGAATGTACAGAAAATATGCAAAACAATTTACTTAAATGCAATATGAAAACATTGCATTTAAATACATTGTTTCGCATATTTTCTGTACATTTCATTTTTAAAGGGTTTTTTTTTGTTGCTGTTATAATATGAAAACATTGCATTTAAATACATTGTTTAGCATATTTTCTGTACATTTCATTTTTAAAGGTTTTTTTTGTTGGTGTTATCAACTAAATTCTTACCATCGAAATAAGTAGAAACTACCGATACAATTTACTTAAATGCAATATGAAAACATTTGCATTTTTAAATACTGTAAGATTTTATATACTGTACATTTCTTTTTTTATTTTTTTTTGTTTGTTGCAATGTTTTCATATTTTTTAATATTTTCTGTACATTTCATTTTAAAAGGGTTTTTTTGTTACTGTTATCAACTAAATTCTTGCCATCGAAATAAGTAGAAACTACCGATACAATTTACTTAAATGCAATATGAAAACATTGCATTGTTGTAGATACATTACATTTTTAAAGATTTTTGCATACTGTAAGATTTTATATACTGTACATTTCTTTTTTTAAGATTTTTTTTTGTTTGTTGCAATGTTTTCATATTGCATTTAAGTAAATTGTTTAGCATATTTTCTGTACATTTCATTTTAAAAGGGTTTTTTTGTTACTGTTATCAACTAAATTCTTGCCATCGAAATAAATAGTGCGTGCGAGAATGAAAATGCAGATGTGGGATGTGTGATTTTGTATACAAATGGGCAACGAGAGAGTGTGCGGATGGAGAGAGAGAGAGAGAGAGAATGCATGAGTCTATATTTGTTATTAGGAAGGTTCTCGAACAAATTCATTATCATGGAAACGAAACAGAATAAAAGGGTCGAGCGCGATATTGAGATAAGTGAGTCTCTGCGAATCTTTCGAGAATACCAGTGAGTGCGTCTTAGCGAGTCTTCTAGCAAATCCTTAGAAAATACAAGCGAGTCCTTTAGAGAATATCAGCAAGTGGGACCGCGAGTGACTTTAGCGAGTTTTGACGAATCTTTTGAGAGTGTCAGCGTTTAACACTTTGACTGCCATGATGGTCACCGCTGACCGGAGGAAAAGATTTTACTGAAGATCCAAAATATTCGCAATGTGTAGCAATAGTTCTTTTATAAGTGCAGTTATTGTTAGAATAGTGATGCGATCCTTTGGTTTGCAGTACCTGCACATTATTTACATTTTGCATAATTCAGTCAAACGCTGTAGTATGTCACAGCGTCGCTATTCTAATACGGCAAAATACGCATGGCAGTCAAAGTGTTAATATAGAATATCGTGCGAGTAACATTATAGCTACTACTTTTGTGACCAAGGCCGTTTAATAATATCATTCCAATCTAAATCCTACAGAGATGTCTGCGATTGCAGATTCCGGCTGCATTCTAAGTGAAGGTCGCTTCAAGTATCGGCCTGTCATCGATTTTAACACCTTTGACCATATTCAATGGGAAATCCATAGCGCTGGGGATCTCCTTTGAACGCGAAGTAAACGAAGTCCAATGAGCACAGCCGCGGCGCCTAATTAAAGCGGCTCCTAAGTAGAATCTGCAGAAAGTCTCGAGAGCGGGCGGAAACTCGAAAAGTCTCGCCGGTAAAAGTTTCGAGCGCAAATGATTCATTAATCGCGGACTTAGGTAATTGCCGCGTGTACCGCGAATATCGAGAAGGGGAATAAGCCGGAGCCTGGCGATGCGTAAGAGATAACGTCTCACGTCTGGGATAGCAGCCGTTTACTTTCTCGCAGAGCTCACGACGTAAAGACGAGCAATCTTTGGCCCGACGTACGCGGCTAAATACGGTTTTCGTCCTCTTATTAATCGCACAGCTCCGGGGTTCACCGTCGTAATTACATAATTGCGCGGCTCGGCGCAATGTAATGGTACCCCATGGAAACGCGCCGCGCGCCCCCTCATTATCCATCTGCTATTCAAGTCCTATATATCTTCGAAAGTGTGAAAAGAGACGCAGTAGCGCACGCGGGCCAACTTGCGTTCGACCGAAGGAATTACGAAAGAAGCGAACGCTTATCGAGAACTTCTTTCTTCAATTAGGAACTACGGGTGTTATTTCGCATCGTAAACATTGTCGAAGCTCGTGAGAACGTGTCGATGCGCGGATGCAACACTTAGCGTCGGAAGACGGGCTCGATAAGCAGCGCCCCGTAGACAAATAAACGAACACGCAAGCCAATTTTCGATCGACTCTCGCGGAATTCAATTAAGGTAGCGGCCGTTCAATATAATTTCTTGCGAGCGTTAACACGTTGACTGCTGTGCGCATTTTGCTGTGTTAGAACGGCGGTGCTATGAAATACTACAGCTTTTTACTGAATTATGCAAAATGTTAATAATTTGCAGGTATTGGAGACCAAAGGATCGCTTTACTATCCGAACAATAACTGCATTTATAAAATAATTATTGCTACCCATTGCGAATATTTTGGATCTTCTGTCAAATCTTTTGGGCCGGTTACCGGTGATTATTGCGACAGTGAAAGGGTTAACACAATATCATTTCTTGTGAGCATTAACACGTTGACTGCTGTGCGTATTTTGCTGTATTAGAACGGCGATGCTATGAAATACTACAGCTTTTTACTGAATTATGCAAAATGTTAATAATGTGCAGGTATGAAGACCAAAGGATCGCACTACTATCCTAACAATAACTGCATTTATAAAATAATGATTGCTACCCATTGCGAATATTTTGGATCTTCAGTCAAATCTTTTGGGCCGGTTACCGGTGATTATTGCGACAGTGAAAGGGTTAACACAATATAATTTCTTGCGAGCGTTAACACGTTGACTGCTGTGCGCATTTTGCTGTGTTAGAACGGCGGTGCTATGAAATACTACAGCTTTTTACTGAATTATGCAAAATGTTAATAATTTGCAGGTATTGGATACCAAAGGATCGCTTTACTATCCGAACAATAACTGCATTCATAAAATAATTATTGCTACCCATTGTGAATATTTTGGATCTTCAGTCAAATCTTTTGGACCGGTCACCGGTGATTATTGCGGCAGTGAAAAGGTTAACACTTTCTGTAAATTCTAATACCATCTGATTATTCAATTTCTCGTTTTAACAAATTAGGAATTTCTTTCTGATAATCAACATTTATTTCATAAGGCGTCGAATGACCCGTCGTGGTAAGAATAGCGAGAAGTATAGTAGTAAGAAATGTAAGTACCGGTACGTTTCGTATTAACACGTTGATTGCCGTGGGTATTTTGTTTCATTAGAACGGCGATGCTATGAAATACTACAGCGTTTTACTGAATTATGCAAAATGTTAATAATTTGCAGGTATTGGAGACCAAAGGATCGCTTTACTATCCGAACAATAACTGCATTTATAAAATAATTATTGCTACTCATCGCAAATATTTTTGATCTTCAGTCAAATCTTTTGCGCCGATCACTGGTGACTATCACGGCAGTCAAAGTGTTAACACTTTCTGTAAATTCTTATACCTTCGGATTATTCAATTTCTCGTTTTAACAAATTAGGAATTTCTTTCTGATAATCAACGATTATTTCATAAGGCGTCAAATGATCCCTCATGCTAAGAATAGTGAGAAGTATAGTAGTAGTAAGAAATGTAAGTACCGGTACGTTTAGTGTTAACACGTTGACTGCCAAGCGTATTTTGCTGTATTAGAACGGCGATACTATAAAATATTACAGCGTTTGACTGAATTGGAAAATGTAAATAATGTGCAGGTATTGGAGACCAAAGAATCGCATTACTATCCGAACAATAACTGCATTTATAAAATAATTATTGCTACCCATTGCAAATATTTTGGATCTTCTGTCAAATCTTTTGCGCCGATCACTGGTGACTATCACGGCAGTCAAAGTGTTAACACTTTCTGTAAATTCTTATACCTTCGGATTATTCAATTTCTCGTTTTAACAAATTAGGAATTTCTTTCTGATAATCAACGTTTATTTCATAAGGCGTCAAATGACCGCGCATGGTAAGAATAGCGAGAAGTATAGTAGTAAGAATTGTAAGTACCGGTACGTTTAGTATTAACACGTTGACTGCCGTGCATATTTTGCTATATTAAAGCGGCGATACTATAAAATATTACAGCGTTTGACTGAATTGAAAAATGTAAATAATGTGCCGGTATTGGAGACCAAAGAATCGCATTACTATCTTAACAATAACTGCATTTATAAAATAGTTATTGCTACCCATTGCGAATATTTTAGATCTTCAGTAAAATCTCTTGCGGCGGTCAGCAGTGACAATCAAAATGTTAACACATTGACAGCCGGCGAACTAAGAAATATTTAAAGCCTGCGCGCCAGCAACATATCGGCCCCTTAAATCCGAAACGCCGGCCTTATTTCATATTATTCAAAACATTATATATTTTCGTAAAATAGCACATTTTGTTTGCATACTCGTCACATACAATGTAACGGTAATTAAAAACAGAAACAAAATCGAAATTTTTAATTTACAATTATAGAAAGAAATACAGTCCCTTATCTGATGGTGGATCATTGCATATATATAACGTAAACAGAAAACAAACGTTTTAATATCTAAGACAAGTGTGGTATTTCTCGAAACATGGTAAGTAAATACAAATCGATGTGTAAGACACTCATACCAGCAAAAAAAATTCCACATCGCCGCGGGGCCGCCAGTCAAGCGACAGAATCAGAAACCCGCGTTTTCGCGGGGCCGGCTGTCAATGTGTTAAGAACACTATCCTTTTTCCTCCAATATATCAGCGAACCGCGCCGAAGGCAAAATCTCGCATCGCGAACGCGTCCCGATTCTTTCTCCCTTGCATTTATATTAATTGGACATCGTCGCGTCGATCTCGGCCGGCAAAGAGTGCGCAGTAGCTTACTTAGTCTCGAGCTAATGGCTAATGGATAAAGCGGACGAGTTATGCTAATAAGCACGCAAAGACTCGCCCGGGCGCATGCGCGCACCCCATGAATATTCATGGTGCTATCTGATTACGTCACTGATTGCCGGCATTCGAAAGTGTTTGCACGCCAAAGTCCGCTGCCGTATCATGCCGGTCGATGATCATCGCCCGATATCGGCTCTCTCGTCCGGGCACGACTCGAAGGAGCGAGGGAGGCGACCGTTCTACGTGCCAGGAAAGGCATCCCACTACGATGGAACGACTAGAATGGAAGCTCGCGGCCAAGAGAGTAGTTCGACCGGCAAAAACACCGCGAGAATTATCGATGCGCGCCAAGAAGAACGCGCGCGCGACTCAGGAATATACGAGCCAAAGAAATCCGCGAAGAATCTACGGCCTGGACGTCGAAAATTGCGCTGCTTTGAACAGTTAACTGTTTCGACGTGATTGGAAAATGTGTCCCCTACGCGCGTCGTACAAATTAACACGTTGACTGCCAAGCGTATTTTGGTATGTTAGAACCGCGATGCGATAAAATGCTACACAGTATGATTGAGTAATGCAAAATGAAGGTAACGCCAAAGTATTGAAGCACAGTTCCAATATCAATTGCTTTTACAAGATTGCAAAGGAGCTTCATTGCGAATGTTTGGCATTTCTAGTAAAATCTTTTGCACCGGCCACCGCGTATTTTGCTATGTTAGGACTGCAATGCGATGAAATACTGTAGAGTATGATTAAGTAATGCAAAATGAAGGTAACGCAGAGTTGTTAGAAGCCAGAGTATTGAAGCATCGTTCCAATATCAATTGCTTTTACAAGATTGGAAATAGGCTTCATTGCGAATTTTTGCATTTCTAGTAAAATATTTTTGCGCGGGTCACCGGTGACAACCGTGGCAGTCAACATGTTAAGCGATAACAAATATATTCGTCAAACACAGAATATGTTTGATATAAAATTAGGTTACAATGAAATGACTTTAATATTTTTTACAATAATTAATTTACTGTTTTATTTTCTATAATAATTATTTATACATTTTTTTCGACATGGCCTCAAAATATTGCAAACTTCTTGCAGTTTAGGAATATATTTTAGTTTTGAATAAAATTGCAAAATTGACCGCCAATGGTTACTACTGAAGACGCATGATGAATATATTCGTCAGAACAAAAAATTTTACAATTTTTTCATGACGAATATATTCGTCATAAACAGTTAACTGGTTAATGGAACTAGAAAGGTTTGAAATTACAAAAAAAAATCGATTTTCGCTTTTTAACATTATTGGTTAGTACAATTTTTTAATAACATATAGGCGCAAGAAATACTTCGATATTCGCAAAATTGAGTTCAGGAATGCAAAAAATGTGAGGTGATGCACGGTCGCCAGAACGTCCCGCGATCAAGTAGCCGTAATTCCGTTGCCAAACTTTAATCGCGTTTTTCTCAAAATAGTATTTTCCATTAGTTTTGCCGCGATAACTCAAGAATGGTTAAAGATGTCGATTTTATTTTTTTATTTAAATCGAAGATAAATATGCATTCCACAAACTGAACGGATGCCTACATATAAGAATTAATCTTTTAATATCGTTTTTAACAACAAATAACTTAAATTTGTCAACCTTTTGAACTTTTGGTTGCCATTGATTCAATTGTGACGTTTTGTCACAGAATTTAGGTTCAGTCTACAGAGAAAAATCTCACCAACGAAATGGCGCTAAGAAAATCGGAAAACTCCAACTCGTTCACCCGGAATCCCGACAAGAAGAAAACAGCGCACGACTAACGCGGTCACTTTTACATATAAATATTTCCTTTCATTATTAATATTTTTAACATTTTAAAGCTTGATTTGTTTGTTAAGAATGCACAAAAAAACTGCAAGAAAGAGAATTTGTATATGTTTATTCGTTCGTCCACAATCATTATTCGAATTTCACCCAGTTTTCGGTCGTTGAAAGCTTTCTGGTCCCCTGAATACGCTGACGACTTTGTTGTTTCAAAATTACTTCTACTGTAAACGATGCGGGATAATGTGCTCGACACTCCGATAATCGTACGCGAGGGCGTTTAGTATTGATCACTTCGACACGGGAATGATTTAGGATTATCGAGAATTATCGTTGCGTGCCAAGAAGAACGCGCGCGCGATTTCGGAATATACAAACCAAAGAAATCCGCGAAGAATTTGCACCCTGGACGTCGAAAATTGCTGCTTTAATACCCTGACGACTTTGTTGTTTCAAACTTAATTCCACTGTAAACGATGCGGGATAATGTGCTCGACACTCCGACAATCGTACGCGACGACGTTTAGTATTGATCACCTCGGCACGGAAATGATTTAGAATACCGGTATTTTGCGCGATTAAATATTCACTGGCCATTGTAGTGTACTTCACGTAAGAATTTAATAGGTAATTAACAATGTAATGTACTGAACATGCAAATGATGGTCCACAAGACAAACTGAAACAATTATAGGTTCAGCTATGAAATTACCAGTTACAAAGTGATTCTATTTGACCGATCATTTTCATGATACCCGCAACGTTTCGAATCGATGCAAATAGTAATAATTAGTGCTCGCGCATTGTAAAGCACGGAAAGCAGCGCACGTGACATCGTGCGTTCAATTAATTAACTCATTGCAAACGGGTGATGAGAAATCTCGTCTTTAGCAAACCGAACGTTGAGGTCGGGTGACGAGACTTGACGAATTGAGGAATTAACACGTTAACACTTTGCGGACCGGGCATTCTATTGCTAATCGTACCCAGTGGCCGGGTATTTTTTTGCGTCAAATATTTTTAAATTAGTGATGATTTGTTAGTAGTTAACACGTTGACTGCCACGGTGGTCACCGGTGACCGGTGCAAAACATTGGACTAAAAATGCAAAAAATTCGCAATGAATCCTATTTGCCATTTTGTAAAAGCAATTGATATTGGAACGGTGCTTCAATACTTTGGCTTCTAACAACTGTGCATTACTTTCATTTTGCACGATTTAATCATACTCTGCAGTATTTTATCGCATCGCGGTTCAAACATAGCAAGAAGCGCTTGGCAGTCAAAGTGTTAAACTGTCCACAAATATTTCTGTAATATCGCTAATCGTTTTGTCGCTATCCATATTTCAGAGCTCCAAATAATTAATTCGCAACACAAATTACGAAAAACTGCGGCTGACAATCATGTAGCAACTGTGTGATATCTCGTCACCTGCCTCAAACGACAGAATATGCAAGACGATATATCTCATCAGTGGCCCAGAATGACGAAATACGCAAGACGATATATCTCGTCAATGGCCCCGAACGACGAAATAGCAATGACGAGATATTTCGTCATCCGTCCGCAATGTGTTAAGCGCCACGCCGGGCCCTAGGGACCGGCGCTAGACTTTTCGTTTAGGCCTCGTCGGTCTTCACGGACCAGTGGCGGACTTTTCGTTCGTATTATCATCGCGCATATGTCTGTCCTTTCGTACTTGTGAGATTGAACGTTTAATTTAGGCGGCATCGTTTTTGTTTGGTCAATGGTTTAAGGAAAACAATATAATACATAAAAACATTAATGTGAAATGGTATGAAATGGTATCGAAAATTGGCTTTTGAATTATTATTGAACACCGCTGTTGTAAATTCCTTTTTCATACACCAAGAAACAACGGGCCAGAAGATGTCTGTCACAATGTACCGTCAAAAATTGATATATATACCTCTGCAGAAGTAGGAACAAGTGGACACCCGTATAAATCCCTAATATAAGTCCCTAGGGCCCGGCGTGGCGCTTAACGTGTTAAACATGATAATATTGTCATTATTACGATACCATGGTAACGAAGCCTTGCGTGAGCTTATAACAGAAGATTCGCGAAATAAATGAATGTCGAAATGTCGAAACAGTAGAAAACAATCGATTAGTATCACAACTACATCAGTGAGTCCGGTCCATTAGTGTATCGTATCTCATAAAAGATTTTATTATTGTGCATTTTATTACTTGAACGATAGCATTTTAATTTGTGAGGAAACAGTTTTTGAATTAGTTCACAAAATAAACCCTAATTCTAAAAAAGTCAAACATGTCTCATGGAAATGAAGAAAGTGAAAGCCAATATGAATTATTGTTTCATGATTTATCTGATGTGCCAAATAACAGTTCAAGTAAAAGTGAACTTAGTGACGATAGCGACATTGTTGCAATCAGTGATGGTATTAAACGAAGAAAGAGGATGAATAAAAAATATAATATTTCAAGCGAAAGTGAAGATTCGGACCTTGAGGTTGATGAGTCTATAATTGAAGAATGGACAGAAGAGGATACTTCTCCAAATGTTGAACCATTTGAAAGAATTTCTGGTATGCTTACACCATTACAAAAAAACTGCAATGTGAAAGATGCAGTATATTTGGCATTGAACTTTTCGAAATTATCAGTGAGGAAACAAATCGGTATTATTCAGAAAATTCACATAAGTATAAGTCTAACTTGAAACAAGGAAAAATGGAGGAATGTCTCATGTTCAGAAATAAAGAAATTGTTTAGAATATTTATTTGAAATGCGAATTAAAAAGTGCATATGTGCATTGGACAAAGTTGTCTTGGAGCGCTCGAAAATATGCGGGCCATGGAACCACGTTGGGCGAGCAATGAGTTAACCGCCCGATTTCGGCAAGTATCCATTCCTACCTAAGAAAAGCATACGATCGTGGGACTAATTCGACTGTCATCGACGCTGAAAATCCGTTTACAATTTTGAATTAGCTCACAAAATAAACCCTAATTCTAAAAAAGTCAAACGTGTCTCATGGAAATGAAGAAAATGAAAGCCAAAATGAATTATTGTTTCATGATTTATTGGATGTACCAAATAACAGTTCAAGTGAAAGTGAACTTAGTGACGATAGCGACATATAGTAATATTTAAGAATATTTTGTAAATGCGAATTAAAAAAATGCATGTATGCATTGCAGAAAGTTGGCTTAGAGCGCTCGAAAATATGCGGGCCCTGGAACCACGTTGGGCGAGCAATGAGTTAACCGCCCGATTTCGGCAAGTATCCATTCCTACCTAAGAAAAGCATACGATCGTGCGACTAATTCGACTGTCATCGACGCTGAAAATCCGTTTACAATTTTTGAATTAGCTCACAAAATAAACCCTAATTCTAAAAAAGTCAAACATGTCTCATGGAAATGAGGAAAATGAAAGCCAAAATGAATTATTGTCTCATGATTTATCTGACGTACCAAATAACAGTTCAAGTAAAAGTGAGCTTAGTGACGATAGCGACATATAGTAATATTTAAGAATATTCTATAAATGCGAATTAAAAAAATGCATGTATGCATTGCAGAAATTTGGCTTGGAGCGCTCGAAAATATGCGGGCCCTGGAACCACGTTGGGCGAGCAATGAGTTAACCGCCCGATTTCGGCAAGTATCCATTCCTACCTAAGAAAAGCATACGATCGTGGGACTAATTCGACTGTCATCGACGCTGAAAATCCGTTTACAATTTTTGAATTAGCTCACAAAATAAACCTTAATTCTAAAAAAGTCAAACATGTCTCATGGAAATGAAGAAAATGAAAGCCAAAATGAATTATTGTTTCATGATTTATCTGACGTACCAAATAACAGTTCAAGTAAAAGTGAGCTTAGTGACGATAGCGACATATAGTAATATGTAAGAATATTCTATAAATGCGAATTAAAAAAATGCATGTATGCATTGCAGAAATTTGGCTTGAAGCGCTCGAAAATATGCGGGCCCTGGAACCACGTTGGGCGAGTAATGAGTTAACCGCCCGATTTCGGCAAGTATCCATTCCTACCTAAGAAAAGCATACGATCGTGCGACTAATTCGACTGTCATCGACGCTGAAAATCCGTTTACAATTTTTGAATTAGCTCACAAAATAAACCCTAATTCTAAAAAAGTCAAACATGTCTCATGGAAATGAAGAAAATGAAAGCCAATATGAATTATTGTTTCATGACTTATCGGATGTACGAAATAACAGTTCAAGTGAAAGTGAACTTAGTGACGATAGCGACATATAGTAATATTTAAGAATATTTTATAAATGCGAATTAAAAAAATGCATGTATGCATTGCAGAAAGTTGGCTTGAAGCGCTCGAAAATATGCGGGCCCTGGAACCACGTTGGGCGAGTAATGAGTTAACCGCCCGATTTCGGCAAGTATCCATTCCTACCTAAGAAAAGCATACGATCGTGCGACTAATTCGAATGTCATCGACGCTGAAAATCCGTTTACCTCGAAGTCGTCATCTAGAAACCGGTTGGACACGTACCAGGCCACTAGATGCCCGTCAAAAGCGTCGCACTTTCGCAAAAAACTACAGATCACCGAAAGAGAACGGAAAGGCGAAACAGGGAAAGCATCGAGCGAAAGGACAAAATCGAGGTTGAAAAGGGAAAAAGAGGATATTGTTAACACGATTGATTTCGCCATGAAACTCGATTGGCCCGCGACAAGCGCCAGAGGAGGCGAATCTGGAAGAAAAAACGATATTCGTCCGGCGGGTTTAAATGATTGTTTTCCCAACAGCGGGGCGCGAAAATAGAAAATCCGATTGGCCGGGGCGAAAGAGAGCGGAACAAAAGGTTCATGCAGAATTCAGTGTTGGCCGCTCCTCTATAATCGGAGCGTGGTATCGATCGGTTACCACCAGGTACACCTGCTCGTGTGCAAGGCTTTCCCTACGCGATTGCTGCCTCTCACACAGAGCACGCACACGAGCGAGAACAGACTACACACACTCTTTCTTCCCTCTTTCTCTTCTTCTCCCCCCACATAACTCGGCGCGTTATATGTACGCGTACCGCCGTGCATATATGTACAGCACCTACGTGCATATATACATATGTCCTCGCGGGTCTCTCTTTGTCTCGCCACCAAGCCGGCCCTCTCTTTCGCACTCTCGCCCGCAAGAATTTCGCTCGAAGCAACTCGCTTGTTAATCTCGCCCACCGACATCGCCATCTTTACGCCGGCAGCCGGTAAGATCGCGGTCGATACCGTGGAACCTGCGATAATGCACCATAAAGGACGGATAAGTCACGTATAATTAGAGGGCTCGCGCCACCGAAATGTTTAATGGACAATTTGGAAATCTAATTGGGATTTATAAAAATAACAGTGATCCGTAGGTAAACGCGCACCTTCGCCTCGGACGCGTCGTAATCGGTTTCTGCGGCGAATTACGCGAGGTGCAATTTACTTTCTCAATTTTGGCGAGTTTCACGGGGAGATCGTCTGCCGATCAACGCCGCTGTACTTGAGATAAAGCCGACGGTGATGCGGTGTGTTGTTCTTTATCAGCCACCCAATTCGCTCTGACGCGTCTGGTCGGATTAGATCGGCGGGCATTATGATTGCGGACGGTAATAGTTAATGGTTTATGGTTTGTGCAGGCCTTTGCATCTTTTGAAGACCCAGGGGAAGTAACGGTTAAGCCTTTGACTGCTAAATAGTTGTGGCCAAAGCGCCCGCTGAGGACGCAATACTTTTACTAGTGTGAACTCTATTGTTTAACACTTTGACTGCCATGGTGGTCATCGGTGACCGGCGCAAAAGGTCTCATGAAAAATTCAAAACATACCCAATCGGTAGCATTTATAATTTTGTAAATGCAATTAATATTAAATAGTGTTTAAATTCTTTGTTCTTCGATACCTTCGCATTATTTTCATTTTGCACAATTCAATCATATTCTGCAGTATTTCATCACGTTATGGTTTTAATATAGTCAAATACGCATGTGGGGGTCACCGGTGACCGGCGCAAGAGATTTGACTAAAGATCGAAAATATTCGCAATGGGTAGTAATAATTATTTTATAAATGCAGTTATTATTGGAATAGTGATGCGATTCTTTGGTCTCCAATACTTGCACATTATTTACATTTTGCATAATACAGTCAAACACTATAGTATTTCATAGCATCGCCGCTTTAATATAACAAAATACGCACGGCAGTCAACGTGTTAATTATGTAAGGCGCCACTAAGTTATATTTGTAAGTTTTCAGTTGCACCAAATTAAATGATGCAACACAGTTATTTGGAAAACAACGCATGTACTTACATCGGATACGTTGATATTTATGGCTGTAATACGTAAGAAATTGTAACGATAAATTTCTACACCGATAAATTTCAGCGGACGCATATATGCGTCCATAGCACTCAAAGGGTTAGTAGGTTAATTAAATTTGCTGCCTGTAAAGAGGAAATTGGTTCCGTAATGTAAATACGATCAATTTATGAGCTCGCTATGTTTACCTCCGAACCGCAGGTTAAACAATGACTTATACATTATATACGTTGTACATTATGTATGACTTATGCGCTCGCCGTTAACGTTAATGTTTGCATCTCATGTTGGACCGGTGAGAAACAATTACGAATGGCACCATAAAACGCCGAATCACAGGTGCAATTGTCGGCGCTTTTCAATCGGCATTTATCTTTTACGCGGTCAAGCGTTTATTGTTGCCGCTGACATTTCGCTGTTACCACGCCAAAACGTTACGGAGTAACGACGTGTTCAAAAACCGTGATGCCTTTTTAGCACTTAGCTGACGATACGACTAAAGCTTCGCTGCAATGCCGTGAAATGAAAGCACGCCTTTCTTGCACTTGGCAAGCAGAATTCAATTATCCCTGCCACATTGTCCGCGATCCCTCAAGTTAAAGCTAATTTACGGAAAAATCGATATGTTAAAATAGCAAAATAACCTCGTGACTAAAATGTAGAACATAATTACATAACGGCAGTACCTACAATGATCAAATTTTGTCTATTGCCTATGTTAAAATAGCATAAATTGCCTTATGTTAAAATAGCATTCTACATTAAAATGTAGAACATAATTACATAACGGCAGTACCTACAATGATCAAATTTTGTCTATTGCCTATGTTAAAATATGTTAAAATAGCAAAACAACCTCGTGACTAAAATGTAGAACATAATTACATAACGGCAGTACCTACAATGATCAAATTTTGTCTATTGCCTAGCAACAAAGCCCTGCAGAACATCAAATCTAACTATAGAACTTCTCATTTCGACAATGTTGCGAAGCAGTAAAATTATAAGGTCGAGTCAAAAGTAACTTCCGATGCAGCTAGGTAGAATCTATTGTTCGTGGTTATCCAGTATAAGTCACCGAACCAAACGAGTTTTTGTTTTTACTGTATAGATGAGGATTCAGTTCGTCTTCTGTCACCTGTTTTATGTGGTGCATGTTACATTCAACTGTTCTTTTTTAATCTCTGAAATGGAGAGCCAAAAAGTGCATATTCGACATGTATGATATTATGACTCGACCTAATAGTTTGCGATTCCACAGACCCATCCGCAGAGCACATCCGTCGCCATTGATGTAAATATCTCTGGTAAAGAAAGTTTAGAGGTATTTGAAGCGTCATCGGTTAGTGCGGCGGCCTGCGTACCGAGTAAAATAGGAAATTTCCGCGGCCGATAGCCGTGACGATCGGCACTTGGGCACGAGAATACTTTTATTGCTCCGGTGCGCGGCGCGGAACGCGGTGTTCCCGAATTAGAGCCCATTCCCCGTTTTTCTCCTTTTCATCCGGCCGCCGGCTTGTGTTCCGGACGGCAGAGCAGCTCGAAGAAAGCCCGTCTAGCCCCGTTCGTGTGCACCTGGAGACGTTCCAAAAGACATTCGTTTTGCGCGCCAAAACTGCGTGACGTTGTCAACGCGTGGGGATTCTGAGAGCAAAAAGTTCGAAACCGTTCGGATTTGAGAATGGTGGGACTCTTCTGGGCGAGGATCGATAATTTTCTGCAGCCGCCGTTATGTCCAGTAGGACATAAGATATTTTCGGCAGGAGTCGAAAACCATTAACACGCGTCTTCGCCATAGCGTAGCTAAGTCCATCGCGTTTTTCCAGATTTGTTCCTGTATTAGCATTCCGTCATAACGATTGGTGATTTTAACACATTGACTGCGAAGCGTATTTTGCTACGTTAGAACCGCGATGCGATGAAATACTGCAGCGTATGACTAAATCGTGCAAAATGAAGGTAACGCAAAGTTGTCGGAAGCCAAAGTATTGAAGCACCGTACCAATATCAATTGCTTTTACAAGATTGCAAATAGGCTTTATTGCGAATTTTTTGCATTTCTAGTCAAATATCTTGCGCTAGTCACCGCGTATTTTGCTATGTTAGAACGGCGATGAAATACTGCAGAGTATGATTGAATCGTGCAAAAAGAAGGTAACGCAGAGTTGATACAAGCCAAAATATTGAAGCACCATTCCAATATCAATTGCTTTTACAAGATTGCAAATAGTCTTCATTGCGAATTTTTTGCATTTCTAGTAAAATATTTAGCCCCGATCACCGCGTATTTTGCTATGTTAGAACTGCGATGCGATGAAGTACTGCAGCGTATGACTAAATCGTGCAAAATGATGGTAACGCAAAGTTGTCGGAAGCCAAAGTATTGAAGCACGGTTCCAATATCAATTGCTGTTACAAGATTGCAAATAGGCTTTATTGCGAATTTGTTGCATTTCTAGTAAAATATTTTGCGCTGTTCGCCGCGTATTTTGCTACGTTAGAACTGCGATGCGATGAAATACTGCAGCGTATGATTAAATCGTGCAAAATGAAGGTAACGCAGAGTTTTTAGAAATGAAAGTATTGAAGCACCGTTGCAATATCAAATGCTTTTATAAGATTGCAAATAAGTTTCATTGCGAATTTTTGCATTTTTAGTAAAATCTTTTGCACCGGTCACCGCGTATTTTGCTATTTTAGAACTGCGATGCGATGAAATACTGCAAAGTATGACTAAATCGTGCAAAATGAAGGTAACGCAAAGTTGTCGGGAGCCAAAGTATTGAAGCACGGTTCCAATATCAATTGCTTTTACAAGATTGCAAATAGGCTTCATTACGAATTTTTTGCATTTCTAGTAAAACATTTTGCGCTGGTCACTGTGTATTTTGCTATGTTACAACTGCGATGCGATGAAATACTGCAGCGTATGATTAAATCGTACAAAATGAAGGTAACGCAGAGTTGTTAGACGCCAATTGAAGCACCGTTCCAATATCAAATGCTTCTACAAGATTGCAAATAAGCTTTATTGCGAATTTTTTGCTTTTTAATAAAATCTTTTGCGCCGGTCACCGGTGACCACCGTGGCATTAAAAGTGTTAACCCTTTGACTGCTGAATGCTCCCGCTAACGCGAGGTACTTTACGATAGTTTGAATTCTATTCATTGATTATGTAACGCGCAACTGAGTTAAAATGGTAATTCTTTATTCACGTCAAATTAAATAATTCAAGAAAATTATTATAACACGTTGATCGCCACGCGTATTTTTAATCCTTTGAATGCTGAATACTCCCGGCCGAAGCTCTCGCTAATGCGAGATATTTTATGATAGTTTGAATTCTATTCATTGATTATATAAGGCGCAACTGAGTTGAAATGGTAATTCTTGATTCGCGCCAAATTAAATAATTCAAGAAAATGATTACAACAACACGTTGAGCGCCACGCGTATTTTTAACCTTTTGACTGTTGAATACACCCGGCCGAAGCGTTCGCTGATGACGAGATAATTTTCAATAGTTTCAAGTCTATTGATTTATTATGTATGTAGGATCTCAAATACAGGGTCCTCTAATTGGCGAGTAAAGGTGACCTATGATCCTCAATTGTTATATTGATGTATTATAGGTGACGTGTTTTTTGAATTGTGTTATTTGGTTGCGTAGTAGTCAGTTGACAACGAAACGTAAACACGATAAGACATAAACACGAACAAACGAAAAGGCGAAACGGCAAAAGATTAGGAAATAAGACTAAAGTGTCTTGATCGTGTTATTACAGTTTATAAATATTATATTCTCCAATTTCACGTGTTTAAATCCTACATGTATGGCGCAACGAAGTTCTAGTAGTAATTCTTCATTTACGCCAAATTAAATAACGCAAGAAAATTATTTGATAAAAGACGCATCTGTATTTATCTCATACGTTGACAATTGGGGCTGCAGTAGGTAAGAACTCGAAACGATTGAGAAACACATATATGCGCCCATAATAGCGACAGGTTTCGGCAGACGCATATATGCGTCCATAGCAGTCGAAGAGTTAATATTTCAAACGAATCTTCAAGCGCTTACTGATAAACTGGTGCATCTGCGTCTGGAAGATTTGTCCCAGTTCCATTCGTTCCAATTTCTCCGATCGATAATAATGGCCGGTTACCGTAATCTCTGAAGCAATCTTTTGGGACAATCTTTAATGGTCTACACCATCGACATTTACAAAATTCGTCCCAATTTCTTGGACGTTTGATAACGGCGGGTCGCTTCAATCTTTAAAGCGATCTTTGCTTCGGTGTTATTGAGGATCTACAACATTACCTGAGAATCCTGCACTTGATTTGACGCGATATTCGCAGTTGCGTGCTTGTATCGGGACGGAAACTGCTCGGATTGATAGGAAACTTGTTTCGTTCACCGATACCAATCGACAGATCGAGCTTTGAAACTGGAAAATGCGAACACCTGATACTGTTACAATTTTGCCTAACGGTGATTATGACTCTAATCTCTCGCGCTAATGCAGTTATTACTTCATACATCCTGTGCTATCGTAAGTTAAATAGTATATTTCAACTTCTGCCTGCTAAACATTTAACATGTCCGCACGTAATGAACTATTATGAAATACGATTCTCAATTTCTCTCTAATTTATTACCGATGCGGCAACTTAGCGTTTCACAAATAAAACAGCTATTCTACGCGACGATCATTTACTTTCTTGTGAACATCCCATGGGAGAATACGAGAAACGAATATACATACTATCATTTCACATGAATAGTTTAGACGCCGGAGAACCGCGGCAGAAGTCAGAAAAGTTCAAGGGACTACGGTGTGTTTTTTAAAATTTGCCCTTTTACCGTTACATAGAGTGTTTACAACAAATAAATATCGCAACCGTATCATCCTAAATGTGTTAATTCAAGAGGTATGTGCTAAATATAAAAAAAATAGGTATAACCCATTCTGAAATGACCGGCTTTGTATAACGAGCAAGGAAAAACAGGAATAAAGATAAAAATTGCAGGGAAAACTAGAATAAAAATAAAAATTGCAGGTAAAACAAAAATAAAAATAAAAATTGAAGGGAAAACAAGAATAAAAATAAAAATTGCAGGTAAAACAAGAATAAAAATAAAAATTGCAGAGAAAACAAAAATAAAAATTGCAGGGGAAACAAGAATAAAAATAAAAATTGTGTCTGGTAGTGCTCTGGGTCCCTTGTTTGTTCTGTATAACAGCTGAAAATGATCAGTAGCGGAAGAAAAACGCGATTGATCAACGATTATTTCTTGAACGAACGCGTGACAGCGTTCGACGAAGCAACGCGTCTGGATAGAAATGAACGGTATGCACTTTCTTCGGCTGCTTTTTGCCGAGCGCGGCTGTTTATCGCCGTAGGAAGTGTGACGTGGCTGATAACGACTGCTGCTGCAGTCCCAACGACGGGTCACGACGATAAGACGCGACAAGAAAATTTGACGTTATCAGCCATTAAAGCGGCGCGTTCGGCGACAAAAACGTTAACAGGCGACTTGCCGCCTAATTAATATTTCAATTACTATCATCAGGTGAACTACTTTCTGTTGGTACAGTACTTTGAACAACGTGGATGTGCCGCGGGATGAAATTCAATTGTTACATCGAAATGGGACTGCAAAACGGGATCCAGATGCACGTTCTATGTTTGATCATCTCAATATGTGCTGATCTGCTGGAGCCAAATACTTAATTGTCGAGATTTTCTACTAATTTGAACTTAATATTTTCTTCTATACTTCTACTATTCCATTCTGTTCTACTCATTTGAGCTTAATATCGTTACTTGTCAATTGACAATCAAGTAAAACCAATTTTTACCAATTCTGTTTACCGCAAACACATCTACGCGACTATTTAAATTTGTATACGTAATAAATACGTAAATGGTTTCTGTTAAGTCTAACGCACCGCAGAAGCAAAAATCTTTGCATAATAATACAGACATTTCCGAGATAAGTACTTTGACAGATTTCATTTGACTTTATTACTATCTATTTTATCCAGCATACCGTGTAGTCTCCGAAAACCAACTCCAAAGAGTCCTACTTTGTGCAACCTTACCATTAAATTATACACCACAAAGGATGCTCATAGTCTTAACTGTTCCATACTAACATTCCAGCCGTTTTCGTGACTAGGCAGCAATTTTCGCGGAACCTCGCGGATAGGCACAGGTCGGTTTCTTGTAAGAGCGCGGTACGGACACTGTTCGTTATCAATTAATGCCAATTTTAACCAATTCTATTTACCGTAAACCCGTAAATGATCTTTGTCAAGTCAAACGCACCGCAGAAATAAAAATGCATAATTCAGACGTTTCCGAAGCAAGTACATTAAGAGGTTTCGTATGACTTGATTACTATCTATCAGTATTTTATCTAGCATACCCTATAATTTCCTAAGTGCAACTGCAAAGAGTCTTGCCTTGTGCAACTTTAACATCAAATTGCACACTACAAAGGACGCTCATAGTCTCAAATGTTCCAGACTAACATTCCAGCCGTTTTCGTGACTGAGTAGCAATTTTCGCGGAACCTCGCGGATAGGCACAGGTCGGTTTCTTACAAGAACGAGGTACGGAGACCAATTCTGCTTGCCGCAAACCCATCTACACGACCATTTAAACTTTTACACGTAATAATTACGTAAATGACCTTTGTTAAGTCCAATGCACTGCAGAAACAAAAATCTTTGTATAATACAGACGTTTCTAAGACCCGTACTTTGACAGATTTGGTTTGACTTGATTACTATCTATTCTATCCAGCATACCCTATAGTCTCCCAATAGCAACTCCAAAGAGTCCTACTTTTTGCAACCGCACCATCAAATCGCACGCTACAAAGGACGCTCATAGTCTCAAATATTTCAGACTAACATTCCAGCCGTTTTCGTGACTGGGTAGCAATTTTCATGGAACCTCGCGGATAGATACCGGTCGGTTTCTTGTAAGAATGAGGTACGGAGACCGTTCATTATCAATTAACAAGAAATGAATGCCCATTTTAACCAATTCTATTTATCGTAAACCCATAAATGATCTTTGTTAAGTCCAACGCGCCGCAGAAATAAAAATGTATAATTCAGACGTTTCCGAAGCAAGTACTTTGACAAATTTCGTATGACTTGATTATTATCTACGAGTATTTTATCCAGCATACCCTATAATTTCCCAAGTGCAACTCAAAAGAATCTTACCTTGTGCAACTTTACCATCAAATTGCACACTACAAAGGACGCTCATAGTCTCAAATGTTTCAGACTAACATTCCAGCCGTTTTCGTGACTGAGTAGCAATTTTCGCGGAACCTCGCGGATAGGCACAGGTCGGTTTCTTGTAAGAGCGAGGTACGGAGACGCAAGGTACGAAGAGCGGACGAGAGCGCGAGAGCGGAAGTCGAGAATGTGGGGCGGTGATGGGCCACTTCCGGTGGTCCCCGTGCATGGCTCGTAAGCCAAGTCAGTCGGACTGTGACTGTGACTCTCGGCTATACAGTCTCCGTCCATTCTGTTGGCCGGCGTCGAAACCGCAGACGGTTTGTCTCATCATTCCATTAAGCGACGCTCTACGTAGAGCCTGAGAGTACCGAGACAACAGGACCGATCCTGCGGCACCGTCACTGAACGAACCGTGCAAGCGGACCTGAATCAACGCTCTAACTTCAAGGACATCACGTGACGAAGTTATTGTAAAGCCCGACACGCAGCGTGGACTTTTTAACAGTTTCCGTCGTTCAGCTTATGGCGGTCTCGAGGAAGGTTCAACTCTCTGCTTCTATTTAGAGCGCATAGAAAAATCGGGCAATGGCAACTTAATAGTAAACGTACCAAGCAAATGTAGAAACGTCAAATGACCCCTTCAAAATTTACTTTAAGCTCGTACATTCATTTTTATCTGTTTCGTTCATTCGACTTTCCGTAAAGTCGCATGTCATGAATTCTTTCTGAAAGTCAACGTTCATTTCATAAGAAATACGTCGGCATATGTGTGAACATTTTTCTTTTGTTAATAGTGCCCCGTTATAAGCGACGTTATTATATATACACCAAGGTGTTGTTTCTATTATCTACTCCGGCGCCGCGTTTGCGAATTTTCGCCAGATTTTTCTCGCACGCTAATCGCATTCTGTACCTTCGTACAGATGCGCAGTTTCGCACGGAATCGCGAATGAGTCCGCTGCCATTTAGCACTTCAATCCTGTGAACTTGGGATTCCTATGAAATTGAAACCCATTATCTCTTTTCTACACAGCGCACCTACCGGCGTACGTATACACGGCACAGAAACTAAAAACATTCACGTAGGATCCCAATTACAGGGTCCTCTAATTGGCGAGCAAAGGTCACCTATGATCCTCAAATTATTATATTGAGGTATTGTAGGTGACGAGTTTGTTCAATTGTGTTATTTGGTTGCTTAGTAGTCAGTTGATGACGAAACGTAAAGACCATAAGACGTAAAAACGAAATGATGTAAAGACGAAAAGGCGAAAGGACGAAACGACGAAAGATTAGGAAATAAGACTAAAGTGTCTTGATTGTATTGTTATTGTTTATAAATATTATACTGTCTAGTTTCTCGTATTTAATGCCTACATTCATACCGAAGGCTTATTTTGCTATGTTAGAACCGCGATGCGATGAAATACTGCAGAGTTGTTAGAAGCCAAAGTACTGAAGCACCATTCCAATATCAAATGCTTCTACAAGATTGCAAATAAGCTTCATTGCGAATTTTTTGCATTTCTAGTAAAATATTTTGCGCCGATCACCGTGTATTTTGCTGTGTTAGAGCCGCGATGCGATGAAATACTGCAGAGTTGTTAGAAGGCAAAGTACTGAAGCACCGTTACAATATCAATTGCTTCTACAAAATTGCAAATAAGCTTCATTACGAATTCTTTGCATTTCTAGTAAAATATTTTGCACCGGTCACCGTATATTTTGTTATGTTAGAACCGCGATGCGATGAAATACTGCAGAGTTGTTAGAAGGCAAAGTATTGAAGCACCGTTCCGATATCAATTGCTTTTACAAGATTGCAAATAGGCTTCATTGCAAATTTTTTGCATTTCTAGTAAAATATTTTGCGCAGAGCACCGTGTATTTTGCTATATTAGAACCGCGATGCGATGAAATACTGCAGAGTTGTTAGAAACCAAAGTATTAAAGCACCGTTCCAATATCAAATGCTTCTACAAGATTGCGAATAAGCTTCATTGCGAATTTTTTGCATTTCTAGTAAAATATTTTGCACCGGTCACCGTGTATTTTGTTATGTTAGAACCGCGATGCGATGAAATACTGCAAAGTTGTTAGAAGCCAAAGTACTGAAGCACCGTTACAATATCAATTGCTTCTACAAAATTGCAAATAAGCTTCATTACGAATTCTTTGCATTTCTAGTAAAATATTTTGCGCCGATCACCGTGTATTTTGCTATGTTAGAGCCGCGATGCGATGAAATACTGCAGAGTTGTTAGAAGGCAAAGTATTGAAGCACCGTTCCGATATTAATTGCTTTTACAAGATTGCAAATAGGCTTCATTACGAATTTTTTGCATTTCTAGTAAAATATTTTGCGCCGATCACCGTGTATTTTGCTATATTAGAACCGCGATGCGATGAAATACTGCAGAGTTGTTAGAAGGCAAAGTATTGAAGCACCGTTACAATATCAATTGCTTCTACAAAATTGCAAATAAGCTTCATTACGAATTCTTTGCATTTCTAGTAAAATATTTTGCACCGGTCACCGTGTATTTTGTTATGTTAGAACCGCGATGCGATGAAATACTGCAGAGTTGTTAGAAGCCAAAGTATTGAAGCACCGTTCCAACATCAATTGCTTTTACAAGATTGCAAATAGGCTTCATTATGAATTTTTTGCACATCTAGTAAAATCTTTTGTACTGCTAATCGTTTATTCTGCTGTGTTAAAACCGCGATGCGATGAAATACTGCAGAGTTGTTAGAAGGCAAAGTATTGAAGCACCGTTCCAACATCAATTGCTTTTACAAGATTGCAAATAGGCTTCATTATGAATTTTTTGCACATCTAGTAAAATCTTTTGTACTGCTAATCGTTTATTCTGCTGTGTTAAAACCGCGATGCGATGAAATACTGCAGAGTTATTAGAAACCAAAGTATTAAAGCACCGTTCCAATATGAAATGCTTCTACAAGATTGCGAATAAGCTTCATTGCGAATTTTTTGCATTTCTAGTAAAATATTTTGCGCAGAGCACCGTGTATTTTGCTATGTTAGAACCGCGATGCAATGAAATACTGCAGAGTATGATTAAATCATTCAAAATGAAGGTAACGCAGAGTTGTTAGACTCCAAAGTATTGAGGCACCATTCTAATATCACTTGCTTTTACAAGATTGCAAATAAGCTTCATTGCGAATTTTTTGCATTTCTACTAATATCTTTTGTGCCGATCACCGGTGACCACCGTGGGAGTCAACGTGTTAATCGTCCGAAGTAATTTTCTAATTCGATGTAGAAAATTGACTAACAGAAAGTACGACGGAGTTATAAAGTATCCGATGACGCATAAAGCGTGGAAAAGACAAAGTGTAGTGAGGAAATGATCCGAAGGCTTTCGAGTTACGAGGCTGGAACGGAGCGCGACTCATTGCACGTTGAGGTCACATGGACGCCGGGTCACTTAACTCTCGTTCTCTCGCGTGCATTTCGTCTCGGCTTTCCGTCGTGCGTTTATACATGTGTGTTCGTTCTCATGCTCGCGTCTCGCGTGTGTGCGTCCGCGCGATGAAAAAAGAGAGAGAAGTGAAGAAGGCCGGGCAGAATGAGAGAGCGAGAGACAGTGGGAGAGTGATAGACGCAGAAAACGAGAGGCAAGCGGTATACCGTATAAAAAACAAGAGTAATAAAAGCGGAGAAAAAAAATCGAAAGATGGAGACGGAGAAAACAATGAGATAGGAAAAGCGAGAAGAAAGCAGCCCTTCGCGTAGTATGCATAAAGGCCGGATAATTATAATCGCCTCTTCAATCGCCTGTCTATCCCTCTCACTCACGTGCCGCCTCTCTTCTGGTTCTCTCTCTCTTCCTCCTTCACTACATTGATGGGGGCGCCGCGAGAGAAACCGAGAGGGAAGACGGGAGCGAGGGAAAGAGACCGAGAATGCCACTCATAGGAGCGTAACAATGGCTTTCCATGCCGGCTCAACCAACCAGACGACCGACTGACGATCATGACGAATCGTTCCTGCCGGTGTGCAGGCCGGTTCGCTCATGACTTTTTCTTTACTTATGCGAGACGATAACTCCGCGACGAGAAGAGTCCGGCAAATAGGCTTAGGAAATAACGAACGGCGAAGATCGGCACTCGGAGAATAACGAGAAAATTGTCAAACGTGCCGACTAATGCCGAATATACGTAGCTTCTAAGTACAACTTTTGTGGCACACTTTTGGACTTTACGTTTTTGGAGCTAGTGCCCGATGACGTGTTTGAATTGTGTTAACACGTTGACTGCCAAGCGAATTTTGCTATGTTAGAACTCCGGTGCGTTGAAATACTGCGGAATATGATTAAATCGTGCAAAATGAAGGTAACGCAGAGTTATTAGAAGCCAGAGTATTGAAGCACCGTTCTCATATTAATAGCTTTTACAAGATTGCAAATAGGCTTCATTGCGAATTTTTTGCATTTCTACTAGCATATTTTGCACTGGTCACCGCATATTTTGCTATGTTAAAACTGCGATGCGATGAAATACGGCAGAGTATAATTAAATCATGCAAAATGAAGATAACGCAGAGATGTTAGGCGCCAAAGTATTGAAGCACCGTTCCAATATCAAATACTTCTAGAAGATTGCAAATAGGCTTCATTACGAATTTTTTGCATTTTTAGTCAAATCTCTGGCACCGGTCACCGTGTATTTTGCCATATAAGAACTGCGATGCGATGAAATACCGCAGAGTATGATTAAATCATGCAAAATGAAGATAACGCAGAGATGTTAGGCGCCAAAGTATTGAAGCACCGTTCCAATATCAAACACTTCTAGAAGATTGCAAATGGGCTTCATTACGAATTTTTTGCGTTTTTTGTAAAATCTCTTGCACCGATCACCGCATATTTTGCTGTGTTAGAACTACGATGCGGTGAAATACTGCAGAGTACAATTAAATCGTGCAAAATAAAGGTAACGCAGAGTTGTTAGAAGTCAAAGTATTGAAACACCGTTCCAATATCAATTGCTTTTACAATATTGCAAATAAGTTTCGTTGCGAATTTTTGCGTTTCCAGTAAAATATTTTGCGCTGGTCACCGCGTATTTTGCTATGTTTGAACTGCGATGCGATGAAATACTGCAAAGTATGACTAAATCATGCAAAATGAAGATAACGCAGAGATCTTAGGCGCCAAAGTATTGAAGCACCGTTCCAATATCAAATACTTCTAGAAGATTGCAAATAGGCTTCATTACGAATTTTTTGCATTTTTAGTCA
The DNA here is from genome assembly GCA_033815515.1 of Cryptocheilus praepositus. NCBI lineage: Eukaryota > Metazoa > Arthropoda > Insecta > Hymenoptera > Pompilidae > Cryptocheilus > Cryptocheilus praepositus. The sequence continues at coordinate 338,271 of JAWWQZ010000093.1, forward strand.
AATCTCTGGCACCGGTCACGGTGTATTTTGCTGTGTTAGAACTACGATGCGGTGAAATACTGCAGAGTACAATTAAATCGTGCAAAATAAAGGTAACGCAGAGTTTTTAAAAGCCAAAGTATTGAAGCACCGTTGCAATATCAATTGCTTTTACAAGATTGCAAATAGTAAGTTTAAGTATAGTTAAGTATAAGCATTTTTAGTAAAATCTTTTGCACCGGTCACCGATGACCACCATGGCAGTCAACGTGTTAAGGTTTATGGGAGTAGACTTTGTTGAGCGATCATTCATAATATTAGAAAGCACTGTGCAGAATTTCTGTTGGCGATACTACCTTTAACGCCGACACGCGTTTAATTATTACTCGCTAATGAATATATCTCATGATGAAAATATACGTCTCGCGTATCTATAATTACGTCACGCCGCTGGTAGGTAATAAATTAATGTTCGGTCGTCAACGCGCGGATACGCTGAAACGTTGGAATTATAAACATCGACATAAAATACTTATCTACATGATTGCTTGATAATAATGGACGTTTTCAATGAAACCGTATGATTTTGACACTAAGAAACAGATATCTGCAGAAGCCGCACTTCGAGATACTTATCGTACGAACGAAGCCACCCTAACCCGAGCAGGAAGCCATATTTTATAGCGATAATAACTGTGGAGTATACGGGCGCCTGAAGGCGGTAAAACCTTGATGGATCCTAGCTACAAGCAGGACACGTTCCACGGGAACAGTGAATTTAAGATATTTTCCTTCAGAATAGATAAAGACCGTAAGCTTCGCTCTTTACACGCCAATTTATCAACACATCGATACGCGCATTCCAACGCGCACCATCATACGATACGATCGCAATAAGAATTCTTACATATGTTGAAACAAATATTCAGCGAATAACGTATTATCACGCAGTTATGAAAGAGAATGTACCGCATCCAATATTCATTAACGGCGGTGAAATTAATTAATTCCCGTGAGCGAAAGATAAAATGGAACCAGCAACGCAAATAGAATACCCATTTCAACGGCAGACCAAACAAATCACAATAACTTCAGCAATATCGACTGATAAACGAAACTTTGAATACACGTTATTTGCGTATTTGTAAATTATACGTCATAAGTTGTTTAATTAACACAAAAATTGACGTAGACTTACATTTCCGTTGACCGACGAGTTGCACCTACCGCCTCATCGAAGTCAAGTACATACATCTACTTCAACTATGGCTGGATGGAGGTTAGATCTTCCCCAGATCGGCTCGGCATTACGTTTCGATCATTCGTGCATCAGCCCTGCGTCAGATCTTGATTATCCCTGGATCAAACCTGCGCCAGACGACGGCAATTATTCAAATAACCTGTTGTTTGCCTCGTGGATCCCTTCCCATGAGGCACGGATACCCTCGATATGCAAACACTTGTTACACTTTCACATTGTATACAAACACATACTTCAATCCAAACGGTATCCAAAGGTAGGTGATCCATAAGGTGTCCAAAGAATGATGATGATGAATGTATCGAACACTCGCTAGCTCCCGACCACTTCCAAACTTCATGTTCGGTACGACACGAGCGATCGACGACGACGTCTGAAATCGGCCATTCGACTAAACTCCCTGTCAAAACATTGCACAGACACTTTAAGGAAAGTTGGCACTGTCTCAGTTATTCAGTGTCAATGTCTCACCTGTTGCATTTACCCCGCGAAATGTTCTCACGACTCATCGCGATTCGCCCGAAATCAGCGCCCCGTTGCAACCATTCACTGTTCGCCAGATCGCAGAAGCAGATGCTTGTTTCGGCGAGTCATTTTGCGAGCCCCGACATCGGCATTTTATTCCGGAAAAGTTTAAACGCAGCTTGTAGTACACGGCACGTTTAACGATGTGTCGAGATTCTGAGAAATTGACTTCCGATATTCAACTATTCCTTTCCTCTCTATGAATCAAATCGTTTCGTTTCAGATTTTAACGTACAGTATTGTAAGCTAAATGTATAGTTTTGTAATTTACGACTTTAATATCTTTCTTGCAGATCGCAGAAGCAGATGCTTGTTTCGGTGACTCATTTTGCAAGCCGACATTTTATTCCGGAAATTTTAAACGCAGCTTGTAGTACACGGCACGTTTAACGATGTGTCGGGATTCTGTGAAATTCACTTCCGATATTCAACTATTCCTTTTCTCTGTATGAATCAAATCATTACGTTTCAAATTTTGAGGTATAGTGTTGTACGCTGGACGTATAGTTTTCTAATTTACGACTTTCATATTTTTCTTGCAGATCGCAGAAGCAGATGCTTGTTTCGGCGACTCATTTTGCAAGCCCCGACATCGGCATTTTATTCCGGAAATTTTAAACGCAGCTTATAGTACACGGCAAGTTTAACGATGTGTCGGGATTCTGTGAAATTGACTTTCGATATTCAACTATGTCTTTCCTTCCTAGGAACCAAATTATTTCTTTGCAGATTTTCATGTATAGCGCTGTAAGCTAGACGTATAGTTTTCTAATTTACGCCTTTAATCTTTTTCTTGCAGATCGCAGAAGCAGATACTTGTTTCGGCGAATCATTTTGTAAGCCCCGACATCCGCATTTTATTCCGGAAATTTTTAATGCGGCTTGTAGTACACGGCATATTTAACGATGTATCATGTCCGTGAGATCGGCATTTTATTCCGTTTCAGGTTTTGAAAAGTTTAAACGCAGCTTGTAGCACTCGGCACGTTTAACGATGCGTTGGGAGTCTGTGAAATTGACTTCCGATATTCAACTATTTCTTTCCTTATGAATCAAATCATTACGTTTCAGGTTTTGACGTATAGCGTTGTAAGCTAGACGTATAGTTTTCTAATTTATGACTTTAATATTTTTCTTGCAGATCGCAGAAGCAGATGCATGTTTTGGCGACTCATTTTGCAAGCTCCGACATTTGCATTTTATTCTGAAAAAGTTTAAACGCAGCTTGTAGTACACGGAACGTTTAACGAAGTGTCGAGATTCTGAGAAATTTACTTCCGATATTCAACTATTCCTTTCCTCTCTATGAATCAAATTGTTTCGTTTCAGATTTTAACGTACAGTATTGTAAGCTAGACGTATAGTTTTCTAATTTACGACATTAATATTTTTCTTGCAGATCGCAGAAGCAGATGCTTGATTCGGCGAATCATTTTGCAAGCCGGCATTTTATTCCGGAAATTTTAAACGCAGCTTGTAGTACACGGCGCGTTTAACGATGTGTCGGGATTGTGCGAAATTGACTTCCGATATTCAACTATTCCTTTCCTTTCTATGAATCAAATCGTTTCGTTTCAGACTATAACGTGCAGTGTTCTAAGCTAGACATATAGTTTCCTAATTTACGACATTAATATTTTTCTTGCAGATCGCAGAAGCAGATGCTTGTTTCGGCGACACAGTTTACAAGCCGGCATTTTATTCCGGAAATTTTAGTCGCAGCTTGTAGTACACGGCACGTTTAACGATGTGTCGGGAGTAAGAGTATTTTAAAAACTAATTTTCTTCTTCCATCCTCTTTTTTTACTTCAATCATTACACGGCTTGTAACACTGCCGTTAAAATGTATATCATCAGTGTCTCCCGGCTCAAGAATCTATTTTAACTCGTCGATTTTTTAACTGTAGAGTACGCAATGGCATAATATTACAAGTCGCGGGTTTTCGTTGATCTGTTGAAGAATTCACAATTTCGATTATGCAAAGCATCGAAACGATCTAAACCAGAGTGGAGACACCATAATTGTCGAAAGGAAAGTACAGACCTGCAGTGAACAGTGCAGAAACGTTGCATCGCATCGAAACAGTTTTCCCCAATATCAAATCTGTTACTGATATTTCTTATATCTACAACGCCAGTACATCAGTTGCGCTGTTTTGTTAAACTAATTGGCATTCTATGTCTCTGACGACTTGCCCGAAACGTCGATTATATTATTAGTGCCACTGAGGCATCGGTCAGTCCATAAAAAGTCTTCCGTATCGAGACTTCGTTTCTTAACTGAAATTTCAGTTTGTTTCTTACGGCTTAATTGAACATTCATTCTCAATGCAATTGTTTAAGCATGTTAATCCACTTAAATGCAATTTGGTTAATATTTCATCAGGAAAAAATGATGATTTGTGAAAAGTTGGTTTCTAGTCAGTATATATGCTCGCGGAAGTTGTAGCAAAGGGTGAAATTGAGTTTTAATTTTCAACGTAGTGGAGGGTTGCTGTGTGCAAAAGTGGTTGCAGCGATTTCCAGCCAATAAGAGTGATTTTATCAGTTATCACAGTTGCTGCTAAGTAAATATCTTGTATCTATTCTTCCGCAATCATAGCTGCAATAGTTACTACCATTATGCAATGAATGCTCTTAAATTCGAGTTGCGTCTTAATCTGTGGACTGAGAGAAGTTTGCCCTATTCTTGTTACATATCCAAACCCGTACTTTCATTATTACTAAAAGCATTTTTACAAGTATAAGATTTATAAGACATTTATAAGCCATTTATAAAATGTTTTAGTTTCAAATTAGAGAGTGTCAAGTAGGTTTTTGCAGCAAGTCAGGATTATATTTGGAATTTTAAGTATCGTGGTTTATATTGGTTGTTCGACCTCCACGGCATTGATCAATACAACAAATTTTAGCAGACGATAATTACATTTCCGTTGCCTGCGATGCGAGTTTCATCCGGAGCTGCGTTAGACACAATCGATGAAGTGCAACAAACTGTCACATAACTTCGTACCAGCACTTTGATTATCTGGTGCAATTCCGAAAATGCATAGTATGTTATCGTATCGGTCGCAATGTTGTTTGGCTTGTGTATACCATAATGCACCACATTCATCAACACCGCCGATAATACAATAATCGCTATCAGGTTTAAACACTGCCGGATGAATTGTATCGTTCGGCTTTTCTCATCTTAAGCGGTTCCTTAAAAGTTATCAAACTCCATGTAAACTATTCTTTAAACCACCTACCTTGTAATCTTTATCAGCGAATAAATATAAAATGCCTTACGCATCACTTTACCGACACCGCGTATCGAAACTCTGCAACTTTCAACTTCGCAGCAGGTGTCATTAGTCAAACCGAAACTCGCCTTTGTCGTTAACCAAACTAACAGCTTCTACGATTTTCGCGTAAATGGCAGTGTGTAACATTAAACAAAATTGTGGCCAATACAAGTTATGTTCCCTGAAGTGCACGATATGTATATACATATCGGGAACACTTTTGGCGACTTCTATTGACACGTGCGTTTATTCGACGTCACTCACCTATAAATAACAACCGAGGCGACGATAAAAAGGATTGACGCCACCCACAAGATTTGTCCCGCGACATCCGAAAAAGGGGAAATGTCGTTATTTAGAATCAAATTTGGGTGCAGCAACGAGCAGGCACTTCAAAAACAACCACTCCATCGCGATTTCAATTGCGCACGATGACCGATTGTGTCCGAAAATCCTGCTCGAGTGGTGTATTCTCTTCACAGACTATAATACCTGAAAAATACTGAACAAATGTTTGTCCGCGGGCATTTGAAAATCTGCCACTGTCCTTTACGGTTCTTATCCTCACACGCTCGCTGTATTTATCAGCGACCTAACAACAAATATTTATCCTGAAAGACGCCAAACGGTTCCATTCGCTGAACGACGGACATCAAAGAAGGAAACGCCACCTGCAAACAACGCCATTTTACCTTGCGACACTGGCCTGCCGAAATATCTCGTCCGAAGTAAAAGTGCAGCGCAGGACAACGCGAGTAAGAACCGATACCAGGACTCGTTTGGATGAGTTCCAATGGGTCTTCGACCAGGAGCGTCCGTGATATCGCTAACAGACTTTGATCAAGACTGCGACAAACAGGTACGAGAAAAAAGGGGATGCAGTCGTTCCGATTTCGCTTAAACGGAACGAAGTGAGGTCGACGGCGCAACCGCGAATGCCAACTCGCAGATGCGTTTGCAATATCTAGCAAAGCTGATACACCGCACTGTAGATCTTGCAACAAACGAAGCTCATCGTACGCTCGCGGTGAAAGCGAGCGAGACGAAGTAAGTCGAACGGTTGGACGGAGACGACCATAGAAGTTTCTTTATCGCGAACGACGCGAGCGGTCGTTCGAGGTAGAGAAGGACGGACAAGTCGGGTAGAGGGAGATCCAGTAGATGGAGTACCGAAAGGAGGGAGCGAGCGCGAAAATAACTGCGAAAGAAGAGAGGGGGAGAGAGAGAGAAATATAGCTGGGTTAAAAGAGACAAAATGAGCGAGCCGTAAAGACAGAACGAGAGGAGCGACGCAAAGAAGCGTGTACCGAGAGCGGGAGAGAGACGGGTGGATTGAGTCAAGTGAAACAGAGGAGAGAACGTAATACGAGAGAGCCGAGAGGGCTGGCAAAAGAGCCGAAGGTCTCGCGCTCTCTTGGCGTAGCAGTGGATAGATAATACTAACACATGTTCGATCTCCCGAGCGACTCTACGCGGCGAGAGACAGCCGCGGATGCTTTAGAGAACCGTGGAATATCGTAAACCTGCCTCTTTTTGCACCCAACGGTCAGACACTTCGCTTGACGACGTAACGCGCGGTGTAGTGTTTCCTAAACTTTCTAGTACGTTGCCTCTATCCGGCATTCAGCGGCCGACTGAAAACTGGGTGATGCCCGGTTATGTAAATTCGCCCGCACGTGACGACTTCGTTAGACCCGTCACATCTCGGGGAATTCGTTTTCGTTTAGGAGCCACGCGAGAGAATTACGGGCAGTAAGAATCTGCGGGGAGACTAGTTTCACATCTATCATGCTTAACACTTTGACTGCCACGGTGGTCACCGATGACCGGCGCAAAAGATTTTAGTAACAATGCAAACAATTCGCAATAAAGCCTATTTGCAATCTTGTAAATGCAATTGATATTGGAACGGTGCTTCAATACTTTAGCGTCTAACAACTTTGCGTGACCTTCATTTTGCACGATTTAGTCATATTCTGCAGTATTTCATCGCATCGCAGATCTAACATAGCATAATACGCGATGATCGGTGCAAAATATTTTACTAAAAATGCAAAAGATTCGCATTGGAACGATGCTTCAATATTTTGGCTTCTAATAACTTTGCGTTACCTTAATTTTACACGGTTTAACACTTTGACTGCCACGGTGGTCACCGGTGACCGGGGCAAAAGATTTGACTGAAAATGCAAAAAATTAGCAATGAAGCCTATTTGCAATCTTGTAAAAGCAATTGGTATCGGAATCGTACTTCAATACTTCGGCTTCTAACGCCCCTACGTTATCTTCCTTTTTGCATGATTTAATCATAATCTGCGGGATCTCATCGGATCGCAGTTCTAATATAGCAAAATACGCTTGGCAGTCAACGTGTTAATCATACTCTGCAGTATTTCATCGCATCGCGATTCTAACATAGCAAAATGTACATGGCGGTCAAAGTGTTAACTTTTATTCGAGCAGAGTACAAGTGTTCGTAGAAAGGCGTAGGCACCATGTTTATGGTGTATGAGAACTTGGTATGAATAGTAAACAAAAACTTATAACGTGTTGCTATTCGTTTGTAAGCCGATTTTCCAGCAGCTTCACTCATTCTAGAATCCGATCAAGTCCGAATTAACTAGGCAACGCAACGGGTGGATCTTCATTTTGGAAGTGATTGCAAAGCGACTTACAGGAGAAACAAATCTCGTTCCGTAAATCGGATGCTGTCGGCAGCGTGCACGTGTCACCGACTTTTCCCACTTAGAATCACATCCGTCACAGGCGAGACAATCCTTCGACGTGAACGCTGAAGTGAAAGAAAAGACAACAGGAAGAACAAAACAAAATACCCAATAACGGAAACGCAAAGTACTACGAAACTGATGTAGGCAAATGACTCATCTTGATAACTTGCGCTGTTTAGATATTAACCTTAGAGATAGAACCACTTAAAAGTATAATGGTCCATCGAAAAAATCCTCGTATCGAATTTTTAATCGCCTCAGTGTGCCTAAAATGAAACGTACCCATATGTCGCTCGACAGATGATCGATAAGAAGTACCTGCCACGTGCTCCTTCTCGCAAGTCTTCTATCTCCGATCGATTTTCCACCGCCGGGGCAGCCCTCCGCTCACGTATCCTGTAACAAGAGAGAGCACATTCGAGTACACGTCCTACTACATAGTAGATTTAACCAAAAAAACGACCGCGTCGATGTCCTGCCCGTGAGGGTAAAGGGACAACTCCGGTAAAAGTCAAGACGGTGTTGCGATGCGCGTAACGCGCAGACATCGGGATACAGAACGAAAACAAACCAAGATCCAATAATGTACGATTCATGATAATACGCGAGGGGGTTGATAGAAGGGAGAAAGTCAGCGAAAGGAAGGGAAAGGCGGCATGAGCGCGAGAGAGGGAAGGAACTATGATGAAAAAAGACGGAAAAGAGAATAGAGCGCCAGCGCGAGTTAGAAGGAAAGCGAAAAAGAGAGATACGGGAAGAAGAGAGTGGAGAGAGGGGGGAGAGAGAGAGAGAGAGAAAGCAGACGATCCGTTGTCAGTAGCACTCCCCGTAGAATACGTAGGAGCCACGAACTCGTCGCCGTCGGATCGATACGAGTTCCTGGTGGACTAGCGATGGGGGGCCTTGGGAGGGGGGCACGGGTAGGACTGGAAAGGGGTCGGGGGGTAGAGGCGGTAGTGTTTCGTAGGGTGCGGGGGTGGACTGACACAGGGACGCCTCGGGGGTGTTACCATGGTGACGAGAATTACCCGTCCGGGGTGGGTGTAGGGTCCCTGATCTCTTTCTCCTGCCTTCTTTCGCTTCTCATCGCCTTCCCTCTCTTTCCCTTTCTCTCTCTCTCTCCCTCTCATCTCCCGTTCCGCAGCTCTCTCCTCTGCCACCGCATGCCCTTCTCTTTCTTCGCGATTTTTTAACACGCCGTACCTTCAAAGAACACGCTCTCCTTCTCTTCTTCCCTTTTTTTGTTTCCTCGCCCACCCTCGCGCTTTCTAAGAAGGATACATCGCGACGCTATCGTGAATAGGGTCGTCAGCGGAAGGCGAGGATGATCACAGGTGCGGGATGTAACGCTTGATAGCGATGCAACCACTCGTTATAGAGAACGGTTCGTGCCAAGTATTAGCCGACAGGGTACAGGATAACATGATGGGAACGGTGAAAGAATAGCGGTTTGCGCATAGAAAGAATAGAATTTTATGCGTTAAATAGAGTCGAGGAACTGGTATTCTCGAACTAAACACGCTAATGGACCTTCTCGGAAAAACGAGGCATTTTCTCACCATGGAGTCATCGGGAGCGTGGGCAGAGAGAAGAAAATGCGCATTAATTCGTCATTACGATGAGTATGCGTTCGCAGAATCGGTCGTATGCAGAGACACGAGCACAGAGGGATCTTTGTCTTAATCTGCGTTAATTTCTTGTTCGCCTCGCGGATATAGAACAGTGCACGTCGGCTGTGATCCAACTCCGCAATCGCATTGCGACATACTTAATGATTTTTCCTTCGAATCATTCGTTCCGCGATTACTGTGGTTTGTTTACGACAAGAAACAGTCACGGGAAAAAAGGGAAATGCGCTGTTCAGCTGTGGCACCGAAAGCTACACTTACTTCGATAAAGTGGCCCTTTGGTTGAATTACAAACCACAAATCGTCAAATTTAACGCAAAATGAGTGTATTTAAGCTCTTCTGAGAACCTCATTACGTGCTACAAGAGAAAACAATTACGAATATCACTCCTTTTCGCGCCATACAACACGGGATTCTGCTATAAAAGTTGCAAAACGATGTGCCTACAGAATTACATCGCTTTTCGAGAACCTATAGCACCAACCGCCGAAGTTTTGTTCTCTATCAAGTGAGCAACGTTGAATCTATTTCAACAGGACTCTCATGCAGAATTACGAAACATAAGAATCGCGCTAATGACTGCTAACGGCGCGTAAAATCGAATAGATGAATCTTAACTGCGAAAACCGTCGACAACAACTCGCGGACGCCCTTCCGTTCTTCTATCATTTTCCACCGCCGTTCGCGCGTGTAGACGTACAAATTTACTGAAAACGAAATTTGTGTATGGCCGAGCGGGGGGTCTTCACGTCCATACGGTCGAACCGGTGATCTCACCTCGAGATATCGATACTAACGTCGAGGTCGTCGGGTCTCGTGCCGTGGAAAGTTCCACTCTACCACACTCTGGAGAGAGGCAGGGAACCTGCGCAGACATGGTACGCGTTCTCGACCCGCACTGCGCAGACAAAATCCGACTAATTTATATCTCGACATCCGATCGCGATAGCGACACGATTCCTTTTCCGCACGATTCCACACTATTTCGCAGTCTCACATTTTAAATTTCATCAAAATCCGCCCAGCCGTTTCGAAATTACGGCGGTTTTCTCGGAATGCCTCTTAAGCTTTGACAGTCCCGGCTATATCGATATCTAACGTAAACTATTCATTATTGTGGCTCAAAAATTACATATTAGTGTTCGTTCAAGTAATAGGTATCTTAATTCGGGCAGAAATATCATATAGAGTCTGTAAATGAGTATGTAGCGAATATATCGAAATTACACGGAATTTGCGACAGTTTACACCTCGATTTTAGTCACAAGTAATGGATACACAGATACTTATGTCATTACTGACGTGCGAATAGCAACGCACGATGTTTGCTGCACGGAATTAAACTACTCTGCACTGTAAAATTAGCCACCGGCAACGCCTACGTCGAAACGATCGGACGCTACAATGTGATGCTACTTTTGCAAGGAGCTTTCGGTCGTGCAATTACAGTGATTCGAAGTCGAAACCGTAATATTTTAGGGTAACAACGGTACACGGAAACCTATTCACCACTGACGCTTTTGCTGAATAAATCAGAGTTGGGCGTGGCGGTAAACGCAAACGATTTGCGACAAAGATTACCGAGATATCTACCGCAGAATGCGAAGTATCTGCAGAAGCAAGAGTTTATGCATTCCTTCGACAATGTATACGGAAGTTTATGACGTAATAACTAGTAGAATAGGCAAAATCTTCATAATATAAAAACGACGAAAGCGGGGATCTTGGTCAATGATATATTTTCCCGGAAGTTGCATGCAGATGAAGCGAAGGTAGAGGAAGAAACATCGTGAAAAACAACATCGTGCAAACACGATGCGGTAAAAAAGTGAGTGCGATCAAACCCGAAGTCTACCGCATTCGTGTACAGGACAATTTGAAGCGAACGGCCCGACCTGACAAGTTAACACATTGCGGACGGGTCACGAGATTTCTCGTTTTAACATTTATCAGTACGTTGCTGAAGTAATGAAGCCTTGCAGCAATTTTTGATAGTATAATTGTGAAGTAAATAAATGTTAAAATGTTGAAAAAGTGCGAACATAGCAGTCAGTATTAAAAAAACCTTGTATGTATTGTACTCAACTTTTTAGGGCGCTGAAAAATGTGCGAGGTCCGGATGAGCAAGAACGCCGTCCGCAATGTGTTAACAAAATGGTAGGATCTACCACCGACCAGGGCCCGAAATCGAAGAAAACGGGCGCGCTCTCTCTGACGCTTACAGATGCAAGACAAAATATAACCCATTTGATTACCGGCATATCTACCGCAGAATGCGAAGTATCTGTAGAAGCAAGAGTTTACGCATTCCTTAGACAATGTATACGGAAGTTTGTGGCGTAATAACTAGCAGAATAGGCAAAATCTTCATAATATAAAAACGACGAAAGCGGGGACCTTGGTCAATAATATATTTTCCCGGAAGTTGCATGCAGATGAAGCGAAGGTAGAGGAAGGAACATCGTGAAAAACAACATCGTGGAGACTCGATGCGGTAACAAACTGAGTGCGATCAAACCCGAAGTCTACCGCATTTGTGGACAGGACAATTTCAAGCGAACGACCCGACCTGACAAGTTAACAAAATGGTAGGATCCGCCACTGACCTGGGCCCGAAATTGAACAAAACGCGCGCTTTCTCTCTGACGTTTACAGATGCAAGACAAAATATAACCCATTTGATTACCGGCATATCTACCGCAGAATGCGAAGTATCTGCAGAAGCAAGAGTTTGCGCATTCCTCGGACAATGTATACGGAAGTTTGTGATGTAATAACCAGTAGAATAGGCAAAATCGTAATAACATAAAAATGACGAAAGCAGGGACCTTACTCAGTGGTATATTTTTCCGGAAGTTGCATGCAGATGAAGCGAAGGTAGAGGAAGGAATATCGTGAAAAACAACATCGTGGAGACACGATGCGGTATAAAAGTGAGTGCGATCAAACCCAAAGTCTACCGCATTTGTGGACAGGACAATTTCAAGCGAACGGGCCGACCTGACAAGTTAACAAAATGGTAGGACCCGCCACTGACCTGGGCCCTAAATCAAACAAAACGCGCGCGTTCTCTCTGATGCTTACAGATGCAAGACGAAATATAACCCATTCATGCTTCTTCACAGTAAGAGAACCCAAAGAAATTCAGGAAACGTAATCGGCCGGAAAACCTAAAAAAATGTAAGGAATATAACAAAGAATCGGAGCATTCGTGGGTCATTGATTGATAGTTTGTCATCTGGCATTCTGCTAGAATTTGAATGTATCGCCCAAGAACAACAGAAATTATAAGAAGATCAACAATTGATTGATGCAAACAAAAAGATCAATTTATAATAGAGCGTCGAGCCGTTTTTAGAATAAAATAATGGGTGCATTCTCATGTTGCTAGCAAACTGTTTCGTGCGAAATAACGATGCCCTCCTTTACAAAATGGCTGTCGTCGTTCGTCCAGCACATTTTCATCAACACCGTCCATTTCTCCGATGCACACGATTCCTACAGAGCATCGGACAACGTGAGTGGGAAAGTAAAATATGAATTGACGTTCACGGAGTGTCCGCATGGTACACACGCATCCGATGAATGTCCATATTACGGTCAGCATTCTCGTAAACGCGTGATGGATATATGAATCTATTATGAGCCTGCATTACACGTGACATACTCTGTAAAATGGAGGTGCACGATCTGGTCTCGTGTCGCATAAAATAAAACACCGTCGCCAGAAAAAAAGCCGGTAAAAGGGTGTTCCATCGACTTCACGTTTTATCGAAGCGATTAAATTAAATAACTCCACTGACGGGTCAGCGCGATTATTTAACATGATTCACGCGGGTCGTGGACTATGCAAAATTTTGAAATATAGCCCGACATAGAAGTCAATCGCTCGTTTGCCGTAAACTGCGTCGTTAGTTTAACACTTTGCGGACCGGGCATTCTATTGCTAATCGTACCCAGTGGCCGGGTATTTTTTTGCGTCAAATATATTTAAATTAGTGATGATTTGTTAGTAGTTAACACGTTGACTGCTGCGGTGGTCACCGGTGACCGGTGCAAAACATTTGACTAAAAATGCAAAAAATTCGCAATGAAGCCTGTTTGGAATCTTGTAAAAGCAATTGATATTGGAACGGTGCTTCAATACTTTGGCTTCTAACAACGCGCGCATTCTCTCTCATTTTGCACGATTTAATTATACTCTGCATGCTATTTTATCGCATCGAATCCAACATAGCAAGAAACGCTTGGAAGTCAAAGTGTCAAACTGTCCACAAATATTTCTGTAATATTGCTAATCGTTTTGTCGCTATCCATATTTCAGAGCTTCAAATAATTAATTCGCAATACAAATTACGAAAAACTGATTGATGACAATCAAAAAGTAGCAATTTGTGATATCTCGTCACCTGTCTCGAACGACAGAATATGCGTTCTCATATATCTCAAACTGTGGCCCAGAATGACGAAATACAAAATGACGATATATCGTTCGTCAATGGCCCCGAACACGAAATAGCAATGACGAGATATCTACAGTCATCCGGACAACGTGTGTTAACATGTACGGTGTCCGAAAGTGCACCGGGAACGTTTCGTTGGAGATGTAATTGCACTGTAAGATATGCAACGCTAAATGCCAATCGGGAATGGTGCGTTAACGTGAATCGAATGACGGCCGCTAGTCCATTGTGGTCTACAAATCGATGCGGGAGAAGCGCGAACGCATTAGGACGCTGGATAAACAGTGCTGTGTCACAAAATTATATTCGTGTTCCGCATAAATGGCTGTCACCCACCCAAATATAGATATAACACGAAATATCTTTGGTGTTAATTAATTCGCAGCGTTGCTTGTTTTCTTTGTGTGACACGGAGCTACGGAATTCGGACATTTTATCATTAACCCAAAAATACTTAACACTTTACCAACCGCTATTGACTGAAGATGCCACTCACTAAGGACCGACTCTGTTTTGGATATCGCGCAGGAATTGTGTAAGAATTGGTAAAACTTTATAACTGAAAAATACTGAATGTGTTGCTGAGAATCCTTTGTTTTCAAAGCAGTGTCATTTTATTGTCATAATATCATCTGATGATTTTTGTGAAACTTTCAGAAATTGTATAATTGCAAGTATTTTAGGTATTATTAACACGTTGGCTGCCGTGGGGGTCACCGGTGACCGGCGCAAGAGATTTGACTGAAGATCCAAAATATTCGCAATGGGTAGTAAGAATTATTTTATAAATGCAGATATTGTTAGAATAGTGATGCAATTCTTTGGTCTCCAATACCTGCACATTATTTACATTTTGCATAATTCAATCAAACGCTGTAGTATTTCATAGCATCGCCGTTCTAATACGGCAAAATACGCACGGCAGTCAACGTGTTAAGAAAAATTATGTTTTTTAATAATCATCATAGCTTTTTTTCACTAAAATATGAAAATATGAAAATAGCATGATTGCAATCGACTTTAATGCATTGAATATTGATGTCAATACTTAACACTGTACCGACCGCTATTGACTGAAGATGCCACTCACTAACGACCGACTCTGTTTTGGATATCGCGCAGGAATTGTGTATGTATTGGTAAAGCTTTATAACTGAAAAATACTGAATGTGTTGTTGAGAATCCTTTGTTTTCAAAGCAGTGTCATTTTATTGTCATTTAGAATTGTCATAATATCATCTGATGATTTTTGTGAAACTTTCAGAAATTGTATAATTGCAAGTATTTTAGGTATTATTAAGAAAAATTATGTTTTTTAATAATCATCATAACTTTTTTTCACTAAAATATGAAAATATGAAAATAGCATGATTGCAATCGACTTTAATGCATTGAATATTGATGTTAATACTTAACACTGTACCGACCGCTATTGACTGAAGATGCCACTCACTAAGGACCGACTCTGTTTTGGATATCGCGCAGGAATTGTGTATGTATTGGTAAAGCTTTATAACTGAAAAATACTGAATGTGTTGTTGAGAATCCTTTGTTTTCAAAACATGTAATTTTATTGTCATTTAGAATTGTCATAATATCGTCTAATATTTACTTTGTCTAATATAACCGTTGACCACTGAAAAGCCGATTAATCGGCTCCCGGTAAATAGCAGTTGGAACCGAAAAGTCGATTAATCGGCTAGCGGTCGTTAAAGTGTTAATACTTTAAATGGACGAAAATAAGTAAATTCCTAAAATACTTTATGTCAAAGTAGCATAGACTGTAAGAATGTACATGTGGGATATCTTGTCTCGGCTTTTTTAATATCGTCCGAAAGTAGAAGTACGAAAAATGAGTACAGAGGCGGCATGCTGCAGACAATGCGGATACTGTCTTTTCGTTGTGTAAGAAGAAAGAACGTCCTCGTCTTCTTCTACCCACGCGTTATCGTACAAGGTTACTCGTACACCGGTAGCCGTCGCTTTGATATTTGTAAAGTTAAGCCGCCGTTCACCTAGCGAAGCCAAAGTTAAACTGCAGACATTTCGGCAGAATACGGATGGATTAAGCTTTACTAATTAACGCGAAATTCACGTTTCCGCGTCTTTAGACACAGTTCTGATACTTGCGCAATTTTAGGAAACATCTTCGCCATTGAATTCAACGTCAATGCTTGACGTATTAAACTAGAATAGAGCTGAATATTAATGGCAAGAAATCACTACTCTTGGACCGTGGACACAGTTAGTATCGGCTTCAAAAGCAAATGCCGCAAAAATGGCGGCTGGTACGATGATCGAAGCATCTAACCGACCCAACGTTCACAGTCTTTTACTACCGTACGGACACCGCACTATACTACGGAAAGTAAGTGCAGAATTAAGAAACAAAAAACAGAAAATGTCGGTCTCGAAGCTTATCGCCGTGATAAAACGGTTACATCTGGCGGCGAAAAAGTCCTATGCACACCGCGCATTCAGTAAAGAATATCCAGTACGAAACTGCTACATCAACTTCAACATTTTCGTTACGCCAAGTCTAACGGAAAATGCCAATGTATTGCATCCTCCATAAAATGCATCATAAAAAACGCAGAAAATCATCGAAGCGGGAATGGAGTAAGATAGTAAAACACGTTCATCGCCATCCTGCGTATAAATACCTACGGTAAGAAACAGCGCGCTCATTCAGCGGCCGCGGATTTTTCCCAATTAGAATTTCCGCAGATGCAGCGAACGCGAAATTTCGTTGAGCGTTAGCTGTTCATAGAAAAGCGTAGATGCGTTTCACCATTTCACGAGCGCACGGAGGAACGGCGGAGAGCTCTCGGTTATAAGCGCCGTGAGGCGAGTTCGCGCGATAACACGAGCGTGATAACACGACGACGTACAGCCGTGGTCGAGTTATAAACATCGCCCATCGGGCTTCTCCCCGTCTTTCTCTTTCGCTCGCGTGCGTGCTCCGTTCAGCGTGTGTGAACACGTGCGCGTGTTGGTAACTATGTTTGAATAGGTGTACGAGCACCGTGAACACGATAAATCTACGAACTAGTATCCCTACGAGCGTACGTATACTTGGGATGCGTTTGAACATGCGCGTATGCGCTGGTAATGTATAGTACACATGCGAATTAGTATCTGTTTTGGATGTACATGTGTAGACACGTGTGCGTGGATATCCGCGATGGTGCGCACTTGAAAGTGCGTACGTGTTAATATGGTCATTAGTGCATATGAGTCAATATATGAGAACGATTGTATGCATTGCCACGCGCGAGCGAGGATGCTATGAACATACGCTGGAACGCTGACATACCTATACTCTATGTACAACCGACAACTATATGCTATACGACGTGTTCGTACGTCGTCTCGTATGAAGCGGTGCAATGCGCCAAGCCTCTGCGCCATAGTTACTCTCGCTGTTGAATTAATAATCGAACTTACGTAGGTAGGTGCCCCGTCTAACGGGTGTCCTCGCAGACGACCCGCGAGACTCCGAACAACGACGCCTTGTCTCGATAACAATGCAAACTGATTGGGTTACTTGGCAACATGAACAGAACATAGTGATCAACAAAAAATGTTTATCGCGTTAACACGTTGACTACCAAGCGTATTTTGCTACATTAGAACCGCGATGCGATGAAATACTGCAGAGTATGATTAAATCGTGTAACATGAAGGTAACGCAGAGTTGTTAAAAGCCAAAGTATTGAAATTCCAAGTGACCGTTAGAATATCAATTGGTTTTATAAGATTGCAAATAGGTTTCATTGCGAATTTTTTGCATTTCTAGTAAAATGCGATGCGACGAAATATTGCAGAATATGACTACATCGTGCAAAATGAAGGTTACGCAGAGTTGTTAGACGCCAAACTATTGAAGCACCGTTCCGATATCAATTGCTTTTACAAGATTACAAATAGGCTTCATTGCGAATTTTTGCATTTTAAGTCAAATCTTTCACGCCGGTCACCGCGTATTTTGCTATGTTAGAACTGCGATGCGATGAAATACTGCAGAATATGACTAAATCGTGCAAAATGAAGGTCACGCAAAGTTGTTAGACGCTAAAGTATTGAAGCACTGTTTCAATATCAATTGCTTTTACAAGATTGCAAATAGGCTTCATTGCAAATTTTTTGCATTTCTAGTAAACTCTTTTGTACCCGTCACATCGTATTTTGCTATGTTAGAACTGCGATGCGATGAAATACTGCAGAATATGATTAAATCATGCAAAATGAAGGTCACGCAGAGTTGTTAGACGCCAAAGTATTGAAGCATCGTTTCAGTATCAATTGCTTTTACAATATTACAAATAGGCTTCATTGCGAATCTTTTGCATTTTTAGTAAAATATTTTGCACCGGTCATCGCGTATTATGCTATGTTAGATCTACGATGCGATGAAATACTGCAGAATATGACTAAATCGTGCAAAATGAAGGTCACGCAAAGTTGTTAGAAGCACCGTTCCAATATCAATTGCTTTTACAAGATTGCGAACAGGCTCCATTGCGAATTTTTTGCATTTTAGTAAAATCTTTTGCACCGGTCACCGCATATTTTGCTATGTTAGAACTCCGATGCGATGAAATACTGCAGAATATGATTAAATCGTGCAAAATGAAGGTAACGCAGAGTTATTAGAAGTCAAAGTATTGATGTTCCAATATTAATTGCTTTTACAAGATTGCGAACAGGCTCCATTGCGAATTTTTTGCATTTTAGTAAAATCTTTTGCACCGGTCACCGCATATTTTGCTATGTTAGAACTGCGATGCGATGAAATACTGCAGAATATGTCTAAACCGTGCAAAATGAAGGTAACGCAGACTTGTTAGAAGCACCGTTCCAATATCAATTGCTTTTACAAGATTGCAAATAGCCTTCATTGCAAATTTTTTGCATTTCTATTAAAATACTTTGTGCTGGTAACCGCGTATTTTGCTATGTTAGAACTGCGATGCGATGAAATACTGCAGAATATGACTATATCGTGCAAAATGAAGGGAACGCAAAGTTTTTAGAAGCACCGTTCCAATATCAATTGCTTTTACAAGATTGCGAACAGGTTCCATTGCGAATTTTTTGCATTCTAGTAAAATCTTTTGCACCGGTCACCGCATATTTTGCTATGTCAGAACTGCGATGCGATGAAATACTGCAGAATATGTCCAAACCGTGCAAAATGAACGTAACGCAGAATTGTTAGAAGCACCGTTCCAATATCAATTGCTTTTACAAGATTTCAAATAGGCTTCATTGCGAATTTTTTGCATTTCTAGTAAAATATCTTGCGCTGGTCACCGCGTATTTTGCTCCATTAGAACCGCGATGCGATGAAATACTGCAGAGTATGATTATATCGTGCAAAATGAAGGTAACACAGAATTGTTAGAAGCACCGTTCCAATATCAATAGGTTTTACAAGATTGCAAATAACCTTCATTGCGAATTTTTACATTTTTAATCAAATCTTTCACGCCGGTCACCGCGTATTTTACTATGTTAGAACTGCGATGCGATGAAATACTGCCGAATATGACTAAATCGTGCAAAATGAAGATAACGCAGAGTTGTTAGACACCAAAGTATTGAAGCACCGTTCCAATGTCAATTGCTTTTACAAGATTGCAAATAGGCTTCATTGCGAATTCTTGCATTTTTAGTAAAATCTTTTGCGCCGGTCACCGGTGACCACCGTGGCAGTCAACGTGTTAAGCCACTAATTTCAATGTCAAACGTGCGGATCATGCTACGTGAACATAGATATGCAGTGAATATACGCCGCCACGGTAGACAACCACTTTTCAAAGGAGCAGCGCCAAGAAAGAGAACAATATTCGTCATTCAGGAACGCGGGACGCATTCTTATTAAAATCGGATCTGCTTCCATCGACGGCAAGCCAGCATCGTGACAGAAATGTGTGATAGTCCGGCCGACTTCGTCGCGCCGCATGAATACGAGTTCTCTCCCTTGGTCTCACTTAAATATGAACGAAGCGGGGCGACGGGGCGCGATAACATGTCGGCTAAACCTGCCCGAGAAGAGGGGCGACGGCTGGATGGGAAAAGGAAGAAAGTAGAAGGGAGGCGGGACGGACAGAGAAAAGGAAGCGTCTGTCCGGTCTCGCGGAGCCCTCAGCGATCGTGCCCTGAGGGAAAGAGGGGAAGAAACGCGATAACCAAGTTTAAAAATCTCATACAAATGCGCAGTAATGTTCACGTTTTCACGCTTCTTCGAGCTAATTGAATTTTCCGAAAAATAACTCAACAATACATTTGTTAAGACAAAAAAACCAGCCGGAGCTTCCAGTAATCTGACATGAAATCAGAAGTTTGCGTTTGTAAGTGCGTTTTATGTATTCTGTCTTGTGCTGCCATTTTCATAAACATCACCGCTGTCAGAACAAAGCTTCGCGAAAATTGCGGCTGCGCCCACACTAACGTGTACCGCTAAATAGTATGTTCTGCCTAAAGGAAAAAACGATCGGGAATTAAATTTTCTCTTGTACCACCATCTGTTCGCATCTTCAGTGCATATACCATTTTCGTTTAAAGTTTAATGTCCAAAGAGACTTTTACGCTTAACGCACGAATAAGATATATTACTCAAATAAGAAGTTCGGGAGCTGGAAGATCCGTGTCGCATAAATAACGTTGTCAGAATTACAACACAAGTAATCCGAGGTAAGTCGCCAGACGTAGAGATTATCTGAATACTTGAAGACCAACGTCTAGCCTCGTCCGGTGCCGGTGCAAATGCGAAGGATTCAACGATAAATCGATAATTCGTTGGAAAAGCATAGGTCGAAGCGGTGGTTGAAGGTATAGCCGACGGTGAGTTTCGTTTATTTCTCTTCTAGCTGCTCGTATAGCTGGTACTGGTACAGTCCAACGAGCAAGTTGTCACGTTAACCATCGTTTGAGTCACATATTCATCGTTGTATCATTCATTTCAACCTAACAAAGATTCGACCTCCATAAAAGAGAGAGAGAGGGCGAGAAAAAGAGAGAACGCGGAAATAATTCAAATTAACGTAACCATTTTGTCGATGTTCACTTGAAAATGAGCGGAACGTATCATTGCAACTTTATGGGAAACATTCACCGTTCCAAAGTAAGATTTAGGCGAATTGATTCACTGTCTTGGGTATTCTGAAGAATGATATTTGCAACATTTCAGTCGGTTCACTCAAAGATAGACGGGTAACGAATTTAGACGACAAAAATCCAGATTCGCCAAGCAGATATTTTCTAATGCCATCGTTAACCATCGTTTGAGTCACATATTCATCGTTGTATCATTCATTTCAACCTAACGAAGATTCGACCTCCATAAAAGAGAGAGAGGGGGCGAGAAAAAGAGAGAACGCGGAAATAATTCAAATTAACGTAATCATTTTGCTGATATTCACTTGAAAATGAGCGGAACGTATCATTGCAACTTTATGGGAAACATTCACCGTTCCAAAGTAAGATTTAGACAAATTGATTCATTGTTTGGAGTATTCTGAAGAATAATATTTGCAACATTTCATTCGGTTCACTCGAAGATAGACGGGTAACGAATTTAGACGACAAAAATCCAGATTCGCCAAGCAGATATTTTCTAATGCCATCGTTAACCATCGTTTGAGTCACATATTCATCGTTGTATCATTCATTTCAACCTAACAAAGATTCGACCTCCATAAAAGAGAGAGAGAGGGCGTGAAAAAGAGAGAACGCGGAAATAATTCAAATTAACGTAACCATTTTGCCGATGTTCACTTGAAAATGAGTGGGACGTATCATTGCAACTTTATGGGAAACATTCACCGTTCCAAAGTAAGATTTAGGCGAATGGATTCACTGTCTTGGCTATTCTGAAGAATATTTGCAACATTTCATTCGGTTCACTCGAAGATAGACGGGTAACGAATTTAGACGACAAAAATCCAGATTCGCCAAGCAGATATTTTCTAATGCCATCGTTAACCATCGTTTGAGTCACATATTCATCGTTGTATCATTCATTTCAACCTAACAAAGATTCGACCTCCATAAAAGAGAGAGAGAGGGCGAGAAAAAGAGAGAACGCGGAAATAATTCAAATTAACGTAACCATTTTGCCGATGTTCACTTGAAAATGAGCGGGACGTATCATTGCAACTTTATGGGGAAGATTCACCGTTCCAAAGTAAGATTTAGGCGAATTGATTCACTGTCTTGGGTATTCTGAAGAATGATATTTGCAACATTTCATTCGGTTCACTCGAAGATAGACGGGTAACGAATTTAGACGACAAAAATCCAGATTCGCCAGGCAGATATTTTCTAATGCCATCGTTAACCATCGTTTGAGTCACATATTCATCGTTGTATCATTAATTTCAACCTAACGAAGATTCGACCTCCATAAAAGAGAGAGAGAGAGGGCGAGAAAAAGAGAGAACGCGGAAATAATTCAAATTAACGTAACCATTTTGCCGATGTTCACTTGAAAATGAGCGGGACGTATCATTGCAACTTTATGGGAAACATTCACCGTTCCAAAGTAAGATTTAGGCGAATTGATTCACTGTCTTGGGTATTCTGAAGAATGATATTTGCAACATTTCAGTCGGTTCACTCAAAGATAGATGGGTAACGAATTTAGACGACAAAAATCCAGATTCGTCAGATAGATATTTTCTAATGCCATCCAATCAGCACCCGTGTCTATTTTGCGCTGGCCGAACTTGTTTAAAATAAGGCACAATTGTCGGCACTCTTACAGATCGACCGATCCTTCTACTATTTATCTTCGTAATCGTTCCATACGTGCAAACACGCGTATAATTACAAAATGACTGCTTACCAGCAGTTTTTAATTAAATGAAACTTTTCAAAATTTTTAAGCATTTTAGAGTTCGTCCATTCTGCACAAACATTTAGACGATTTCGTGCGGTCTTATGCTGCAAAAATCCAGAAAACTGCGTGAAATCGTCGATCTCCGCCGGCGGCCAACCGCCAACCTAATATTTTAATTATTTCAGAAACCACTGGACCGAAAGTCTCGAGATAAAAATATTTAAGCAAGGCAAATGGTAGAGATCAGTATGCAAAAGGTTTCATTGCGATATCTCAAATAGTTCTTGAGATATTAAATAGCCACTTTTGCCAGCCAAGCGGTTGGACGGTCAGGAACGTTCGAATCGGTGCAGTGCGCGCGCCATAAGAACTCCAGCGCGACAAACGTACAGGGATTGTGCCATGAGAAATCTCTCTCACGATATTAAGTCATCGTGATCATTGTAAACTAATCCCCGAACTTCCCGCCCATAAATTTATGCTTCGAACTCGATTACCAAGCTAAATTCATCATCATTTACAAGTGCAATTTGAATCTTCTAACAAAAAGATAGGAATTAATTTCAATATCTGCCGAATTCTTAGTATACTGAAATAATGACCAAGGCTTGGCAATAGGTTACATTTCCGACAATAGAGAAAATTGCATAAAGCGAACATAAATGGAATTTGTCACAGTTCACACAGAATCTTCTAATGACAAGTGATCGCTAGTATGTAAGCGAATAATGATAATAGGTCGATGTCGCATAGGTAAAGACAAAAATTGTGCACAACATGGCAGAGAACATTGAAAGTTACTCGATCTGTAATGGCAGTAACAATCGCTGCGACGAGGCACCGCGGCGTTGCCACATTTACCATAAACGTCGCATTTGATTCAACGGAATCGCCATATTGAATTTCCTCTTTTGTTCTGATGAATATCTTTGTCGGAGACCATTCGGTATCGTCAAACTTCGTTCGTTTTCTAGGCAATCGGTAAACGCGATCTAATCCCGAAAACCAGAGGGATCGATCCATCATTTGTCGCTACGTTGTGTTACGTCAGTTCATTGAAACTTGCGCAAAGGAGTATAACATTTTTGATTGCGTCACAGACTGACCACCGGAATGTCGAAAAGAAAATTGCACCGACTCCGTTTAACATAATGACTGCTACGTAAAATCGAGTTTTCATACTATGATGATTCACTATTTCTTATGAACGTTTCACCTGAGGAAAAATGACGTACTGTTTTACACATTCACACTTTTTTGTCGATTCGGACTTGTGGCATTCGATTGAAGATGACATACCGTAAAAGTTAAACCACCGTCTGCCCAATGAAGTCTCAATACCTTCGAAAAACGGCAATTTCTATCATTTTCGACAGTTTACCACCGTTTGTACCTCGTTAAAGGGGGTCAAATACTCAACAAACTGAAACGTAATGCAACTCTCAGTCTAGAGTCAATGCATTGGATGCTTCAAAACCATGCAAAAATCAAGAATTTTCCGAAACTAACATTACTACGATAAAATGAAGGTTTTATAAGTTGAAAACACTTAAAAAATGGATTAAAATGGGCGCCGAATTGGGCTCAAGTCATTTGACCCCTCTGATTGACTTGCCCTTTTAAGAAATATCAGAGATATAAAGAAATGTGGCTGAATACAGCAAGAACGGACATGAAAAAGACACATGTTGTTACAATTACTGTAAAGAAACACAGTGATTACACAGCATGTTGTAATTTCTGTTCAGTTTCCTGGAAACTTCATAGTATCAACCGTACCAGTAGAAAATCAACGAAGTCGCTTACATGCACCGCTTGGAGGAAATAAAATATCACTTGATTAAGTGATTTCCTAGAACTTCCGCGTTGCGATACCGCTGGACATTCGTACGGCAGATAAAGTCGTAATAAAATCAGTTGACCAAATACCGAACAGTACGTTGCATGAAAACACACCGCAAATAAAGTCAGAATCGGCAGCGATCTCCTTCAAGAATACTGCGTAGCGACTTCCGCGCATCGTCATTTAAACACTCCCACGTCGTTTTCAAACTAAAAAACGCCCCTCATGGATTTATACGTACACTGACCGAAATATCGTTCGTCTAACTATACGGCCATGACATTCGAACGACCGCAATTCTTTACTTAATCGCTGATGTCTTCGCCCCAAGAGTACGCTCATAAACTTTTACAGTTTAATCTGCCGTTTATTTACCATACAACAAAAGACGATCTTTCCAGGTTCCCTTAACAACGTAACAATCATTATTGAACCCTATTCCGTCATTTTATTTAAGTCTCGCCGATCAGATCTTTGTGCCCAAGCGAATCCTTATCCCGCGATTCCCAATCATCGACCGTAAATTGTTTCTTATCGCCGGGTGATAGGTCAGAGCGGAAAACGAAAATACCGATGATCAAAGACGAGGATGACACTGCGCGAATGACGCCGGTTACCCTAGCAATTTCGGCTCCAAGAGAAACGTGCCACGCCCTGTTTTACGACGTTGCCGTGTCCGCGATGGACGCTTGGCGCGCATAATGAATCGGGACGGTTTCGTTGCGAATCGAATCGGCGAATCGGCGGTCGCCGAGTTCCTGCGCCTTTGCTCGCGCACCCATCGGCACTTTGCCCATTTTCTTTCACTCATCCGCGCGAGAGACTTCTTGTCGCGGCTTTAATTATCTCGCCGCCATCACTCGCTCCTTTCCTTTTCGAGCGTTGATGCATTCTTTGCGCCCATCTTGCGGCGCAGAGTCTCTCTCTTCGTTGCTAGCCCTGTTTCGCTTTCTGCACTCGGGCGCTTGTCAGATCACAAACAAAACAGATGGGCGTATTACACTTCTTTTGGATTATGATAGTAAGCTGAACTGAGATGTGGATGCGTGTGGGTCGAGTTTTCGAATCGTAGGGACAACGTTCGATGAAAATGGGCGATGAACATATAGAGATGAACCTTGGGAACGTTTCTCCGCATTGATTTTACGGAACTTCAATAGTTCGTTTGGACAAAAACACGTAGCGTGCTTGAAAAGGACGGGAAATTCATATTTTTTGTCGTTTTAAGTGTAGCGGGAATGTAATGCGTGACGTGAAACCACCGTGCGGAAACGGTATCGTAAATTAAAAGCGGATCTCGTCCTGTAATGTATTAAGGACATATTGTGTGCATTGTCCCGCGACGGTATAGCCGTTACATCGACGATGTTGCAGCTATTTTAAGACAGCAAGCGCTTTGTCGCACGTCCCAGCATAATTCTTCGGAAGATGTTTCCATCTGCCATTGCCGTGCGAAGAATAAACCACCGTCGTTTTACATAGATGATGCATGTATCTAAGACATGCTACAATAGCACGATACATTCGTACCCTGTACATCGAACATTTTCCCGAAAATGACATATGCAAGTAAGTTATTCAGCTTCACAACTGATACAGGCTTCAAAATGTACGAAATCAGAGTAGCTCTGACATATTGCGCTGGACAGACTCAAGAGGAAATTTCGGGAAAATTCGTAATCGCAGTTCGCAAAGCATCAAAGAACCGTTTATACGATAAGTCAATTTCAGGTGCAAACATAGAAGATAACTATTTTTGCGGTAACGCAGTATCGGAGCATCACTCGACGCGGTACTCGAAATCTGCAAACATGGCAAATGCATCCAAGAGGGCACGCGGCGTGAAGTAAAACGCAAAGGACGCGATAGTAACGCCGATGAAGAGGACGTGAAAAAATCAACGAGAAAGACAATGACGACGACAAAGAACAAAGGAGAGCGCTGCTCACTCGACGGAAAAGAGAGGGACTGAGGGGGGCAGGGGGAGAGAGCAAGGGGGAGGGGGGAATCCGTAAGCCACGTACCCGCGACACGCCATCTACGTTGGCTTTGTGTGTTCCATGGTTGCGCAATGCCGCAGAAAGGCAACACGGTGGAAAGGAAGCTCGGCGTACTCGCATTTTTGCTTTCAACATGTCGCTTCGGGGGTGTTGCGCAGTGCCCGCGATTGATTGCGCTGCCAGGGAATAGGCAGGATAAGACAGATAGAAAGTTAATAAGCGAAAGCGAGGGAGAAAAGGAGAACGCGTCATTCCCAACCCGCTAGGATGATCCGTAGAAGGGCAACACGCAAGGAGAAGAGACACAAAGCGAGAATGATAGAAAGACGGGGAGGGAGGGACGAAAAGAGCGAGCGCAGAAACGGAAGGGGACAAAAAGATGGAAAGAGAAGGGACAAAGAGAGCAGGAACTAGGGGATAGAGAGGAGTTCGCTGATATAAGTGTTCGCGTCGTGCATGCGGGAGACTACATGAGAGAGCGCAGGAGGGAGAGAGAGAGAGAGTCGGAGAGAGACTCAGAGAGAAGAGAGGAAGGTCGTTCTCTCGGTGCGCGCGGTTATAGAGAGAAGCGGCATCACTGCACGGCTACTTGGCTCTCCAGGGCCAGGATATTTCAATACTGACGGTGGTCGGCCACCGCCGACGGCGGGTGTAGGGAGAGGGGAAACACTCTCTCTGTGTCGAGCGCGTTGTGAGAGCATATCCATACACACACAAACTCCCCTCTGCTCCGGTACCTACAGAAATTCTCCGCCCGCGTCCCTCGTCTACTTGCCCGCCTTCGGGGTCTCTCGGCACACATGATATATACGGATTTTATACACCCGTCGGCGGCGTCGACGAGAGAGACAAGAGAGAGAGAAGTGGCCGGTGGCACGGTAGCGCTCCGCTATTCGGGTTCTCTGCTGCGCGGAGGGAGAAGAGAGGAGGGGTATAACGGCGACGGGGAAGGGGGAGATACTCTCCTCTCTCGCAGGGCCCAGGAGTGGGGGAGAGTCGGGCAAAGGCGAAAAGGGTGCCAGAGGACGCTGAGGGGCACGACGAGGGAGCACTTTCGACGGACGAGGAACAGACCGTTGCCGATGATCCCGCCTTCTCCATGAACTGAGGGGAACCGACGTGGGCCGTGCCAGCCTGTGATTGGATGGGCAGCCGCGCGGGGTTCAGCGGGTCGCCGGTGGACTGGGGGATCCCGCCAATCCGGGCCTTCTCTCCAAGCTTTTTTATCCCGCTATTTACACCGAAAGACAGAGAAGTACGCTTTCCCCCCTAACTGACGCCGTCCGTCTTCCTTCGTCTCGCGCCCGACACCCTCGTTTCGTCCCGTTCCAATCATCGTGCTCTTTCGCCCTCCCTATTTCTGCCTCTCCTCTTTCTCGTTCTACCCTCCCCTTGCCTCGATGTCTCGCTCGCGCGCTCTCCCTGTGTGTGATCGTGTCGGCACGGGAGAGGACACTCTCGTTTCGGGATCCGTTGAGGTTGGACGCGTTTTCAGGAGAGAAGCGTCGCCCATTCGCTGCGACGCGCCTCGACATACGTACAGTCGTGCCCGTTTACACGTTCCCTTGATACATGTCGCCGCGATTTCGCAAACTATCCCCCTTTTTCGGCGGTGTTTATCGTTCGAACGCATCGTGTACTACGCCTGGTGCGCCCGTGCAGTAGTGGTGTGTTATAGTGTGTGACAGAACGTCGCAGGAGGATACAAGGTTGCCGGATTTAACGGGCACGAATACATACGCTCCGCTGGAGAGCGGTGCGACGGAATTTTGGAACGGACGAGAGTCGGACGGCGCGTGCGTTCTGCAAGAGGACGGAAACGATCGATCTGAGTTGATCGTTCCGCGTACTTGTTCTCGCTCTTGGGTGATACTCGGGTGATCTGCCGATTTCATCGTTGTTGCGCCACTGACATTTGGTGCGGTGCTATCGACGAAACGGACTTGGCAACATTGCATCGACTGCGCTCGCACACAATCGAACACGCACACACGTACCTAGAAGGGGACTTGGGGTGGCTGGCTGGCTGGCTAGCTGGCTGGCTGGCTGGCTGGCGGGCTGGCGGGCAGGCAGGCAGGCAGGCAGGCAAACAGGCAGGCAGGCAAGGCAGGCAGGCAGGCAGGCAAACAGGCAGGCAGCTTTCTTGTTCCGAGGACGGCGCTCCTGGTCGCGCCGTCTCTCTTTTCTACCTCCATTGCGCTTGCTCTTCTCTCCCCCTTCGTCTCCAGCCTCCTCACCCTCGGTCACTCAATCACACTCTCCTTCTCTTCGTTTCTCTCCGTCGCTCTTGCCGCACGTACCGTTGAGTGCTTCCGCGCCTCGTCCCTCGTCTTCATCGCGCTCGTCGTGTCTTCCCCTCTCTCTCTCTGTGTGTTCGCCCCCTCCCTCACCCCTCCCCACCTAACCTCGAACGGGTCGGGCGAGTCCACTAGGCTTGCGAGGGGAGTTCGGCAGACCTCGGCTCTAGTCGGTCTCGATCCGCAGAATGTGCTAGACGCCGCGAGTTGATCGCTCCAGTTTTCTAATAACCGCATTCGGCGTCCCCGTACGTTGATCGAGGGGATCGCAAGGGGTCTACGCGTGCCCGATATACGGCCCCGCGGCCCGATGAAGCGCATTTCTCGGTAAGTTTTTCCGATCAGTTTGGGACGCACTTGAGTAGCGTATATACGTGCGACGGCCATGTTTGGTGTTTACGAGGTGAGGGGGAATCGCTGACGTCACGAGCGCCGATCTTACCCGAAGGGAGCAGCAGCAGCAGCACCAGCAGCAGAAGCAGAAAACGTGTTGCCCGCTGATGCCACACATACACACACCGTTGCCGAGGAGCAAGAGAGACACACTACAGCGCTCGACTCACTTCTCTGCTATTACTCCTCCTCCTTCGAAAGGAAGTGCTTCGAAGACTCGAGCACGCTGACGGCGGTGGACAACAACGACGGCCGAGACGAATACGTAACGCGCAATATCTCACCGGTAGTGTGCACGAAGAAGGAACTCGCGGCGCGCACACGGTGCCGCGTAAAATTCCCTTCCCGATGGGACGTGCGTGTACGCCGACTTCGCTCGTGTTCGCCGGTCGTGTCGCGACTACTGGCCTTTCGGAAAACATCGGGCGCATTGCCGCCTCGCCGCTGAAATAGCAGCCCCTCTAATCGTCGTTGGCCGACGCCAACGATCAGTACGAAAAACATCGAGCTATGCCGAGTACTAGTCTCGTACTCGAGACAACACGTGCCGCGCCGCTGCCGTCGTCGCAGTCGTTGCTTTTCCTGCTACTCCGTTCCTACTGCACTTCGCAACAGGAATGATGCGCCGGATGACGGACCAGCTAATCAGAACTGACAACAGAAACTTCCTGTGAAAGTTCGACTCCGCTTCGCCGTTCGTGGATTTTCCTGCCGAAAATTCACGCTGACAGTGCTTCTACGTCAGTTGTGGATCGCCTGCCTGCGGTTGATGCACGAGGATCGTAACGTGCCACGAAGTTGTGTGTTTATGTGCCGTTGCCGTGATACGTAAATCGCGGAGTATTGCGCGTGATCTCAAGTGCCGGTTCATATGGTGTGTTGTTGGATAATACGTCACAACGGCGACGTCGACGTAGTGCACCGCCGTACCGTTGGATATCATTTGGATTTAACACGCATACGCACCACGGGCAAGGATTAAAAAGCCATGGATCTCGGCGACAGAGTTTACGCCGCTGAGCGGATTACGAAGAAGAGAGAAAAGCGGGTAAGTGAGCACGTGACTTCGACGGCCGACACCAGGAGGCGCCACAAGACGGAATCTGTTTGTCTATGCGCCGTTACCTCTCTCTCTCTCTTTCTCCCTCTTTTTCGCTCGTTCACTCACTCGCTCTCTTTCTTCCATCTCTCTCTTTCGCGCGCGCGCTCTGTATTCTTCACTCCTTTTCCCTTCGACAGCCTTACTGATAACTCCTGCTCCTCAAGCGGAGATTTCTGCCCGCATACAGTTCTTTGCAACATTATTCGTTAAATGCCAAACGGGTACGGTGCTCTTTTAACATGGACTCGCCTCTTTCGTACGAGACACTACTGAAACGCTGAGAGTAGTCGATCGACGAAAACACGTGCTTCCCTCGCGAAGTCACGGACCCATACTCGTCCCATTTCTAAAAATCGGCCCGGCACAGTCTATTCTATCAAGCGCAACCCACGAAAATGCATTCTTCCGCCTATAACCGCTGTTTTGCCCTTAGTTCAGTCCGGAGCACTAAAGACAGGAATCCTATATTGAAAGTTCACTATCTCGAATCTGGAATAAAGCTGGAATAAAAGAATGTATGTGATTATTTTGCTGATCGTCTAGAAGTCTAGAAGTCGAGAAAGAAGCCGACTTCGTACGTGATTATCAAGCCGTGTCCGTCTACCTGGACAGTTATGTCATTGTTTTGCCCTTAGTTCAGTCCGGAGCACTAAAGACAGGAATCCCGTGTTGAAAGTTCACCACCTCGAATCTGGAATAAAAGAATGTATGTGATTATTTTGCCGATCGTCTAGAAGTCTAGAAGTCGAGAAAGAAGCCGACTTCGTACGTGATTATCAAGCCGTGTCCGTCTACCTGGACAGTTATGTCATTGTTTTCCAACTGTCACACTGGACTGCGCACCGTTGCCGGTCGGCACGCTTTCGTTCGTTGGCCCGCGGCCAATGGGCGAATCGTACGGATGACTCTCGTGGAAGTCAACGCCGCCCGTTTTATCGACCGATGTGCGCCGCGAGATGGATTCGAAAATCCGTTCTGTCGCGCCGGCGCGGAAAAGCGGATCCTTCGTGCGCGATCGGCCTTTTCCCGATTCATATGCGCTATCTGCGGTTAATGACGACTGGCGCCAACGGCTTTCTCCGGTTAGCGGATTACGTACCTGACGAGAGATCCACGTACGCGATGGCATCTAACATTCTAAGTCACATATATGTATGTCGGACGAGACCTGTCACACTACTCACGCTCTCTTCCAGTTTCCGACCAGCGCACGCTCGAGCCGCGCTTGAATTTCATCCAGCACGCTTCAATAACGAGTACTTTCGCATCGCAAGATGTTGGCCCCTTGGGCTCTGCTATATTGTCGAGGTTCGTCGTTAACGGGGACTCCGCTGAGGAAAGAAACAATTACCGGGTATAACCTAACAATTTACTCGATAGTCGAAAGTAGAGTAAATACTAAATTGGAGCAAGCGTCGGTTTTCAAGTATGACAACATTTAGGTTTGCAGTTACGGGATTGTCATCGGTGTATTCGTGAAATTGTAGTTCGGAGGCATTCAAGGAAACTCCGTTTATCGCGATAGGCGCAGGAGAGATGGAAAATGATATCGTAGAACGAGTGACGTGTCCTTCGTCCGTGCCCCTGTGGACGCGCATCTTTTCAAATACATATGCAACAGCCGTGGCCGAAGGGTTTCGGCGGCGTATAACTTTCTTGTTTACGACGCAGTTCGTTGGATAATATGACTGACTCACATAAAGACCTATGACGCCGACGATCGTATTCTTCTATTGATTATTGTCCAATAAACTGACGTGAGACATCGGGCAGTAAAGATATTTTAATGCCGACAGCTTTAGAAACGATTCGCGTTTCCCTCTGATGTCCAAATTTTTGTTTAATCCTAGAAGTTTAAAGCGTTTAAAAGGCTGGAGGGAAAAATACTATGCAGTATCGTAAACTGGTCGGTTGGCTGATCGGTTGAAAACGGATGTCAGAAGCGACCATGTGTCATGACAACGTTCCGATTAGTTGGACGTGTGCACATTTCGAGATAGACCACGATTTTAAACATGTTTTGAAGTATTTTCATGATAATCAACCATTGAGTTGTGATAGCATGTAACTAAAGGGCGAATTGTTTCATGCTTCGATTTTAAAGATTTTCAGTTTTGTCATGTCCTAAAACCGTCGTATTGATAGCTACAATTTATTTTTCTAATAGACTATTTCTAATGTTCACACGTCATATATAATTTATTTATTATTATTTTATATCTTTTCTATGGACAATCGAAATGGCAGTTAATGTGAATAATGATTTACTAAGAGTACCGATAGTTTTTCATAATTCGTTCATATCTTTTCTAGTCCACTGTTTTCCTATCTAATATCCCATTTTTCGTTTATTACACATAATTCTTCTACAAATGATCTTCTTCTTTTTATGTTCTAACACACGCTGCTGCTGGCATTGCCCCTCTTGTAATGTATCAAGGATTATTAGTAACATGTATTTCTCGTTGTAGGGCAAAGTCGAATACTTTGTAAAGTGGAAAGGATGGAGTAAAAAGTGAGTGCTAACAACACATCCATGCATAACTCATAACTTGAGCGAAATGACATGAAACTGACAAAATCTCGTATTTCAGATATAACACATGGGAGCCAGAAGAAAATATTCTGGACGTTAGGTTAATCGAATTATACGAGGAAAGTCAAAAGGGTGGAGATGCCTCCACGAGGAGACCGAGAAGAAGGGATACTAGATACAATGTAAGCTGTCATACGATACGAATTTTCCCGTTTTAACTTTCAGGTACATAATTACGAGCGGCAAATTAAACGACTGTTGCGACTTAGGAACAGGTCCTGGCCAATCTCGTTGTGGAAGAGGAACCCGGTGGAGATGAAAGAATCGGCGAAGACAGCCAGGATGAGTCCACGACTGGGAGTACGTCCGTTCCCAGTTTGAATCCTGTAGCCCACGACGAGGACACACTCCCAAGTTCCCTTGACGGCCACGAGTCGCCAACACCGCCGGAATTGGCAGCGTCAGCGTTCAGCGTCGATTCCGACAGTTCCAACAGTAGTGTCGATATTCCACTACTGCCCAGGCGAGAGCCGGCAGGCACAAAGAGAAAGGCCGAGGTCCTGAGCAAGGAGTCGGGTAAAATTGGCGTGACCATTACCACGAGCAGCCCCAGTAGTGGAAGCGGAAGTCCGCCACCGAATAAGATTCCTCGATTGTTACCCCTGAAAAGCAATCCCACGTCGCCTTCCTATCACGTAAGTTTATTTCAACCGTTAAGCTACACATGTATGATGTAGTTAAAGGGATCAACATCGAATGTAGAGACATAAGGTCCTGCGGTATATAAAAATGTGGAGAATAATGTAATTCTATCTCTGGTGTCTGGTATCGATAAACTCGGATAGATGTAAAGGGTATTGAAAATGTGCTTCGTTTTAGAGTCACAAAGTAAACGGCAGAAGGCCTTCTTCGTCAAGTGTAAAGTCGACGCCAGAAGAGCCGCTGCCAGCAGTTCCAACGACGCCGGCACCCGCGGTTCAGGATAAAAAACGGCCCGAGGCTGATGTACCTCATGGTCCACCGCCTTCGCTCCCGCGAGCACCACCTGCGCCCTTGTCACCTCAAATAGACACATCCTTGGAACAACAGCAGCAACAACCATCACAGCAACAACCGTCGCAGCCTCAACAACAGCAATCCTCAAAGAAAAGGCATTTGTCTGAGCAAAAGCAAGAGAAAACAAATGGTGCAGTAACGGTAGATACCAATGGACACAAATCGCCCAGTCCAACGGACTCCTATACCAACAACAACAGGTTACCGACCATTGTGAATGGTCACCATAGCCATAATAACAACAATTCCAATACAAATAACAATAACAATAATGCGCCGAGCATTAAACAAACCGAAATAACGAAACCTGACATATACGTCCCCTTGTCGAATCCTGGAACCGATTACTGGCACGCGAGAAATCCGGTTGCCGATCAAGTATTCATCACGGACGTCACTGTGAACCTGAAAACAGTAACCATCAGGGAGTGCAAGACTGAAAAGGGATTCTTCCGGGAGAGGGATCCCAAAAGCGATATCTATTAACGGGTCCTGGTGTGATAATGGAGCAGCAGGAGGGGGTGGAGATATTGAAAACGGGCAAATGTTCGCTGTGAATTATATCGAATCACTTGTATATATAAATTATTTTCACACACTTACCACACACATAGATACACATAACGACACGACGATACACGTAACACCATTGACAGTGAGACATCATGCACACTTTGCGGGTGAAAGACGGCCCGGAGATGTAAACTAATGGAATGACGCCGGTACCACCATAGCCATCACCAATCGCCTAAGCATTTTTCTAGCGATGGGCTCATCATTATTAAATGAAAATGAAGAGGAAAGTCGTCGCTCTCGAAATTCGCTGCACAGTCGTGGATTTCGTGGTTTCGAGAATGTTCAAGTCGATGGAGAGGATTCTGTTACCCCAATGCGTTCGCGCTCGTCAACAGGACATCGGAGTGTATATCGCTTGAATTTCCCGTCTGAGGAGGAAGATCGAAAGACCTCTCGTATTCGATGAGAACATTGAAGAGAAATGTGTGACAACCTCCGTGCGTCTCTCAATTCGTTCGTCATTGCAATTATATCCATTAATTTACATTCGTCGTGTGTGCTTTATAGATCACCGTATAGTTTCAACACTTTTCTCAGGATTTGTCTGTACGTGCGTCGTTGACGATGAGAAAGAAACGAAAAACTGTGGAGAGTGAAGTGTGTTGACAATTGCAAAGTTTCCTAAGCGTCCAATCGACGAAAATCTCGCGGAATATGCCGCAACTCCCTGTTCCTGTGAAGTGTTAACCTACTATTGTCAGTGATAGTAAGACCCACGAGTCTATCTCCACCGTGTCCCTCGATACTTGTTCAGGCAACGGCAGATTTTATTCTTCACATTGCTTTATGGACGAGCTCTTCGTACACTGTTCACTATTACGTACAGACAAGTCCGTAACCAATGGCGAAAGTGTACGGTTCATTCTAAGCAAGTGACGATCGCCGAACATCGGACCATCAGTTGTCTTCAACTGAATAACTGCGTTGATCGTACGCAACGATGTACGCTTATCTCAAATTCACAGAATTCCATAGTGTAAAATGTTTTTACAATTCTTTGTGTATAGAAAAGACCGTTTTCTATTGAAATTTGCGACAGCGAACAATTTGAGAGACGTGTGAAGCAAAGTTCACTGCGGTTATTGTACATTTTAAAGAAACGCTTGATAGACCTTAGCCGCGCTAAAGATCTGGTACAATATTAGATGATAATAACGCTAAACTTCTTTCATCGATTGCATTTTTGCTCCCCCTCGCACATATAAGGGGGAGGTGTTCTGTGTAAACGACTTAATTTCGAATTTTACTATGAAAGATAGTACAGATCTGGGGAAAGTATTTTTCTAATTCGTTTTTTAGGGTACGATACGCTTCATAGAAGCGGTTTTGAAAAAAAAATAATGGGAATTACGATTGTCGAGGGTGAGAAACTCGTTCCGAACGCAGAACTTTTCTCTTGCCAAGTTTATACACACACCGGTATATTCTCCTTGATAAACAGTCACCTTAAAGTTATTGTGTTGTATTCGAGAGTTGAATTTAGTTTTGAATCCTCGCAATGTTTCTTCAATCAATGCACTATCTAATTTCGTTCGTTATCTTTAATTTGCATCTCAATGTCGAACTTACTTGTCGTCGAGTTTCTCATTCGAATAATCGTTCAACATGAAAATACGTCTGACTTCGCGCGCGAATATTTTTTTACGATGTATTACACCTCGCGCCAATCCCATTCCCCAAAAAGACACGGTCTCCCAAAAAATTATGAGAAAAAAAAAAGGAAAGATGATAAGGATGAATGTGCGCGTGCATATCCTAATGTGTAGCCGGCGCGAATTTCACAGACCCGGATTTGAGTGTTCGTAATCGAGCGTAAAATTAAATCACCGAAAGAATATACGTTCCTATCACGAAAAGGCCATCATTCCGGTTGAGCCCACGAGTTAGTTGCGCGTAAAAAGAAAAACGAGAAAATTCGGAAAAATACAGAAAAGAGGACATTTTTCATCTTGTCGAGCCATAGGCGCTGATTATATTTCGGGCACATACACTACTGCTCCTCATCCCTATTATCAAACACTTCCCCGTCCGTGTCCTTTCTCGTATTTTTTCTTCTTTTAAAGCAACTCGTTCGCAGGACGCGCAGAGAGAGAGAGAGAAAGAGAGAAAGAGAGAAAGGAAGAGCACCAGCGTGCATTTTTCGCGTGCGCACCCCCTCAGAACCAGTAAAAGAATCCGTGATATAGACGAATAATGTAATTTGTAAAGTTTAATCGCGTACGTTGCTTATTTATTGTAACTGAGTAAACGGAGGATTTTTAGGTTTTTACATTCTTAGGATGCGAGGTATTGATCTAGACTGCGCGCGCAAAGTGTGAAACACCCTCGTCTCTCAACGTCGGCGGAACAAGAAAAAAACGGGCTCGACTTTTCCCCCCTTCGAGAGCAGCGCGGGTCGTCACATTTCTTGGCGGCATTCAAAATTTGCCGGGAGATTTTATTTAATAACAATCGAACGACGTACGTGCCCGTAAGAGGAGCGAAGGACGCGAAGGTATGGATTTCACTCTCTTCCGTGAGAAACATTAACCGGAGGTCCTCCGCTTTTTCGAGGCTGCATTTGCGCGTGAATTAGATGATGGTTACCCTGCGGTTGAAAAATTAACGTTCACCGTGGGGTGAGAGTACACGATAAATTGTAATGAAACCGTGTAAATTTAGGATGACAAAGAGATAGATGGAATGAACGAGACGGTTGTAAAAATTGTACATATTCCGAGGAACAAAAACGGAACTCTGGCCACAATGAAAAAAAAAGGCGGCACGTGAGCGAGGGAAAAAATCGCGTAGATATAATGAACTTTGAGTTTATTGAGATATTGTACATAGATGGAAAATTGCAGAAACCCTCCCTTTAAGTTCTAAGTCGTAATTCGCAAACGGCGGATCTAGAGAGGCCGATGAAAGAGAGAATTTATGTGTGCGTGTGCGCGTGAACGGATGA
This sequence comes from Cryptocheilus praepositus, assembly GCA_033815515.1. Taxonomy (NCBI): domain Eukaryota; kingdom Metazoa; phylum Arthropoda; class Insecta; order Hymenoptera; family Pompilidae; genus Cryptocheilus; species Cryptocheilus praepositus. The sequence goes on from JAWWQZ010000093.1 coordinate 375,736, forward strand.
GAGTGAAAGAACCGAGAATGAGACAAACGAGAAAACACATCCTTTCTAGGTTTAGAACTTTCGAGATAGACTGTGCGCGTACCTTCGTTATTGTTTCTGTACTTATAGACATTTTAAACATACTTATGCGATAAACGTGAGAAAATAACGCAGTGGCTACGCAGGCATATACGATATGTGAAACCCCGGTAGTACCAAATTTCAACAGTAATTTTAGTTCTGTCTGGTACAGATTCCTTATATTTCAATAAAATCTTTACTTGAATTGGTGAAGTCGCAATACCTCGTCTGTTATATACGATCTCACCAACTTTCCTTATCCAAAGGATCCCCCCCTCGCATCACATGTACTATAAAATCTTTCGTTTTAGCGTTAGTCAATAACTATTAGGCGATAGATGATTCAAAGTTGTTGTAACAATAAAAATATAAATTTTACATTCCACAAGCGTGAAGTGTGTTTACCGAAACTATTGGGTTGGAGGGAAAGTTCTGTCGTATTTTAAAGAAAATATTTGAATTAATTTATACAAATATGTGTTTAATATTAACACTTGGCATGCGGGCATCCTTCGCCGCCGAATTTCGCGTGCAGCGGGCGTTTCTTCTTGAATCGCGCGGAAGTTTGGTTATTCAGAAAAATCGCAGTAAATCGAAAACTACTTCGTTTTTATGAACGAAACTTTTTTTATTTCACACTTAAATATATACTGTATGATTATTTAACAAAAAACAAACGATATTTTCACGAAATCATAAAAATAAGCGATTTTTAAAGTTTTCCACACTATCATACGAAAAGTCCGATAATTTGTCAGCGCATATTTCTTCATCACTATCTTTGTCACAACGGCTCGTTTGATCAATTTTGTAATCAATAATAAAAAATTAAGCTTCAAATTGATAAGACACGTTCTGGAGCAAAGAATTCGATTGAAGACGAAATAACTCAGCAAAAGACCGAGTAACTCAACAATCATAACTTATGGGGAAAAAAATGCAAAGCGTTGCCTAGCAACGCAAATAACACGCATATAATGTCACACATTCATGTAATTATACGTATTTGGTAGATTTGTGGTAGATATCCACTAACAACAAATCTACTAAATACGTCTTTTTACGTGACCCGCGCTCGAGTGACAGACTACAAAAAACGTAAAAATACGTTGCCTGCATGCCAAGTGTTAATCATAATACATTTATGTGTTGTATGATGAGTGCCAAACTCTTCTGCAATTTCTCGACTTGTTAAATGTGGATTATTTTCCAACATGGATCGCAAAACATCATTATCGACCTTGGATGGTCGTCCAGATCGATCACTTTCTTGGAGGCTCAGATCCCCGGAACGAAATTTGCTAAACCATCTTTGACAAGTACGAACATTGACAATATCTTTTCCAAATACCGCACATAAATTTTTACATGCAACCGATGCGTTGCTTCCTTTTTGGAATTCATACAAAATGCAGTGTCGTAAATGCACTTCATCTATTGACATATTTTTCACTTTAAATATCACAAGTAAATGATGAACGGTAAAAAAGGACTCCTTTTATATTATACAGCAGCTATAAAAAACAAAAAAAAATCGAATGACTCACTAGCCAGGTGTTTTTTTTTATTTACAAGAAAAATTACCTGTCTATTAAAAATACGACAGAACTTTCCCTCCAACCCAATATATTTTACGTTTCATCGCTGGACTAATCAGCAAACATTCAATTTCAAAAACGAAAACATAGCTCTGAGTCTTAACACTTTGACTGCCACGCGTATTTTACTATATTAAAACTGTAACATGATGAAGTACTACAGAATATGATTGAATTGTACAAAATGAAAATAATGCGAAGGTATCAAAGATCATAGAATTGAATCATTATTTAATATTAACACGTTGACTGCCACGCGTATTTTACTATATTAACCCTTTGCACTCGGACATGTGTCAAGAACGAGCGACTGACGCAACATTTTAAAAAAATTAGTCTTGAATGCTTTATATACTCTGCTCAAATCATGTTTTATACAACTTTGATGACACATGATTATGTTGCAACAAAATTGCAATTTTATAATCTATTCTCTTCGTATGAAACATCATATATTCATTGTCTACATCTGCGTAAATGACTGTGTTTATTCAAAAAATATTAAGGTGATAACTTGATGATCTTTTACGTTTCATTTTTTCTTCGAGCATATACAATATTTATACAATAATTTGCAGTTTATCATTCATGTTTGTTGCAGGAATATATAGCCGGTTGTTCTTGCAGACTAGGCTTTCCTCTCAGTTTATTGACCGGTCAAATTTACTAAATATTAAATAGCACGCGGATTATTAATTCTATTCAAAACTTAACTTGTAACACTACAGAAAAATTTAAAGAAACAAATATTTGAAAAAACGTTTTCTGTACATACAGATCTCAGAAATAATCATTATTTAATATTAACACGTTGACTGCCACGCGTATTTTACTATATTAAAACTGTAACATGATGAAGTACTGCAGAATATGATTGAATTGTGCAAAATGAAAAGAATGCGAAGGTATCGGAAGCCAAAGAATTGAATCACTATTCAATATTAATTGCATCTTCAAAATTATAAATGCGACCGATTGGGTATTTTTTGAATTTTTCGTGAGACTTTTTGCGCCGGTCACCGATGACCACCGTGGCAGTCAAAGTGTTAATGTAGCAAACTGTACAAATGTGCAAGACACTGTTACTATATAGGGACAATTTCTACCTAGGGAAATTACGCTGGAAATTGACGATAGGGTGGTAAGAACTCCGTTACGAATTTAAACCCACGTGGTCAAGTGTTGGTTATGTTCGCAGTTGCTTCAATTTTGGCACGTGTAGTTGTCAAGCCGTAATTTTATTACACTCAATACTCACAATGCATTTCCATACAGCCAAGTAACATTGGCCGACATAATTATACTCGAATCTATTTGTATAGCATTAATTTACGTCAGAAAACATGCAGATGAAAGTGGCACGAAAGTCGTCGACGTCTAATAACGTCAACTTAATAGATGTTGAAGACGATTTGGTCGTTAAAAGGAAAGGAGGCGGCAGTATAATCGATCAACGACCGATTTTTTCTCATGACGGAGAGTTAGTTTCGCATTTTTCCTATTTTTGCTCAAGTAGTGTCATGTTTTTGTTTCATTGATCTTGATGTTTTTCTCACAGAACACTGTATATTGTTTGGAAGCATCTGATCAAGGCGTACAGTACACAAACGGGAGATTTCGTACGAGAATTTGAACCGGCTAGTCACAGAATTGCTGGCATCGTTTTACATCCTGATAACGTTAATAGTATAATAGGTTGCACTGACATAGGAGACCTTGTTGTTTGGAGCTGTCAAAGTGGTATCATTACCAGGATAACGGTAGGGAAACGTAGTTTGAAATAAGGTCCTGTGTCGATGCGTAATCCAAATAAACAGGGTATATTTTATGAATTTACAGTCACTGAGGTTTCCAGAACATATACATCCAAAGATTAAAACTTTCCATATCATTAATTATAAAACTCCGAAAGGAAATGAAATCCGTCAAGTACTTGTTACGTACATTAGCAACTGTTATAAGAAAATATTTGTTTTCCTATTTGATCTGGTAAATGGAAAGTACAGTAAAGTAACGCAGATTTTGTAAGTATTCGTTTTGTAGCAAATCTTCATACAAAGTGATGAAATTATCGTAAATTGTGTTCTATATTTTTAGTACAGAAAAGCCTGAATACTACGTAGACATAATTGGAAATCATGGAGATAACTTGATAGCAATTCTTCATGATCTAGATTTACATATATTGAGTCCAGGGAGGAACCTGGTCGATAAGTTGTAAGTACACAGTAGATTTTTTTTAAGTTTAACTATCCATAAACAACGCTGGATGTGATCAAGCACGTTTTTGTTTTCAGACACAAAACAGGTAAAACAGGTAGGATACCCACATGTATTGCAGGTCACCCAGAAGAAGAATGTGTCGCCACAGGTGATTCTACTGGTCGTGTAGTAGTATGGAAGAGTCTATTTCAAACTCGACCGTACACTGCGGTATATCATTGGCACACATTACCTGTTACAGAAATTGTCTTTAGCAAGTCAGGTAATGAAATCAACATTAGCATATACAATGAAAAAGAACAACCAAGTTATGCATCGTCAATTCTGCATTATATTACTAGGTGGACATATGTACACGGGCGGAGGAGAGTGTGTACTGGTCAAATGGATTCTGGCAAATCCTCAGCACAAGTCATTTCTTCCACGATTACCAGCGCCTATCAAGCATCTTACTATTGCGCCAGATAATTTATATGTTGCTGTATCTACACTTGATAATGGTACATAGAAATTTTCTACCGTATATATGTTGTTGTGCATGTATTAACTAGTGGAGTTATTTACTTGAAACAGTAACATTATGAACGTAGGTATCGTCGTTGTGAATCCGCAAAGAAAACTTACGTCCGTGATACAAAACTTCACGTGGGGTGTGGCCTTGTCTTCTAAAGATTTATTCCCAGCCGGTCTTATAGTAGATCCACGTACAAATTGCCTAGTTCTTAACAGTCGAACTGGGCATGTTCAGTTTTATAATACGCATACAAAGAGTCTTTTATACAATGTAAGTACATGAATTGACATTTATATATTATTAGTGATAAGCAATATTCATGAAGACTCATTTGGTTACAGATTAATATAACGGCACAAAATTTTTTAACACAAGAACGAAGCGTTATAATTGTAAATACTGAAGTAATTAAAATAGCGTTAAATCACGATGGCACTTGGATGGCAACTGTAGAAGCTCGTGACGACAAAGTTTCAAGCATAGAAGTAAGGCTAAAATTCTGGAACTTTGATCTAAAGACTCAAATGTAAGCATGTGTCAAACAGAATTTATTTCGCCCAGACATATTAGTCTTTTCTCATTACATTAATATGAAATTTCTTTTAGATTTGTACTGAATACATCGATCGAACTTCCGCATGAAAATGGTGTCAATGCTTTACAATTCCAACCATATCAAACGTTTGAAGATGATGGTCCACTAGCGGTCACTACTGGCAGGGACAATAAATTTAAATTATGGAACCTTGTAGATTCATCATCCTTACGTAGTACGTATTATTTGTTTACAATAACTATCGTATTTAATTTGATATTTGCCAATTTTTAACCCATATAAATATTTTAATTTTTAACCCATATAATATTTCACCATATAAATATTGTATTTAATTTGATATTTGCCAATTTTTAACCCATATAAATATTTTAATTTTTAACCCTTGTAATATTTAACTATATAAATATTTAACCATATAATATTTAACCCATATAAATATTTTAATTTTTAACCCATATAAAAATAAATTTCAGAAAAGACAAAACATTGGCACTGCTACGGAATCGGAGAGTACCGTAATTTAACAGCAACGGATGCTGCTTTTTCTATCGACGGATCGCTGTTGGGTATCGGTTTCGATTCTAGCTTAACCATTTGGTCACCCGAAAATTGTACCTTAAAACGAAGTCTCACGCATAGTCAATACCCATACCCGATAACGTAGGTTAAAACACATTCTTATGTAAAACTTAATATCTGCAATGACAATTGCAATTGACAATTGGAATTTATTTGTTAGGCGAATCGAATTCGGGAAACATGAAGCTTGTCACCTTGTGATTGTGGGATCTAAACATCACATCGCAGTTTGGAACTTGTTATCCCTTGCAATAACGTGGAGCGTTCCTATAAATCTTACAACTCTTGCTGTAGATCCTCGATCCACGTACATGGCTGCCTTTGCGAGTGATAACACCCGTGAGTTAACTTCCTAATTATTTTTTGAGTTCAAAAAACTTTACGATACATGCAAGTGAAGTAAAGGTTAATGTTTATTTTCAGTTTACGTATTTACACCGCAAAGTTCTACGGCTGTGTATACGAGACGGCAAGTAATTGAAGACGGAAGCACAATCTTGGGTGCAACATTTGTACCTCATCGCCAAGAAAAGCAAGACACATCGTTCAAGCAATGGCAGAACAAATCACAACTTTACTTCTTAGACTCAAATCAGGTACAGTACCTTAATTATAATTAGCTGGCAATTGTATTGAAAAGTCGGGAGTTTTATTAGTTTGAAAATTCTGATAATCCTTTTAGGAACTGTTAACTTTGGAACCGGAATCTGAAGTGAGCATTGCGCTGGAAATTCTGAACACAAATCCGAATATGCCTGCGACTGCGTACAGTAGTATGATAGCTTCAAAAATGGTCTCTGACAAAGAAGAAAACACTCGGCAGACGTATGACCATCTCGGCGTTTCCGGCAAAGGAATGATAGACGAGGTAAACTTAGTCACGTATTACATACTTTATTCAAATTCTCAAGAATGCCCAAAATCACCCAGTTTCGTGAAGAATGCAGTTTTATTTTATCTTGAGATCAAAGCAAAGTACATATACATTTATAATACGTATTAAGTAGCATATATAACACAAGAGAGTTAATCGATCGATTCTTTGGTATACTTCGTATTAAGTAATCATGGAAAGTGAAACAGTTAGACATTTACTGTATATTTTCTTTTTCGTCGAGTTGATTGTCGCTGATACGAATTACGGGGTCAGTTTGAGTATACTAACGATTGAGACTTACATAACGAGGATTAGTTAATATCACTAAAACGAGACAGTCACAGAGAGCCCTATTTAGTGTTGAACAAGTAGGTGCACGATATTTTCGTGAACCGTCTCGATAAAAGATCGTGTCCAGTTAGAAGTCATGTTAACAACGTAGCGCGGGATCAGGTAAATCCGTTGAGTGGTTAATTCGGTCAGACAAGACAAAGGCTCCTGTCGCGTGACGTCATTTCATATAAATCTGAAGAAGTGGAACAGAATATTCAGCATGGCAGGTCGACGCAACTTGAAATGAAGCGATTTGTTTGGTCGTTGTTGGTTTATACGGCGCGGGTCCGTTTGTCAGTGCTTCCTTCCTAGTCGATAGTTTCGACAGCGACGTACGAGATCGAACTTCCTGTATCGGAGGCAATGCCACTGCGGAATTTGCCTCATGTTCTCGATCGCCTATAACATAATCCGAAATCCTCAGTTTTACTCGTACTTAACACGTTGACTGCCAAGTGTTTTTTGCTATATTAGAACGGCGATGCTATGAAATACTGCAGCGTTCGACTGAATTTTGCAAAATGTAAATAATGTGCAGGTATTGGAGACCAAAGGATCGCATCGCTATTCTAATAACAACTGCATTTATAAAATAATAATTGCTACCCATTGCGGTTATTTTGGATCTTCAGTAAAATTTCTTGCGTCGGTCACCGGTGACAATCATGGCAGTCAAAGTGTTAAGGGACGTTTCGGGTTGAAAATTAAAATTAGTATCCATAATTTAGTTTGCTCAATCGTTATTATAATTTGTTATCAACGTATTCAATTTTCAGACGTGTTTGTTTTTACATTTAACGTAGATTAATTCACGGGTAATCGTGACAATAATTTAATTGCCAAAATAATGCTCAACAACTGCATTTATAAAATAATAATTGCTACCCATCGCGGTTATTTTTGATCTTCAGTAAAATTTCTTGCGTCGGTCACCGGTGACCATCATGGCAGTCAAAGTGTTAAGGGACGTTTCGGTTTAAAAATTAAAATTAGTATCGATAAATCGCTTTGCTCAACCGTTATTATAATTCGTTATCAACGTATTCAATTTTCAGACGTGTTTGTTTTTACATTTAACGTAGATTAATTCACGGGTAATCGTGACAATAATTTAATTGCCAAAATAATGCTCAACAACTGCATTTATAAAATAATAATTGCTACCCATTGCGGTTATTTTGGATCTTCAGTAAAATTTCCTGCGTCGGTCACCGGTGACCATCATGGCAGTCAAAGTGTTAAGGGACGTTTCGGGTTGAAAATTAAAATTAGTATCCATAATTTAGTTTGCTCAATCGTTATTATAATTTGTTATCAACGTATTCAATTTTCAGACGTGTTTGTTTTTACATTTAACGTAGATTAGTTCACGGGTAATCGTGACAATAATTTAATTGCCAAAATAATGCTCGTCTTGACCTGGATGCCACCGTGGAAAGTGTTCCTGTTTACAAGGGGAGCATATACCACCTACGGTTCAATAAGATTAGATACGCTCGTACTGGCAGACAAACATAAGAGATTGGTTTAATGAGAAACATTCAACGACCATCGTCCACTTACACTTTTGACATTATTATGTACGTCCCACGTGCCGCAACTGGGAAAGTGTGAACATCATCGTTGATTATTCATTATGTGGACATGTCAATCACTCGGTAAATCTTTGAAAGAACGACCGTGAAACGAAAGCACCGAACTTTTCTTCAAACCGCTCCTCACTTTGAAATTCTCCACTGGCCTAACTCTCCACGCGATTCATTTTTGTTGTCGCACGTGTGACAAACTTTTATTCTTAACTTTTATTCGATAATCCACTATGTTCGGTATTGTTCGACAGGTCAACGGGCGGTATATATTTTTCGTCTCGTATACAATTGTTATCGCGCGCGTACACACGTGTTCCAGTTTATTCTAAAACATGTCCGTATCTCCCGATTGATACACTCAAATCCCGAGTTTTGAAATGCACCCGCGTAATTATAGCCGCAATTAATGTTATTTTAGTGAGCAAGACAGAATTTATCGCGCACTTTCCAGGCGACACATTTTGTCTTCAAACAGGAAAACATGTATTCGAGATTGTGTTCTGTATGACTGAAATGGATCCGGGTTAAAGAACGAAAAACGTTACACGTTAAAGACCGGACTTAATGAACGCCTACGCACGTGTTCCGACACGTGTACGTGTGCGTAACAAAAACTAATATATTATAAAATTAACCAGCACTAGCGGAAGGCAGCTCCAGTTCTTTCATGTTACGTTCCCCTCAGTTCAACAATAATTTAATATTCACAGCGCGGGATGGTCTGTAGAAGAAGAGTAAAAAAGTACTTACTGCTTCGGGGTTGCTAGCAGGATATCCCGAAGTAGGAATGAAGTGCATCGCCGCCAAAACGCACGATAGCAAAAATAAAAGCGATATCTTCATCTTGAAAGAATCTTCTCGCTGCAGGCACGGAAGAACAACTAAAGCGCGTTGATCCTCGAAATTTCCCAATGCTCCCGATCGTCTTCCTTCAAGATCCTTCGTCCACGGGTTTTCGAATACGCCGAATTAAAAACGTCGAAGCACTTGGTAAAGACAAACTTTCAAATTCTTGAATAACTGTCAAGAGCGAAGTTTTGTGTTAAAGCGGCGGAAGAGAAATTTCGTTTATTTTCTTGCTTCTGTGCGACGGGCGGGGTGGAAGTAAATAGTATCGAGAGTTGATGATCGCGAACCGCGAAGTGAAAAGCCAGAGGAGATGGAGTTTCTTCTCGTATGCTCCAACGTTCAATGTGGGACTGACTTTAGGAAGTGGTCTCGCCATGATTTAATATAGGAGCTGCTTCACCGCGCTCCCACCCCCTCACGGCGTTCCATTTGTCCCCTTGACCCGGGAGCTACCACTTTTGTGGAAATCCTCTGACGAACGTCGTTCATGAATTCGTCCTGGCGCGCGTGTCATGTAGCTACGATTTCCTCCACCGATCGGTGCAGATCGTCTTTCCCATATAACGGCGTCAGTTCCGGCCACTGCTCATTTCGCACGTCATAGATCAGAAACACCACGTCACCCCCCCATATAATACAGTTCTCTTGCCGTCAATGCGTTCGAGGAATTCTTTTGTAAATATAAGGTGCACTTTGTTACGAGATTATTATCACGTTGACTGCCAAGCGTATTTTGATGCGATGAAATACTGCAGAGTATGATTAAATAGTGCAAAATGAAGGTAACGCAGAGTTGTTGGAAGCCTTAGTATTGAAACACCGTTCCAATATCAATTGCTTTTATACGATTGCAAATAGACTTCATTGTGAATTTTTTGCATTTTCTGTAAAATCTTTTGCGCCGTTCATCGCGTATTTTGCTATGTTAGAACCGCGATGCGATGAAATATTGCAATGATTAAATCGTGCAAAACAAAGGTAACATAGAGTTGTTAGAAGCCAAAGTATTGAAGCACCGTTATAATATCAATTGCTTTTGCAAGATTGCAAATAGGTTTTATTGTGAATTTTTTGCATTTCTAGTAAAATTGTTTGCATCGGTTACCGCGTATTTTGCTATGTTAGAACTTCAATGCGATGAAATACTGCAGAATATAATTAAATCGTGCAAAATAAAGATACCGCAGAATTAGAAGCCAAAGTATTGGAGCACCTTTCCAATATCAATTGCTTCTACAAGATTGCGAATTTTTTGCATTTCTAGTAAATTATTTTGCGTTGGTCACCGCGTATTTTGCTATATTAGAATTGCGATGCGATAAAATACTGCAATCATTAAATCGTGTAAAATGAAGGTAACGCAGAGTTATTAGAAACCAAAGTATTGAAGCACCATTCCAATATCAATTGTTTTTACAAAATTGCATACGGGCTGCATTGCGAATTTTTTGCATTTCTAATAAAATCTTTTGCATCGGACACCGCGTATTTTGCTACGTTAGAACCGCGACGCCATGAAATACTGCAAAGTAGGATTAAATCGTGCAAAATTAAGGTAACGCAGAGTTATTGGAAGCCAAAGTATTGAAGCACCATTCCAATATCTATTATTTTTACAAGATTGCAAATGGGCTTCATTGCGAATTTTTTGCATTTTTAATAAAACCTTTTGCGCCGGCCACCGTGTATTTTGCTACGTTAAAACTGCGATGTGATGGAATACTGCAGAGTACGATTAAATCGTGCAAAATGAAAGTAACGCAAAGTTTTTGGAAGCCAAAATATTGAAGCATCGTTCCAATATCAATTGCTTTTACAACATTGCAAGTCGGCTCCATTATGAATTTTTTGCATTTGTAGTAAAATATTTTACTCTGGTCACCGCATATTTTGCTATGTTAGAACTTGCGATGCGTTGAAATACTGCAGAGTACGATTAAATCGTGCAAAATGAAGGAAACGCAGAGTTATTAGAAGCCAAAGTATTGAAGCACCGTTATAATATCAATTGCTTTTGCAAGATTGCAAATAGGTTTTATTGTGAATTTTTTGCATTTCTAGTAAAATCTTTTGCGTCGGTCACCGAGTATTTTGCTATGTTAGAACCGCGATGCGATGAAATACTGTAGAATATCATTAAATCATGTAAAATTGCTTTTACAAGATTGCACCGTTCTAATATCAATTATTTCTACAAGATTGCGAATTTTTTGCATTTCTAGTAAAATCTTTTGCACCGGTCACTGCGTATTTTGCTACGTTAGAACCGCGATGCGTTGAAATACTGCAGAGTATGATTAAATCGTGCAAAATGAAGGAAACGCAGAGTTATTAGAAGCCAAAGTATTGATGCACCGTTATAATATCAATTGCTTTTACAAAATTGCAAATAAGCATCATTGCGAATTTTTTGCATTTCTAGTAAAATCTTTTGCATCGGTCACCGAGTATTTTGCTATGTTAGAACCGCGATGCGATGAAATACTGCAGAATATCATTAAATCATGTAAAATGAAGGTACCGCAGAGTTCTTGGAAGCCAAAGTATTGAAGCACCGTTCTAATATCAATTATTTCTACAAGATTGCGAATTTTTTGCATTTCTAGTAAAATCTTTTGCACCGGTCACCGCGTATTTTGCTACGTTAGAACCGCGATGCGTTGAAATACTGCAGAGTATAATTAAATCGTGCAAAATAAAGGTAACGCAGAATTGTTAAACGCCAAAGTATTGAAACACCGTCCCACTATCAATTCTTTTTACAAGATTGCAAATCGACTTCATTGTGAATTTTTTGCATTTCTAGTAAAATCTTTCGCACCGGTCACCGCGTATTTTGCTACGTTAGAACCGCGATGCGATGAAATACTGCAAAGTAGGATTAAATCGTGCAAAATAAAGCATCGCGACGCACCGTTCCAACATCAATTGTTTTTTCAAGATTGCAAATAGGTTTCATTGCGAATTTTTTGTATTTTTAATAAAATGTTTTGCGCCGATCACCGGTAACCACCGTGGCAGTCAACGTATTATTCACCGTCTTAGCACTCACCTCCATAATTCTAGCTTTTAAATCTCCGGGGTCTAGTTTCAAATTACCATGCGATGCTTAAGATGTAATGGCCGTGTACAATTTAAAACAATTTGTATCTGGCATTATGTGGGCCGTGTGGTATGTGGCTATGTAGACGTGCGTATTTTGTTTAGACTGCCCTCGGCAGATATTTCCCTTGGTCGCGCGTTCGCGGAATACGGTCGCGACGTCAAAACATTGATTGTCCATTCCGGAAAATTGAAAACGCCGTCGGCGCGTAATCTCAATAGATGTGTTTCGCGGGAGAACGATATGAAAAAGGGTTCGTTTAACCCAGTTTGAGCATATACATACGAACAACCTGGAATAACTCGCCGAGAAATCGATGGAACTTAACTTAATTAGTGCCCCGTTAGTTGCATGTTGCTTTATTTTATGAATCAATTGTTATCGGAGAACTTCGCGCACTGAGAGCCGCCAGTGTGTATCACGTTGCATTCACAGATGCGAGTAACACAAATCGCAGCTACGTTCAAGGAATTTATATGGCATTGCATCAATTGAGTTGCGCTCTTTTTATGCATGGGAGTTTATGAAGTCGTCCCATTCCGTGTCAATATACAATAGCGGACTGATCGGAATAGATTTTTCAATAAGGCGATAAAAAGGCGAACGATTATGTGAAAGGTTTTGAACGGCTGAAAGGGAAACTTCTGAAACTTCGACTCGATACACATCCTCGCTAGAAATGAACAATGGGGGAACGGTATCAAGCACCGTTGGAGCAGAATTGTCCGGAATTGTTTCGTAAAACCAGGTCAGGACGAACCTGGTGGGCAGCCAGGAACAGAGTCTTATCTCTGTGGCAGGCTCTCCTGATTGTTACATATTTCCACGTCGAATCGTTCCTTCGCTGACCTCATTCTTGCTCCCATTATATCGCAAAGATATTTCTATAAAATTTCAGCTGTACAACGCGAAATTTTCGTTTAATCACCGTGGACCGCTATCGCTGTTAATATTTAGTCCTCCCACATGAAACAGTTCCCAAACAACGTCCACCCAGGTAATTTTCATTCGTTTCTCCCATGTACACATAGTTAAAGTAATTGATCACTATTTGATACCCTCTAAAACGTTATGTGAAGTTCCAAGGAAATGTTTGCCAGTTTCATACGTCATACTCGAAATTTTTTCTAACTAATTTACGTCATGTATAACGCTACCGTGATGTTACTGTTTAGTAATTGACACGTTAATTAATACTCGCTCCTTGCACTGTCGTCTACGAACGTAATCGTGACGTCGCGAAAACGATTACTTTGCGTAGAAAATATTCAAGGAAAGCCGTGTGTCTGGCGACCTTTTTCCACATTTAACGCACCGTTGTGCGGTGGGATCATTGTCACCGTCATTATGAAAACAGACTCCGCGTATTGGTAAGTGTCGTGCTTTACGTGGATGGCGGCAATTGTCTTGATTACGGTGCTCATAAAGCGCTATGCTCCGGGCACGTTTTCCTCAGCAACATCTTTGCTGATACTATCGTCACTTACTGACATGCGATCGAGGACGTGAAAATATGAATATTATCCTGGCAATTTCTGTCCGCAGAGGATTCGCGAAATTTTCTACTATTCTTGAAACCTGCTTCAAGTTCTAAGTCAATTTGTCATTGATACTGTCATGTTGTCCATCACTATGCGTAAAAGAGTAAATAATTGGTTACTACGAGTTGAGCTTAACCCATTTACATGATTTTTTCGTGGATGGCGGCAATTGTCTTGATTACGGTGCTCATAAAGCGCTATGCTCCGGGCACGTTTTCCTTAGCAACATCTTTGCTGATACTGTCGTCACTTACTGACATGCGATCGAGGACGTGAAAATATGAATATTATCCTGGCAATTTCTGTCCGCATCTGTGCAGAGGATTCGCGAAAATTTCTGCTATTCTTGAAACCTACTTCAAGTTCTAAGTCAATTTGTCATTGATACTGTCATGTTGTCCATCACTATGCGTAAAAGAGTAAATAATTGGTTACTACGAGTTGAGCTTAACCCATTTACATGATTTTTTCGTGGATGGCGGCAATTGTCTTGATTACGGTGCTCATATAAGCGCTATCACGTTTTCAAAATTAACATCTTTGCTGATACTGTCGTCACTTACTGACATGCGATCGAGGACGTGAAAATATGAATATTATCCTGGCAATTTCTGTCCGCAGAGGATTCGCGCGGAAATTTTCTACTATTCTTGAAAATGCTAAATCAAGTTCTAAGTCAATTTGTCATTGATACTGCCATGTTGTCCATCACTATGCGTAAAAGAGTAAATAATTGGTTACTACGAGTTGAGCTTAACGCTTCTTTGAATGATTTTTTCTTTATTGGTGAAATAAATCAAGGTGATATAATTCATGTTCAAAATTAAAGGAAAAATGGTTAAGAAAATCTTAGTATATATTTATAGTATAAATTTAGCAAACAACAATATGGTGGAAATTTCCATCATCATGAAAAGTTAGATTGAAGTGAACTTGTTCTTTTATATAATTTTTGGGCATTCAATGTTATTGTGGACATTTCCACCATCTTGCAAAGAACCCATTTGCATCATCGCTGTAAATCCGCAATCTTACTCAAAAATCCGACATGCGCAGCTAAACGTTGCCGATACCAGCATGCGCAAGGAAGACTTTTAGTGTTTATTGTCATTAAAAATAGTGTTATAGGGTTATTCAAATTATTGCATATTCCTCGTATTTTCCAGAACTATTGTTTGGACTAGTTCCACGTTGAAAAATAATTCGAAAGAATCGCGTCTGGACATTCCATTGACGTTGATGGTTACATCACTTACGGCAGTAAAATCATGTAACGCTGGCATACAATTTCGTTTTTTCCGTAAGAAGTCTCTAGTTTCAATATTATCGGGCTGGTCATCTTCACTATTATCCATTAGAGCTATGGCACGTTTACACTTATGGGATATTTGCATTTCTATGCTTGAATCCGAATCCGAACTGCTATTCATTATGGTAAACTAATTTTGTTAAATTTTATTATCTATTATTTTTTTTGTTATTTTATTACTTTGAACTTACAACTTTTTGGACCAGTTCCACGTTGAAAAATAATTCGAAAGAATCGCGTCTGGACATTCCATTGACGGTTACATCACTTACGGCAGTAAGATCATGTAATGTTGGCATACAATTTCGTTTTTCCCGTAAGAAATCTCCTGTTTCAATATTATCGGGCTGGTCATCTTCACTACTATCTATTAGAGCTATGGCACGTTTACACTTCTGAGATATTTGCATTTCTATGCTTGAATCCGAATCCGAACAGTAATTCATTACGGTAAACTAATTTTCTTAAATTTTATTATCTATTATTTTTTTTTTTTTGTTATTTTATTAGTTTGAACTTACAACTTTTTGGACCAATTCCACATTGAAAAATAATTCGAAAGAATCGCGTCTGGACATTCCATTGACGTTGATGGTTACATCACTTACGGCAGTAAAATCATGTAATGTTGGCCTACAATTTCGTTTTTCCCGTAAGAAATCTCCAGTTTCAATATTATCGGGCTGGTCATCTTCACTACTATCTATTAGGGCTATGGCACGTTTACGTTTATGGGATATTTGCATTTCTATGCTTGAATCCGAATCCCAACTTTAATTCATTACGGTAAACTAATTTTGTTAAATTTTATTATCTATTATTTTTTTTTATTATTTTATTAGTTTGAACTTACAACCAGAAAAGTAACAAAAAAAATGTTTTACACAAAATTCTTTATTGTTTGTTTATCGTGGAGACTCTTTAACCCTTCTTTGCATGATTTTTCTTTATTGGTGAAATAAATCAAGGTGATATAATTCATGTTCAAAATTAAAGGAAAAGTGGTTAAAAAAATCTTTTATATATTTATAGTATTTTTTATTATTTTTTTATGATGGAAATTTCCATCATCACCAGAAAAGTAAGATTAAAGTGAACTTGTTCTTTTATATAATTTTTGGGCATTCAATGTTATGATGGACATTTCCACTATCATGCAAAAAAGGGTTAACGATTGCTGATAAGCTGAAAACAAAAATTATTGTGTGCGGATTTATCCGCTCCCGGTCAGTTTTTGTTTGCGAATTATTCCGCCAAATTATGCAAATGGGTTAACGTAAACTGGGATCATGGGGAAAATCTAGAAGAGATACGGGGTGGTAAACAGTAAATTGCGTGACGATCAATAATTCGGTGAAAAAATACTCTTTATTGCCGTATGTCTTATAATTGGTGCGACTTTAAATAATCTTAAGAAACTTTTAAGAAAGTACACAAAACGGCGCTTTGCATATTTAACATGAATTATGTAGAGTATATCTGCAAATCTATGTATCAGTGGGGCAAAGAGAAAATATATCGCGCATACTAAAAGATTTCGTGCCCCGTTTTGCCGGGCGTTCGCATCCTTCTACGCTTCCGGTTTGCATGAGAAAAATGCATTCGTACGCGTTCTCCTTCTCTATCCCCCCGTCGCTCGTTGAAACGTGTATATACGGCCGGGATAGATGCGTGTAGGTAGTAACAGACGAGTCAACCTAGATCTGAAGTAGAAGATTACGGGAATTGCACAAATTTTCACTCGGAGGTGTGGCGCGTCAGCCTTAAAACTAATTAACTAATCGGGCGCTTGCCGGAGTGGCTCTCTTTCGATATATGCGACTAAAGTGAACGAACCTTGAATTCCGGTATAAAACAGTAAGCGTATTTTCCTCGCGTGCCCCCTTTTTCGTTAAACATTGTAATGTCTGATACCGCGCTCTTATTAATCCAACCTATTCCTCAAGTAGTGTCACAGTAATTTGTGTGAATGGAGTACAGTAAAACCTGTTTTGTGCGGTGGATAGGGACCGCATAAAAGAAATCGCACAAAAAAATATTCGAAAATTTTATAAACTCTTACATATAATAAACAACTTTGTACGATATACTACCTAAAATTTTTTTTTGCGGTGGATAGGGACCGCATAAAAAAAGTCGGACTTAGAAAATACATCAATAATTTATGAAATAGATGAGGGAATGCTTTCAATTAAATTAAATAATTAAATTAGACCTAAAGAAATTGTAAAAATATTTAATTCTTCATTGTACTAGGTTGCTCAATAAGTTTTGTCGTTCGATAAGAAAAACACAATGTTATGGTTCAAAATACACTTTATTATTCATCAGTATAATCTCCCTGAACATTAATGCACTTGCTCCTCGATCCTCCAATCTGTGGATCCCATCCCTGAAGTGAGATTCCGGAAGGTCTGCAAAATACGCTTCAACAGCCGTTATGACCTCGTCATTTGACGAAAAACGCTTGCCACGCATACATTTTTTGAGTTCTGGAAACAAATGGAAGTCGCTGGGGGCCAAATCTGGTGAATACGGCGGATGCTCCAACAATTCGAACTTTAATTCATGGATTTTAACCATTGTCAAAATGCTCTTGTGACACGGTGCGTTGTCCTGATGAAAAAGGATTTTTTTCTTCTGCAAACCGGGTCTTTTTTCACGAATTTTTCCCTTCAACTGGTCCAAAAGGTTGCAACAATATTCAGAATTAATTGTTTTACCAGTTTGCAAGTAATCCACAAATAAAATTCCTTTCGCATCCCAAAAAACTGATGCCAGAACCTTCTTGGCCGATTTCTGGACACGAACTCGTTTCGAAGCCGAACAACCAGGTTCACACCACTCTTTAGCCTCTTGTTTTGATTTAGGATCATGGTGATAGACCCAAGTCTCATCCATAGTGATGAATCGACGCACAAAATCCACTTTATCCTTTTTAAAACGCTCCAAATGTTGTTGAGAAAGTCGCATTCGAATGTGTTTTTGTTCAATTGTAGCGAATGCGGCACCCATTGTGCACACAGCTTTTTAAAACTCAAAATTTCATTTAAAATATGACTCACATTGCCTAATGAGATGTGTAGAGCCTCTACTAAATCCCTCTCAGTCAATCGACGATCTTCAAAACAAAAACAAATTTATCCTGTACTCTTATCGACCGAGAAAATTTCTGGCCTTGATGCGTTAATTTTGGACGTCCTTCTTGGTGTATCGTTTCACACATTACCGCCTTGAAACTACTTTGACCACGTTTAACGTTCTGATGCACTCGAACCCATCTTTCTACTGTTCTAATATGAAGGTGAACGTTCATTATACATCGACTTAACGAATATTCGATTTTGCTATTGTTGGCTGAATTTTAGGGATGATGACACCTTCCGGAGGATGAAATAACGAATTTTATCATTCCACGATATTCAATTTTTTCCATTGTTCGAAAATACGTCGACACGAATTTGGCGACACTAAATGGCTTGTAAACCGATGAAGAGAGTATTGAGAATTAATAAATATTTCACAGCATTTCACTTGTATGACCCAGACTGATTTGTTGTCCTGACATTTCATGTTCCTTCTTTTCCAACTTTTTCAGTTATCTATCATGGATTCAGTGATGTGTATATGTATGTACAATTATATATTGTATGTAATTATATATACATATATACAATTTTTAAACTTATTGAACAACCTGGTACATTGATAGGAAACATTAAACTGATTTGTTGTCCTGATTTCATGTTCCTTCTTTAAGATTCACTATACATGGATTCATATGTTTAAATAAATCATATATACAAAAAATTATGATAATATGAATCAATATTCATTTAAATCGAACATTTCAAAACCAATCGTCATGAGAAAATGGACTTCTTTGCCAACTTTTTCAAAAACATGGATTCAGTGATGTGTATATGTATATACAATTGTATATTGTATGTAATTGTATATACATATATACAGTTCTTAAATTATGATAATGTGAATCAGTATTCATTTATTGTACAGCGAACATTTTATTTGTATAACCCAGACTGATTTGTTGTCCTGAGATTTCATGTTCCTTCTTTGCCAACTTTTCCAATTGTCTATCATGGATTCAGTGATGTGTATATGTATATACAATTCTTAAATTATGATAATATGAATCAATATTCATTTATTGTATAGCGAACATTTCACTTGTATAACCCAGACTGATTTGTTGTCCTGAGATTTCATGTTCCTTCTTTGCCAACTTTTTCAATTGTCTATCATGGATTCAGTGAGTGATGTACAATTATATATTATATATAATTGTATGTACATATATACAATTCTTAAATTATGATAATATGAATCAATATTCATTTATTGTATATCGAACATTTCACTTGTATAAACCAGCCTGATTTGTTGTCCTGAGATCTCATGTTCCTTCTTTGCCAACTTTTTCAATTAGCTATCATGGATTCAGTGATGTGTATATGTATATACAATTGTATATTGTATATGCATATATACAATTCTTAAATTATGATAATATGAATCAATATTAATTTATCGTATAGCGAACATTTCACTTGTATAACCCAGACTGATTTGTTGTCCTGACATTTCATGTTCCTTCTTTGCCAACTTTTCCAATTGTCTATCATGGATTCAGTGATGTATATATATATGTACAATTATATATTGTATGTAATTATATATACATATATACAATTTTTAAATTATGATAATATGAATCAATATTCATTTATTGTATAGGGAACATTTCACTTGTATAACCCAGGCTGATTTGTTGTCCTGAGATTTCATGTTCCTTCTTTGCCAACTTTTTCAATTGTCTATCATGGATTCAGTGATGTGTATATGTATATACAATCGTATATTGTATATAATTGTATATACATATATACAATTCTTAAATTATGATAATATGAATCAATATTCATTTATTGTATAGCGAACATTTCATTTGTATAACCAAGCCTGATTTGTTGTCCTGAGATTTCATATTCCTTCTTTGCCAACTTTTCCAATTGTCTATCATGGATTCAGTGATGTATATATATATATATATATACAATTGTATATTGTATATAATTGTATATATATATACAGTTCTTAAATTATGATAATATGAATCAATATTCATTTATTGTATAGCGAACATTTCACTTGTATAACCCAGACTGATTTGATATCCTGAGATTTCATGTTCCATCTTTGCCAACTTTTCCAATTGTCTATCATGGATTCAGTGATGTATATATGTATATACAGTTGTATATTGTATATAATTGCATGTACATATATACAATTCTTAAGTTATGATAATATGAATCAATAATCATTTATTGTGTAGTGAACAATTGATGGATAGGTATACTGTAGGAATATACATTCTGTAACACAACGGTTTCATTTCTACATCCACGTAGCTATAATGTTCAATCTGGTAAGAGAACATTTGTCATCCCCCAGAAATATCACGATGGCTTGGGCAAGTCGTTAAATCTCTCTCCCAGTTCGACTAATTCCGCAACTGCTTCCTTGATTAATTGTCCGTACCTGCCAACAACCATAAAGACATATTACTCATTCTTAACACGAAAATTGTATTCTTATTTCAGTAAGCTCATCGTTGCAAGGTACCTAAGATCCTTCTTCATATTCTTTAAAACCATTGCCGCCCTGCTGCGAAAGACATATTGCGTATAACTTGCCGGGTCCTGCAAAATGTTCGCACCCAGTTCCTCGTCCAGCAAAACCGTCGGAAAATACATAACAGCAGTGATAACGGCTCCCAAACGTTGCTCCTTCACTCCCTGTTCCAATTCGAACCAAGATGGCCGCCGTCCGGAATAAGAATTTTCATCCAAAGCAGCGTTCAACATTCTGTAGTACCATCTCAACATAGCATCTTGTCGGGTATCCCTAAATTCCCGCGTTGTGCACAAATGCAAAAACTGAGCGACGTCATGAGCCACAGGACAATATCTCAACAGTTGAAAATCCACCAGCACACATTTAGGCGGCGTGTCCTGATTGAACATCAAATTGTTCGCCCATAAGTCTCCGTGACTAATTACGTTCACTTTCGAGGCTGACGGTTTAATGGTCGCAAACACTTCGTCGCAGAGAGAAGGTATCAATTCGAAATCTAAACCGTTCTCTTTAGCTACTTCTACCGCTACTTCAATTCCGGCGTCAAACCACTGGCGAACTTCTCCCGAGCGGCCGAAAGCTCTCTCTTGGAATGTCTGTGGATAGAGTCTATTGATCCGTTCGCCAAGACGCTCTTCGGCACACAACGAAGCTGCGTGTAGACGTGCTAATGTCGATAATCCAGCCATTACCAGTTTCTCGTCATAAATTTTATCTCTCATTGCAAATCCCTTCGCCGTTAATTCCTCGAACACAATGAAATCGTCCTTCACGATGTAGCAGGTTGGTGCCCAAGGGTCTCCGACGAAGTTCTGCAGTTTCGGAACCACATGACGATAAAAATCAGCCTCCTGGTTGAAAACTCCTTTCTTCTTTACGTACTCCGCCTGACTCGGCACGTCGTAAGGTATGCTCTTGACGAAAAACGAGGCGCTCTTGCGTTTTTTATCGTGGAGTACTGTAATAACTAGCCGCAGATGAGTTCCGAGGAACCCCAGCTTTCCATCGGAATACGGACGAATGGTGTGATCGATGAGTTCAACGTTCGATGGGAAGACAGAGTCAGCCAAAAAACGCAGTTCTTTCGGGGATAGGAGGTCACTGAACAGAGCTGCATTTTTCTCCGGTTTTGCTTGCGTATTCATGGGTTTTAAATAGCTATCACTAGAAACTGTCACCGCTACGTTTGACATTGTCACGCAAAACAGCCAAAACGGAAAATCGTCTCCGTTATAAGGCACTCGGCGAAGCCACAAATCTTCTGTCGGATGTATTTATGATCAGGCGTGAAACACTAAATTCACAGAATCGTTTGCAGGTGGCACGTTGTCAAGATAGGAACTGAGCAAATTACGAAATTCAATGGTGTCTTCATTCTTTTATGAGAGGAACGTTGTAGATATCAATATTGACTAAAGAGATCAAGACGTTATACGATGTGTTACATTTTCTTTATTCAGTTATTGTTGATTTTCGAATAGGTGCGCACAATAGTTATTCGACATTTAAATTTTTTGTCATGGGTGCTCTTTTGTGAAGACTAAAAGTAATCAGTAAATATATGCACTCAACACACATAGACTATATATTATTGAATCTTATCGCGACGGATGAATAACCAATATGGTATTTCCCAAAAGCTAAGGACACTTGCGCCCATGAAAAGTCCAATCGCACCTCCGATGGCAACTGCAACAGGTAAATTAATACATTGAGATGTAGATCTTCATCTTAAAATCAAAAATTGAGGAAAAGTTTGGACACAGTTATCGCTTTAGCACTAAACCATTTAAAGGGATAATTTGCATTGATAAGGGACTAATCTGTCTGCGGAACTTTTGATCATTTCGAAAAAAGATGATTTATATGAGTCATAAAATAACTTGCGACTGTTCATTCCATGTAAAAAAGGTATCACAGAATATTCAAAGAATTTAATACAACATAGAGTGCAGAATGAACGGTTTAGTTATAAACCACTCATGAAGTAACCAAGAATTTATTTGCTCTTTATACAAGTAATAAATATGGAATAAAAGTGTTATTTCGTAAATTTTCGAGAAATGTAGTGCTGAAATTGTAATTAAAAATGAGAGATTTCAGATTGATTTGTACTTTAGAAAACGGAAGGGAATATAAACAGATTAAACAAATCCATCTAATCACACATCAGTAGAGAAAACATGAAAAATATAGATATTATTGGGACTATTGGGACTACCAATAGATTGAGATGTATATCTTTATCTTAAAATCAAAAATTGATGAAAAGTTTGGACACACTTATCGCTTTACCACTAAACAATTTAAAGGGATAATTTGCATTGATAAGGGACTGATCTGTCTGTTGAACTTTCGATAATTTCGGAAAAGGATGATTTACATGAGTGGTAAAATAACTTGCGACTGTTCATTCCATGTAAAAAAAAGTATCACAGAATATTCAAAGAATTTAATACAACATAGAGTACAGAATAAACTGTTTAGTTATAAACCACTCATGAAGTAACCAAGAATTTATTTGCTCTTTATACAAGTAATAAATATGGAATAAAAGTGTTATTTCGTAAATTTTCGAGAAATGTAGTGCTGAAATTGTAATTAAAAATGAGAGACTTCGGATTGATTTGTTGTTTAGAAAACGGAATGGGATATAAAGAGATTAAAAAAAATGCATATAATCACACATCAGTAGAGAAAACATGAAAAATATAGATATTATTGGGACTGCCAATAGATTGAGATGTATATCTTTATCTTAAAATCAAAAATCGAGAAAAAGTTTGGACACACTTATCGCTTTAGCATTAAACCCTTTAAAGGGATAATTTGCATTGATAAGGGACTGATCTGTCTGCTGAACTTTCGATAATTTCGGAAAAGGATGATTTATATGAGTCGTAAAATAACTTGCGACTGTTCATTCCATGTAAAAAAGGTATCATAGAATCTTCAAAGAATTTATTTCATCATAGAGTGCAAAATGGACAGTTTAATTATGAACCACTCGTGGAATAATCAAGAATTTATTTGCTCTTTACACAAGTAATAAATATGTAATAAAAGTGTGATATCGCAATGTTTCGTAATTTTTCGAGAAATGTAGTGCTGAAATTGTAATTAAAAATGAGAGACTTCGGATTGATTTATCCTTTGGAAAACGGCAGGGGATATAAACAAATTAAAAAAAAAACCATCTAATCACACGTCAGTAGAGAAAGCATGAAAAATATAAATTTTATTGGCACTATTATAAAGGAATATAATTATTCATGTACTCTTTCCATAATTGTTCCATAACACTGTTACAGAATCAACGTATATCCCCCCATACTGTCGCTATGTGTATTTAACGTGGTAGTCAATGGTTAACGAAACATAGAAAAGAAGCCGGTTGTTAAGATGTATGGTCTCAGCCTTATCACTTATCCTACATCCTTGACAATGCATTTTTGACATGCGCAATGAACCATGTTATACATACACCACATCAACAGCGTGAGATTACGAATATGGCGTGGCACATCAGACGATCGTCAACAAGACGATAAATCTGACATCTGTTGTAAATCAAATACTTTCGCCATTCTTCCAAATTGTATCCCACCAGCGTAGCGAAAATAGAAAGAATCCACCTATCTATCTAATTGCATGCTTGATAATAGAACACGCAGAAGGATTTTAAAGAGATATGTACGTGCACATTTCATTTTAAATTTTTGCTAGGGGTAGGATATTTCCGACAATTGAGCCGTTTATTTTGAAAGTGGCCTAACTCCGTTTTTCAATATTTTCCGGTTACCATGGTCACATGTACAAATTCATGTAGGTTAATTAGATAATAACTTAACTTAAAAATAACACCCTTGAGGGTGCTATTATTCTTTAATTTAAAATAATCAAATAGAAATTGATTTAAAATTAAGCTAGCCTTATTAATCATTAGTATTATCTATGAAATTTTTATTGAAGAATAATAAGAATTAACGTGATTGCTAGATATTTAAAGAGTAATATTTATTTTATTGAGACTAAAATATCTAAAAATAGTTATTATTGTAAGAAATTTAATTACAGTTAAAGAAGATTTAAAGTAAAATTAAATATTTAATTTAAGTTAGCTAAACACAATGAATATAAAATATTTAATAAGAGTTAGCTAGTTTAATTTAAACTAAACTCTTAACTTTTCTCTAAGCTTTAGTAATCATCATTTTATCAGTAAATGTTATTTATCTCGATTTGCAGCTAAATGGAGTTAGGCCACTTTCAAAATAAACAGCTCAATTCTCAAACAATGCATTGATTTTTAAAATATTTCAGTTTGATGATGATGGACAGCGGTGATATTCATTACATTCAACATATTACTTACCTATGACATCCAGTAAGGTATGCGCAACATATCGCCGATACCGAACGTACGGAAAAGACAGCAACTTTATGTTTAATCTGACAACACCGGAATTTTCAATATTCACGAGCGACATATAATCTCTGCAAAGCGAGAATGAGTGAGAAATATAAAAGATAATTTATTGGACTTGGTGCCAAATTCCCGAAAAAATTGAAAATTATACGGGTATGGTCTAAGATTAACCCTTCTTTGCATGATGGTGGAAATTTCCATCATAACATTGAATGCCTAAAAATTATATAAAAGAACAAGTTCACTTTAATCTAACTTTGCATGATGATGGAAATTTCCAACATATTGTTTTTTGCTAAATTTATACTATAAATATATACTAAGATTTTTTTAACCATTTTTCCTTTAATTTTGAACATGAATTATATCACCTTGATTTATTTCACTAATAAAGAAAGAATCATGCAAAGAAGGGTTAACCCTTTGACTGCTATGGACGCATATATGCGTCCGCCGAAAAATATCGATGTCGACTATGGGCGCCTATATGCGTCCTGAATCGTTTAGATTTTTTACCTACAGCAGCCACATTATCAACGTATGAGATAAATATAGATGCGTTCTTTATCAAATAATTTTCTTGCCTTATTTCACTTGGTGTAAATTAAGCAATTACTATTTTAACTTAGTTGCACCTTACATAATCAATCAATAGAGTATTCTTCGGCCGGAAATATTCAGCAGTCAAAGGGTTAACCCTTCTTTGCATGATGGTGTAAATTTCCATCATAACATTGAATGCCTAAAAATTATATAAGAGAACAAGTTCACTTTAATCTAACTTTGCATGATGATGGAAATTTCCAACATATTGTTTTTTGCTAAATTTATACTATAAATATATACTAAGATTTTTTTAACCATTTTTCCTTTAATTTTGAACATGAATTATATCACCTTGATTTATTTCACTAATAAAGAAAAAATCATGCAAAGAAGGGTTAACCCTTTGACTGCTATGGACGCATATATGCGTCCCGAATCGTTTCGATTTTTTACCTATTGCAGCCGCATTATCAACGTATGAGATAAATATAGATGCGTTCTTTATCAAATAATTTTCTTGCCTTATTTCACTTGGCGTAAATTAAGCATTACCGTTACAACTTAGTTGCACTTTACATAATCAATCAATAGAGTATTCTTCGGCCGGAAATATTCAGCAGTCAGAGGGTTAACCTTTCTTTGCACGATGGTGTAAATTTCCATCATAACATTGAATGCCTAAAAATTATATAAAAGAACAAGTTCACTTTAATCTAGCTTTGCATGATGATGGAAATTTCCATCATATTGTTTTTTGCTAAATTTATACTATAAATATATACTAAGATTTTTTTAACCATTTTTCCTTTAATTTTGAACATGAATTATATCACCTTGATTTATTTCACCAATAAAGAAAAAATCATGCAAAGAAGGGTTAACCCTTTGACTGCTATGGACGCATATATGCGTCCCGAATCGTTTCGATTTTTTACATACAGCAGCCACATTTTATTATGATATAAATATAGATGCGTTCTTTATCAAATAATTTTCTTGCCTTATTTCACTTGGCATAAATTAAGCATTACCGTTATAACTTAGTTTCACCTTACATAATCAATCAATAGAGTATTCTTCGGCCGGAAATATTCAGCAGTCAGAGGGTTAACCCTTCTTTGCATGATGGTGTAAATTTCCATCATAACATTGAATGCCCAAAAATTATATAAAAGAACAAGGTCACTTTAATCTAACTTTGCATGATGATGGAAATTTCCAACATATTGTTTTTTGCTAAATTTATACTATAAATATATACTAAGATTTTTTTAACTATTTTTCCTTTAATTTTGTACATGAATTATATCACCTTGATTTATTTCACCAATAAAGAAAAAATCATGCAAAGAAGGATTAACCCTTTGACTGCTATGGACGCATATATGCGTCCCGAATCGTTTCGATTTTTTACCTACTGCAGCCACATTTTATTATGTGATAAATATAGATACGTTCTTTATCAAATAATTTTCTTGCCTTATTTCACTTGGCGTAAATTAAGCATTACCGTTATAACTTAGTTGCACTTTACATAATCAATCAATAGAGTATTCTTCGGCCGGAAATATTTAGCAGTCAGAGGGTTAACGAAAGAAGACCCAAGAATATCACTGCAAAAATTCTTACATGTCCAATTCTGTGCCCTCACAATCTGGCATACAACGTTCTTTTGCAATATCTGCCGACTTTATTTCCTCACCATGTTCCAAGAGGCAGTGTATTCTTGTCATATTGCAGGTTTCTACACCTTCTGGCGCAGTGTAGTAAAAGTGAACACAGCCGCAGAATTTTATCATTTGTTCAACGTAGACCTGCACATAGAAATTCGACACATAAGCTTAGGATACACCTTGATCAAAAAGTTTTAGGTCTTTATTCATAAAATCGAAAATGCAAGTTTATTCATTATAATTGATATCGTCCCCTTCAAAGTACTCCCCATCGACTGTAACGCACTATACCAGCGCTTGATCCAATCATCGAAACATCGCTGGTATTCAATTTTTGGTATGTCCATCAGAACTGTCTTCGATTTTTCCATAAGATCCTTCCGAGTGCTGTAACGCGTCCCGCGAAGCGGTTTTTTAAGTCGGTTAAACAGAAAAAAGTTGCCGGGAGCTAAATCAGGTGAATTCGGAGGCTGGGCAAGAGTATTCGTATTATTTTTGGTGAAAAACTCGCGAAAAAGGATCGCATTGTGCGACGGTGCGTTATGGTGGTGCAAAATCCACGAGTTGTTTGCCCAGAAATTCGGTCTTTTTGGCGAATTGCTTCACGCAAACGTCTCATAACGCCCAAATAATACATTTTGTTGACTGTCTGTTGCTCTGGCAAGAATTCATGATGCACAACACCGTTGTAATGCATGAAAACCGTAAGGATCACCTTCTTTTTCGACTGAAAACAACGTGGTTTTTTTCGGAAGCGTTCGTGCCACCGAAAAACGTTTGATCTCGAAAGAGCATCGTTGCCGAAACACTTCTCCAACATTTCCAAGGTTTGCGGACCGTTAAATCCGTTTTTCACGCAAAATTTTATGCAAATTCGTTGATCCAAAGTTGATGCCATTATCAAATATGCAAAAAATCGAAAACACGCACAAAGGTAGATGTACTTAACACGGTATAACTTTTACAAATGTTAAGCTATGACGCTGAAATTTGGTGGGAACGTTAATGACAGAAGCGGCAACCACCAAAAAAAAAAATTTTAATCGAGTGACTGAGAGCGCCATACGGCGGCCGGTCCTAAATCTTTTTGATCAAGGTGGTATAACGGTTGATGAATATCCTATAGACAAGCTTCGAGAAAATTCGGTCATGCTTGAAAAATTCTAAATCACTTCAATTTACCTGTAAAAAACAAATGTCACGACTGTAGACCGGAAATGGGCTGTTCTTCATCGGTTCGTCACCAAAACGACAGTTTCTCCGTTTTATAGGAACACTTTTTACACCCTCCTCATTAAACACATCCTGCAATGTAAAATGTATGCGTGCCATCTGACCTTTCTTTAATTTTGCACTGTTGTATTCTGAGAACGTCGTGACCATTGGCACTTGATAATTATTCAAAATATAGACCTGAAACGTGAATCACCTAAACAACTGCAAATTGGAAAACATGAAGTTTGAGGACACATGGCAAATAGTTTGAGAGCATACAACACTGTTTCTGGGCATAAAAACGTTCGTCTTGGAGTCGGCGATCAAATCGACACTGAGCTCAGCAAAGCGATTTGCCCAATTAATGTGAAAGTTCAATTTTTTGTCATCTCCCTTTCTCGTCACGTAAGAATTGAAAATGGCGCAAGGACCGACGCCGGTTTTTTCGAGCAAAGAAAATTCTTGACAACAGTCGAACGGGCGATCGTTCCAGCTGCAATTTTGAATGAAATCCTTGCACGGAAATATCATCTACAACGTAAGAACGTATATAAATGTAAATTTATGTTATATGAGCGCATCGTCGAATTTTTATTATTATTTATTTTTATTTCTTACCTCGTCGTACACGACCGATAATTCTTCCCCAGATACGTTCAATTTTGGTAGCGGTTGTCTTATCAGCGATCCTGGAGCTCTGGAACATTCATACTTTATAAGTGTCTTTATAATTCTTCGTATCCGAAATACTGTTCTCTTGGAGTTACTTTTTAAAATATTTTTCCCTCATCTTCAGAGTGGTGTCGTAGCATATGGCAACAGCAGGGAATGCAACTTCCGATCCTGAAAACGCAGTTTCGGCGGTAACCGCCACAGGATGCAGAATATAGCTCTTGATCATATTTATGATTATTAGTGTAGATCCCCACCAACAAAGAGCGCACATTGCCACCCAAAATATTCTGTAGACATTAAGAAGCCTTTATGAAACACCGTTCTTCATAAAACTCCAACAGGGGTAGCAGATTTTAGTTGCTCAATAATTTTCAACTTCACCTTTCAAGAGGTGAAAATCCATCTTCAACGAAGTATCTCAAACAGTGAATGTTACTGTTCTGTAAATACTGCTTGACAACTTTCCAATACCAAACTATTCGTCCTGTCATCGGATTGTTTTCTTCACACGTGGACACGGTTGAGAAACGTTTTCGAAATATGTTTGTCGCAGAGCGTTTCGTAGGTCGATAAAGTACGACAGGGATACCGCTAAATTATGCAATAAACCCGATAATCGGGCGACTCAATCTCGTGCTTTTATGCAATAGATAATGTCTTATCGACTTGTATATCGAAAAGGTTTCATCGTTTTTATTAAATATTAACATCCGTGCATTCACTTATATATTAACATTCTAGAAACATAAACCTCAAGTTGAAGCGATTTCATGTACATTTATTTAATTTTTGTTACGTATTTTTACTATGATGAAGCATATTTAATAAGGGTTCAGTTGGATTTAATTTTTAAACTATTTTATGCTTTTATGCAATAGATAATGTCTTATCGACTTGTATATCGGAAAGGTTTCATCGTTTTTATTAAATATTAACATCCATGTATTGTATGAAAATATTCTAGAAACATAAACCTCAAGTTGAAGCGATTTCATGTACATTTATTTAATTTTTGTTACGTATTTTTACTATGCTGGAGCATATTTAGTAAGGGTTCAGTTGGATTTAATTTTTAAACTATTTTATACTTTTATGCAATAGATAATGTCTTATCGACTTGTATATCGGAAAGGTTTCATCGTTTTTATTAAATATTAACATCCGTGTATTGCATGAAAATATTCTTGAAACATAAACTTCAAGTTGAATTGATTTCATGTACATTTATTTAATTCTTGTTACGTATTTTTACTATACTGGAGCATATTTAGTAAGGGTTCAGTTGGATTTAATTTTTAAACTATTTTGTGCTTTTATGCAATAGATAATGTCTTATCGACTTGTATATCGGAAAGGTTTCATCGTTTTTATTAAATATTAACATCCATGTATTGCATGAAAATATTCTTGAAACATAAACTTCAAGTTGAAGTGATTTCATGTACATTTATTTAATTCTTGTTACGTATTTTTTCTATGCTGAGCGTATTTAATAAGGGTTCAGTTGAATTTAATTTTTAAACTATTTTATGCTTTTATGCAATAGATAATGTCTTATCGACTTGTATATCGGAAAGGTTCGATCGTTTTTATTAAATATTAACATCAGTGCATTGCATGAAAATATTCTAGAAACATAAACCTCAAGTTGAAGTGATTTCATGTACATTTATTTAATTCTTGTTACGTATTTTTACTATGCTGGAGCATATTTAGTAAGGGTTCAGTTGGATTTAATTTTTAAACTATTTTATGCTTTTATGCAATAGATAATGTCTCATTGACTTGTATATCGGAAAGGTTCCATCGTTTTTATTAAATATTAGCATCCGTGCATTGCATGAAAATATTCTAGAAACATAAACCTCAAGTTGAAGCGATTTCATGTACATTTATTTAATTCTTGTTACGTATTTTTACTATGATGAGCATATTTAGTAAGGGTTCAGTTGAATTTAATTTTTAAACTATTTTATGCTTTTATGCAATAGATAATGTCTTATCGACTTGTATATCGGAAAGGTTTTATCGTTTTTATTAAATATTAACATCCGTGTATTGCATGAAAATATTCTTGAAACATAAACTTCAAGTTGAAGCAATTTCATGTACATTTATTTAATTTTTGTTACGTATTTTTACTATGATGAGCATATTTAGTAAGGGTTCAGTTGGATTTAATTTTTAAACTATTTTATGCTTTTATGCAATAGATAATGTCTTATCGACTTGTATATCGGAAAGGTTTCATCGTTTTTATTAAATATTAACATCCGTACATTGCATGAAAATATTCTAGAAACATAAACATCAAGTTGAAAAGATTTCATGTACATTTATTTAATTTTTGTTACGTATTTTTACAACGATGGAGCATATTTAGTAAGGGTTCAGTTGGATTTAATTTTTAAACTATTTTATGCTTTTATGCAATAAATAATGTCTTATCGACTTGTATATCGGAAAGGTTTCATCGTTTTTATTAAATATTAACATCAGTGTATTACATGAAAATATTCTTGAAACATAAACTTCAAATTGAAGCGATTTCATATACATTTATTTAAATCTTGTTACGCGTTTTTACTATGATCAGCAAATTTATTAAAGGTTCAATTGAATTTATTTTTTAAATTAAGGTATCCTACTTGGGGTAAAGTATTATATCGTATGTTGCTCTAATATTTTATGTTTGAATTACAAACCTGGGAAGTACGACGTCACCATAATGGTAGCAAGCCACATGGGGCTGTTCTCACAGTGTGCCTTTGAAAAGTACCAAACAATAGAAAATTATACAATATAAATTTATGAGAATTAATGCTACACAGAATATTAAGTCATAACGCTTAAGTAGCATCATAATTCGTCTAATTACCGTAGTTGTCACGGTGTTATCAACGCCGACTCGAATCAAAATATATCCTAACCATGTCAATGCTAAAATACTTCATCGAATTTTCGTACAATGGTACTTTCTACAGGTACAGTATGACAGCAAATGAACAATCATCCTTTTTATTTTAAAAGATATGTAATGTGCAGATTGTTTATATGATTTGTGTAAAGTAATTGTAAAGCATAATGAAAGCTGACCAATATAGTGCGGTAATATAAATAACCTGCTCATATTGATATATCATGATATTCCTTTAAGAAATTAAATGCTTAATGAGAAAATGTATACCTGAAATGTATCAAGGGGCGCAGCGAAGCAAAGCGGTAGAAACAGTGTGCACGATATCGACACTATCCAAGGTATATTAGAAACAGCGTTTCGGTCTTTGAATCCACCACCTATAGGTACGCAAGTACATCTATCAAGCAGGTACGCAATTTTATTATAATTGTAAAAAATGTTTGCAAAGTATATAACAAATTATTTCTTCATAGAACAGATGTCGGCGTTCATGCATTAAGTGCAATTGCGACAGTAAATATTGCAACTGTTAAGGGCAAATGGTATAGCAGAGAATACGTTCTCCAGAGAATTAATAAATTTATGATGAGCACCAAAAATTCAATTAGGTAACAGAAATAATTAATTTATGTATGTTCCATGTTATTTATAATGTTAACAAGTACCTGATTATACAGGCTACTAGAGTGTCTTCCAGTGTCTACAGATTTGCGTGTGCGAAAGATAGTTTTGAGCAGAACATATCTGTATAGGTTTATGATAGCTAAGGAATTTGGAGAACAGAGGGTACCTATTATGGAACACCAACATACATGCATCATCCGGTGATTACTTAAAGCAGTACATTTCTACTTTAAACTTCATTAATTTCCTTATATGTTTTGAACGTATATGTATAATACTGGGAATTGGTTAATGCGAACGCTTCTATAGTTTGCGGAAGGTTTAAAAACCCTTCTTGTATATGTTTTATAGTTCTGAATGTTTCGATATCCAAAGATTGGAACAGGCAACACGACTCTTCATGGGTAGAAAAAACTTTATGACATTTGCAGCACATAAAAAACCGACCATTCCACCCATTCAGTTTGAGCGCAGTTTGGATGTTCTGAGATTGGAAAAAGCTGCTCCTCTGTGTCCATTCGATGCGTTATCAGATAACTTTAACTATTGGCACATCATATGCGCTTCAAAGTCTTTTCTGTATAACCAGGTAAAAACTTTTTAGCTGCAAACTGCAAATATTGCACAATCAATATATTATTAATGTACAGTAAAGCCTGTTTTTTGTGCGGTGGATAGGGACCGCATAAAAGAAATCGTACAAAAGAATATTCGAAAATTTTATAAATTCTTACATATAATAAACAATTTTGTGCGATATATACCTACAAATTTTTTTATAGTGGATAGGGACCGCATAAAAAAAGTCGGACTTAGGAAATACATCAATGATTTATGAAATAGATGAGAGAATGCTTTCAATTAAATTAAATAATTAAATTAGACCTAAAGAAATTGTAAAAATATTTAATTCTTCATTGTACATATACATGGAGAAGTTTTCACATTATACATTAAATAGTTTGCTGCTACTCGTCGTAATCCAAAACGCGCATCTTCTTGTGATGGATTGGTTGAAAATCGCTTTCGTCGCTTGAAGATAGGATTTCAATTGATTTGTTTTTTGGTACCATAAACTCAGTGATCAGTTTTTGTGACGACGGTCGACTGGTCAGTTGCTTGTAAACGCCACGATAGTGAGACATGCATGATCTCAGTTCTTTTTGGAATTTTAAGCGCCTTTCCGCATTGGTATCTATTTTAAGAAAATGCGTTTCCTATTTTTTCGAAACCTGGATCCCTGCATATATTTTATCTGCTGTAATAGATTCCGGTTCTTCTTGTCCATTTTCATAATCTATCAAACTATTGATAATGTCACTATCATCGACAGTTTGGTCCTCAATCATCTCGTCCAAGTCATTATCGCCAAAAGAATCAAAGTCTTCTCCGCCGATGTTATGTGCGAGCGCACTAATTTCAGATAATAACGTTGACGCGTTTTCGGTAACGTTTCGATTAATTACACATTCATATATTTCGTCCACAACATGTATATGTACATTGATAGGAAACATTAAACTGGTGCTAACGCCGCTTAGATTCATATACCGCATAAAAATAAATCGCACAAAAAAATATTCGATAATTTTATAAATTCTTACATATAATAAACAATTTTGTGCGATATAGTACCTAAAATTTTTTTTATGCGGTGGATAGGGACCGCATAAAAAAAGTCGGAGTTAGAAAATACATCAATGATTTATGAAATAGATGAGAGAATGCTTTCAATTAAATAAAATAATTAAATTAGACCTAAAGAAATTGTAAAAATATTTAATTCTTTAATGTACATATACATGGAGAAGTTTTCACATTATACACTAAATAGTTTGCTGCTACTCGTCGTAATCCAAAACGCGCATCTTCTTGTGATGGATTGGTTGAAAATCGCTTTCGTCGCTTGAAGATAGGATTTCAATTGATTTGTTTTTTGGCACCATAAACTCAGTGATCAGTTTTTGTGACGACGGTCGACTGGTCAGTTGCTTGTAAACGCCACGATAGTGAGACATGCATGATCTCAGTTCTTTTTGGAATTTTAAGCGTCTTTCCGCATTGGTATCTATTTTAAGAAAATGCGTTTCCAATTTTTTCGAGATTCGGATCCCTGCATATATTTTATCTGCTGTAATAGATTCCGGTTCTTCTTGTCCATTTTCATAATCTATCAAACTATTGATAATGTCACTATCATCGACAGTTTGGTCCTCAACCATCTCGTCCAGGTCATTATCGCCAAAAGAATCAAAGCCTTCTCCGCCGATGTTATGTGCGAGCGCACTAATTTCAGATAATAACGTTGACGCGTTTTCGGTAACGTTTCGATTAATTACACATTCATATATTTCGTCTACAACATGTATATGTACATTGATAGGAAACATTAAACTGGTGCTAACGCCGCTTAGATTCATATACCGCATAAAAAAAAATCGCACAAAAAAGGACCGCACAAAAATAAAATCGCACAAAACCAATCGCACAAAAACAGGTTTTAATGTATTGGTAAACCTTTAGGTCAGGAGAATTGCTGGTACTCTGTTCGCCCTAGCTACCGGCAAAATAACCGAACGAGATATAAATATAATGTTGACTGTGCCATCGCATGCAAATTGGGACATCCGCATCGCGCCTGCTTCACCTCACGGTTTATATCTTATAAAAACGCAGTACGACAAAGACTTATTAAACTCGTACGTTCTCGAAGACAAAATCGGTGGAACTTATTCTCACAACAAATGCGACACGCCGTTAGCCGAAAGTTCGTGCAACCAATAGAGACACGAAAATGGATCTGCGGAGTCTCATTGAAAGCAAACGACGGAAATTGAAGTCTTGCAAAACAATAGTGACTGACGCACTCGGTAGGAGGTACGAAGTTTCGGAAGGTGAAAAGGTGGAATTATCCCAGGGACTACCGTTTGTGGTGGATAACAAACCAGACTTAGAAGTC
Source organism: Cryptocheilus praepositus (assembly GCA_033815515.1). Classification (NCBI taxonomy): domain Eukaryota; kingdom Metazoa; phylum Arthropoda; class Insecta; order Hymenoptera; family Pompilidae; genus Cryptocheilus; species Cryptocheilus praepositus. The sequence goes on from JAWWQZ010000093.1 coordinate 411,572, forward strand.
GCCGTCGTACGGCCTGGATTGTTTCTTAGTTCGCAAGATCCTGCACTAAATGTCGATATATTGAAGCAGCACGACATACGACACATTTTGAGTGTGGGCATTGAGCCGAATGTAAAATTTGAGGACATTCAGTACCATTACTGCGACTTGTTGGATCTACCGGAGTCTGACATAGACACGCCGATTAAAAAGTGTGTGCAGATCATACATCAACATCGGCATAAAAACATCCTTGTCCATTGCAATGCAGGGGCATCGCGTTCAGCTGCGATTGTTATCTCGTATTTAATGGTAACTGAAAACATATCCTATGACAAGGCGTATGAAGATGTTAAACAAAAGAGGCATTGCATCAAACCGAACGAGGGATTCGCACAGCAGTTGAAATCGTTAGACGTGTCTAGCTATTTGCTGTTGTAAATGCTAAATAAGATTCTGACTTGTTATTGCTTTCAAACTGACTCAAGTTTCACTCGATCCAGTGTACTAATTGATGGTTGTTTATAATATTGTAAATAAATAAGCTCCTATCTACGAATAATATATTTTCATTAATAATCAGGTATGTCTAACGTCATAGATGTAGTTGTATACCTACTTTAACACTTTGACTGCCACGGTGGTCACCGGTGACCGGTGCAAAAGATTTGACTAAAAATTCCAAAAATTTGCAATGAAGTCTATTTGCAATCTTGTAAAAGCAATTGGTATCGGAACCGCGCTTCAATAATTCGGCTTCTAACACCCCTACGTTATCTTCCTTTTTGCATGATTTGCATGATCGCAGTTCTAATATAGCAAAATATGCTTGGCAGTCGACGTGTTAACACTTTGACTGCCATGATGGTCACCGGTGACCGACGAAAGAAATTTTACCGAAGATCCAAAATATTCGCAATGGGTAGCAATTATTATTTTATAAATGCAGTTGTTATTAGAATAGTGATTCGATCCTTTGGTCTGCAATACCGAAACATTATTTACATTTTACATAATTCACTCGAACGCTGTAGTATTTCATAGCATCGCCGTTCTAATATAGTAAAATACGCTTGGCAGTCAAAGTGTTAAATTTAAAATTGACACTCATAAAAGAATAACCAATAGCCCACACAATGTAAAGGACTTGATGCTCTTGAAAGTTTATGGTATTAACTAAATTACGATATCAATGTATATAGCGGTATAAAGTAAATTATGATTTCTAATTTTGCAATCATTTGAAAATGCCTGGTCAGACCAATCAAAAATTTATCAAATATATTAGTGAGGACTGAGTTTCTTTAGTAGAAGACACTCTTCGCATTAGAGGTTTACGTTTAGCGATGCTAATATAATTTACAACACTTTAAAAGAAAGGTAACACTAAATAAAGGAGAGGCAACTGCATTTATATATTAACTTTCAATTTCGACGTTTTATCATACAAAAAGTGGGCTGCACCTTGTTATAAAGGATGTCGGGGTTATATATTGATTAGAGGGATTGGTAAAGAATAACATTCATGTAACAATAGATCAATAGATCAATTATGTAGTGTATTGTTACAATAGAATTCACGTGTTATGACATTATTTACTTATGTGTACAGAGGATATAATGCAATAATTACAGTATTTCGTATTTATAACTCATTAGAAAAGGTATATATTCATGCACAGCTTCTATCAAATTTTTTTAGCCAAAACTAAGCATTATTAAGATTCACTCAGTGATAATTCTGGCTCTTCTTACAATTACCATGCACTGGAGATGACATGTAGGTCGTCGTACCAAGTAGGCTTATAAAAATTACTGTAAATCTAAAAAATATAAGTGAATTTCTGTATACATGGTATTTCTATTATTTTATTCGCGATATATCATTGTACCTGCGGTACCTATTCATATGTTGATTATATATAGTATTATCGTATAATTATTATCAGTATCCATTTACGTGTATACATATACATATACGTATATATGTATATATGTATATATAATCTAATATTCACATTCCTCCAACAATTGAAATGAGCTGTCTTGAAGAAAATAGACAAGGCACTTGAACCGAATATTTTTTTCTTAGCTAGTTGGCCTCATAAATAGTAGAATGCAAAGATTTGCACACCATACACCAAACAGTAAAATAGAATGAATAAATCAAGGCTGGCTATCCAAAAACGTGTCGTGTACCATTTTTCATTTTCTCTTCAAAAACTAGAGGGACTGACAATTCACTTTTACAATGCCGATTTTCTTTTTTTCGTTTTTCTCTCTTTTTTTATGTTTCTAGCGACTGTTAAGCAGCGCGCAATTGTGAAGGCCTTCTAAAGATTATGTTCCTTCAACACACACACATCATTGTCACTGATCCATCCTATTCCTTTCTCTTCCCATTTAAATTGGCATTCAATAATATACATGCATTTATCTTATTAGCAGCACCTTGTTTACCGTGCATCGAAATTTAAGAGGGATGGGCACATAATGTCCCGCGACTAACTAGTTAACAAGGTAGGAAATCGCGTTTATTCGCCTAGGAACGTTTTCCTTAGAAAGACCTTTAAAGCTTCTTCATTTCTCGAGTGATTTGTATAGATTCTAATATTATGCGATTGAAAATCGAATCCACTTAAAGTTCAACGCAACGAAAAAATGCAATTTATGTACAAAAAATATAAATAAATTAACAAAAAAGAAAACATTATTGCCGGTTCGAGCGCGAGCACTTTAAACCGTGCAGTCTATACGGATAGAGACATTCTGAGAAATATATATAATACACAAAAATTAGTTCCTACGAAGCCACAGTCTTAAGTACAACATATCTGTACCTGGAAGGCATATTAACAGAAATAATAAAAATCACAAGGTATAGACGTTTCATTGTTTGTTGTGTTCGTACGTATCGCACGTTCGTAAATACTGTGTGTCCCGTGCGAATACGTGTGTGTATGTTGTCTGTAAAATGCATGTGCACCTATGTGTGGGTATTGTGCAGTATGTAAGTGTATGTGTCTCTGTCTGAACGTATACGTACCGCGTAAAACATGGCAAAGAACTTATATCATGCGTTACAGTTACAGATACATAGGACATTGGTGTGTGTGAACTATAAATATAAACATCGTCGTCGAACGTTATATAGTAAATCAGTGTGAGAGTCCAATAGAGTGGCCAGGTCGTATGCAGCAACATCAGTAATGAAACAGGGAACCACCCCCGGGACGGGTGCTCGTTACCCTTCTTATATCGTTTGTCAGAGGAAAGTTACCTTACATCGTATCTTTTATATGTGTTCCATCAATTTTTACTCGTCTCTAAATTTTAACGCTTAACGCCCCAGGGACCGTCGGGAGTTGCGATCGGCACGTGGGAGTATCCTGCGATTTGGGGAAACTCCTCGACGCTGGCTGTATTCGGAGCACTCTGTTGTTGCTGCTCCCAAGGACCACCCTTCACCACGAAGCCAGTGTCACTTTCAGCGTTAGGTACGGCTCCTTCCTCCCGCTGTGGAGTGCGCAAGTTCTCGCGGTACTCGTTGTCTAACACGTCCTGCATCTGCAATGAGCATATTAATCATGATATTTTCAATTTCCGAGTTCGATCTGTACGGCTAGTCTTACAGAGTGCCGGGTACCCTTTTGTAGCAACCTGTGCATTAACACGTTGACTGCCACGGTGGTCACCGATGAGAGGTGAAAAGGATTTTACTAAAACTACCATAAATTCGCAATGAAGCCTATTTGCAATCTTGGAACAGCAATCGATATTGGAACGGTGCTTCAATACTTTGACTTCTAACAACTCTGTGATACCTTCATTTTGCACGATTTAATCGTATTCTGCAGTATTTCATCGCATCGCAGTTCTAACATAGCAGAATACGCGGTGGCTAATGAAAAATATTTTACTAGAAATGCGAGAAATTCGTAATGAAACTTATTTACAATTTTGTAAAAGCAATTGATATTGGAACGGTGCTTCAATACTTTGACTTCTAAAAACTCTGCGTTACCTTCATTTTGCGCGATTTAATCGTATTCTGCAGTATTTCATCGCATCGCAGTTCTAACATAGCAGAATACGCGGTGGCTAACGAAAAATATTTTACTAGAAATGCGAGAAATTCGTAATGAAACTTATTTACAATTTTGTAAAAGCAATTGATATTGGAACGGTGCTTCAATACTTTGACTTCTAACAACTCTGCGTTACCTTCATTTTGCACGATTTAATCGTCCTCTGCAGTATTTTATCGCATTGCGGTTCTAGCATAGGAAAGTACCCGGTGACCGGTGCAAAAGGTTTTATTAGAAATGCAAAAAATTCGCATGAAGCCTATTTGCAACTTTGTAAAAACAACAATGGATATTGGAACGGTGCTTCAATACCGGTCTAACAAAGCGTTACCTTCATTTTGCACGATTTATTCATAAAACATCGCGTAGTAAAAAAATCGCAAAAGATTTTAATGAATTTGCAATGAAGCCCATTTGCAATCTTGTAAAAGCAATTGATATTGGAACGGTGTTCAATACTTTGGTTTCCAACAACTCTGCGGTACGTTGATTTTGCACGATTTAATCGTACTCTGCAGTATTTCATTCCATTGCGGTTCTAGCATAGGAAAGTACCCGGTGACCGGTGCAAAAGGTTTTATTAGAAATGCAAAAAAATTCGCAATCAAGCCTATTTGCAACTTTGTAAAAACAATTGATATTGGAACGGTGCTTCAATACTTCGGCGTCTAACAACTCTGCGTTACCTTCATTTTGCACGATTTAGTCATATTCTGCAGTATTTTATCGCATCGCAGTTCTAACGTAGTAAAATATGCGGTGACCCGTGCAAAAGATTTTACTAGAAATGCAAAAAATTTGCAATGAAACCTATTTGCAATCTTGTAAAAGCAATTGATATTGGAACGGTGCTTCAATACTTTGGCTTCCAACAACTCTCGGTTACCTTCATTTTGCACGATTTAATTATACTCTGCCATATTTCATCGCATCGCGGTTCTAACATAGCAAATTATGCAGTGACCGGTGCAAAAGATTTTATTAGAAATGCAAAAAATTCGCAATGAAACCTATTTATAATCTTGTAAAAGCAATTGATATTGGAACGGTGCTTCAATACTTCAGCTTCCAACAACTCTGCGTTATACCTTCACTTTGCGCGATTTAATCGTACTCTGCAGTATTTCATCGCATCGCAATTCTAACATAGCAAAATATGCTTGGCAGTCAATGTGTTAACCTGTGTATTAACCCTTTGACTGTCAGCGGTTCTTATGCGAAAACTGCCACAGGCCGATGCATTGTGCATTTACATTCATATTATATCGCTCGCCTGAGTGTCAAGTTTGTTTTCACTCATGCTTGGCCGTATTTTAAAAACAATATGTGTATCTAACGTAAGAGATATTACTGTGAAAATAATTTTCCACGTATATTTTATATAATGTAAATATAAAAATTTACATTATTTATTATTAAATATTTAATTTCATTAAAATTGTGTTCAATATTTTCTAAGTTTGAAAGAATACATTTAAAATTTTACTCCAGAAAATCGGCGTTTTGTTCATTATAAAGCAATTCATAGAAGCGTGAATATCAAATCGGCCCTGGCAGTCTTCGTAGATAGGCCTGGCAGTAAAAGTATTAATACTGGTGATACTTACGTATTCGTCCTCCAAGCTGAGCAGACGGTCCTTAGCGTCGAGCACCTTTTCTTCCAGTCCCACAATGGTGACGATATTAGGATCGGGGTCGGTTTTTCTCGGGAACTTGATATCTACTTCGAACTCATCCATTATCTTGCGAATGTTTCGACCCTTAGCACCTATCAAGCGTGAGTGTACGGCAGCGTTTATGGATACCTCTTCCTTTGTCATCTCGTTCTGTGTATGGAACACATAATCATGATTCTTACAGATTCTGTCCAGACTGTCTGGATTAATTTACATGAACATAGACGTACCAGTTTATTCACGATCTTAAGAATGTCATCGCGTGCACTGTAGACATTTTGCTCATAGCCAGTAATTTTAATGATACGTTCCTCGGGATCACCCTTTCGCGGGAAGTTAATCTGAACGTCATGGGTAGTGCGTATTTTACTAATCACAGTACCTTTACGACCAATTATTTTTGGATGGTATTCTGGATCGACTTCAATCTAAAATTCACAGAATTGGTTAATAAGCAACACAGCGGAAAAGTAAAATGACAAACACACCTTTAATTCGAAAGATTTCAGAGCTCTGTCCTGTCGGTCGGCTTTTAATTGCTCACATTTCTCGAGGACTGCTTGTTTGGCATTTTCGACGGCCGACGGTGCCCCATATATCTAAAAAAAATGGATTAAACCATACAACTACCTCTAACTAATTTAAAAAAATAATAATTACCGCTCTTAACAAAATATAGTTAAATTACCGTTATATAATCAAGCTTTTCTTCCGCTGACGATAATGTGATATGAACACCATGCGTCTTAACTAATTCCCTTATGTCTCGTCCTTTCTGTCCTATTAATGAACGATGGAAGTCAAATGGCACCTCAACCTAAAGACAAAGTACAGAAAATATAAGTCGTCGTAGGTCTATATTCCCAACTCAATACTGTCATCATTTAATGAACTAACTTGAATTGTAATGGGCACAAGATCAAGTAGGGCTTGCTTAGCAGCTGCGACGTTTTCAGGCTTGCCAGTAATACGAATAACATCGCGTGCTGGGACAGTGTCGACTGCTTCCCCGTTTTCTCCGTTAATTTGTTCAGAGAAACGATGTTCATCTGCGAGAAAAGAATAACAACGTTCCTTACATTTATTCGGACCTAAAAATGATTCTAACACCGACATACTAACCATACACATCACGATCTGGGAATTTGATTTGTACTTCATACTCGGATGTAATGTCTTGCACGTTACAACCCTTCATGCCCATCACGGCACGATGATATTCCTGAGGTATAATGCACTCGTCCGTCACCATAGATTTCTGCAAGTTTCCATTAAACGATTAGTCACGATTTCTTTTCATAGGTATTAACAAATTGACAGCCGGCCCCGTGAAAATGCGGGTTTCTGAGTCTATCGCTTGAGTGGCGGCCCCATGGTGATGTGGAATTTTTTTTTGCTGGTATGAGTGTCTTACACATCGATTTGTATTTATTTGCTATGTTTAGAGAAATACCATACTTGCCTTAAATATTAAAACTTTTGTTTTCTGTTTACGTTATACATACGCAATAAGCCACCATGAAATGAGGAACTGTATTTTTTTCTATAATTATAAATTAAAAATTTCGATTTTGTTTGTTTTTAAGTACCGTTAAATTGAATATGACGCATATGCAAATAAAATGTACTATTTTATGAAAATATATGTTTTGAATATTTTTTTGGCTATTCATTGATCAGAAACAAGCGAATAAGGTCGGCGTTTGGAATTGAAGTGGCCGATACGTTGACGGCGCTCAAGCTTTAAATGTCTCTTAGATCGCCGGCTGTCAATATGTTAAGGGGTAATGCCTACTTGGGATCGGCGAAATGACATGATTTTCAAGATTTTTTTTTGCCGTTTTAGTGAGTACTAATTAAAATTCGCAAAATACTACCAAAAAGTACGTATTTAGTGATACTTGTATAAATTTTTTTATAAGAAAATATTAAAAAATGGGGGAAATATAGCTCTTCTCTTAGAGTTTCCAATTATTTTCATCACTTGCGGTGACCACGATTTCTCAAAAACTACTTCACCGATCGGACTCTAATTTTTTATAATTATTTTTAATTGCAATAGGCAGGGCCTGAACGAAGGATTTGGAAAAATTTTAATTTTGACAAGAATGACAACACTTTTACGAAAAAAATCCGTCTTTCGAGGTGAACTGACTTTCGTTTTTATGTTGTAACTTTTTTTTTATTACCGAAATAAAAAACCCTTCGTTCAGGCCCTGCCTATTGTAATGACAAATAAGTATATTAAATTAGAGGCCGATCGGTGAAGTAGTTTTTGAGAAATCGTGGTCACCGCAACCGTATGTTTTAAAAAACACAGTTTCGAGATAACCGCGTTTAAAGTTTCAAGCTCTTTACTAATCATACATAGTAGCGCTCCAGATAAACGCTTATAATTTTTTAACGTGTGCTCCGATTCTTATGTACTTTTGAGGAAATATTCTTAAAATGATGTACATTAAGAAAATGCAATAAAAAAAAATCGATTTTTTTCACCAACCCAAGTAGGCATAACCCCTTAAGCAAAATGATGCATAACTTACCAGTCCCTCAACAATTTCCAGCATGCGTTGTTTGGCGGCTTCTATACATTCTATGGGACCTTTCAAGATGACACGGTCGCTGTCAACGCCAACTCTTGGAAATGAAATCTGCACGCCTCCATATTCCTCGGCAATTCGTTGCAGGACTCCGCCCCTGCGTGCTACAAAGTGCCTGTGATACTGTGGATCGATCCTGATTTCACCCTCGGGATTGTTGTCCTGTATAAAGAGACGGAATTAGTTAATGAGCTCATCGTTCAAGGTGTTTAAACGAAGTACTGATGGTTGCATTACAAATGCATGAATGTTGCGTTCTAATTCGGCCTTAGCCTTTTCCACGGCGTCCTTTCTGCCCATTATTGTTATTACTTCCTTATCAGGGTCTTCCTCTCTTGGGAAACTGATACGTGCCCCGGTTGATTCCCTTATCTGTGGAGAGAAATAATAAGTCCCACTTTACAGGGAGATTGTTAAGCGAATATAATGAATAACTTGAAGTACCTTCTTAATATTGGCACCGTTCTTTCCTATTAAGAATTTGTGATGTTGAACTTTGGCACGAACTTTAGCCTCGATTTCTTCTGTACCAATGTTGGCCTGATACCAAGAGCTTAAGTTATTTTAAACGCGCCAAGCAGCAAGGACAGGTATTCGATATTGTCGCAACGTTTACGTACCAATTCAGTTTCCTTTTTCTGAATCATCTCCTTCGCCTTCTCCACGTTCTCTTTATTTTTTCCACTGATGGTTATGACATTGCTTGTCTCCCCTTCTGCAGGCAAATCGATCGTTGTTTCGGTCTCCTCGCGGATCTGAACAAAAATTCACAGCTGTTATAATGAGTTACGTAATATTTTGTTCGTTATCACAATGTCTATGTACCTTGCGAATATTCGCACCACCTTTTCCAATGACAAATTTATGGAATTGCTTGAAAACGGGGACCTGTACTTCGTAATTATTCTCATTCAATTCTTTCACGAATTTCATTAAATATTTATGGCACTTATCGACGTCTTCTTTCGGTCCCCTAATTTTCACAATATCACCATTTTCACCTAAAATCGAATGATTTCATACATTAACTAGTTATTTTTTTATTCCTATGTATACTTCAAAAGTGTTTGAACCATCAGAGATAACACGCATGAAGTTGTTTTCTTGATAGCATTGACACATCGTTGATAGTAATGATTAACTATATTAAGCTCTTATCTGTCACACATAAGACACGCTATTATATCACATGCCTTGTCCTGGTATAGTAATTTGCACTTGATTAAACTTGACCCTAAGTTCTTTGATATTGTCGCCTTTATTTCCGATAATTTGACGATGAAAACGGTGATCGATTATCACATCTTTCTCTTTTTCATTTTCTAATTTCTTAACCATCTCTTCGAGCTCCTAAATAAAAAGTAAACGAATTATTTAGTTACAAATTGTATTCCTCACTCATATAGCACAGCTGATAAATTACGTCAACATACCTTTCGTGCTTTTGTCACACCCGCAATATTTCCTTCAATACGAATAATGTTACTACCATCATTCTCCGAAATATTAATCACCACACCGGTCTCTTCCTTAACACGGTTTACTAGAGAAAATTACACATTTATATTATATAATTTCCTTGTCGTATACAGATAACAAAGGTTTTCTCAGTAGTATGAATTGACGATTACCATTACATCCACCCTTCCCAATGATGTGCTTGTAATATCTCGGATCTACATTCAATTCGGCGTGCGTGAGTTTGTTTATCAGGTCAGTCGCTATCACTTGAAGTTCGTTTTGAGCCTTCTCTACCTCTTCGGGTGGACCTTCTATTTTAATCTTATCTTCCTTTCCGGTAAACTCGACATTCACTTTTGGCAGTTCTTGCAAAATCTTTTTTATATTTACGCCTTTACGTCCGATTATGTACTTATGTATCCATGCAGGTGCCTCTACAACAGCTGTACGAATGCTATTTGCTTTCTCGTACACTTTATCTAGCGCTGCAAACATTAAAACATATTATGCGTAAATAATGACGAGCGCACGGTTAATCAAGGAAACATCAGCGAGGTGATTAACATTAAATTTCTTCTAGTCATCGCTTATTACCTTGTCCAAGCTTTTCTTGAGGACCTCGAAGTGTTATCGTTCCCGTTGGAGAGTCTGATGCAGGCATTTCGACACTCACACCGGTCAATTGAAGGATTTCAGCTATGGTACTGCCGCGTGGACCAATCACGTATCTATGCTGAGATTTTGGAACTTCGACTGATACGGTCGTGCATCTCCTCTCCTAAAACGCAGAAAAATCGCAAGTTACGGTTATTGGCCCTACGTATAGATACACCCACAGCTCAAAATACTAATTCCTTTTTTTTTTTTTTTTTTTTTGTGACGGAGGGGAAATCTTCTGTAAGACACCCCCGCACTTCCAAGGGAAAGTGCAGGGGTAGTGCCGGATTTTTACCGACTAAAACCCCGCCGATGCCACTTCCCTAGACCGATTTCTGATGGGCTTCGGGTTCTCCTAAGAATTTCACCGAAACCCATCCGGCGCCACGAGTCGAACTCGCACATTCAAAGGACAGAACACCCGGGGTATGCAACACACAAAATACTAATTCCTAGAACGTACCATGTCTTTGTAAATAGACTCGATCCTTTGTTTGGCCATTAGTACACCTTCTTTTTCGCCGGCTATAGTTATTTCGTCTTTTTGCACTGACGCCGGTGGAATATTGATGCGCGCACCGGTCGCTGCCATCATTAGATTTAAGTTTTCGTTATGTGCACCATATATGAAGGGATGATAGATTTTTGGCACAATTATTCTTTCGAGAGCCTTCCTAGACTACGAAATTCGGATTTATGTTAATGCGAACAATTTTTAAAAGCGTCGCAGTGTGTTAAGAGTTGGTTGATATGAAAATGGAGGAAATACCTGCTCGTCTGATATGACTTTGATTTCATGCTCAGCCTTCTCGATTCCCTCTTTCGTTCCCGTTATCGTAACTATGTCCGACTGATCCTGCACGCCTGGGAAGTTTATCTTTGTTGCGGTCGTCTTCTCCAGTTCCTTGAGTCTCTGTCCTTGCTTGCCAAGGACCCAGCGATGGTGTTCCTTAGGAATGCTAATTTGCTTACTCACCTACGTTTCAGAAGTAAAGATTATAATTCACGAAGACACCACTTTTACTCGAATTTCTTTGCCAGATATATCTGGTACGAAACTGCACCTGAGTCTGAAATGTTGTTAAGATACGACGTTTGGCTTCCAACACCTCGTTTTGTTTACCGGTTATCAGGAATGTAAGAGACTGATCTTTTGATGACGCTATTTCAATTATAGTTCTAGTCTCTTTCATTATTTGTTGACAAGTGCGTATTGACTCGCGTTCTCCGAATTTGTCGCTTTGATCGAATTTTCGTTCTTCCCCGGGTACTCGGAACATCTGCAGGTAAGAAGTGAAATATAAAATTCAATTAAAAAAAAATAAATAAATAATTTCAAGTGACTTGCCAAACATAAGTTATGTCATTTATCGCGTATACACGATAAAGTAGTAGTATCGAGTGTATAGAGTATTGTGTGTTCAAGTACCTGGGTGATAGTGATGCGCCCGAGTTGTAAATTATTATTTAAGGAAGATATGTTTAATCTTCCTGAGTTTAAGCTCGCCGACTCCGGAAGGACAGGGAATGTCTCATCGTAAGTTGGCGGCTCGTAGGCCGTTCCCTCTTCCATTACTGATTGTTGCTATTTCTTCGGGATGTCCTAAAACGTGCCAAGTCCTTACAGTAGCACTGCAACGTAATTATAAAAAAATTAAGAGTTAAAAAGTATTTTGCCTATCGTGACATTTTAATTTTCAAGTTGCACTTCTGTCAAATTACAGATGCACAATATTTTATTACCAAAAAATGTACAAATAGTAATTACATAAACTAGCGTAAAGGACAGAACTGCATCGTGTCACAGACGTATTAATAAAAATGGGGAAATGCCATTTGAACGATAAATCACAATACAACCCCAACATTGTGCTATAAACATTTTTCTAATAAACCCTACACCTGTACCTTAGCATCCCATGCCACGAAATCCGTCATAAAACATGAAACGTCGTGCATAAAATCCGGACATTTTTCATTGCAAATAAACAAACAGTTGAATTACCCCAAAAGACGGTCCTTAAGTCCCTTTAAAAACGATCTTTCTCCCCGCAATACGCGTCGCGAGACGTTAGAGCGAATACTTTTTTTTCGTTTCTCCAGCTTGACCCGCATCCCACCGCGAAGCGGAATTCGTCAATGGCCTGGCGCATTACATATTCGAGGCGATCTAAATATCGCGCGAGCGTTAACAGGAAACAACAAAACTCAATCGAGTTAAATGCCAGCATGTCAATGACCAGTGTTTGAGGCAGTGACCACCATATGGAATGGAGTATTCATTTGACACGTCACGAGATCGCTAACCTCTTCCTGAAGGAACGTCGCGCATCGTGGCGTTGGCAGATGATGCGACGACGTTATATATAGAAGTAACGCGACTGAGACGAAATGTCCGAGAACGGGAAGGCGCTCGATAGACGCCGTGGGAAACAAAACGTCGACGGACCCTCTCATCCACGCCGTCAGAAACCAGACACGAGAACGGCACACGGTAGCGGATTCACAAAAGGGGAGAATACTTACTCTACCGTAATATAGAAGTCCGGCCAAGTAACAAACGCGTATTACGTAGCCAGTTTACTAAATGGTCTGCCTGAAACAATAGGAATGTTCACATGTATTAAGCACCGATGCCCACTGAAACTAATTTGATTATCGTATAGCGAATTATTTTCTCCCTTGTCTGCGGCGGAGCGGAGAATCGCACACGACTTTCCTTACCGGTAACGCAAAGTGAAATGAGATGATTTCTAGCTGGCCGAAAAAAGTTACTGCAGCATAGGGATATCGAAGTGCATACGCCACGAAGTCGAAGACTCGAAGGCGTTGGAGTTGGTGGGGGTGACGGATGCTAGCTAAGCTAGTGGGAACTTGAATGAACCTGTTTGGATGGTCGGACGATAAATGGTGGCGCGAACAGGAAATTTGTCAATGGGCAAAATTTGGTGAAAAAAAATTGTCAGAGTTCAATTCGGTTGTTAGTGACGGGATGGTGAGTATAGTAGTTAAGACGTTGACTGCCGTAGTGGTCATCGGTGACAAAAAGTAGCATGAAAAATTCAAAAAATAGCCAATCGGTAGCATTTATAATTTTGGAAATGCAATTAATATTAATATTAATATTAATATTAATATTATAAAAAACAAAAATTGCAATTAATATTAAATAGTGATTCAATCCTTTGGTTTCTGATACCTTCGCATTATTTTCATTTTGGGTAATTTAATCATATTCTATAGTACTTCATCATGTTACGGTTTTAATATAATAAAATACGCACGACAGTCGAAGGTCTTACGAAAAATGCAAAAAATACCCAATCGGTAGCATTTATAATTTTGCAAATTAAATTAAGTTTAATAGTGATTCAATTCTTTGGTCCCCGATACCTTCGCATTATTTTCATTTTGCACAATTCAATCATATTCTGTAGTACTTGGTCACATTGCGGTTTTAATATAGTCAAACACGCACGGCAATCAAAGGTCTGACGAAAAATGTAAAAAATACCCAATCGGCAGCATTTATAATTTTGCAAATGCAATTAATATTAAATAGTGATTCAATTCTTTGGTTTCTGATACCTTCGCATTATTTTAATTTGGATAATTCAATCGTATTCTGTAGTACTGCATCACGTTGCGGTTTTAATATAGTAAAACACGCATGGCAGTTGAAGGCCTTACAAAAAATGCAAAAAATACCTAATCAGTAGCATTTATAATTTTGCAAATGAAATTAATATTAAATAGTCATTCAATTCTATGATCTCTGATACCTTCGCATTATTTTCATTTTGCACAATTTAATCATATTCTGTAGTACATTATGTTAAGGTTTTAATATAGTAAAATACGCATGGTAGTCAAAGTATTAATATTAATTAATGATTCAATTCTATGATTTCCGATACCTACGCATTATTTTAATTTTGCACAATTTAATCATATTCTGTAGTACTTCATCATATTACGGTTTTAATATAGTAAAATACGCCCGGCAGTCAAAGTGTTAATATTAAATAATGATTAAATTCTATGATCTCCGATATCTTCGCATTAATTCCATTTTGCACAATTCAATCACATTCTGTAGTATTTCATCATGTTACAGTTTTAATATAGTAAAACACGCATGGCAGTCAAACTGTTAATATTAAATAATGATTCAATTCTATGATCTCCGATACCTTCGCATTATTTTCATTTTGCACAATACAATCATATTCTCTAGTACTTCATCATGTTACGGTTTTAATATAGTAAAATACGCACGGCAGTCAATGTGTTAACACTTGTCGGTCGGTATTAGAGAAAATAATTGTATGCAAACGATGCAAGTTACAATGCTGTTTTATTATAAATGCGTAAGAATATGATTACAATACGTTTATAGGTGAACAAAAGCTCTACTGATTAACTATATGCACCTACAAAATTGTTACAGGCCTTAACGACTGGATGAAAATACAAACTAGCAGATATGATCGTCGGAAAATATCGAGAGGAATTAATCGAGAACGCTATGAACTAGTTATATTTTGAGTGAACAAGAGTTCTACTGATTAAGTATATTCATCTACAAAATTGTTGCAGCCTTTAGCAATTGGATGAAAATGTGAACTAGCAGATATGCTCGTCGGAAAATATCGAGAGGAATTAATCGAGAACGCTATGAACTAGTTATATTATAATTGAACAAGAATTCTACTGATTAAGTATATTCATCTACAAAATTGTTGCAGGTTTTAGCGGCTGGATGAAAATGTGAACTAGTAGATATGGTCGGAAAATATCGAGAGGAATTAATCGAGAATGCTATGAACTAGTTATATTACGAGTGAACAAGAATTCTACTGATTAAGTATAATCATCTACAAAATTGTTGCAGGCTTTAACGACTAGATGAAAAAGTGAACTAGCAGATATGGTCAGAAAATATCGAGAGGAATTAATCGAGAACGCTATGAACTAGTTATATTTTGAGTGAACAAGAGTTCTACTGATTAAGTATATTCATCTACAAAATTATTATAGGCTCTAGTGGCTGGATGAAAATACAAACTAGCAGATATGATCGTCGGAAAATATCGAGAGGAATTAATCGAGAACGCTATGAACTAGTTATATTATAAGTGAACAAGAATTCTACTGATTAAGTATATATCGAGCGAATTACAAAATTGTTATATTTTTGAACAAGGTTCTACTTAAGTATATTCATCTACAAAATTGTTATAGGCTTTAGCGACTGAATGAAAATGTCAACTAGCAAATATGATGGTCGGAAAATATCGAGAGGAATTAATCGAGAACGCTATGAACTAGTTATATTTTGAGTGAACAAGAGTTCTACTGATTAAGTATATTCATCTACAAAATTGCCACAAACTCTAGCAACTGGATGAAAATGTAAACTAGCAGAAATGATCGTCGGAAAATATCGAGAGGAATTAATCGAGAATGCTATGAACTAGTTATATTTTAAGTGAACAAGAGTTCTACTGATTAAGTATATTCATCTACAAAATTGTTACAGGCTTTAACGACTAGATGAAAAAGTGAACTAGCAGATATGGTCAGAAAATATCGAGAGGAATTAATCGAGAACGCTATGAACTAGTTATAAAATGTCCCGTATTGTTGCACTGATCCTATTGGCGCAGAATCGGTGCCATAAAAATCCACTCCGCTGGCCTCCTTTTCATTACGTAAATTAGAAATGCCATGTGTTCGCATGTTACATATTTTCCAATTTTAAATTGCCTACTCGTAACAGAATTGCCACGATGCGGGTGTGTGGATTTATCAATCGGTCGTACGAAATTTCGCACCGATGCTCGAAATATTGCGTATTCTTCAGTGCAATAAAATAACATAGTTAAGAAATTGAATGACGATACACATCGGTCGATGTATATTTTCCTCAAAACGATGGAATCCTCCGATTCTTTCGACGCATTCCCAGTTTGCAATGCCGAAAAGAAATCTGTGCATTAAATGCCGTGCCATATGTACGTGTAAGGTATCGTCGCCGAACAGATTTCACATTTGATATGCATTATTACATAACTAGATAAGGCGAAGGTTAAGCATAGGTCATCTTTCAAATAAGCCAAGATTGTTTTCGTTTAGTGATTTTGGGTGACACACTGACAAATATGCCAGAAAACATTAATCGAACTGGACCCTTCGTTGGTGCCATAGACGAGGGTACGAGCAGTGCTAGATTCTTAGTAAGTAATTCTGCTTTAAACTCGATTCCTTTTCATCGTTTCCCCCGTTATTAGGTTTCATTATCAAAATTCTAATTGCAACTATAGATCTGGCTGTGTGTTGGTTTCATGATACGCCCGACATACCAAAGGTCCCCCGATTATCTGAAAAGTTAAATACTTCGTTGCATCGACCGAAGTATCGGTTTTTCGGGTCTGGTCATGTTTGTCCTTATTGTTTTCTGTCCTATTGCATGACAAGTGAGAATACCTCAAAGAACTGACACATGACCTCTGACCTTTCAATACAAGTCTCCCTTATGTGCCAATCACGCTTACATAATTTAACATGCTAGACTGTATTTATCGTTACAATAATTCACCTTTTATATTGTTCTTAGTCAATGGTTGTATATTACTGCAACAAGGCGCACATTTCATGTTTGGTTTCCTGTGTATCCACATGCGCACAATATCACGCATGAAAGTTAACCTGTAGTTCTCAACGACAATGTTTTCCTTTTAGATATTTGATGTATTACGTAGAAAGGTTGTAGCTTCGCATCAAATAGAGATAAAGCAAAAGTATCCGCAAGAAGGATGGGTAGAGCAGGATCCAAAAGAAATTTTGCAGGCTGTTCTGGAATGCATAAAAAAGACAATCGAGAAATTCAAGAACCTGGGTATGAGCGAGTCGGATATCAAAGCTATTGGTATCACGAATCAGCGGGAGACTACTTTAGTATGGGACAAAGAAACTGGGGAGCCATTACATAACGCACTTGGTATATAATTCATATTTAGATATCGTCTGCATATTTTTCATCCTATAGTATGTATTCTTTATTGTAGTATGGCTTGACATGAGAACGACAACAACGTTAGAGGATGTACTTGACAGCGTACCTAACAAGACAAGAAACAAAAATTACTTGAAGCCACTTTGCGGACTTCCTATGTCTCCATATTTTAGTGCGTTGAAGATACGTTGGTTGATCGATAATGTACCACGTGTAAAACAAGCTGTAGACGCACATAGATGTGCGTTTGGTACAGTTGATACTTGGTTAATTTGGGTATGCAGTCAATTTGACTTTTATTTAATTTATTTGACACATATAGATTTGTAGTTGATATCTTGGCTTTAATTCAGAATCTCACCAAAGGACAACTTCACATAACAGATGTCTCAAATGCATCACGCACAATGTTGATGAACATTGAATCCCTGAAGTGGGACCCTTTGTTATGTCGCTTTTTTGGAATCCCGCAACACATGTTACCTGAAATTAGATCGAGCGCAGAAGTATATGGTGTTGTTACAAATCCAGAAATTCTTTCTGGGATACCTATAGCAGGGGTAAGTCATTTAATATAGAACTTGATTATAGATATAAGCATTTCTGCATTACTTGGATAACGAATATCTGATTTTTCTTAATTATCTAGTGTGTCGGAGACCAACAGGGTGCACTACTTGGACAATTGTGCCTAAAACCGGGTCAAGCAAAGGCTACTTACGGCACAGGATGTTTTTTGCTTTACAATACTGGAAACGTGGTATGTATATCGAATATTGGTCAGTTTAGCAATTTGTGATTGAACGCTTGAATGAATTTTCAGAAAGTCGACTCGACGCAAGGTTTAATTACGACGATTGCTTACAAAATCGGCCGATCACCTGCGACATATGCATTGGAAGGTTCAGTTGCAGTGGCTGGGGCTGCACTCTCTTGGTTGCGAGACAATATGCAATTACTCAGTAATATAACTCAGTCACAGGACATGGCAGAGCGTGTACGGTGTTCAGGAGATGTGTATTTTGTGCCTGCGTTCTCTGGATTATATGCACCTTATTGGCAACAAGACGCAAGAGGGTAAAATTCTCATTTCAATAATATTTAACATGTTGACTGCCGTATTTTGCTGTATTAGAATGGTGATGCTATGAAATGCTACAGTCTTTGATTGAATTATGCAAAATGTAAATATTGTCATCACTATTCTATTGTACATCATATTCTACATTTTTTGTACATTCTATTCTGCATTATATTCTACATTTTTTCTACATTCTATTCTACATCATATTCTGCATTTTTTCTACATTCTATTCTACATCATATTCTACATTTTTTCTACATTCTATTCTACATCATATTTTACATTTTTTCTACATTCTGTTCTACATCATATTCTACATTTTTTCTACATTCTATTCTACATCATATTCTACATTTTTTCTACATTCTATTCTACATTTTTTCTACATTCTATTCTATATCATATTCTACATTTTTTCTACATTCTATTCTACATCATATTCTACATTTTTTCTACATTCTATTCTACGTCATATTCTACATTTTTTCTACATTCTATTCGACATCATATTCTACATTTTTTCCACATTCTATTCTACATCATATTCTACATTTTTTCTACATTCTATTCTACATCATATTCTACATTTTTTCTACATCATATTCTACATTTTTTCTACATTCTATTCTACATCATATTCTACATTTTTTCTACATTCTATTCTACATCACATTCTACATTTTTTCTACATTCTGTTCTACATCATATTCTACATTTTTTCTACATTCTATTCTACATCATATTCTACATTTTTTCTACATTCTATTCTACATCATATTCTACATTTTTTCTACATTCTATTCTACATCATATTCTACATTTTTTCTACATTCTATTCTACATCATATTCGACATTTTTTCTAGATTCTATTCTACATCATGTTCTACATTTTTTTCTACATTCTATTCTACATTCTATTCTACATCATATTCTACATTTTTTCTACATTCTATTCTACATCATATTCTACATTTTTTCTACATTCTGTTCTACATCATATTCTACATCATATTCTACATTTCTTCTACATTCTATTCTACATAATATTCTACATCACTATTTTAACAATAACTGCATTTATAAAGTAATTATTGCTACCCATTGCTAATATTTTGGATCTTCTGTAAAATCTCTTGCACTATTCAGCGGTGACCATCACGGCAGTCAAAGTGTTAACATAAAAGTGTTCATATTCATAAATTTGACGATGTTTACCCTATAGTGTGATTTGCGGTATCACTGAAGATACTCAAGAATATCACATAATTCGGGCCGCTCTCGAAGCTGTTTGTTTCCAAACCAGAGATATTTTGGAAGCTATGGTAAAGGATTCCGGTACAAAGCTCACGACTCTTCAAGTCGACGGTGGAATGACTGTGAACAATTTACTCATGCAACTACAAGCTGACCTGACCGGTATTACCGTTGGTACGTGCAGATTCTCTAATCCTGATACATGTGGGATCTCAAATACAGGGTCCTCTAAAATTGGCAAGGAAAAGTTACTTATGATCCTCAATTATTATCGATTAGACACAAAATTCTGGTATAACGGTCGTAAAATAGCCGCATTAGATTATGAGTTTTGACGATATTGTAGGATCTCAAATACAGGGTCCTCTAATTGGCGAAAAAAAGGTCATCTACGATCCTCAATTATTATATTGATGTATCATAGGTGACGAGTTTGTTGAATTGTGTTATTTGGTTGCTTAGAAGTCAGTTGATGATAAGACGTAAAGACTAAAAGGCGAAACGACGAAACGACGAAAGATTAGGAAATAATACCAAAGTATCTTGATTGTGTTGTTATTGTTTATAAATATTATACTCTCTAGTTTCACATTTTTAAATCCTACATGCATATATGTTTTACCAAAGTCGAAATGACAGAAATGTTTTTTTTTAATTTAGTGAGACCGAATATGGTTGAAACAACAGCCTTAGGTGCAGCTATATTAGCAGGTGTCGGAGCTGGTCTCATTGACATCAGTGATGTAGACGCTTCTCAGGTTACAAAGTTTACACCCCAAATTAGCGAAGATGGTAAATATTGGAATACTTTGGTTTAGATTATTTAGTATTTATAATTATACAATATATATGTTACAGTGAAACACCGAAATCTGGAGAATGTCGACTTTCATTGGTGAATGTCAACATTCACATAGTCGCTTGGCGTATGTCCGAAATATATGCTAAATACCCTTATTTCTGACTTACACCGGTAAATGTTGACATGTTATATTTTCTTCTCCGTAATTCAGTCGCTATAGAACTTCACAAGGGTGACATAACTTTTTCGCCTCTCTTTCTGAAAGGAATGACCAAGAATTTTAAATACACAGTACATTCTACATGAGAAAAGAAAATAATAGTAATAAAAAGTTACTTACTTATGTGATTAAAATCTTATTTATTGCAACAACTTAAACTATTATGACACTTTGAGTTGCACAAGAGGCCCTTGCTTTTGCAACTTAAACTATTATGACACTTTTTTGACTCTTCTGTTTTGCACCTCCACCAAAGCATATCTGTGATTGTCGACACACACCGGAGAGGGTCCGAATGTACAACAATGTAATGAAATATTCGATTTTTCACCGACGTATTTGGTATCTGTTGACATTCACCGGTGAAAGTCGACATTCTCCAATTTCGGTCATTCACGATAACATATATATTTATAATATAATATAATTTAATGTAATTTTTATTTAAATTTAACACTTGGCATGCGGACAACGTATTTTTACGTTTTACGTAGTGTGTCACTGGAGCGCGGGTCACGTGAAAATACGTATTTAGTTGATTCGGTGTTGTTAGTGGATATCCACCACAAATCTACTAAATACGTATAATTACATGAATGTGTGACATTATAGTGCTGGTGTTATTTGAAACGTTGCTAGAGGCAACGCTTTGCATTTTTTTCCCATAAGTTATGATTGTTGAGTTACTCTATCTTTTGCTGAGTTATTTCGTCTTCAATCGAATTCTTAGCTCCAGAACGTGTTTTATCAATTTGAAGTTTGATTTTTTATTATTGATTACAAAATTGATCAAATGAGCCGTTGTGACAAAGATAGTGATAAAGAAATATGCGCTGACAAATTATCGGACTTTTCGTATGATAGTGTGAAAAACTTTAAAAATCGCTTATTTTTATGATTTCGTGAAAATATCGCTTGTTTTTTGTTAAATAACCATACAGTATATATTTAAGTGTGAAATAAAAAAAGTTTCGTTCATAAAAACGAAGTAGTTTTTGATTTACAGCGATTTTTCTGAATAACCAAACTTCCACGCGATTCAAGAAAAAACGCCCGCTGCACACGAAATTCGGCGGCGAAGTATACCCGCATGCCAAGTGTTAATATAATTCAATATATATAAATATAAAACTATAATTATTATTATAGTTTTATTCAATATTGGAATACTCGAATACTTTGGATTAGAAGAGAATATGTCTTACATAAGTATATATAATAATGTTGCAATTTTCTTTTCCAGAGCGGGATCTCAGATATTCTAAGTGGAAAATGGCTGTGGAACGGTCTATGAAGTGGGATTGCTCTACGAGTTTGATGACTGACAATTGAGATTGTTTCATTTAGTGGTACGAGTTTTTGAGTATCATAGAGAAATTATTATAGAAGTATTAAACAATCAGTGGGGACACACTACGGATTTTCCATTAGATTAAAAGTCGAATAATCGGTTCGATCATTGATGAGAAAATGCAATTATATAATTGTATATATGTAGGAGTAAATATAGAATATTTACGTACAGGGGCTGATAGGTACTAATATCAAACATGATACTTAAAGATTGAACTGTTCTATATGTATATTTTTGAGTGCAATATTAAACATGTATATAATATATATTTACACTGTGCAAAGAAAGGACCAGCTGTTCCTATAAGGTAACACAGATGCAAATGTTTATGTATAGTGTATTACATGTTAACTTTTACAAATAATATAAAATTAAATTAACAAAGTACAATAATGCTGCTTTTTGTTCTCCAAAAATTTCTTGTAGCTCGATGTCTATTCTCTCTAAGATGAGGTGAAACAAAATAATCATTTTACCACAATTGTTTTAACAACAATCGAAGGAGTTGTTCAAAAGATGTAAACAATTTATCGTATTTGCGTAACACATATTATTTACGATAACAGGTCTTCTTCTTTGGTTCTTTCTTAACCCCGTAAGTGCGACCTGTACTTCCTCTGGGTGACTTAAAAAACTTTCGTTCACCTTGCGTAGACGTTATATCCTAAAAAGGATAATACGAAATCTATATAGCACTTTAGTATAATTTATAGCACTTCAACATAGCAATATAACATCCAATATATTAACACATTGCGGACGGGTCACGAGATTTCTCGTTTTAACGTTTATCGGTACGTTGCTAAAGTAATGAAGCCTTGCAGCAATTTTTGATAGTATAATTGTGAAGTAAATAAATGTTAAAATCTCGAAAACGTGCGAACATAGCAGTCAGTATTAAAAAAACCTTGTATGTATTGCACTCAACTTTTTAGGACGCTGAAAAATGTGCGAGTTCTGAATGAGCAAGAACGTCGTCCGCAATGTGTTAAAAATTGTATTTATACCTGATTTATCATTTCACTTAAAGGCATGGTCGAGTTACCCTCTGCTTGTGTGATATTAATCTGCGTTAAAAGTTCATTGAAACGGTCTGCCGAATTTGAAATCTGAAACGACGTATCTTTTATAGAATAAACCACAAATCGTTTTAATTTACCATATCAAGTTCTCTCATATTTCGAGCAATGTATAAATTCTTACAACTATATCGTCGAAAAGGTCGTCCTCTGAAGTTGAAGATAAATTGAACTGGAGTTTCCTTGGGGATTTCAATATGGGCTTCAATACTGGCAGGCCCTGTAATTGCAAATTATTATTATTATGAATAAAATTATCCAGTTATCATTGATTCGTACGTCTTTGACTTTATGATCATTGACAATCGGAGTTAACATGTGTTCTATTGTGTCTTCCTGGATGGTTCTTGCAGTTTCTGTAGGTTTCTGAATATTTTCTTGAGCATCCTTGTACATTTGAGTCATCATCTTCAACTCCATCTGATACTTGTTACACTTATCTTGCAACTGACGCTCAGAAGCAGTTTTCTTCTCCAATTCGTCGGATATTGTCTTTAGTTTATTCTTCAGCTCGTCGTTACTCCCCTTCGTTTCAAAAAATGTGTCTTTCAAACTATCTGTCTCCTTTCTGGCCTCGTTTAACTGTACGTTTAATTTTCTAATATCAGTCTTTGATTGAGCGATTGTTTTCTGCATTCCTGATATAGTGGCGTCAAAATCACGTTTCAGAGTGGTCACTTCATTATTATATTTTTCTTGCCAAGATATGTTCAGATTCTCCATGTCCTAAAATAAATGCAAGAGTACCTCTAAAATCTGTTACGTTCGATAGATAATTATTAAATTACTGTAGTTTACACGGATGACAGTCTCTTTCTCTGAAAGTAAACTGTCTTTTTCCTTCTGCAAAGTTCCAATCTTTATCTGCAATTCGGCCACTATTGTGTTATCATCCTTCTTTCCATTCTCTATCAACGTTTCTAACTCCTTATTTCGAAGTTCTTCACTTCTCAATTTACTTTCCGCAACAATTAAATTCTCCTGTAACTTCGCATAGTGTATGGCTTCCTCAGCCAATTTTTCCTCCAGTACATTCAGATGTTCTGTTAACTTTTCTTCCCTTATTTTCCCATCATTTTGATTCAATCGAAGTTGTTCGACCTAAGCAAACAAAAAATCAGTTGATTATGAAATTTGCATAAAATGTTATCGACAAAGTTTTTCCTTCTATTAAACTCTGTACTTCTTTTAACGTCAACTCCAATTGTTCGCTCAAGTTTTCTTTGTCCTTGATTACAGCTTCATATTTTGATGACAGTTCATTCTTCGTGGCGAGTAAGGCCTCAATTTGGTTACTGTGTTAACAAAAACGTGAATGAAGCAAATACTTTGAGTTGTCAGAGGTATGTTTACGGATACGCACTTATAAGAAAGAATTTCATTCTGAAACTTGAAGACACAGTTTTCCTTCTCATTAAGCATGTCAACGATCCTCTGCTTTTCTTGTTCCTGCTTCTCCAACACTACTTTCAAGTTTTCCTTCTCGATCATCATCGCCTCCTGTTCCTAAAATGATTCTTTGTCACCCACTGCATTCCTAAATTCAATCGTCAGTACTTATAATCCTAGTTAGGTACTTTTATTAAAGCCAGTTTCTCTTCCGTGTGTATATTCATCAAATAACTCTTCTCCGCCGAAAATTTCTCCTCATTACTATGCAGTTGTTTCCTCAGCCCATTATTCTCGATCGTGAATTCTTGCACTCTTTTGCCACAACCAGGAAGTAGGAAAAGTATTAACTTGCTGTCATTAAATGCATGCAATAAAAACATTGGCATTCACCTCTTTTCATAAATGGTAAGTTTCCCGACTATATCGGCAACCGTCTTCTCCTGATTTACATCTACGCATTTAAAAAAATATACATGTCAATAAAACGCTTTCCGAAATTACACTAACGTTTGACTATATTTATATGAGCCGTTTATTTTGAAAGTGGCCTAACTCCATTCATCTGCAAATCGAGATAAACAACATTTACTGAGAAATAACATGAATTGGTACATGTAACCATGGTAACCGGAAAATATTGAAGAACGGAGTTAGGCCACTTTCAAAATAAACGGCTCATACAGTAAACAAAAAATTTTGAAATATAGTATCTTATGGTGATTTTCACTCTAAATGTTTAAATAAATGATAATATATATATGATAATATGAGCCGTTTATTTTGAAAGTGGCCTAACTCCATTTATCTTCAAATCGAGATAAATAACATTTACTGAGAAATAACATGAATTTGTACATGTAACCATGGTAACCGGAAAATATTGAAGAACGGAGTTAGGCCACTTTCAAAATAAACGGCTCATACAGTAAACTAAAAAACTTTGAAATATGATATCTTATGGTGATTTTCACTCTAAATGTTTAAATAAATGATAATATATATATGATAATATGAGCCGTTTATTTTGACAGTGGCCTAACTCCATTTATCTTCCAATCGAGATAAATAACATTTACTGAGAAATAACATGAATTTGTACATGTAACCATGGTAACCGGAAAATATTGAAGAACGGAGTTAGGCCACTTTCAAAATAAACGGCTCATACAGTAAACTAAAAAATTTTGAAATATGGTATCTTATGGTGATTTTCACTCTAAATGTTTAAATAAATGATAATATATATATGATAATATGAGCCGTTTATTTTGACAGTGGCCTAACTCCATTTATCTTCAAATCGAGATAAATAACATTTACTGCGAAATAACATGAATTTGTACATGTAACCATGGTAACCGGAAAATATTGAAGAACGGAGTTAGGCCACTTCAAAATAAACGACTTATACAGTAAACTAAAAAACTTTGAAATATGGTATCTTATGGTGATTTTCACTCTAAATGTTTAAATAAATGATAATATATATATGATAATATGAGCCGTTTATTTTGACAGTGGCCTAACTCCATTCATCTTCAAATCGAGATAAACAACATTTACTGAGAAATAACATGAATTTGTACATGTAACCATGGTAACCGGAAAATATTGAAGAACGGAGTTAGGCCACTTCAAAATAAACGGCTCATATATACATTTCTTCTTTGCTTCGGCCAATTGTTGCTGTAATTTTTCCAAAGCTGACGCCTGCCCATTAATTACTTCGTTATACAATTTCGATAAGTTCGCCCGATGTTGCTGAAATGCGATAAGACTTTCCGAGATGTAGTTGCAATAATTCGTGATCGTGTCAATAGACTCCCATGTAGCATCCAATCTGCGAAGAAGAAAAATAACTGGAATTGTTGAATGGATAGTTTATGTTTAATTGTACTGTATTCTTTCACTTTTCTGTTATCTCGTCTCTGATGTTCAACTCGGTGTCTAGTGACTTTGAAAGTGACGTTACACGTTCCTCGGCATTCTGGTACTTTTTCTGCAGAGCTTCATTCTTGTGCATCTCTTCTTTGTACTTCATCTGTAATTCTGGCGTAATCCCACTCTCGCGACTGAGCTGTAGGGAAGAAGCAGCAGAAAAAACAGCAAAAAAAAACAGAATTGGAAGAAGCGTTGTATGATATGTTTCGACATTGTGTAGCGATGTTTGCATACAGATGGTCCAGGGGTCGGTGGAATTTTCGCTCTTGTGCTTTTCGACCATTGTGTTATCATGGCGTCAATGAATCTACCGTTTGGTTGCGGAGTCTTGCGAATTTTCGACGGACTCGCATCGGTGCTTGTTGACTGACTCCTTCGTTTGAGTTCTTCGTCCTGCATTCTTGATGTCTTGAACAAATAATGTGTAACGATTGATGCTTTCGATCAAAGTTTCCGTAGACACTTACCCCGACTTAAATTATTCGCTGGAGGAAGTCGGTTGTTGCGTTATTCAAATGTTTTAATTTGCTTTGATGTAATTTCTTCGTTCGGTAGCTAGAGATAGCGCAAAATGTAAGAGTTAGGCACGTGTACTGAAGCTAAAACCAAAATGGTTCCACTTCCATGCTATATTATGTAAACTTTGACTAATGCTGAAGTGGTATGAGAAGAGTTTTGAAAAGTACTACGTGATAAGATGGAATAACCGTAGTTGTGGTAATTCAAATATAGGCACGGTTCTGGACTTTTAAGTGCTATTCATAGCGCGGGTTTGGAGAATTAAGAGAGAGTACATAGGGAATAATGAGGAAGAATGACGAACGTGTGGTTGGATTACGTGCCGAAGACAAGGAAAATTTGATCACGTTTGCGTCGTCAATCCTGAAACTCATTCTTTCGCCTGTAGGAGACCTGCCGATGATCACGTATATACTAATTGAGACAAGTTGTAAGAATTAGAATAGATGACCTTCCTTTATTTGCAGCATAAATTTTCTTCAGGTATATCTACCAAATTCTGTTGTTGTTTTAATAATTTGGTGTCGGCCATTAATTATATTCGGATTTAATTTTTGTCGTAAGGACATAGGGTTATGTCGTAGTTGCTGTACATTTACTACTTCGTGATGGAACACTGAATTCTCTACAGAAATTTATTTTCCCCTGAAGAAAACTGCGATTACAATCTGCCTGATGATCTTCACTTTACAAACGGAGCTAAGATTAGCCATACCTCAATTCCTAATTCTTTAATAAGCATCATCATTTCCAATTTCGTGCAAGCATCAGCATAAATCAGTTAACTCTTTCAAATTCTGCATTTATTAGATCACCCGCAAGTGGCATTCGTGCATAGGAAGTTCGATCGTCGGTCAAATAACTATGGCAAACTGTCGAAAATTTCAGGACTTCTGCGTGGAGTTATGATGAGAAAAAGAGAATTTTGCAATAATCTTTCAAATTTTGCATTCATTAGATCATTCACATGTGGCATTCGTGAATACGAGGTTCGATCGTCGGTCAAATAACTACGCCAAACATCTGGCTGTCAAATATCTCAGGACTTCTACGTGGAATTATGAAGAGAAAAAGAGAATTTCGCAGTATCTTTCAAATTCTGCATTTATTAAATTACCCACAAGTGCTATTCGTGAATACGAAGTTCGATCGTCGGTCAAATAACTACAGCAAACATCTGACTGTCGAACATTTAAGGACTTCTGCGTGGAGTTATGATGAGAAAAAGAGAATTTCGCATATCTTTCAAATTCTGCATTTATTAAATCACCCATAAGTGGCATTCGTGAATACGAAGTTTGATCATCGGTCAAATAACTACGCCAAATATCTGATCGTCACAAGTCTTATGGACAATGAAACTGTCGAACGTATTAGGACTTCTGCGTGGAGTTATGAGGAGAAAAAGAGAATTTCGCAGTATCTTTCAAATTCTGCATTTATTAAATCACCCACAAGTTGCATTCGTGAATACGAAGTTCGATCATCGGTCAAATAACTACGCCAAACATTTGATCGTCACAAGTTTCACGGACGATGAAACTGTCGAACATCTCAGGACTTTTCCGTGGAGTTCTGATGAGAAAAAGAGAATTTCGCATATCTTTCAAATTCTGCATTTATCAGATCACCGACAAGTGCTATTCGTGAATACGAAGTTCGATCGTCGATCAAATAACTACAGCAAACATCTGACTGTCGAATATCTCAGGACTTCTACGTGGAATTATGAAGAGAAAAAGAGAATTTCGCAGTATCTTTCAAATTCTGCATTTATTAAATTACCCACAAGTGCTATTCGTGAATACGAAGTTCGATCGTCGGTCAAATAAATACAGCAAACATCTGACTGTCGAACATTTAAGGACTTCTGCGTGGAGTTATGATGAGAAAAAGAGAATTTCGCATATCTTTCAAATACTGCATTTATTAAATCACCCATAAGTGGCATTCGTGAATACGAAGTGTGATCGTCGGTCAAATAACTACGCCAAACATCTGACCGTCACAAGTCTTATGGACGAAGAAACTGTCGAACATGTCAGGACTTTTGCGTGGAAGTATGACGAGAAAAAGAGAATTTTGCAGTAGTTTTCAAATTTTGCATTTATTTTAGATCACCCACAAGTAGCATTCGTGAATACGAAGTTCGATCATCGGTCAAATAACTACGCCAAACATTTGATCGTCACAAGTTTCACGGACGATGAAACTGTCGAACATCTCAGGACTTTTCCGTGGAGTTCTGATGAGAAAAAGAGACTTTCGCATATCTTTCAAATTCTGCATTTATCAGATCACCCACAAGTGCTATTCGTGAATACGAAGTTCGATCGTCGGTCAAATAACTACGCCAAACATCTGACTGTCGAATATCTCAGGACTCCTACGTGGAATTATGAAGAGAAAAAGAGAATTTCGTAGTATCTTTCAAATTGTACATTTATTAAATCACCCATAAGTGGCATTCATGAATACGAAGTTTGATCATCGGTCAAATAACTACGCCAAACATTTGACCGTCCCAAGTTTCACGGACGATGAAACTATTGAACATCTCAGGGCTTCTGCGTAGAGTTCTGACGAGAAAAAGAAAATTTCGCAGTATCTTTCAAATTTTACATATATTTTAGATGGCCCACAAATTGCATTCGTGAATACGAAATCTGAAGCATCGTTCGATCATCGGTCCAAGAATTACACCAAACATTTGACCGTCGCAAGTATTATGAACAACGAAGCTGTCGAACATCTCAGGACCTCTGCGTGGAGTTCTGATGAGAAAAACAGAATTCCGCAATAATCTTTCAAATTCTGCATTTATTAGATCACCCACAAGTGGCATTCGTGAATACGAAGTTCGATCGTGGCCAAACAACTACGCCAAACATTTGACCGTCGCAAGTATTATGAACAACGAAGCTGTCGAACATCTCAGGACTTCTGCGTGGAGTTATGATGAGAAAAAGAAACTTTCGCAGTACCTTTAAAATTTTGTATTTATTTTAGATCACCCACAGGTGGCATTCGTGAATACGAAGTTCGATCGTGGCCAAATAACTACGCCTAACATTTGACCGTCACAAGTCCTACGGACGATGAAACTATCGAACATCTCAGGACTTCTGCGTAGAGTTCCAACGAGAAAAAGAGAATTTCTCCGTACCCAGCGCGTGGCTTTTCGACATTTTCGAAGCGCGGGTTACAAATCAATGGGATGCCCCGGCGCATGTGAGATGACGTCCTTTCGGATCGGAATCGCTCCGCCTTCTTCATCCCTTCCCGTTCCCGTTCATATTCACCCGCGTCCCCGTCTCGTGCTCACGTTTCTCGTTTCCCAGTCCCTACTCCTCGCATCCAAAACGATGAGAGTGTCAGTCGCGATTTAAAAAAACATTGGCGCGTACGTGCCGTCAGACAATAGCGCTGAAACGTGCACGGGACACGGACTCTTACTCGTATTGTGCGAAATTTTTCATCCTGAGAGCGGAGGCTGACCAACAAGGAGACATGAGAGACCACGAGGCACCTGCCTCTCAGAGGAGACCCACGAAGCTTCGGAATCTCATCTGCAAGACCGAGGTCTTCGATTCCTTGCATGCCAGAAATGCAGAGGTAAATGAAAGTGACAGTAAAAATGGTTAAATTAAAGATTCTGACGGAATGTGGTTCTATATATCTATTACGAAGGTGTGCAATGTTGGGTGATGCCGTGAAAAAAGTTATTAATGATAGTTACTTGCAGTACTGTTTCATTTGATGACGATACATAGGTTGAAAATACATTTTGTTGTAAATATGCAGAAACGCGATGTTTGGGTTGCTGAGACAGATTCTGACAGAATGTGGTTCTACACATATATATTTGTCGCGAAGGTGTGCAATGTTCGTGGGTGATGCCGTGAAAAAAGTTATTAATGATAGTCATTTGCAGTATTGTTTCATTCGGTGGCGATACATGGATTGAAAATACGTTTTGTTATAAATATGCAGAAATCCGATGTTTGGGATGCTGAGACACATTTTGACAGAATGTGATTCTATATATCTGTCGCGAAGGTGCGCAATGTTTGCGGGTGATGCCGTAAAAAAAGTTGTTAATGATGGTTACTTGCAGTACTATTTCATTCGGTGGCGATACATGGGTTGAAAATACATTTTGTTGTACATATGCAGAAATGCGATGTTTGGGATGCTGAGACTGATTTTAACAGAATGTGGTTCTATATATCTGTCGCGAAGGTGTGCAATGTTGGATGATGCCGTGAAAAAAGTTATTAATGATGGTTACTTGCAGTACTGTTTCATTCGGTGGCGATACATGAGTTGAAAATACATTTTGTTGTAAATATGCAGAAACGCGATGTTTGGGATGCTGAGACAGATTCTGACAGAATGTGGTTCTATATATCTGTCGCGAAGGTGTGCAATGTTCGTGGATGATGCCGTGAAAAAAGTTATTAATGATGGTTACTTGAGTTGGCGAAACATGAGTTGAAAATGCATTTTGTTGTAAATATGCAGAAACGCAATGTTGGAACGCTGAGACAGTTTAATCTAGGCATGTCTGAGGGACTGCTAATTGAGAGCGAAAGCTTGAATGAAAATCCGCTGAATGGGGTCTTTCTGAATGAATGTCCGCGGATAAAGATTTCCCTGCGTTGCGTTACAAAGTGTTACGGATATTTATCGAGGTGTATTTAATGTTTTCGTTTGTTTGTGTACACGTCAAGTCACGTAATAGTACTGTTAAGTTCTGTTTTAATATGCACGTGTAATGTCATCAGCACTGTAATTTCTATTTTTAGAACTTGTCCGTTGTTGCACCTGAAGTTCCGGGTTTCGATTAAAAAATGCCGTTTTTTCGCTATTCGCTTATTTCATCGATGTGGAAAAAAATTCCGGGCAAGGAAAACAATTGTTAACGTAGTCTCCTTGAGATTTTACACAAAACACATCCTTGGATGAAGGACCCCCGGATTATCTCATACGTTGGATCTTTAAAATACTTGATCTTTAGAAATTGTGCAATGCACGGCAGATGTGGCGTCCCCGATATAGTAAAAAAAAAAGAAAAAAATACCTTGTATCTGAAAACGGATACGGTATTCGATAATCATTTCACCACACCCACGATTTGCTGAACACTCGCGAAGGTGCTTTATGATTCCAATCTTTCGCACGATCTGTAAACCTATACCATCTTTACTTTACAATACCTCGTTTAATCACTGATAAAATTGATTATTTATACTCACATATAGTATACAACATATTACATAATTCCTAGAGTTTCATAGTTTATAACGTACACTTGCAAAGTATATCGTAATCGTATATCGGATGAAAATTCTATGTGCTTCTGTATTCTAATTCTTGTGTGCAGCAATTGGACGCTGTATAACTTTATCTAGTAACATTTACATGATAATTCTTTCCCAGAAAACGCTATGTTCGGGTCAGGTGTGCCTTGGTAGTGTTATGGCCCTGCCTAATCACGGCACCGAACCGCGAATGAAGGAAGAGGTACTCGTCCACGCTAAAGACTTTCTGGAACAATATTTTTCCTCGATTAGAAGGTACGTGCACAGAAAATTACATTTATATGGGTAATGAAAAAGTTAACCCATTGACTGCCACGCAAATTTAACGCGTCTTGCCCTGGGTGCCGCGGTTTTATTTTAACCCATTCGAGACGACGATGTTTTTCGAACACGGTCCCCACGAGCGAAATTTTTTTTTCTTTATATTGTTCATTTTTAATTTTTGGTACACAGTAAAACCGATGCCAAATTTTGTTTTCCTGTACTTTACAGATTTCATTAGTTCAAGAAAAATCTTATTTTGACGGCTAGTTTACTCAGAATAACTGATAATTGCACATTACTGTTATTGCACACACGGCGTGCAATCGGTCTCGAATGGGTTAAAGAAGACATGAAGTTTTACAAAATGTAATAATATCAAGTTACTGATATAATATTGTAATGGCATTTATAGTATTTTTATTGAAAAAAAAACTGCGGAATAACTTGTAGCTGGCAGTTTTGATACAGACGCTTACTACGAGATGTCTCGTAGTTGGCAATCAATGGGTTAAACGACTTTGGCAGATTTTCAAAAAAATTCATAACTTGCATATCTTCAGACTTAACAGTGAGGCGCATCGTTCTCGATGGGAATCCGTGCAGAAGGAAGTCTATTGCACTGGAACTTATCAGCTGACGGAAACCGAATTAGTTTTCGGTGCGAAATTGGCTTGGCGAAATGCAGCGCGTTGTATCGGTCGCATACAATGGTCAAAATTACAGGTTTTTGTTATAGATTTATAATAGCAGTGTTACGGTGCAACACCGAAATCTGGAGTATGTCGACTTTCACCGGTGAATGTGAACATTCACATAGTCGCTTGGTGTATTTCCGAAATATTTGCTAAATACCCTTATTTCTGACTTACACCGGTAAATGTTGACATTCACCATGCACTAATTGTCGACACACACCGGAGAGTGTCGGAATGTACAACAATGTAATGAAATATTCGATCTTTCACCGACGTATTTGGTATTTGTTGACATTCACCGGTGAAAGTCGACATTCTCCAATTTCGGTCATTCACGGCAACAGCAGCACTTGGCGAGCAAAAGAATACATGTATCTGAAAATAAGACATAATTCTTTATAGGTGTTTGATTGCCGTTACGTTACAACAACCAGCGGTATGTTCGAAGCTCTGTGCAATCACATCAAATACAGTACCAACAAGGGAAACATAAGGTGAATCAAATATTCAAATGTATTCGAACCAGATATACCGCCTAAAATTTCATTTAACGCTATTATTTTTTAGATCTGCGATAACTATATTCCCCCAGCGAACTGATGGGAAGCACGACTATCGTGTATGGAATCAGCAATTGATATCATACGCTGGATATAAGAACCCTGATGGTACCATCACTGGTGATCCTGCAAATGTCGAATTTACAGAGGTATGAAAATCGCAGGATATTAACACTTTAAGAACCGCTCACGAGTTTTCACGCTATCTTTAAATGTCACTAATTTTGATACATTGTATCTATTTTGTCTATTTAAACATTTACATCAATATTCAATGCATTAAACTCGATTGCCTTCACGTTTTTTTGTATTTTCATTTTTTAGTAGAAAAGTTATTATAATTATTAAAAAACATAATTTTTTTTAATAATAGCTAAAATACTTCCAATTGTGCAATTTCTGAAAGTTTCAAAAAAATTGCTTCATAAATAACAAAGTTATGATTTTTTGTACCGTACAAGTTTCATAAAAACGTACGGTCCCAGGCTTATTTCTTGCAGATTTCTTAGTTTTAACACTTTAAGGACCGCTCACGAGTTTTCTCGTGTTTTCTACACGCTGTATTTGAATGTTACTTATTTTGATACATTGTATCTATTTTGTCTATTTAAATATTTACATCAATATTCAATGCATTAAACTCGATTGCCTTCATGTTTTTTTCGTATTTTCATTTTTTAGTAGAAAAGTTATTATAATTATTAAAAAACATAATTTTTTTAACAATACATAAAATACTTCCAATTATAGAATTTCTGAAAGTTTCACAAAAATTGCTTCATAAATAACAAAGTTATGATTTTTTGTAACGTACAAGTTTCCCAAAAACATGCGATCCCAGCCGTATTTCTTACATATACCTTAGTAGTCCTTAAAGTGTTAAGGCGTACGAAGTACAATGTCAAAACGTATGCAAACGCTAAATTTTGATTGCAGTTATGTTTGAAACTTGGCTGGAAGGGTGCTCGAACAAGGTTCGATGTATTACCATTGGTTTTATCAGCAAATGGGCATGATCCCGATTACTTCGACATTCCTACCGAACTTGTACTCGAAGTACCCCTGAGTCACCCCACGTAAGTATCTATATCATATTTTGGAAATATTGATTTACGCCCACAACACGCATATCCTTTAAATATATATATATATATGATAATCGGTAGGTACGACTGGTTCGAGAAGTTGAATCTAAAATGGTTCGCGGTTCCAGCTGTATCTGGTATGGTTTTTGACTGTGGAGGCTTAGAATTTACAGCTGCACCGTTCAACGGATGGTATATGAGTACTGAAATTGGATCCAGGGATCTCTGTGACGTTCAACGATACAATCTGTTGGAGGTACACCGCAGAATTATCTTTTATCAAAGTGCATTGCGTGTTGCTGCAAACTAAACAA
This sequence comes from Cryptocheilus praepositus, assembly GCA_033815515.1. NCBI lineage: Eukaryota > Metazoa > Arthropoda > Insecta > Hymenoptera > Pompilidae > Cryptocheilus > Cryptocheilus praepositus. Next base: position 446,939 of record JAWWQZ010000093.1, read on the forward strand.
AGAACGCAAGCGACGAAAATCTTATATAAGACTTAGATAGATTAATACATCAGTACTTAAGGGGTAACATCTAGCTTAACGCCTAAAAACATAGGGTAAATTTAGGATTTTTTTAATTAGATGATATAACATATCGAAATTTGGTTTAAAAGCGTTTAATGTGCATACGTTAAGGTATAAAAAAAATTTTTTTTTTTATGTTTTTACTTCAAAATGGCGGCGCTGCAGCTTTCGAAGTAGAAGTACATTTTTGGAAATGCCCTTCGCGGCTTGCAACCGAAGTGTCGTACACTTTCGCTAAGCACAAGAAGGAACATTTTTTCTTAATCTACATTAAATTTGCTACAGAAGTACATACGTATACGGTAAAATATTAATTTTTGTAGAAATGGCGAACATGTGAAGAAAAGTTCTAATTTTCATGAAAAAAATGCGTCGAAAAAATATTTATAATAACGAAAGTTCTTTACCGATTTTAAAAATCATGTGTACTTCTCTGGAGAATGTAGTATAATAGCTACAGTAAAAATTTTAAGTGAATCGGAAAAAATTTGTTTAAATTATGCTGCAAGCGAATTTGAGAAACGTAGTTTCGAGAAAAACGCATTTAAAGTATTGAGTAACGTTATTTCAAATTATTTTACTAGTTTTGCCATATTTACGATTATTCTGCAATGCCTGCACCATATTATAAGTGTCCTTCTACATTAAGGGCCGCTTGGGATTTTTCGAGTCAGTTAAATTGAGTAAAAACTAGAGTTAGTTCGTATTTTCAGTTTTTGTACAGTTAATAAACAGTTCTTTCAAGCCTACTTTAAAAAATATTTTCGCCTATAAGACAAATTGCACCTTATTTTTAAGACTGTAAAGTATAATTTATAACAAAAAAAATGTTCGATCTTTTGAAAATTTAAGGTAGATGTTACCCCTTAAATACTATTATATTCTACATAACTATACGCAGACTATAGCTACTCATATGGGTCTGGATACACGAACCTCTACATCATTATGGAAGGATAAAGCGATGATAGAAGCAAATGTAGCTGTTCTACATAGTTTCCAGGTAATAATAAACCCGTTATTCTAATCGTCGCTTTTGTTGAACAGATCAAACTCTATCCCATTTTCAGATGAAGAACGTAACGATCGTAGATCATCATACCGCCTCCGAATCATTCATGAAGCATTATGAAAACGAAATGCGTCTGAGGAATGGATGTCCTGCTGATTGGCTTTGGATCGTTCCACCTATTTCCGGTTCCGCCACACCGGTATTCGATGTTTCATCAAGCGCAAAAGAATGATGATCCAAAATATTTGCAATGGGTAGCAATTGTTATTTTATATCAGTTATTGTTAGAAAGTGACCGTCTTCTACGATTTCTCAGGTATTCTGGGATTTTCATCCATACTCGATGTTTAACACTAAACGTACCGATACTTTACATCTACCTATTCTTATCATGAGCAATAATTTGACCGCTTATGAAAAAAAACGTTGATTTTCACAAAGAAATTCCTAACTTATTAAAGCAAGAAATTGAATAATCAGATGATATAAGAATTTACAGAAAATCAAATGAACGGTAGAAATAACAATGAATGTACGATGTTGAAGTAAATTTTGAAAGGGGTCGTTTGACCCCGGTTGCTACGTTTAGTGTTAAGAATATTACGGCCAGTAAGATTATCATCTGAATTTTTGCTCGTAGGATCCTGCGTGGAAAACACATGTTTGGAAGAAAGGACGAGACAAACGATCGATCAGCAAGAAACCAAGGAGAAAGTTTCATTTCAAACAAATCGCGAGGTAACTTAACAAAATTAACACTAGGTTTACGGGCGTTTCTTATATACCTATCTCTACGAGCACCCGTCAAATTTTATGTATTTTCATTGAAAACTCAATTTATTCAAACTAAATCTGAGTTGAACAATATAAGGCTTCACGTAAAAATAAAATATTAATAAGTCAAGATTTTTTTTCCAAATATCTTTTTGATACTGGTAAGCGAGTTCGTTCAATACGAAGTAACATCACACCAGGGCCACACAATTTGCTTTATCAGATTATTGAGACGCTATTGAGATAATGAGTTGGGGGCATCTTAGACTTTTCTTTCACTCTTATATTTACTATTGGAGGAATAATTTTACAAATAAAGCAAATATACAAGGATTGTTTACGTAATCAGCTAACCCGTCAATTTGACGGGTTTCGTAGAGATAGGTATACCACATACAAATTTCAAAATTTAGAAAGCTTAAGGAAATAATAATTGTGTTTATAAACTCTTTTAATGAAATTATGAATTTACGATGCAAAGTAGTTAACACATTGCGGACGGGTCACGAGATTTCTCGTTTTAACATTTATCGGTAAACCTAGTGTTGAAACAAACCCATGAAAGACATCAATTATCGTCTTGCATTCATTAATTTTGATTGTTAGTGATAATTACTATTGGAGGAATAATTTTACAAAAAGCAAATATATAAGTGTTTACGTAATCATAGCCGTCAATTTACAAAAAAAAAAGGTATGTATTGTACATACAAATTTTTTAGACGCTTGAAATAAAATTGTGTTTATGAACTCTTTTGGATGAAATTATGAATTTACGTCCGCAATGTGTTAAGATTATTGCTATGGTGTTTTGCGTGTTTCATTTCAAAGTTTGAAATCCGTCATATTGACGGGTCCCGTAAACCTAGTGTTAAACAACCGTAGGATCTTCAAATATTTATAGCTCATAAATAAATCACGATAACTTCGTAATGAATCGTTTCAGAGCTGTGAAATTTACATCAAAATTATTTGGAAGAGCATTGTCCCGAAGGATAAAGGCAACGGTACTATTTGCAACAGAAACAGGAACTTCACAGATGTACGCTGAAAAGCTCGGCGAACTATTGGGTCATGCATTTCATTCACAGGTGACTAGCGTTTAAAGTTTGTCACTAATATTATTTGAATGAGGCACAGTTTCTCGTCACCTCTAATCATTAATCTACTCGTGTTGCGTACAAATAATTATAGGTATTGTGCATGTCAGACTATGATGTGAGCAATATCGAGCATGAAGCTTTACTGTTGGTCATAACATCGACTTTCGGCAATGGAGACCCACCTGAGAACGGAGAGGTAAGCTGTTCTTCATATTTTCGAGGCCCCTAACCATTCTCTCACAAATAATACACGAGCCAACATTTCTGTGTTCGTAGGCATTCGCCCAAAACTTATATGCAATGAAAATGAACGAAACTTACATCAACAGTGAAAATAAAATAAGGTAATCTAAGCCGGTATTGTCCATGATAATGCCCATTCTAGCAGTGACACTCCTCATACTTCCCCATTTCAGTCTAGCGACGTCAAAGTCATTTATAAAAGCGAACAGCCAAACGGAAATAGGGAATTCCAAACGTTTAGATAGACTGGATTCCTTGCGAGGCTCAACAACAGACTCGCAAACGGAAGACACCTTTGGGCCCCTCAGCAACGTTAGGTACCCAAAAATCATAGAACTTCACTGTTCGTTAGTCCACATTGTTGGAGACAAGTGTTCTTAGCTTCTTTACCCTTGCTATGTAAAATGACCCCAACGAACAAACGTCTCTTCAACAATGGAATAGGCAATAACGGCAGTGAATTCTCAAATGAGATATTAAATAAAAGTTCTTCGTCGTTTCTGTTTCAGATTCGCTGTATTTGCGTTGGGATCGTCCGCATATCCGAATTTTTGTGCGTTTGGGCGCTACGTTGATAATTTGTTAGGAGAGTTAGGTGGGGAAAGACTTTTACGTTTGGCGCAAGGTGATGAAATGTGTGGGCAAGAGCAAACTTTTAGAAAGTGGGCAGCTGATACGTTCGCTGTCAGTATAATTAGAATTAGAATAATATCACAATTTTTTCGACCAGGTTATGCATCATTTACCGTTAATTTTTTGATTTCTGCAAGGTGGCATGTGAGACATTTTGCCTTGATGACGATGACACGTTACTGGAAGTTGCTTTGTCTCTAGGATCTGAAGCTCTATCTGCTGCAACAGTTCGGTTTGTAGAAGCTGATCCACAACCAATCGCAAGAGGTATATTTCATATCATTTAAAGATATTAAGTTCATTATTTGCTAATTCAAATTTGCAATTCTTATAATTTACAGCACTTACTAAATGTCACAACAGAAATGTTACGACCTGTAATATATTCCGGAAGACGAGTTTGAGCGGTGATGAAACAAGGTAAATCGATTAAACGTAATAATAGAATGTATTTATATAACAATTATGTTAATGTCCAGTGGAACAACCTTGTTGCTGGAACTCGAAGAAATGGCTAGCATGGAGATATCTTACAAACCCGGTGACCACTTGGGTGTCTTCGCATGCAACAGAGCCGAACTCGTTGATGGAATATTGCAACGAATACAAGCACCGTTCGACTGGAACGTTCCGATCGAATTACAAATGCAAAAACAATCGCATACTCCAAACGGTATAGTTTATTGCATATTACATTTTCACGGAAAATTTGTACAGTAAAACCTGTTTTTGTGCGGTGGATAGGGACGACATAAAAGAAATCGTACAAAAAAATATTCGAAAATTTTATAAATTCTTACATATAATAAACAATTTTGTACGATATACTACTTACATTTTTTTTGTGCGGTGGGACCGCATAAAAAAGTCGGACTTAGAAAATACATCAATGATTTATGAAATAGATGGGAGAATGCTTTCAATTAAATTAAATAATTAGAAAGAATTGTAAAAATATTTAATTCTTCATTATACACACACATGGAGAAGTTTTCAAATTGGACATTAAATTGTTTGCCGCTACTCGTCGTAATCCAAAACGCGCATCTTCTTGTGATGAATTGGTTGAAAATCGCTTTCGTCGCTTGAAGATAGGATTTCAAGTGATTCGTTTTTAGTACCATAAACTCAGTGATCAGTTTTTGTGACGACGGTCGACTGGTCAATTGCTTGTAAACGTCACGATAGTGAGACATGCATGATCTCAGCTCTTTTTGGAATTTTAAGCGTCTTTCCGCATTGGTATCTATTTTAAGAAAATACGTTTCCAATTTTTTCGAAATCTGGAACCCTGCATATATTTTATCTGCTGTAATAGATTCCGGCTCTTCTTGTCCATTTTCATATTCTATCAAACTATTGATAATGTCACTATCATCGACAGTTTGGTCCTCAATCATCTCGTCCAGGTCATTATCGTCGAAAGAATCAAAGCCTTCTCCGCCGATGTTATGTGCGAGCGCACTAATTTCAGATAATAACGTTGACGCGTTTTCGCTAACGTTTCGATTAATTACAGATTCATATATTTCGTCCACAACATGTATATGTACATTGATAGGAAACATTAAACTGGTGCTAACGCCGCTAAGATTCATATACCGCATAAAAATAAATCGCACAAAAAAAATCGCACAAAACCAATCGCATAAAAAAGGACCGCACAAAAACAGGTTTTACTGTACTGCAGTCCGCTTTGGTTCTAGTGAAAATATCTCTTGCACCATTTGTTGTATTCATTTGTACCATTTTTACCATCTTGTACCATTTCTTGTATTCAATTGTATCATTTTTAGCATCTTGTACCATTTGTTGCATTCATTTATACCATTTGTACCATCTTGTACCGTTTGTTGTATTCATTTGTACCATTTTTACCATCTTGTACCATTTGTTGTATTAATTTGTATCATTTTTACCATCTTGTACCATTTGTTGTATTCATTTGTATCATCTTTACCATCTTGTACCATTTGTTGTATTCATTTGTACCATCTCTTGTATTAATTTGTATCCATTTGTTCAGGTATCGTGAAATCATGGGTAGCGCACGACAGATATTTACCCAACTCGTTGAAGGTATTACTAACCCGATTCTTGGATATCACCACACCACCAACGCCCAATCTATTAAGATACTTCGCTTCCATAGCAACAGATCCCAAAGAACAAACGCAGCTGAATCTTCTATCCTCTGTATGTCTAAACTCTGGTTATACTACTGAATACACGTAACACCAGAATTCACATTAATTTTACGAGCAACAATTGTCATAATATAGGATCCGACGGCTTACGAAGATTGGAGGCACTGGAAATTCCCCAATCTACTGGAAGTGTTGGAAGAATTCCCGTCTGTTAAACCCTTTGCTCCGCTACTATTGCTTCACTTAACACCTTTGCAGCCACGATTCTACAGTATCTCCTCATCTCCGATTGTACATCAGGGGCAGATACAATTAACAGTGGCAGTTGTGCAATACAAAACTCAAGGTAAACTACTACTAACATTTATTATGTGCACTTTGTAGTGTATATTAACGTTTTTATATCTGTACAGGCGGTAGTGGCCCTTTGCATTATGGGGTGTGCTCGAATTACCTCCGTAACACGCAAGATGGTGAACCACTTTACGTATTTGTACGCAGGTAATGAAGGTAGTTGGCCATTTTTGTTTAACGATTACTATGTTTGAATGAAAACTCATATTTTAGTGCCCCCAACTTTTACATGCCCGTCGATACAAGTGCACCGATGATTCTGGTCGGTCCCGGAACTGGAATCGCTCCGTTCCGCGGATTTTGGCATCACAGACATGCACTGATGGAACTGCATAAATCCGAAAAGTTCGGAAAGATTTGGCTCTTCTTCGGCTGTCGCCACCGGGGGTTAGATTTATACCGACAAGAGAAACAAGAAATGCTGGAGGCAGGAGTCTTAGATAAAGTGTTCTTGGCGTTATCCCGCGAACCTGGCTTAAAAAAGGTTTGCCAAAGTTCATTACGCAATGTTCAAAACGTTGTATTTCCTTAACACTTTGACTGCCACGATGTTCACCGGTGACCGATGCAACAGATTTTACTAAGAATGCAAAAAATTCGCAATGAAGCCCATTTGCAATTTTGTAAAAGCAATGGATATTGGGATGGTACTTCAATACTTGAGCTTCTAACAACTCTGCGTTACCTTAATTTTGCACGATTTAATCATACTCTGCAATATTTTATCGCATCGCAGTTCTAACGTACCAAAATACGCGGGGACCAGCGTAAAATATTTTATTAGAAATGCAAAAAATTCGCAATGAAACCTATTTGCAATCTTGTAAAAGCAATTGATATTGGAATTGTGCTTCAATGCTTCGGCTTTTAACACCTCTACGTTATCTTCCTTTTTGCACGATTTAATCATACTCTGCAATATTTTATCGCATCGTAGTTCTAACGTAGCAACATATGCGGGGACAAGTGCAAAATATTTTACTAGAAATGCAACAAATTCGCAATGAAGTCTATTTGCAATCTTGTAAAAGCAATTGATATTGGGACGGTGTTTCAACTTTGGCTTCTAACAACTTTGCGTTACCTTAATTTTGCACGATTTAATCATACTCTGCAATATTTTATCGCATCGCAGTTCTAACGTAGCAAAATACGCGGGGACCAGCGTAAAATAATTTTACTAGAAATGCAAAAAATTCGCCATGAAGCCCATTTGCAATTTTGTAAAAGCAATTGATATTGAAATGGCGCTTCAATACTTGGTGTTCTAACAACTCTGCGTTACCTTAATTTTGCACGATTTAATCATACTCTGCAGTATTTCATCGCGTCGCAGTTCTAGCGTAGCAAAATACGCGGGGACCAGCGTAAAATAATTTTACTAGAAATGCAAAAAATTCGCAATGAAGCCCATTTGCAATTTTGTAAAAGCAATTGATATTGAAATGGCGCTTCAATACTTGGTGTTCTAACAACTCTGCGTTACCTTAATTTTGCACGATTTAATCATACTCTGCAATATTTTATCGCATCGCAGTTCTAACGTAGCAAAATACACTTGGCAGTCAACATGTTAACCGTTTGAATCCCAGCAGTTATTCAGAAAATCTTGTTGAGAAATATCAAGCAACGCGATAGTGCTTGCTTTAATTGATGTCGAAAAACGTCAAACGCGGCAACAGCGGTTGTATTTATCAAATAAGTATAATTTAAAGTAATGGAAATTGGAGACAAAATGTTTTGCTCACATAGTTCACACCAAAACAGTAACTATGAAGAATAATTATCAGTATAATTATGCGCGTATCATCAATAGCGCATCGTGATAAAACTAGTGGGATTTTTCAACATAAAATCTGAACTGCATGGGACTCAAACGATTAAGGCATATGTGAAAGACACCGTCTCATATAACGTTACCCGAATCGCGTCTTTAATTTTATTGCAGACGTATGTGCAAGAGCTGATTCAAGCAGAAGCACGTCAAATCTATGACATGCTCGTTCACCAACAAGGTCATTTCTATGTTTGCGGCGACTGTACAATGGCGGAGGACGTTTATCAGACCCTGAAGCAAATAATACAGACCCATGCACAAGTGACAGACAAGGAAGTAGAGGCATATATGCTATCATTAAGGGTGAGAAGTCGTTTACGATCGATACTGCATGTACAGAATCCTATAAACAGTTAGCAGCTATTGTCATTTCAGGACGAAAATCGGTACCACGAAGATATATTCGGCATAACATTACGGACGGCTGAAGTGCACAACCGATCACGGGAAACAGCCAGAATTAGAATGGCGGCAGAACCTTAAGCTGGTCGCGAAGAATGATCTTATCAATAGATTCAATCTGTAGATAGTTTTTGACGATGCATATCATTGTATTTGGTGCATATCTTGTTGGAATTGTATCATTACGAGCTTACGTTCCTTGGAACTGCATGCTATACCGTTTATTCGGGTCTTACAGTTAAACTTGCTGTGTCTGCAAGTGTGCTATTTGTGGCGGACTCTAGCATATTTCTATTTTTTGATGATACTGTGAAGCGTCATTCAGGGTGTCGATATTGTAATTGTAATTGTAATTGTTTCAACGTTATATTGATAAATTACCTCATATCATACAATGCGATTATATGCAATAATCAATGTAATTATTACCTACGGTAAATTTGCCACATTGTTAAGAGATATTTTTGCTTCTGTGAACGATCACCCCTCGGAACTAATACAACAAAATGCAGATGCAATAATATAAACGCCACATATTAACACGATCCGCACAAACTTTTTGTATATAATAAACAAGAGTACCCTTGAATTAGTTTGATTAAATGTTAACACTTACAGGCATAACTGTATAATTGAAAATCATATATAATCAAACTGAAGCTATGTTTTATTTACAACGGGATATGTCAGAAGTGAGACGTATATACGAAATTATAAACAATTCATTAAAAACATTTGGCCGTTCGTCTTTCTTAATACCGTTGCTGAATACCTCGAACTCACGCCAGCAATTCTTTATTTCATAGTGTGAATAATTTTGTACACAACCGTGCGGCAATAAACGGTTATTGGGAAATATATAAGCGCGACTAAACTTTACTCATCCTTTCCATAATTATTGTACTGGATTAAGTTCGGGCTGTTGCTTGTCCTCTATCGAACTCATCAATTTCTTCAACTCCGCTATCGCCCTTCCTGGATTCAAGCCCTGCGCAAAAAGTAATGAATATTTGTTGATTTAAATAAAAAATAAAAAATATTTGTTGATGAATATGACTTGAGGTTACAACTGAATTATGCGATGACCAACCTTTGGACAAGTACGAGTACAGTTCATGATGGTATGGCAACGGTACACGGAATAGTTGTCACTCAATTTCTCCAAGCGTCTTTTTGTAAAACTATCTCGTGAATCAATTATCCACCTGTATGCCTATAATTGTAATAAATAATTATAGCCACTAAATGTACTGTAATACTGCGTACCAATAAAATATTATAATTTAAAGCGTTTTACCTGCATAAGCACAGCTGGGCCTAAGTATTTGTCTCCATTCCACCAATACGATGGGCAAGAAGTACTGCAGCAAGCGCAAAGAATGCACTCGTATAGACCATCCTGCAATAAACAGAATAAATTTGCGTCCAGAACGTAATAATTACACGAAACTATATACACTACAAGCTTTTAACCCTTTCCACTCGACACGAAGATACTTTGTGTTATTACTGAGGAAAATGTATGTACAGAAAACGTTTGTTCAAATATTTGTTTCCGCAAGATTTTTCTGGGGAGTTACAAGTTAAGGCAATGAAATAGAATTAATAATCTGTGTGCTATTTAATATTTAGTAAATTCATAGTCAAGAAACTGAGAGAAGAATTCTAGCGACTAAAAGAACAACCTCCTATATATTCCTGCAATAAGCTGAATGATAAGCTGCAAGTTATTGTGTAAACGTTGTATATGCTCAGAAGAAAAAATGACACATGAAAGATCATAAACAAGTTATGCGATACGTGTTTGAATAAACCCACAATGCACATTGGTGGATGAACTATGACGCGTTCAAAAAGAATAGGCTATAAAACTTGAACTTTGTTTCAACATAAATATATCAGCAAAGTTGTATGCAAAACATGATTTGAGCAGAGTATTTGTGTGAAAACTATATCATTTTAACCCTTTGACTGCTGAATACTCCCGGTTGAATCGCTCGGAGTGGACGAGATACTTTTCCATAGTTTGAACTCTATTGATTGATTATGTAAGGCGCAACGAAGTTAGAATGGGAATTCTTCATTTACACTAAATTAAATAATGCAAGAATATTATTTGGTAAACAACGTATCTGTGGCTGATATGGTAATATATATGTGGCTGCAGTAGGTAAGAAATCAAAACGATTGGGAAGCTTATATATGCGTCCATAGTCAACACCAACAAATTTTGGCGGATGCATATATGCGTCCATAGCAGTCAAAGGGTTAAACAAAATGTTGCGCTATTCGCTACTTCGTGAACAAACATATCCAAATGCAAAGGGTTAATGCATAACATATGTTTTGCAGATTTATGCACCACTTACCAACTTTTTACGATCATTTACACTCTGCAGATACTGATTCACCCTTTGGTTGGATTTTAGATCATGGCGTTGAAGCCATGGTTCTATACTACGGTATTGTTTGTAAAAGTGGGTCATATCTGGTACTAAATCCTTCACTATATACATATGAGGTAATGGATATATCTTACTGGGTGAACCAAGATTTTTATCAATTTTGCTAAAACACAGTGTCATTTAGAAAATATATGTTGCTCTTTAGTAAAAAGATGTATTAGTTTTATATGAATTGGTTGTGATACCTGATACATGCAAGCGTGTTCACTCCGCCAATGTTCATAGCACAGGAACCGCAAATGCCTTCACGGCAGGACCGGCGAAACGTCAATGTTGGATCGATCTCATTCTTAATCTTGATTAACGCATCCAATACCATTGGACCACACCTGCATGAGATATTTGTCTTAACTCATTGCTTACGGGTCACGAGAAATCTCGTCTTTAGCAAACCGAATGTTGAGGCCGGGTGACAAGACTTGACGAGTTGAGAAATTGAACATGATAATATTGTCATTATTACAATACCAAGGTAACGAAGCCTTGCATGAGCTTATAACGGAAGATTCGCGAAATAAATGAATGTTGAAATGTCAAAACAGTACAAAACAATCGGCCATTATCATGATTACATCAGTGAGTCCGCTCCATTAGTCTATTGTATCTTATAAAAGATTTTATTATCGTGCATTTTATTATTTGAACGATGGTATTTTAACCCTTAGCGCTCCGGCACTTTTTTGCAGCGGAACGAGTGAAACGGAGTTTTATTTTAAATGAGAAGAATTACACGTGCTATAAAAAAGGTCAAAAAATGGTTTAATCGTAACAGTGCAGAGACTAATCACGTTTTAACTACAGTTATCAATTGCCAATGCCGACGATACCGCAGCATTTTAAACGCAATCATGTTAAAAACATTCGGCTCCGCAGTGGAGCCTATGGAGTGCTAAGGGTTAATTTGTGAGGAAACAGTTTTTGAATTAGTTCACAAAATGAACCCTAATTCTAAAAAAGTCAAACATGTCTCATGGAAATTAACAAAATGAAAGCCAAAGTGAATTATTGCTTGATGATTTATCTGATGTACCAAATAACATTTCAAGTGAAAGTAAACTTAGTGACGATAGCGACATTGTTGCAATAACTGCTGGTATTAAACGAAGCAAGAGGATGAATATTTTATAAATGCGAATTAAAAAATGCATATATGTATTGCGCAAAGTTGTCTTGGAGTGCTCCAAAATATGCGGGCTCTGGAAGCACATTGAACGAGCAGCGTGCCATACGCAATGAATTAAGAACTACAAGTCTATTAGTCTATTGTATCTTATAAAAGATTTTATTATCGTGCATTTTATTATTTGAACGATGGCATTTTAATTTGTGAGGAAACAGTTTTTGAATTAGTTTACATAATGAACCCTACTTCTAAAAAGTCAGACATGTCTCATGGAAATGAAGAAAATGAAAGCCAAAGTGAATTATTGTTTGATGATTTATCTGATGTACCAAATAACATTTCAAGTGAAAGTAAACTTAGTGACGATAGCGACATTGTTGCAATGAGTGCTGGTATTAATACGTTCACGCCTCGACTGTCCCATCGGGCGTGAACATTTGTTTACACGCCGCTCACCATCAAAAATATAGTTCGTTTAGTAAGTTGACAAAATTATTGTATAGTTGAACATTTTAATAATTGAATTTTAAATAATTGAAACAAGCAACAATCGTGTGCCACCAAATGAAGTGCTGCATGAATTCGAGTGCCGCCTCACAGCGAAAAACATGAAAATCGGCCCCGGCGTGAACGTGTTAAATGAAGAAAGAGGATGAATATTTTATAAATGCGAATTAAAAAATGCGTGCATGCATTGCACAAAGTTGTCTTGGAGTGCTCAAACATATGCACGCTCTGGAAGCATGTTGGACGAGCAACGTGCCGTACGCAATGAGTTAAGAACTACAACATTCAAATTATTACGATAGTTAGCATATTTAAACATAATTACGTGTTCAGGTCCACTTTATAATCTTGCACGTATGGTTTTTCATCCGGTTTATCAGGATTCCATCGGTAGATGGAAAATGTCTTCAATCTGGCTTCAGCATTTTGACCAGCCGATACGTGCAGCGCTCGGATCTAACATATTTTACAGTTTTGAGTAAGTAACCGGTACTACATGACATCACGCTACCTAATAAGTGCATGTATTATGATTATTGCAACAAAGCAAAATCTACGTTTGAAGAATTGAAATTATATAACTATTATTACATTAGTTGTTAACCGTCGGGCGCATACCGCAGAAATTAAGCGACAAAATATATAGTCCCACTACAGAATCCATCGGTTCAGGCTCAACTGACAATTCAGCCAATTTCAAATCTTATCTCATCCATACGAATATCACACAGTGCATAAAAAAAGAATAGAGCCAGCGAAACTGACAGTAGATAGCGACTAAATTAGGTTTTGTCATTAGACACTTCGGTGCATATATATACGCGTTCAAATGTTCTTTCTTTTACTGCGTAATAATTCGCCGCTAAGATCAGTCGATACGGAAAAACTGTCTGACGATCACGTTTTTACTACTCACTTGTCTGAATGCATTTCTGCATGTTTGCGGTACGATGCCTGCCATTTTTCCGAGTATTTTTTTAGCCCCCAGACGTTTGCGGTACCTATGTTATGTAATGGCTTGCACGTGCGGTACTGCCAACCTTAGTCGGGACATTCGATATACGAAAATTAATATCTATAGACCAAACAATCCGATTGCATCTTATTGCGGAACAGAAGCAGTTGCACAATTTTGCACAAATTCCTAATATACCACACAACGTCCGCTCCATATTTCATGAAGGAAAACCAAACGTGGCATTTTATGATTTAGCAACGAACAGGTCCGATGCTTTAGTTATTTAGTGAAGCGTGCAATCGTAAATAGCTCTATGAACAATTGTAATGTCAAGGTAAAGGACTAGTACAACGCTGGCACAATGACTTTTTAATGCAATAGCTGCACATTTCTAATGTCAGCGATGTTTCATAAGCGCACGTTATTATTGGCAGTATTTCTGAAGGGTCTGCGTTTCTCACGGGATACTCTATGAATCGGAAACGCGGAAAGGATCGTAGTGATTGTTTGCTTAAGTGAGACTGGAAAATAGTTTTGAGGTAGAAAAGATTGTACGTAAATGCCAACAATGTACGGATATTAGTGGGTCAATGTCAATACATCGGACTGAATGGTTTTGACATTTTATTTGTAACCTAAGGCTGAAGGCAGAGATTGTATATATATACATACATAATCATGTACAGGTAATTACTATCGTATTATATCGACTTTTAGTTATAACGGTTTTCTAATCATAACACGGACACGAAACATGCAGGTTATGTGACATAGGTTATGCGGGTCGTTATACATCGAAAATTGTAGACACAACTTCCCAATTTCATTTATTTGAGGGTTTAAGACAAATACACTGTTGATTACATCTAATATATAATAAACATTAGTTGTAACGTGAAGATAAAGATGATATAACGAAATTTATAATGTGTCACGAGGAAACGTTGCAATGTCACATGGTCCATTCTGTTTGACATTGTCTAGTTACAAGTTCACATTTTCGCAAATTCTTACGGTCACGTTATGTCAAAACATATTCGATATCCGTTAGAAGCAAAAATAGATTTCATGATAAGTAGGTGCGGTTGTTCAGTAGAAAGTGAACATAAAAGAAGTAATTTTCTTTGGTGATATATGTGGCTAACTTCACACCTAACTGAAACGCGCCAAATCCGTTTAAAAATTTAACCCTTATCGGTCTTTAAGGGGACATTCTACTTTCTCGTCGAAAAATTTTACTGATTTTCAATAATTTTTTTCTTATCGAAAATATTGGGTTGGAGGGAAAGTTCTGTCGTATTTTAAAGAAAATATTTGAATTAATTTATAAAAATATGTGTTTAATATTAATCATAATACATTTAATGTGTTGTATGATGAATGCCAAACTCTTCTACAATTCCTCGACTTGTTAAATGTGGATTATTTTCCAACTTGGATCGTAAAACATCATTATCGATCTTGGATGGTCGTCCAGATCGATCACTTTCTTGGAGGCTCAGATCCCCGGAACGAAATTTGCTAAACCATCTTTGACAAGTACGAACATTTACAATATCTTTTCCAAACCCGCACATAAATTTTTACATGCTACCGATGCATTGTTTCCTTTTTGGAATTCATACAAAACGCAGTGTCGTAAATGCACTTTATCTACTGACATGTTTTTCACTTTAAATATCACAAGTAAATGATGAATGGTAAAAAAGGACTCCTTTTATATTATACAGTAGCTATAAAAAAAGAAAAAAAAATCCGAATGACTCACTAGCCAGATGTTTTTTTTTATTTACAAGAAAAATTACCTGCCTATTAAAAACACGACAGAACTTTCTCTCCAACCCAATAGAAACGCAGCAATTTGAAACTTTCACATTGTATCATATCGACCTTTGCTTATACAAAAATATTTTTTTTTATGTATTTTCAAATTTTTTCATATAAATTCTTCTTGATCGCTGGAGCACCTCCAAAAAATTCATACTCACTGGCGTGCGTGATTGCGGTCGTTGGGATAATCAGAAAAAAAAAACAGAACAGGAATCTTAATTTACATACTAACCGCTATCGCATGAACCACAGAGAAAGAGTTTATGAAAACTTTCAAAATGACTGACTTTCCAAAATTAGGTTCACGAAAATGGCACTTTTTCCGTCTTTTTATGATGGAAAAAAATGAGAAAATATTGATTGATTGACACACCCGTGGTTCATACGATAGGCATAAGTATGTAGAATAATATATTAAAATCTCGGACTAATTGATCGAATAGTTTTTTTGGAATTGTGCACGCCAGTTGAAAAAATATAGTACTGAGAAAAACGTATTTAAAGTTTTGCATATCGAATTTTTGTATATAAAAGATTCTTCCGTATAAGACTAAATTGTAATATACAATAATTTGAAGCCGGATTCAAATATATGTTTACATGCAGATCAGCATTTTCTTTTAATTTTTCTGCCGATGTACTAAAGCGTACTCTAAACTGCATTCACTTGTATGCTGATTTCCACATAACTTTCTTTTTCGCGTAACAATGAACTATAAAATAAACAAACAGAAAATTGACAAATTTACTTTGTTTTCGATTTATATTAAAACGATACGTCTCTTTTGAAAACTGTTTGAATACTGAATGCATGTTCAGAAAGCAATAAACATAACAGACATCGTCAAGGTCAAGGGTAATGATATTTAGATGTTATTTTGGTGCGCGGAACACACTCCTTTGTAATGTTTAACAACGCAATGTTTACATTTGGGTGATCTTCTCTTTTAAATCGTTTCCAGAATTAGATAATTTCTTAGAATAAATAAAGATCGCCGAAATAGAAAAACGGCCCTTCTATCTGCGCGAGGTGGGTTAGATTCGAGGCCTATAACTTTCCCAATTTTTCGAATTTATCGCTGCAAATTTAAGGACATAATCTCGAAAGTGTATACTTTCGAATAAGGCAATAAAAAAGATCGATTTTTTTCGACCCGAGAAAGTAGAATGTCCCCTTAACTTTTCGTACGTGATTCTCACTAGGTTGTAGCTGGTTTCAGTAAATATGCGAAAAATCTTCAGTATTATAAGACTAACATTTTTATTAAAAATTACTTCTTTTTTGAAGGTATATTACAAATGTATGAGTTTAAAATAATTATTTATCAGTATTTAACGTATGATATTTTTTGAAACAATCTCCAATATGAAGGAATGGTTTTCTGTTGCACTTTTCACAGAAGTATACTGTTGTTTTTCTTCCTGCAGGCAATTTGCGATTAGAACATACTAAACAATCGTTACGTTTTCCTTTAGCATCAGGTTGCAAGATATGTAGTTTTCCATCTAATCTATCCTCATTATCTATTGTTGATGGCGTTTCATATCGCAGAGTCTTACCTTCAGGGAAATTCCGAATTAGGGACATAATTAATTCCCGAATAAATTTTATGTGAGACATTGATTTACTGTTGTTATGCTTACAATCAGCTTTGTACAGAATATAAGACTTAATTCACAAGTCAATCGTGCCCGCATTTCGTAAAACGCGAATTTTGACTGTTTCACCCGTTGTCACCTCCCACGTGACGTACGACCGCAGCGATAAAGTACTGTTGTCACGTGAGAGGTGACTTACGACCGTTAAGGGTTAAAAGCGTTCTTCAAGTCTAATCAATTTTTCCCGCATTGCAGGTGCGACAATATTTCCAGACTCCTACGTCAATGTAAAAAAATCTTTCCGAAAAGTAAGTACAAATTGGTACGGACGCTATCGACGGAATCTCTCGTAAAAACGAAAGAATACGAGGGTCGGAAGTTAGTCGGGTAAGTTTACGTACAAGTTCCACGCTTTTATTCCCGTTTGATTTTCTGCGAACATCGCAAAACCAACGCATTTTGTATATAAGCTATGGACTTCTGTGTAGATTTTCGATGGAACAAATGTATGCTGTAGTTGCGGACGTAGAACATTACAAATCCTTTGTGCCATTCTGTAAGAAGTCTGATATCACGCTAAGGCGTAAAGATTACCTGAAAGCGAATCTAGTGATAGGTTTTCCTCCCCTTCACGAGAGCTACACTTCGAAAGTGACTCTGGTGCCGCCACAAATAGTCAAAGCCGAGTGCACCGACGGGAAATTGTTCAATCACCTGAATACTCTGTGGCTCTTCAGTCCAGGACTGAAGAACAATCCGGAAACGTGTGTAATCGACTTCTCGTTATCGTTCGAATTCAAGTCGATCATACACTCACATCTGTCGAATTTCTTCTTTAACGAGATCGTTCGACAGATGGAGAATGCTTTTCTCGAAGAGGCGAGGAGAAGGTACGGGAAACCTTGCATCAGAACTGTTCGATTAGAAAGGTGATACGAAAGGTCCTGTGCCTTGCCATCCCGGGAACATTTACGAAACTTCCACGACTTTTACGAGAATGTACTATTTATTAAGTCTGTCGATACTTTATGCCACATAATAAAGTGCTTCGGCCGATGATCTCCGCAGAACAGGCCAATCGCCGAAAGTGAATATTACGTGTGTTCAGAATCAAGAGAAGAGATAAATTGTGAAATGTTTATTTTACAATGACTAGTTTTTTACAATTCTCCGGTGGAATGCCGAGGTGCCAAAGAATGCAACACTCTATCACCCCTTCATTCCTTTTTCCAAACAAAAATTCGTAGCGAAGGAGGCCTCTCGTGACAGATATTTCGATTATGACTCATTGCATTCCGTACAAAAATATTTATTTTAGTGCCAGACTTCACCTAAGATCTCTTTGAAATTCGCCGTCAATTTATTTTCCGCTAATACGTGTGTTAGAATCAAGAGAAGAGGTAAATTGCGAAATCTTTATTTTACGGTAACCAGTCCGAACTCTTTACAATTCTTTGGTAGAACGCCGAGGTGCCAAGAAATGCGACACTCTACCACCCCTTCATTCCTTTTCCCTTTTCCAAACAAAAATTCGTAGCAAAACAGGTCTCTCGCGACAGGTACGCATCACAGGTATTTCGATTAACTCATCGCATTCCGTACGACAATGTTTACTTGAGTGCCGGACATCACCTAAGACCCCTTTGAAATTCGCCGCAAATTTATTTTCCGTTAACACGTGTGTTAGTATCAAGAGAAGAGCTCAATTGCGAAATCTTTATTTCACAATAACCAGTCCGAACTCTTTACCATTTTCCGGTGGAATGCCGAGGAATCTACCACCCCTTCATTCCCTTTCCCTTTTCCATACAAAAATTCGTAGCAAAGAACATAGTGCGCATCACAGTATTTGGATTATGACTTATCGCATTCCGTACAACAATGTTTACTTGAGTGCCAGCCATTACCTAAGACCCCTTTGAAATTCGGCGCAAATTTATTTTCCCCTAATACGTGTGTTAGAATCAAGAGAAGAGATAAATTGCGAAATCTTTATTTTACAATAACCAGTCCGAACTCTTTACAATTCTTTGGTGAAACGCCGAGGTGCCAAAAAATGCGATAATTTACCACCTCTTCATTCCGCTTCCCTTTTTCAAATAAAAATTCGTAGCGAAGGGGGCCTCTCGCGACAGATATTTTGATTATAACTCGTCGCATTCCGTATAAAAATATTTATTTCATTGCCGGACATCACCTAAGACCCCTTTGAAATTCGCCGCAAACTTATTTTCTGCTAACACGCCCGTTAGAATCAAGAGAAGAGATAAATTGCGAAATCTTTACAATTCTCCGGTCGAATGCCGAGATGCCAAGCAATGCGATAATCTAGCACCCCTTCATTCCCCTTCCCTTTTCCAAACAAAAATTCGTAGCGAAGGAAATCTCTCGTGACAGATATTTTGATTATAACTGATCGCATTCCGTACAAAAATATTTCCTTCAGTGCCGGACATTACCTAAAACCCCTTTAAGATTCGCCGCAAATTTTCTTTCCGCTAACACGTGTGGTAGAATCAAGAGAAAAGATAAATTGCGAAATCTTTATTTTACAATAACCAGTCCGACCCCTTTACAATTCTTTGACGGAATACCGAGGTGCCAAGAAATGCGACACTCTGCTACCCCTTCATTACCTTTCCCTTTTCCAAATAAAAATGCGTAGCGAAGGAGGCCTCTCGCGATAGGTGCGCATTATAGGTATTTCAATTATGATTCGTCGCATTCCATACATCAATGTTTACTTCATTGCCGGACATCACCTAAGACCCCTTTAAAATTCGCTGAAAATTTATTTTCCGCTAATACGTGTGATAGAATCAAGAGAAAAGATAAATTACAAAATCTGTATTTTACAATAACCAGTCCGAATTCTTTACAATTCTCCGGTGGACTGCCGAGGTGCCAAAGAATGCGACACCGACCCCTTTTCCTTTCGATTTCATAAAAATGCGTCGAAGGAGGCCTCTCGCGATAGGTGCGCATTATAGGTATTTCAATTATGATTCGTCGCATTCCATACATCAATGTTTACTTCATTGCCGGACATCACCTAAGACCCCTTTAAAATTCGTCGAAAATTTATTTTTCGCTAACACGTGTGTTAGAATCAAGAGAAGAGATAAATTGCGAAATCTTTATTTTACAATAACTAGTCCGAACTCTTTACAATTCTTTGGTGAAACGCCGAGGTGCCAAAAAATGCGATAATTTACCACCTCTTCATTCCCCTTTCCTTTTCCAAACAAAAATTCGTAGCGAAGAAAACCTCTCGCGACAGATGCGCATACGGGTATTTCGATTATGATTCGTCGCATTCCGTACAAAAATATTTACGTGAGTGCCGGACATCACCCAAGACCCCTTTGAAATTCGCCGCGAATTTATTTACCGCTAACATGTGTGTTAGAATCCAAAGATAATTTACCACCTCTTCATTCCGCTTCCCTTTTTCAAATAAAAATTCGTAGCGAAGGAAACCTCTCGCGATAGATATTTTGATTATAACTGATCGCATTCCGTACAAAAATATTTACTTCACTACCGGACATCACCTAAAACCCTTTTGAAATTCGGCGCAAATTTATATTCCGCCAACACGTGCGTTTTCGTGACCTCCAACCTTACCAACGAAACGTACCTTTGGGCAAATTTAAAAGCACCCACAGCCAACTTCGCTCTAATCCACATGAACATCCGTTTTATCGTATATTAGAAACAAACCTTGAATAATCTGCGATCGCACCTCCGACTACGGGAGCGTTATCGATTTTGACCGTCATTGGAGGAAAAAAGGGAGGCTATGTAGCAGAGTCCGTACCGATTTTCGTGTCGATGTCATACTTACGTCGAGTACTTACGTCATGATCGATGAGTGTTCGCATTAACACTGCATGTGATCATCCCGGATTTAATTTGATTCGTCCAAAGTCGCTTCCCTTTACGGCGCGGAAAGTTTCTCTACTACTTCTTCGCTCGAATACAACGCGGCTCGTCCGTCAAAATCCATAAGTTCAATCAAGAATGTGCTTGTCCGTGACAGCGGTAAGCAGTCACATACCGCTGGTAGCACGCGGTATAATTTCTTTCGGCGGTAAGAATTTCTCTCGTGTTTGTCACCGAAAACTTCGCTTGGGCAACTTTGCGCTGGACTGTCATGCGAAAACGTCCTGCCCTGTCACCGTGTCGGAAACGGTGAGAAATTTTTGCAGTAGTCGGCAATTGCACGCGTCGTTGAACGCGAAGAAATCCAGTGACAGTTCCTCGCCGCTGCCGCCCACGTTGACGAAGCAGCAGGCGAAGGAATTGGCCACTAAGTTAACAACCAAGGAACGCGAGCTTCTTGCAGCTGTCCTCGAGGAATGCAAGTCGCAGGAAGACAAAGCTAGCTTCGAAGGTAATGTAACAACGCACTTATAAGTCTATTTTCTTCTTCGACGTTACTTTTGTTACCAAATTCTTATAGACCAGCTTGCTGCGATCCGATGGAGGAGCAAATTTGGAAGGCCTAGTAAAGTACCGACGCTAGGAGACGTTGATCCTACTGGCAGCTATTGTCCTGTACCTGACAAACACTGTACACAATGGTAAAAATGTTGACATAGATTTAAACGTGCATAATTGACAGGATATATACTATGTAAATTATTTTTCATCATTTGATAAAAGGAAAATATGTGTTCTTGACTTAGTATAATGTTAAATAAGGTGACACTAATGACTAAGTTCATTTCTATTCTTTGCAAGCGTATCCGAAACCTTATTTGTAACTTACGTCTCCGATTTTCCTTTTTCTCGCTTCACATTGTGCGACGGATGATCTCCTGTAAGTCTATTTATTTGCACGTTGACTAGACATTATACTCAATTATGTGTCCTAATTGTTTCACTCGCTTCTCCTATCTTAACTGAACTTTCTGAATGTTTTAAACAGTCAACTTCAGGGGCACACTTGGGTAATATATTACATACATTTCTTTCTGCTTCGTTAACAATTTGAAAGCAAATTTACTTGTTGAAAAGACTGAAAAGATTATAGCAGTTTCAATGCATAGAAAGTTGTCGTATTATTAGCGTAGTTTAAATGAAGCGTTTAAGCATATTGAAATTATTGCAAGTACTAGTTTAAAGACGTCCTTTAAACATGGACAATATTCCTAATGCTTATTTCCCTTAAAAAGTACAAGAAGTCACACAAGATTAAAAGATATGAATTGCCTCATTATCAACATATATTAGATAAGATATACAGACATCAATTGAATTGATTCTACACGCATGTCTGATTAAAAATATCTACTTACATAACAGCATGATACTGCTCTCTCAGCATATCTATCATAAAGAGTTAACTGAATCCTTCTCTTCTTATGCCTTGCGCAGCTAGCAATTAGAGAAAATATCTTCTTAGGAATACCTCTTAATTAATGTTGCATCAATGTTTTCCTAATTTATGAAAATGATTACGTCTTCATAAATTTATAAATGTGCATGTTCAATATAATATTGTTCATGTACCATGTGATAACTGGGCACTGGTTCTCTGTACACATTAACATTTTTTCTAAATCTTATTATGAACATGAAATACCATGAAAATGTATTTTTTTTTATCAATAAATATATATTTATTAAAGTCTTGTGTATTTGATTGGCGATAAGCGGCTTATCCTTTTTTTTGTTTGCACTTCTTTAATTACTTAGGAGGATATTTAGTTAGAATAAGAAGTGGTGGCATACGTAGGAACAGTTTCAAATGCATCATAAGTGTTTGTGTAAAATATTTGATGTTACTCCTGACACGCAGCACACATACATCCCTTCTAACACACAATAGTTTATACATACTACCACTTGCATCACACACAAATGTATTCTAACAGATTTCATTGGTCTCTCTTTGCACACTGAGGAATGAAAGCATGGATTAATCCTTCAAATTGAATTTATATAAAAGTGTACTATTGCAGAAATAAAAAAAAAACTGTTACAAAATGTTCTCTTATGATGCTCCATTATTAAATAGCTCTATGTTACACGATACAATAAAATGTCTCAGTAGACAAGTGCATAAATTGATATTGCTTTTTTCCAATTACAGCTGAAAACGTGCCAGAACCGTCTACTAAAAACTTGGTGTTAGGTACGGATTTTATTTATATAATAAACATAACGTTTCAAACAGATGATAGTAAGACATCTATTTTTGAAAGCACTCTAATGTGTTCATGATGTTATATTGAAATGTTTTGAGGGACTACTCAGTTATCTAGTTATATATACCCTGAATTGGGTTCAACGGTGGTTTATAATAATATAAGGTCATGTTGTTGCAGTCGCGATTGCAAACGCCATACCGTTCATCGGCTTTGGTTTTCTTGACAACTTCATCATGATTGTCGCTGTACGTATTATAGGCTTTATACATTTGTCCAGCGTCCATCTGTGTAACTTGACAATTTCAGGGGGACCAAATCGAAATGATATTAAATAGAAAGTTTCCAATCTCAACAATGACCGCCGCTGCGTTAGGGAACACGGTTTCAGATGTCATAGGGATTGGGTCTGTCCATTATGTAGAAATGTTCGCACAGAAAATTGGAATCGAACAACCGAATTTAACGCCTATACAGTTAAGCTTGCCGAAGACGAGAATAGCCGCAAATATGGTACGTTCTACGTAATATTTATATGGTACTTCACCATGGAAGTGTAAAATTCACACGTTTCTACATGCATTGAAATTAATTTAGGGGCGAGTTATCGGAGTTACAGTTGGATGCCTAATTGGAATGACGCCAATTCCACTCTTTGCATTATTCCATAGCGACAGTTAAGAGAAACACGTTAGAATTCATTAGCTACTTGCCTAATTCCTCTTCCGTCACACAAGACTCTGATCACAAATGTCGTTGACTAGCGCAGAGCAGCAACTGGCAGAAAGAAGAAACTCAACCAACTTTGCACATTGTACACCCTCTAAGTGTATGCATTAACGTAGATCGTGCAATACTAACTCATTACAGCTCACTGCGTCAGTGTGAATTGACACTGACGTCTCTGTATAATTGAATGTTTTTAATGTATTTAATGTATGAATGTTTGTAGAAGACGATTTATGTAACTATACTGTAACTCTACTGTAACTATCTTGTAAAATACTATCATAGCATTTAGTAATCAGCCTCGCATACTAGTAAGCCTAACACTGTCCCTCAACGGCAGCTTCATCGCTGTAAAGATATTAACAGCACCTATTGTCATATGCACAACTAAGTATTAACTGTAAGTGGGCGAAGGATGTATTAAATCTTGAGAAAATGAACCATAACGTATACGTTATATGCAATATGTTTATTTGAAAAAAATTCTCTGTTAGTAGTCGACACTGTTTACGGTTTAAAAGTTAGTACAAAAAATATATTTCTTTTGGGTCGCGACTCGCGTAAGAATGCAATTGTGTGTAATCAATCGCGCGGGAAGTTCGGAAGTTGGATTTACAAGTAGGAGTTCGAATACCTGTTACACTATCACTGCCAATGACCAAGCGTTATCTTTGTAAAATAACCGGCATAGTACCTCCAATCGTTCAAAGGAAATTTAACATCCAACCCGAGTATTTCCTTCCAGTTGACTTCAATCGCAAAATCATCAACGTCCTGTATCACCGGATTTGTGTCGAACAAGTGGTTGGCATTTAGATTGAACGTGTCAAGTTGCTCGGATTTCGGTTCGTTCGTCGTAAGCAGATTTCTGTTAGTAGCTTCCAGAGCAGAATATTCTGGTAGCCAAACCATCACCGAATTTAGCCACCATTTCCAAGTGATATTTCCCACGTTACTGCCATTCGTGTCAACCTCGTGACAATCTTCGCACGTTTCGTTGTACTTTAACGCAGCATGCGTAAAGTCCACAGTTATCACATTATGCGGTACATTATCAACGCCAGTTGATTCTGATTCGATCACAGGGTTCATGCTCATCTTTGTCACATTAGTAGAAACAGCTGGCTGTCGTGGGCTAAGCAACGTTCCTGGTAGGTGACTTGTAACTAAAGCTGATCCCAATAAAGTAACAATGCCTGCCGCATATGTTGCCAGACAAATAGAAGAAACATTTATGACTGTGTGTGCTATCGCCATTAGTTGAATAGAGTTCATGAGGGAACTTAGTTCTGTATACGAGAACCATCCACGTTTTCGTGCCTCTTTATATGCGATATCCTTTTCTAATCTTCGTAACTTATCCCAGAAATCTTGATTGTGTACAAAAACATCCCAATTCTGGTACAGGGAAAAGAAATGTCAACTTGTGTGTTGCTCTAATATTATGTAATTAGGGTGACAGTAACGTATTATGTAATAAAAAAAATTGTTGTACTTACAATTGCTTTGAGAAATTCCTTCTCTAGCTGGTTCATCTTTGATATTGTCAGATCTCCAGAATGCGCCCATTCTGAGTTGAATACTTCGTCCTCCTCTCCGTCGTCATGTAAGAATTTACTTGCGACCATCTGGATGGGGTAATATAATAATGTTAACACAAAATATGAGTTAAGAGTAATGCTGAATATAAGATTCAGTTAAAATGATTACCAAAGAGACGAGAAAAAGCTCGGAAGGTGCCACTCTATGGAGATACTCTGGGTTACAGTCCTTTAATCTTTCCAAATATAGCAACGCTAAGACCAAGGAACAAGGTGAAACACAGGCATTCCTAGAAATTCTACTGGCTTCCTCAACATGTAAACGTTCTAGTGTATGACCACCTTTTACCTCCGTAAAAAGTTCTGCAGCTAGTTCTGTAAAGAATATTATATATTTAGACACACATACACCGATTAAAGCTATGTAGTACAAGCATAGTATAATTACAAGTGTATGACTCATTCGCTTCTTTTAAAAGCTTCATTAACTGCGCATCAATTATTGCAACATTCAATGAAAATCATTTATAGACGCACAACGACTACGCAAGCGATGTTAGTTAAAAGTCGATCACCTAAGATAAACCAAATCGGATCTCATATGATGGTATAAAAGAGGGCAATGGTATTACTGACCAGTAACAGGTAAACTGAGACAATCGGTCATCGGCAATTTCGCATAATAAAGCGATTTTGTTATTCGATTCAAGAATTCGTCGTGGTCGCCCATGCTCTGTAACGAGAGTTCATATTCAAAAAGTGTACGGTTAAGGATTTTGTAATCGTCAAAAAAATTGTCCTGCAAACGCAGACGTATGGCAGCAGCAACAACAGCTGGTTTACCTTGAGCTTCGCAGGTGCCGTTCTACCTTTTGAAATGTTCATCATATCGAAGAACTGAACGACGTTTGTAGTTGCTGCCCTTATTCTTCCCCCGTCCGTGGCACTGTTTTGAAAATCATAAATGGACACTCGAATTTGTTCGGAAGGTGTGCTTCCCTGAGCGATGCAACAACTGCACACCTAACCAAAAGGCCGAATTTCTAGGAAGCACTCTAGAGGACTCACGGTTTAGGGTTTTCTGCATCGACAGAAGGCGCGGCGGTACTCGAACTGTTGCATCTCGATTACCGCCAGGCGCAACATAACAATTCCGATAGAAATATAGCGTAGAACTTAGATCATCGATAGTTTAAGGCGTAGACCAATTATTCAATGCATTTTCTTGTTCCATGCTTTGCAGTAGACATTAAGGGGTTATGCCTACTTGGGTTGGTGAAAAAAATCGACTTTTTTTTATTGCATTTTCTTAATGTACGTCATTTTAAGAATGTTTCCTCAAAAGTACATAAGAATCGGAGCACACGTTCAAAAATTATAAGCGTTTATCTGGAGCGCTACTATGTATGGTTAGTAAAGAGTTTGAAACTTTAAACGCGATTATCTCGAAACTGTGTTTCTTAAAACATACGGTTGCGGTGACCACGATTTATCAAAAACTACTTCACCGATCGGACTCTAATTTTATATACTTATTTGTCATTGCAATAGGCAGGGCCTGAATAAGGACCGAAAATTATCATTTTCGTGTTACATGCAACGTTATCGGTCAAATGCGGTATTAATGGAAAACTCTTGAGGAGGATATATATTGAGTTGTCCGGAAAGTTCGTGCCGATTTTCAGTAGGTGGCAAGAGAACAGAACTGAATATATCATCATTTTTGAAAATGACGTATGTACATATTCTACAGGACGGTACTTCCGGTATATTTGGAAAAAAGA
Organism: Cryptocheilus praepositus; assembly: GCA_033815515.1. NCBI lineage: Eukaryota > Metazoa > Arthropoda > Insecta > Hymenoptera > Pompilidae > Cryptocheilus > Cryptocheilus praepositus. The sequence goes on from JAWWQZ010000093.1 coordinate 474,198, forward strand.
TTGGTTACGATACGTTCATGTTTGTCAGCTTATGCGCCTTAGAATATGGTAGCAAACAAAGTACATTGTAGGCATTTAATGCTTTTTCTTTTCCGAAAAGGCAAAAATGCCACATAAACGGCAAACAAAATATGCGCTGTTTATGGCGAAGGTACTACAACTGAAAGAATTGTGGCCACATATGGACGAGTTTGCCGTTTCAAAGGGTGACGTTCGAAGCGCCAAAATCATTGAAGCATACAAAAATACTTGAAAATCAAAATCTCGAAGGCAACTGTTTCATATTGCAATAGTCAAATAATAATATTGGGTTGTCCGGAAAGTTCCTACCGATTTTCTGAATATATCATAATTTTTGAAAACAAATGACATGTGTACATATTCTAAGGGATGGTACGTCAGGCATATTTGGAAAAAAGTTTGGTTGCGATACATTAACTTTTGTCAATTTTATATGCTTTAGAATATTATAGGTATATAATGCTTTTTTCCGAAAAGGCAAAAATGCCACACAAACGGCAAACAAGATAACAAGAAACAGCGCAATGTTTATGGCGAAGGTACTGTAGCCGAAAGAATTGTGGGGAAGTGATTTGCTCTCGCCCTCAGATTTCCACCTATTCCGATAATTACGAAATTCACTTAATGAAAAAAATGTAAACTGTTCGATCGAGATAAAATTTAATTTAGAAAACTTATTCGCCGAAAACCTGAGAGCTTCTGGAAGGACGGAATTCTCAAATTGCATGAAAGATGGAGAAAGGTTGTGGAACAGAATGGCACCTATATAATTGAATAAATGTATTCAAAATTTAAATCAGCGCCGCCATTTTGAAATTTTCCTAAAAAAAAAAAAAATTGGCATGAACTTTCCAGACAATTCAATATTTACATTACATTACCTAAGATTATTGTCAATACATTCGTTAGCTTGCAAGTCACTGACAGTACTAAAACGTCAATACGCTGCTGTCAATAGCATCACTTTTCTCCTATCGGGTCATTCTTTTGGTTCACTTGACTTTTTCTTCGTGTTGTCCTTCAAATGAATTAGTGCGTCACGCCGGACTCGAAATCAACATTCTTACATTGTGTAGCATGTTTGTAGCCGCGTAACGTTGACTCTCATGCAGTGGATATTCGAGTCTGTATTGCATTCTTTTACGCTCGGAACGTAAGGAGTCAACACTTACAAGGTCGGCAGAAAAAAACATTTTGATGACCAAACATTAATAACTGTTTTAAAACTCAAACGTGGAATTTTATTCCACACTTTTGTAGGCATTTATATATTACGTTTTTACGATAAACTTTCAAAACTGTTCTATATTGTCCTTCAAACATAAATACGTTGCCTCTATGGTTTATCGGTGTTTAGCAAATGTAAACTCTTCCTTTACATTACCTTGGTATATGTACGGATATTTTATGTATTTATAACAATTTCGGAGGTGCAATTTATTCAAACTGATAATATTAAGTGTATTAAGCAACATAAGTAAATGAAGACTGATCTTGACATATGTACGGACATTTTATGTACTTATAAAAATTGCTGAGGTGTAATTAATTCGAACTGATAACATTAAGTGTATTTCATGTTTGGTCGATTTTTGTCAAGAAAATCTCATTAATATGTTACTGATCTTTTTAGACGCAGAAAATGAAAAAGAACAAATTTGATATATTGCACTTGGTACGCGGGAATTTGAATTTCCGTCTCGCTTGTTCGTTCGGCGTCCTTTTGTCTGTTCGGGATACTTCAAAACAGTATACCCGTTTTTCAAAGTGTCACCATGCGGGTCCAAGCTATGTAGAAATGCAAGAGAATTCGCTGTATATAATCTATTTGTTTGTAATTATGTCATATCTAGATCTATTTTCAGAATTATTATAATGTATAAACGTCCTTCCCGATTTTTATATACACAGGACATTTTTAATACGTAGTCCCTTACAATTCAGAAGAATTACAAATATTAAATGTTATATACAAATGTTTTTGAATATAACATATAATACATATATATGTTATATACATACACACTATCTTTTTTAATAGAATTACAGTTTTGAAGAATTACAAATGTTAAATATTACATATAATACATATATATATGTATATACATAACATTACTATATATATATATGTACATATAACATAACTATGTATATATACTTATATAATGTTGTCATAACTATCATACACACTATCTTTCAGAATAGAATTACAGTCGTTATCGCTCGATATATCGCACAAACCGTCTGCGTAGGCCTCGAGGAAACTCATTTCATTACACGAATTAGTGTTCTTTGTTAACATTATACAAAAAAGTTTAATTTTCTTTGAATTGAAATTATTATTAGAATAAGTAACAGCGTCCAGCAAGCTGAAGATGTACATACACACTAAATCCTGCAACATGTGAATTCGTTGGAATATTTTGTACTACTCAGCAATTACTGTTAGAATAGATAATTTCCAGAGACAAGAGATAAAAACAAGAAATCTCATTGCCGACCTTTTACGTCTCAGCATTGAAACACAAAAAGTCTCGTGAGTGACCGTTTTTTTTTTTTTTTTGTATGAAAAATATGCATGGCAGTAGTTTATGCTTGAACGGACAAACTCAGTTTTGCGTGATGTACAACGGGAACTGAAAGTTTATGTTATACATATTATATATGAATATATATATTATATAATATTTGAGTATTTGTTACATATTATATTTATATATTATTAACACGTTGACTGCGTATTTTGCTATGTTAGAACCGCGATGCAATGAAATTCTGCAGAGTATAATTAAATCGTGCAAAACGAAGGTAACGCCAAAACATTGAAGCACCGTTCCAATATCAATTGCTTTTACAAGATTGCAAATAGGCTTCATTTCGAATTTTTTGCATTTTTAGTAAAATCTTTTGCACCGAACACCGCGTATTTTGCTATATTAAAACCGCGATGCGATAAAATACTGCACAGTATAAATAAATCGTGTAAAATAAAGGTAATGCAGAGTTGTTAGAAGCCAAAGTATTGAAGCACCGTTCCGATATCAATTATTTTTACAAGATTGCAAATAGGCTTCATTGTGAATTTTTTGCATTTTTAGCAAAATCTTTTGTACCGCTCACCGGTGACCACCGTGATAGTCAACGTGTTGAAAATAAAATGGAAATTCTCGCTAAACCAATGACGACCCACACAGTTATTTTTTCTCCGAAAATTCTAATAATCCACCTTTCTCAATATTACAGGACTGATCTTCTTGTGATTCCTCACATAATTCAGAATCTGCAAAGACTCACCATCAAATCATCTCTTTGCGTTATCTGACTATAAGCTGAATAACACTGATCGTAATAGCTATACAAGTGGACTTCGGTCTGCAATGATTGCCAGTAGCTTCAACAACTAAAGAATCGTTTATTAACGCTTTCCAATAAAAGTAACAGCACACGCCGAAATCTAATGAAACTGTAAGAAGACAGTTTCGAACTCCTTCAAAATTGGTATACACATTAATGTCAGTGATTATCATTATCATCTTTAAATTTCAATGTTTTCATCACGCAACGCATAATTAATTCTCTTCGTTTAAATGTTTATTACCAATCTCGTTGCCATTCCCTGTGTCCGTAGAATCTGAAACGTTATCTAGAGATCCCACAAAACAGCAAGGGAGATTTTTTCACACTGGACGATGGTTGGCAGACTTGCGAGGCAATGAACCCATAATTGAATTACCGAATTGGAGCGGGCATGAGTAAGTGCTCAGGGAAAATCGTCGAGTGAGGTTTATAAATACGGGAAAAAGAATGGCATTATTGTTATGGCATGCGGAGTAAGAACGGATGACGGAGTGCGACGATTTTGTGCATGCTGTGAATCGTGTTGATGATTGGAAAGAGAGGACCGATGTAGGTGTGTTGTGTTGAGCGACTCCGAAATTTTCGTCGGGCGGTTGTCCTGTAGCTACTTTCATACCCTTGATAGGTTATTTGACATATGTCAAATACGTTGTTACCGAATTAGCGATTGTCTCAAGAGCGAGACACTAAGCAAGTCAGCGTGAATGAATCGGTGATACAGCAACTGACAACGGGAGACAGATTAACGAAGTACATGAAAATGCGGTGGTAGTGATGCGTTTAAAAGGGAAAAACAACACAAAGTCATTTCAGGGCGTCTATAAGGTGCTTTCCCGCATATGCCGTAAGTATATTGAATATAGTACAGTCGTCGTTATCATTAAATAACAACACTGTAGTCCTGAATTGTTTTTGACAACAACTGAACTCTCACAGTTGACAGTCGTACCAAAACAGACATTGCGTCAGATTCTAAGTTCTTGTTTATCGAGCAAATAGCGTTGATGCGTTTCCTGAACACGTTTTTAGGCACTGCAGACAAAGGACAACTCGATGGTTTCGCAGTAGATGGCACGGTACAGACAATACAGCATACCCATAGTTCTGGCAACATGGGCTTTGCGACACAGCCAGTAAAACAGACATCTGATGTCTCTAGTACGGTGTACGCGGTGGGGCAGTACGCTCCTAAGGTCCTGAGGAATTTGAATGCACAGAGGCTAAAGAATCAATTCAGCGATGTTGGATTGGTCGCCGGTGATACCGTTATTAGGGCACATAGATCAGTTCTAGCTGCGGGTAGCGCGTATTTTAATGCCATGTTCACGGGTGGCCTTGTAGAGGAACAGCAGGAATTAGTCGAGATACATTCTGTGTCATCCAAGATTCTTTCCATTCTGGTGGACTTCATTTATTCCGGTAGCATTGACATCACAGAGAACAATGTACAAGAATTATTTGCAGCTGCTGATATGCTGGAGCTCGACGAAGTTGTTGCTGGATGTATCTCCTACTTGCAACAGCAACTTCATTACTCCAATGCCATTGGAATTTATAGGTATCAGGAAATTTCAATTTCTCTCATGCAAAGATTGTTAGAACAGTATAAGTGACGTCGTATTGGATTATTTTTCAGATTCGCAGAAGCTCACAACAGACTAGACCTTTTGGAGACTGCCCTACGTTTTATAGAAGTCAATTTTCCTCAAGTATCACAAGAGGAAGAATTCCTGGATCAGCCAAAGGAATATCTTGTTCAGTTTCTCAGTAGTGACTATATCCAGATTGACACTGAATTCCAGGCATGTCGCTCTATTTTATCTCGTTTGTCCGTATTGCGTATCACTTCGCGTCGTATGATACGTATATCATCTAATGCGCGTAATCCCCGACGTTCGATTTCATTCTTGTAGGTCTTCCAAGCAGCATACAACTGGATTGTGCAGGACATACCGACTCGAAGATGTTATGTATTTGAGATCTTGAGTCACATACGTCTGCGGCTGTGTTCATTAGCACGATTGGAAAGAATCATATTGGAATGTAAGGATGCGAGTCTGATCGTTGCGCTGCGATCTATCCAAAAAGATTTAGTATCGAATAAGGGATGTCTTGTGCCTCTTCACGCACAACCTAGACTCTGCGCCAAGAAGAATATTTTAGTTATCGGCGGCTTGAAACGTGAGCATCCGGCTGATAGTTGGGGAATATCCGCCGAAAGTACTTATGATTCGACTGAAAAGTATGACACGTTCAGCGGGTACGTTTAAACAAATATGCCCAACATCTGGGCACGTTTATTTATATATTGAGTCTGGGATAAAGTTCGTGGCGTTATGGCGTATTGTGACGGATCACCATTTTTTATCCACGATCTTTTACGCTTCCGATTATCGTACGTGATCTATTTCTTATCACCGATTATGACACGTTTCAGAAATGGCTCGATTTCACTGCGTTTCAAGCGCATCGCAGACGTTAATTCGGTCCATTATGTTTTCCTCGCTCAACTCATGGGGAACCCATACATCGAGCTTCTTCTTGTAGCCAGCTTTGTGTAAATGGTTAAAAACAGTATTGCGGTTGAAGCCTAGCTCCATACTAATATCGACACTGCGGATATGCTTATCTTGCTGAACTTTTTAAAGAATTTCATCCGCTTTTTTAGTGATTGGACGACAAAAGCGTGACGCATCTTTCACATCAAAACTACCAAATCGAAAGCGACCGAACCATTTCGGCGCAGCAGATTTCGATAAAGTACCTTCACCGTACACAGCACAAATTTTTTCACAAGCCTGTGCAGCATTTTCCCTTTGTCGTAACAATGTTACAAAACTTAGCGTAATTTTTCATCAGTTTTCTCCATATTCGAACGTAAACAACTTTTCAATCATTTCGCCAATTTCGCTGTTTATACAGTCAAAGTAACGCATGAAGTGACACCACTCCAACGAGCGTTTAGTAGTGTTGTTGCGATCTGTGTTTCTTGAGTTATTTACAGTTGCCGTCATCTACCAGGAAAAACGCCACGAACTTTTTCCCAGACCCAATATTACGTATATTACGTTTAAACGGATATATTTAACACGTTGACTGCCGTGCGTATTTTGTCGTATTAGAACGGCGATGCTGTGAAATACTGCAGCGTTTAACTGAATTATGCAAAACGTAAATAATGTGCAGGTATTGAAGACCAAAGAATCGCATCACTAATCTAACAATAATTGTATTTATAAAATAATTATTGCTACCCATTGCGAATATTTTGGATATTAAGTAAAATCTCTTGCGTCAGTCACCGGTGACCCCCACAGCAGCCAACGTGTTAACGGATATATAATTCGGTATATTTATACATTACGTTTAAACGGATCAATTTAATGTTGATAGGGAATGGAGTGAGGTAGCTCCGATAGGAATAGGCCGTGTCCTACCAGGTGTTGCACTATTGGACGGCAAAGTGTATGTCGTCGGTGGCGAACTTGAGTCATGTATCATTGCCAACTGCGAGTGTTACGATCCGCGCGACAATGTCTGGACTCCAATTGCCTGCATGGAAGAACCGAGGTGTGAATTTGGACTTTGTGCCTTGGACAATAGTTTATACGCATTCGGTGGTTGGGTCGGCGAGGACATCGGGGGTTCTATCGAGATATACGATCCGTTAACTAACTCATGGACGCTGGATGGCGAACTTCCTGAACCAAGATTCAGTATGGGCGTTGTTGCCTACGAAGGTACGTCGTTTGCGCCCCGTTAGAGGATCTATCACCCTTACAGCAAACCACTGTTAATGCCCACAGGTCTCATTTACGTCGTGGGAGGATGTACACACAATAGTCGACATCGACAGGATCTGATGAGTTATAACCCAGTGACCAGGGAGTGGAACTACTTGGCACCTATGTTAACACCGCGTTCACAGATGGGTATCGCTATTCTCGACGGATACATTTACGTCGTTGGCGGTTCGAATAAGAATCAACTCCTCAACTCGGTGGAGCGGTATTCGTTCGAGAAGGTAAACGACCAAAATACAAAACATTTAAATACCATAATATGATGAAGTACTACAGAATATCATTGAATTGTGCAAAATGAAAATAATGCGAAGGTATCGGAAATCATAGAGTGGAATCATTATTTAATATTAACATTTTGACTGCCGGGCGTATTTCACTATATTAAATACCGTAATATGATGAAGTACTATAGAATATGATTAAACTGTGTAAAATTAAAATAACGCGAAGGTATCGAAGATCATAGAATTGAATCATTATTTAATATTAACACGTTGACTGCCGTGCGTATTTTACTATATTAAAACTGTAACATGATAAAGTACTACAGAATATGATTGAATTGTACAAAATGAAAATAATGCGAAGGTATCGGAAATCATAGAGTGGAATCATTATTTAATATTAACACGTTGACTGCCGTGCGTATTTTACTATATTAAAACTGTAATATGATGAAGTACTATAGAATATGATTGAACTGTGTAAAATTAAAATAACGCGAAGGTATCGGAAATCATAGAGTGGAATCATTATTTAATATTAACATTTTGACTGCCGGGCGTATTTTACTATATTAAAACTGTAACATGATAAAGTACTACAGAATATGATTGAATTGTACAAAATGAAAATAATGCGAAGGTATCGGAAATCATAGAATTGAATCATTATTTAATATTAACACGTTGACTGCCGTGCGTATTTTACTATATTAAAACTGTAACATGATGAAGTACTACAGAATATGATTGAATTCTCCAAAATGAAAATAATGCGAAGGTATCGGAAATCATAGAGTGGAATCATTATTTAATATTAACATTTTGACTGCCGGGCGTATTTCACTATATTAAATACCGTAATATGATGAAGTACTATAGAATATGATTGAACTGTGTAAAATTAAAATAACGCGAAGGTATCGAAGATCATAGAATTGAATCATTATTTAACATCAACACGTTGACTGCCGTGCGTATTTTACTATATTAAAACTGTAACATGATAAAGGACTACAGAATATGATTGAATTGTACAAAATGAAAATAATGCGAAGGTATCGGAGACCAAAGAATGTAATGTATATTTAATATTAACACGTTGACTGCCGTGCGTATTTTACTATTATATATTAAAACCGTAACATGATGAAGTACTACAGAATATGATTGAATTGTACAAAATTAAAATAATGCGAAGGTATCGAAGATCATAGAATTGAATCATTATTTAATATTAACACGTTGACTGCCAAGCGTATTTTACTATATTAGAGCAGCGATGCTATGAAATACTACAGCGTTTGACAGAATTATGCAAAATATAACTAATGTGCAGGTATTGGAAACCAAAGTATCGCATCACTATTTACACAACAACTGCATTTAAAAAATAATTATTACCACACATTGCGAATATTTTGGATCTTCAGTAAAATCTCTTGCACCGGTCACCGATGACCACCATGGCAGTCAAAGTGTTAACACGTTGACTGCCGTGCGTATTTTACTATATTAAAACTGTAACATGATGAAGTACTACAGAATATGATTGAATTCTCCAAAATGAAAATAATACGAAGGTACCGGAGATCATGGAATTGAATCATTATTTAATATTAATGACTGACATCATTTAAATGTGCTTACACTTTACACGGGCTTTACTGTTTTAGAATAAATGGACTGCCGTTGCACCGATGGATACCTGCAGATCGTATCCTGCCGTAGCTGCAGCGGATAGTCGACTCTACGTAATCGGAGGAGATCAGTGTCAAGAGATAAACTTTTACCGCGCTGAAGTGACGATCTCCACCGTGCAGTGTTACGATCCGCACCTGAATGAGTGGCGAAATTGTGCGGCTTTGCCAGCGAGTAGAGGCGAGGCGGCGGCAATCGCCGCGCCCTTCTGATTGAAATTTTCTCTGACCATCGCTGATCAAACATATGGACATGGTAGACTCAGTATATTTTATATCATTTTACCGAGTACATTCCTTTTTAAGCTCCAAAGAAATTGATACGTGAATGATGAGGGGGGGCGTAGGAGTTAAGTAAGAATTTAAATATAGCGATAATTCAGTTCAGTTTCGAACATTCAACATTTGTGCAGATGGAATTCTCATGGTTTTTTTTATGTAGACTGTTTTTACTAAAATAATCGGTGAAACCTTGATTTTTTCGTAATTCATGATAATGTGCTAAAGGATTTGAACAAATTTTGTGAGGTGTTCTGTTATGAAAACAGTGCATTATTCCATAATTACACGACTACACGCGCGTTCACACACACACATACAGATATACACGCGCGTGAGCACTCAGTCACTTACTCTGTTTTTAGAATAAATTAAAAATTAAAATCGTGAGCGGAAATGTTACTAATCCTCACTTTTAAATGTTTCAAAAGATTTACTAGATGTATAAAGAACTGACACCCATGACATTGCATAGTCATCTTACTGAAATGATTGAGAATGTGAAATACGGTGTTCCGTCGTAATTTTGATTACATCACAACGAGAGATAAGGATGAGACACAGATTACAGTATGTTGTATCTGAAAGAGGGAAGAAATTGAATAAAAAATAGATTAAATCGAGTGCGCCATTATCTCACAATTATGGATTATATAATTAAACAAAAGAAAACGTGTGTGCTTGTGATATTTATGAACTTTTCCTTTTACAATGATATTCTCCGCGGTAATTCTTAGGCAGATATGACTCGAGTATCTACTGATCAATCCGTATCGGACAAAGAAACTAACAATCTGTAAAACTTTGTCATTATATAATTGTGAAAATAATTATCTCCACGAATAGGTAAGATCGCTATTAAAAACTTGTGCGGTATTTTTCACTAATTAAATGTTAATGTTTTTCATGTGAATTTTTAAACATAAACGCTGTTCTCATAGCACGATCTTTTCCGCGACTCAATATCTAAATGAGTTACCAATGAATGATTATCACTATTTATTTCAATTGTTAATATTAGCTGATGTGGTGTTCATTAAAGATGAAATTTTAATTTCTCCGCAGCGTGTGCCTGCGGTGTTGCGTTAAAGCTTTATGAAAATGTTAAGCCAATGACAGTGTGTAAAAATCTGGTCCAACACATATCTAATGTTGAAGTAATTTCCTTCTTGACAAATATTTGTTGTTGCTTACGCGACGTTTGTTCGTTTTCTATGCGTGTGCAATCTATCCTGTATAAAGTGTCTCTTATAAAAATGAATAATTAACCGAAAGGAGACTGGGCTGATAAGAAACAGAGAATGTGACCTAAAGTTTGATGACACTGAAATGCTTATTTAAATAAAAATACTTCCGTGAATGGAGGCAATAAGTACATTATCGTTTCCAAGTAAAACAACTCTGCCAAAATTCCACAGGGACTGCATTGTTTTCATTGTCTAACTATTCGTCACAAGTTGCATTACTCGTTGTTACTTATTTCGTTAAGTTCAAGATGCTACCAACTATTGTCTTTGCCGTACCACTTAATATTTTATGGCATGGCTATTGCGACATGTAACAGTGATAACATAATCATTTATTATTAAGTCAGTGCTATGTTAACGGAAAATCGAAATGGCCTTCGAATTTAAGTAGGCTTAAATGTAGAACGTACATATATATGTATATATGTGTATTATAATATATGCACATATATAATATAATATGTGTATAGTATATATTATACATGTATTTTCCTTCCTTTTGCCAGGATTGTTATTATTAAGGAATTGTAATGAATTCATTGACTGAGCAAACATGTTTTCGTGTTGATATACATGCACGTCGGTTTGCTTGGATACATAATATCGTTTTGCCACCTAATCCAATCAAATCCAATAAACAAATCACAGCGTATCGTTTACGTGATTTTTATACAGAAAGTTTCAAGACGGAACAATGAATGCAGTATGAACAATTTACAATTACGGTAAAACATCCGCAAAAGATACGTAACTCGCGAAAATACTTAATAAAAGGATTATGACATTGTTTAAACATATTGTAAGTTACGATATATGGACGTTTTACACAATATACATTATTAAATACTGGACGGTACCATACATAAGTAAAAATAAATTTTTCTGGAAAGATAGTCGCTGTCTTCTGTCGTTTTATTTATTAAGAGCAATAGACAAGTCCAATGAGTCGTGGTGTTATTTATTTATGTAATTCAGTTGATACAGGACTAACACGTATGCTTAGCAAGAAACTCTCTTGCACACAGAATGAATCTTTAATCGAAACAGTTTGTGTCTTCTGTAATCCGTTTAAAGAAGTCCGAGAAATAAATACAGGCAGAGGGTGTCACAGCGTCTTTTTTGAGACATCGTATTAAGCGGAATTTGAAACAGCAATAAATTGGTTATATCTAACCTTTACAAAGATTACCTTAACTTAAAAGTATATAATGTGTTTACCCCTTCACTTTAATTGTGTCTATTACAAAACATAATCCAGTTCGTATCTAATATACTGATTCTTTGGATCGTTCATTATTCGAGGATAGCCAGCCACGAGTGCGTCTTGTCCACCGATGTAAAGGGAGTTGTAGATCTTCCAATATACATCACGAACTTTTCTCGCAGGATGAAAGAGACCCTGGATTTAAAAAAGAAAAAAATGGAACAGATTATTTTTACGTAAGGAAAGATCGCATTACAAAACGTACCTGCAGAGTATATTGCAATATTTTTATTGGTCCAAGTGCAACACGTAAACCATCCACAGCGTCCATGAACGCTTGAACTAAATGAGGTGACGTTTCAAATACGTTCGGCCACACGTGATTTAGCAAGTGTATCAGTGCATCTTCACATCCGAATCCATAAACTCCCAACGCCATGTGCTTAATTGCCGCGCAAGCTGTCTGCCTGTGTACCAAATCTCTGCAAATACATAGCACCATTCAAGTTAACGTGTTTTTAACCCTTTGCACTCGACTGTCCCCTCTGAGGGGACACGAAGATACTTCGTGTTATTACTGAGGAAAATGTATGTACAGAAAGCGTCTGTTCAAATATTTGTTTCCTTAAGATTTTTCCGGGGAGTTACAAGTTAAGGAGTTATGCCTACTTGGGATCGGCGAAATGACATGATTTTCAAAATTTTTTGTTGCCGTTTTAGTAAGTACTAATTAAAATTCGCAAAATACTACCAACAAGTACGTATTTAGTGGTATTTGTATAAATTTTTTTATAAGAAAATATTAAAAAATAGCGGAAATATAGCCCTTCTCCTAGAGGTTCCGTTTATTAACCCTTTCATCACTTGCGGGACCACGATTTCTCAAAAACTGGATATATCTACATTTATCGGCACTCTAATTTTATATACTTATTTGTCATTACAATAGGCAGGGCCTGAACGAAGTTTTTTTTGAAAAATTTTAATTTTTACAAGAATGGCAGCAATTTTATGAAAAAATCCGTCTTTTGAGGTGGTCTAACTGTCGTTTTTATGTTGTAACTTTTTTTTTTATTATCGAAATACAAAATATCCTTCGTTCATGGGCCCTGCCTATTGTAATGACAAATAAGTATATAAAATTAGAATCCGATCGGTGGAGTAGTTTTTGAGAAATCGTGGTAACCGCAACCGTATGTTTTAAAAAACACAGTTTCGAGATAATCGCGTTTAAAGTTTCAAGCTCTTTATTAATCATACATAGTAGCGCTCCAGATAAACGCTTATAATTTTTTAACGTGTGCTCCGATTCTTATGTACTTTTGACGAAATATTCTTAAAATTATGTACATTAAGAAAATGTAATAAAAAAAAAAAATCGATTTTTTTTTCACCAACCTAAGTAGGCATAACCCCTTCAGGCAATGAGGTAGAATTAATAATCTGTGTGCTATTTAATATTTAGTAAGTTCACGGTCAATAAACTGAGAAGAGAATTCTAGCGACTGCAAGAACAACCTTCTATATATTCCTGCAATGGGCTGAATGATAAACTGCAAGTTATTGTATAAACACTGTATATGCTCGGAAGAAAAAATGACACGTGAAAGATCATAAACAAGTTATCACTGCGATATGTGTTTGAATAAACCCGCAATGCACATTGGTGAATGAACGATGACGCATTCGAAAAGAATAGGCTAAAGAATTTCAATTTTGTTTCAACATAAATGTATCAGCACACTTGTATGCGAAACATGATTTGAGCAGAGTATTTTTTTCAAAACTATACCATTTTAAAGAGAAATGTTGCGCTATTCGCTACTTCATGAAGAAACATGTCCGAGTGCAAAGGGTTAAAACCGCAACGTCATGAAGTACTGCAGAATATGATTGAATTGTGCAGAATGAAAATGATGCGAAGGTATCGGAGACCAAAGAATTGAATCACTATTTAATATTAACACATTGCGTACGGCGTTCTTGCTTACCCAGACCTCGCATATTTTTAAACGTTCTACAATGTTGAGTACAATACATACAAGCTTTTTTTAATACCGACTAATACGTTTACACTTTTTCAACATTCTAACATTCATTTACTTCGCGGTTATACTATCAAAAATTACCGCAGGGCTTCATTCCCCCAAAAAATTGTTTTAGCAATTTACCGATCAACATTAAAACGACATATCTCGTGAGCCGTACGCAATATGTTAATTGCATTTACAAAAGAGTCTTCGTAAAGAAACATGTCCGGGTGAAAAGGGTTAAAATATAGAATATAAGATAAACTGTTACAAATCAAAAAACTCATACCTATCCATTAGTGCATCCTCCAACAAGGGACTGACAGCATAGATGTAATCCTTTCCCATCTCACCGATGTATTCAAATAAGAACGACAATGACTTCAGGACACCATTTTGAACGTTCAATTCTGGTACCCTATATTCGTTCATCAATGCTGGTAAAACTGTGAATGGGCTACAAGTTTCCGCAACTATAGCTATGGCTACTGTCGTACATACACGATTTTGTCGTTCTTGAACTTTCAGATTATTTAAGAGCGTTGCTAGTACGTCGTGAGGCCTAAAAAAGAAAGATAACGTTATATAAATCGATTGTCGCCTCATCCTTGTGGTTAATAAGTATAAATCACGTGTACCCAATGGCTTTCGCAATATAACCGAACGTGTTCACTGTTGCTCTTCTAATTGCTTTTTTGTGTGCTTTCAGTAATTCTAGAAGCTCGAAACATATTCTCATCCACTCACGTGCTGATACATATTCAGGTCCTCTATCTGCAATTCTTCCTACAAGATCGATACAATTTTCTTGTACCTAAAAATGAAGCGAAAAAAGTTGAATAACGTTACACAAAGGTAAAGGTGACAGTGTAAGAATATGATACGAACCTTTTCGTGCCTATTCTTTAAGATAGGAGTTAATCTCGGTAATAGATCCTTAATAGGTGGCGTCATTTTCGTCATTCCGATTACATTAACGATAGCTTTCAGTGCTCCCAAAATGCTTCCTAATACTTCTGGATATTCTTCTCCTAAGTACTCGTATAGTACAACACCCAAGTGACCCATAAGTTTTTCCTGAAAATTCATATAATTGTATAATCATGCTTGTTTTGGCGTTGGTTGCAAGAACTTACCTCCTGGCATGTTTTCATTACGACAGCAATACGAGAGATTAAATCCGCTGCCTGTTGTCTGACTTTGGCGGATTTATTATTTAATCGCCACAGAATGGTACCACAAATCTGTGGGAGGTAGGCCTTTACCCTTTTTCCTAACGTGTTAACAATTGTGCCGAAGCCGTTAAGCATTACAACGTCCTGCAAATAAAATTGTTGCACGTGATACCATGAAGTGAAAGTCATATTGGGTCTACCGGAAAATTCTGTCCGGAAATGTTATCTCAAATTTCAACATGTATGAAAATGTTCGCATCGAACATATATGGCTACCTTTGTTTACCATTAAATTTCTATATGCGCTCATCGAAATGTACTGCAAGAATAATTTCGTCATTTCAGTAGTATATATTGAAAATTGGTTATTACGTAAAAACCGTGAAATATGGTATCTTATGGAGATTTTCATTCTGAAGGAAGTTGCGTACTGCCCGTTGCTAAATTTAGAAGATTTTAATCGAATGTGTGTAATATATTATATACTAAGTTTATATACTTAGTATTATATACGTAAGTTTAGTTAGAGTGAAAATCACCATAAGATACCGTATTTCGCAATTTTTACGTAATAACCAATTTTCAATGTATACTACTGAAACGACGAAATCACTGTTGCAGTAGATTTTAATGAGCGCATATGTAGAAATTTAATGGTAAACAAAGGTAACAATGTATGTTTCAAGTGAACACTTCTATCCGGAAATTTTATTTCAAATTTCAACACGTATGAAAATGTTCACATCAAACATATATGGCTACCTTTGTTTACCATTAAATTTCTATATGCGCTCATCGAAATGTACTGCAAGAAAAATTTCGTGATTTCAGTAGTATGTATTGAAAATTGGTTGTTACGTAAAAATCGCGAAATATGATATCTTATGGGAATTTTCACTCTGAAGGAAGTTACGTATTGCCCGTTACTAAATTTAGAAGATTTTAATCGAATGTGTGTAATATATTATATACTAAGTTTATATACTTAGTATTATATACGTAAGTTTAGTTAGAGTGAAAATCACCATAAGATACCGTATTTCGCAGTTTTTACGTAATAACCAATTTTCAATATATACTACTGAAATGACGAAATCACTGTTGTAGTACATTTTGATGAGCGCATATGTAGAAATTTAATGGTAAACAAATGTAGCAATGTATGTTTCAAGTGAACACTTTCATATGTGCTGAAATTTGAGATAGCATTTCCGCATATGTAGAAATTTAATGGTCAAAAAAGGTAGCAATGTATGTTTCAAGTGAACACTTTCATATGTATTGAAATTTGGGATAACATTCCCAATAAGGTAGAAATTTAATGGTAAACACAGGTAGCAATATATGTTTCAAGTGAACACTTTCATATGCGTTTAAATTTGAGATAGCATTAACGCATATGTAGAAATTTAATGGTCAATAAAGGTACAAATGCATGTTTCAAATGAACACTTTCATATGTGTTGAAATTTGAAATAGCATTTTTGCATATGTAGAAATTTAATGGTCAATAAAGGTAGAAATGTATGTTTCAAATGAACACTTTCATATGTGTTGAAATTGGAAATAGCATTTCCGCATATGTAGAAATTTAATGGTTAAAAAAGGTAGCAATGTATGTTCCAAAAGTGAACACTTTCATATGTATTGAAATTTGGGATAACATTTCCAATAACGTAGAAATTTAATGGTAAACACAGGTAGCAATATATGTTTCAAGTGAACACTTTCATATGCGTTTAAATTTGAGATAGCATTTCCGCATATGTAGAAATTTAATGATCAACAAAGGTAGCAATGTATGTTTCAAGTGAACACTTTCATATCCGGACAGAACTTTCGGGTAGATCTTATATAATAAAAAATATCGGAATATGTAATACATACTTCTGTAGTTTGTTCCTGGAAAGCGTATAATATGCCGTCAATAAGTTGTTCCTCTAAACGAGAATCTACATCCGCAGCTCCGAGATTGCCCATTATTTTCTCGATTGTCTCCATGACCATCTTTCGGTACTGCTCATTTTCGTCTTTTAGATCGTCGACGACACGATTGATAATTTCTGATGCGCCGACTTTGTTAGCTATCTCTACTGTCGTATCAACCAATTGCCTATAGTTTCTACGATCCAGCGCCATTCGGTGATTCCAAAAGTGCTTGAAGAAATGTGGTAGAATCTCGTCCTTTATGTATTGTGCCTCGACACCGTCAGTTCCGCAACATTGTTTGACTACCTATAATAACGCACATTTACTAATGTTAACAACTTAACACTTTGTCGTCTGCATACTTCAGCAAAATTTTTGTGTTTGGCGCCGCCGAAATTACCATGAAATTTTTAATTTTCATAGATGTTTTTTAGAAATCCGATGCAATATAGATTCTAAGTATAATAAAAAAAACATTTATGCACCTAAGTTTTATATTATTACAAAAACGAAAGGCACAAAAAGTGTTTTTTACGGGTTTTTGCCCTTAAAGACAGGACAAATTTTTTACTTTTCAATTATAATATATAATGACACCAATGTGGTGTTACCGGACGGCAAAGTGTTAATATTGTGAGATTATTATCAGGCGTCTAGGGTTTAACCGTTTGGATCCCAGAGATTATTAGAAAATCTTGTTAAGAAATACCAAGCAATTGCTTCAATTTATGTCAGAAAACGTCAAACGGGGCAAAAGCGGTTGTGTTTATCAAATAAGTATAATTTAAAGTAATGGAAATTGGAGACAAAATGTTTTGCCCGCATGATTCACGCCAAAATAGTAACTATGCGAAGAATAATTATCAGTAAAATTATGCGCGTATCGTCAATAGCGCATCGCGATAAAACTAGTGGGACTTTTCGACATGAAATCTGAACTGCATGGAATTCAAACGGTTGAATGAACTTAAGCCAAAAACTTTTAAAAAATAATTTCATTGTTTTTTTTATATATTTCTGATACAATATGTAAACTTTGATCCCGAGTCAAACTCGTGATGTTCATGTTTGGCATCAAATTATGAGCACAAGCCTGATTCGTGATATTCACGTTGGATCCCGTAGAAACATGTTGAAACCGTTTGAATCCCAGAGATTATTAGAAAATCTTGTCGAGAAATACCAAGCAGCGCGATAGCGCTTACTACAATTTATGTCGGAAAACGTCAAACGGGGCAACAGCGGTTGTGTTTATCAAATAAGTATAATTTAAAGTAATGGAAATTGGAGCCAAAATGTTTTGCTCATATGGTTCACATCAAAACAGTAACTATGCGAAGCATAATTATCAGTACAATTATGCGCGTATCGTTAATAGCGCATCGCGATGAAACTAGTAGGACTTTTCGACATGAAATCTGAACTGCATGGAATTCAAACGGTTGAATGAACTTAAGCCAAAAACTTTTAAAAAATAATTTCATTGTTTTTTTTTTTATATATATTTCTGATACAATATGTATACTTTGATCCCGAGTCAAACTCGTGATGTTCATGTTTGGCATCAAATTATGGACACGAGCCTGATTCGTGATATTCACGTTGGAAACTCCTTGTAACACGTCGGAATAGTTTTGATTCCAGAGGTTATTCAGAAAATTTTGTCGAGAAATACTAAGCAACTGCTTCAATTAATGTCGGAAAACGTCAAACGGGACAACAGTGGTTGTTTATCAAATAAGTATAATTTAAAGTAATGGAAATTAGAGACAAAATGTTATGCTCACATGGCTCACACCAAAACAGTAATAATGCAAAGAATAATTATCAGTACAATTATGCGCGTATCGTCAATAGCGCATCGCGATAAAACTACTGGAACTTTTCAACATGAAATCTGAACTGCATGGGACTCAAACGGTTAAATCAAATGTGACTTTAATTACAGCTATTTGTTCTTTTTACAGCTTTACCTTCAATACGATCTTCTTCATCTCCTCATCCGGTGACTGGAACTCACGAATGAGGATCAACATCACTTCACGAGTATAGTAGTTCGCATACTCAGCGTCCATAAGTGGAATCAAGTAACCGATAGCCTTCAAGAACGCAGCCAAACCCTTTCCTCTGTGCGTACGTATACCCTTCCATAGCGGTTTAAGGACAGAATCAAACGATTCAATACCGTAAGGAGTGGCAGCTTCTGCTAAAGCAGCGATTGCCAGCGCAGTGATCGTTCGAACCTTCTGTTGCTCATCCACCAACCCGTGCTCAATGATTTCTACCAAACTCTTGAGATGCGGCAAAATAGCGCAACCCATCAGAATGGCAATTTGTTGAACAATCTTTATACCCGTGTGCCTAGCCTGCCAAGATTTTTTGCTTCTGCACACTGCTTTCAAAAAGGGCAGCAAGGATGGAATCCCTAAGGCCGATGCAACGACTGCGAACGCCCTGGCAGTTGTATTTCGCACGTATTCGTCGATATTGTCAATATCAGGCCTCATGGTAGAAATCATAGTAGCCAAACCGGCAGCCTTCGCCAGATTTGAAATGATTTCTCTGCCTTCGACACGAGCGTAGTAATCCTCGTCGATCAGCAACGGTTCGATGACGACCAAAATTTTGTGCACGTACGGTCTGACCAAATCGTCGAGTTTGTAGAGAATGCGATCGATCACTTTGACGAGTAAATGGCGTTCTTGATCTTCAAGAGTGGGCGACATGAGCAGGGGTAGAATTTGGTTGAACAGGGGACCTGCACCGAACTCTCTTGCTTTGTCAGTGATCTGTCTTAACGCAGCTTTCCTCATTGGGGGTGTGCCGTTCTTTATCTTCAACAACAACTTCATGATCTTCCGCTCTTTCTGCTCCTCGGGGCTCAGAGTTTCTTCGTCAACGTCGACAAGCAGTTTGTCGAAATATTGTGCGTCCTCCGGCTTCATAAAAGGTAAATTACCTTTTGGCTGATTGTCTACAAACTTCGCGCTCTTGTCTTCGGTCTGTATGAAGAAACCCTGAGGGGTGCCAGCTATGGGAGTGGGTGTAGCTGTCAGTTTCCTTGCAGGAGTACGAATTGGAATGTAACCTGCCGGTGGCTGTAATACTTTGTACCCAGGCGGAAACAGGGCATCCAGTTCGTCGTCTGACAACGGCCTATTTCTTTCGTCTATTTCCCGCTCCCAACGATACGCTTGTAATTGTTCCGGCGTCATGGACATCAAGTGTCCTGGTGTTGGAGTAGCTAAACCCATGGCCTTAGGTCCAGTGGGTGTCACTCCACTAGGAGTTAAAATAGACGCTTGATGAGGTGTTGTTAGCGGTGTTGCGGGTGTCTGTGGAGTCATGGAGCCAGGGGTCTGATTCGATGGGGTTTCATCCCATCGACTACGTCGTTTACTGGCTGACGGAGTCGGTGTCTCTTGGATTAAATCTCCAGCCACTCTGTCCGTTCTCGGTGTTTCTGCCCACCCACTGTTATGACCAGGCGTTTCTGTAGAGATACAAATGCAGAAGTCATATTTTACATATATGGACCGCTTATTTTTAAAGTGGTGTAAGTCCATTTGCAACCCATAAATATACATTAGTTTAATCAAACTCGCCTAAAACAAATTTATATAACCAAATTACATATTGATAAATCAGTAGAAACATTGCCAGATTTCATATAATTTACCTACATTTTTAATTAACAGGTTGACTGCTGTGCATATTTGCTGTATTAGAACAGCGATGCTATGAAATACTACAGAGTTTGACTGAATTATGCAAAATGTAAATAATGTGTATCATCACGACAGTCAAAGTGTTAACACCTTCTGTAAATTCTTATATCATCTGATTATTCAATTTCTCGTTTAAGCAAATTAGAAATTTCTTTTTGATAATCAACGTTTATTTCATAAGAGGTCAAACGACCCCTGATGGTAAGAATGGTGAGAAGTATAGTAGTAAGAAATGTAAGTACCGGTACGTTTAGTGTTAACACGTTGACTGCCTTGCGTATTTTGCTATATTAAAGCGGCGATGCTATGAAATACTATAGCGTTTGACTGAATTATGCAAAACGTCAATAATATGCAGGTATTGGAGACCAAAGGACCGTATTACTATTCTAACAATAATTGCATTTATAAAGTAATTATTGCTACCCACTGTGAATGTTTTGGATCTTCAATAAAATCTCTTACGTCGATCACCGGTGACCATCACGGCAGTCAAAGTGTTAACAGATGTGCTAACGTTTAATTTTCTCGAAACAAAAGAAAATGGACTTACACCACTTTCAAAATAAACGGTCCATACCTCAAGTTTCGGACAATCAATAGATATCTATAATCATCTTACCACGCTCTGTTTTCGGAGTTTCATCCCAACGGTTTCTGCGACTGGACACAGCTTTTTCATGTGATGGCGTCTCTCTGCCAGGTGTCACTGCACCAGGAGTTGCGTGACCTGGGGTCGCATCCCACATTCTTGTACTCACTCCTGGAGTCGCTCCAGGAGTTTCTCCACCTTTTCCGTGGCCCGGAGTTTCGTCCCATCTGATGGCAGCTGGTGTGACCTTTTACGAGCAAAAGAAAAAATGAATGAAGAGCATAAAATTTAAGTAAGTCACCTCTCACGCGACAACAGTACTTTATCGCTGCGGTTGTACGTCACGTGGGAGGTGACAACGGGTAAAACAGTCAAAATTCGCGTTTTATGAAATGCGGGCAGGATTGACTTGTGAATTAAGTCTTATATTCTGTATAAAGTTGATTGTAAGCATAACAACAGTAAGTTTTATGAAATGCGGGCAGGATTGACTTGTGAATTAAGTCTTATATTCTGTATAAAGCTGATTGTAAGCAAAACAACAGTAAGTATCAATGTCTCACATAAAATTTATTCGGGAATTAGTTATGTCTCTAATTGGGAATTCCCGGGAAGGTAAGACTCCGCGATATGGAACGCCATCAACAACAGACAATGAGGACAGATTAGATGGAAAACTACATATCTTGCAACCTGATGCTGAAGAAAACCATAACGATTGTTTAGTATGTTCTAATCATAAATTCTCTGGCGGAAGAAAAACAACAGTGTACTTCTGTGAAACGTGCAACAGAAAATCATTCCTTCATATTGGAGATTGTTTAAAAAAATATCATACGTTAAAAACTCATGAATAATTATTTTAAACTCATATATTTATAATACATCTTCAAAAAATAAATAATTTGTGATAAAAATGTTATTCTTATAATACTGAAGATTTTTCGCATATTTACTGAAACCAGCTACAATCTAGTGAGAATCACGTATGAAAAGGTAGCGACCGATAAGGGTTACTATTGACACTTACGTCTGCATTGTCCCATGATGTCGGTGTGGCTGATGTTCCAGTTATTTTTTTAGGTGTAGGTGCGTCATCCGTTTGATCCCAACGACCTCTCTTTTTTGGAGTTGGTTTGGGTTCACCGTTTGCTTTCAGTGTACCGTCTTTAGCTTTTTCAGCCAGTTTCTTTCTTAACTGCAATGTACAGAATTATGAGACATGAGAATTCGATTATATGAGTTTATGAGTGCATTTAACGTACCTCTGTTTCTTCACCTTTAAGTAACTGTTCTCGCATAATCTCAGTGTACGTCCTAGAACCAATGTCTGGCGTCTTACCACCTGTAATCACGAATCAAACGTCACGCAAAGCGCAACCATTAGTCAATTTTTCAGAGAATATTTAAACTTCCGAGAATTTGTGTCAAAACGGTATGTCCTAGCCATTTTTATGTATAACGATCGTTACTTTCATATGCCCTTAGAATATTCGTCTATATTCTAAGTAACCTACTGAATTCACTCTCATTTTCCACGCTGCATGAATGTGTGATACAGATTCATCGTGAATCTATAAAACGATAGTGTTAACATTCAACAACATAAAACGCAGATATGCACCTTCAATGCGGGCCGACAAAGTTGACTGGTCATGGCAACGGGTTTAGGAGAGTTGCAACAGTAGATGGCATGTATCATACGTACGTGAAACATTGGTGCCATAGGGAGCACTGTCCTGCTCAAGTCTTCCACATCGAAAAATACTTTAGCCATCTAAAAATCAACTCATTCTTGTTATTAATAATATTTGCACTCAACACCACTCATACTATTTCACTGAATAAACTTGCTTCCGCGATCGAATGTATATGCACATGATACAATGAAACTCTCGCATTTCAAAAATATCTACTCTTTACGAAAACATAGAAAAATCCTTCAACTAGTGCTAGAATAGTCGTACAGGCGGAGTAATATATTCGGATTGATTGACGATGAAGAAATACAAAGATGGTAAATCAATAGCTAAATGAAATAAAATAGCAAATTTTATCAAGTACTGACAGTCATTTGCAGGTGACAACGTACGAAGGTACCTACCAATAGGATTGTATTGAATGAAAAATTATCTACCTGAATACAAATAATTTCATTGTATCATTGAAAGTACAGGGTTTTAGTTTCATGACAACTCAATCTCGCTTAACCTTCAACATAGTATCCTGGGTAAGCAGATGATTCCAAACGTGCAGACCGTCACTAAGATTGGAAAAAAATGTTTACATTAGTATGTATTTAAAAAAGGACACATTCACTCTCTTCATTCAAGCCAGCATTTCTACAGTGTATGCGCTTTTTCAATTAGCTCGTCAATCATTGGATCACGATCATATGGTCCGGTAATAATCGAGGCACCGAGACCCTTCTCCATGACTGATGACCATTCAACTGACATACTCTAATCTGTCCACCAAAACATCGAAGCCTCGACTATTCCACGTCTGTATTTCTTTGTACTTTTACGCTATTCCTCTGAACAGAAGACTAGTTTCTCGAGTCCACTTATTCGTCGCGCATGGCAATGAATGAACAACTCAAAATCGTTCTACCCTCTGCATTTCGTAACGGTATCCGTTAGTTACTCTAATATGCTCAACACTGAACTGCGCAATAGCATATCCATCGATCTCGATACACTACCGTCTCGATATGAATTTGAAAAAAGACGGCTCGTTGATGTAATGACAACGAAAGTATGAGGCATATGGTCTTGGACGAAACGGGGTAGGATACTTTACAACACAGTCGGATGTACTGCCATAGAATTCTCATGTGTGTATGAGTACTATAAAAGCGTGAAATGGGTATATTGAAGAAAACGTCTGTACATCACATTCTACTTTAACGACCTGTATAGGCGGTGTGATTACAGAATTACAAATTTGTTTACAATCTGCGAAAAAGGAAACTTGTAATTTTTAGTCTTAAACCATACCCAGCTCATACTTTGCTTTATATCGATTTCTATGTACAAAAGCATTGAAAAGTCATACTTTGAAACAGTATAGAACATGTAATGTTTAATGACGTAAGGATACTAGATGCTTTTATCCTTATGTGTGCAGCAAAATGTTTACACGTGGAGATGACGACTATGTATATTGTTTCAAAGTATTAGCAAAAACAACTATGCAATAGAAACATGTTTGATACTCAGCGTTTACCTGGTCCAATTTTAGGGTACGTATTAAAGAGTAGAAAATATACTAACCTTCTGCAAACGGATCAACACGCTCAGGAGAGATGATCATCCTGCGCCTTTTTTGTCTGTACTCATCTTCCCTATCTGCAATGGTGGGTCTTCGTCTATTCGCAAACGGATCGTAATCTTTTTCGCTCTGTAATAAAATGAATTTTATTAGAAATCTGTATATGTTCAGATTCTATGTTTATAAGATATATTGTATAGTATACCTGTGCCACATCATTAAGCAAAGCGGCCGGGGCATTGTAGCCGGGCCTTTTGTTTGAACTAAATGTGCTTGGTTCATAGTCTTCATCCTTAAATATAGACAATAAATATTAGACATATTTATTTCGATATTAATCTTTTATAACAAGAAATATAGTATGTATTCAAATTGAGATAATAGAATAAAGCCTAAGATAAAATTACAAGATTGCATACCTCGATTTCATCATTTGCAGCAATCGATGTGACATAGCCGTCATACTTGTTATTACTTCCATCATAAATGTCCTGATCATAAAAGCCTGTCTTTCCCAGGCCTACTTGGTCATTCTCTGCAGCTGCATTTTGAATCTCTTTCTTCTTTGACTGTATCTCCCGAATTTGTGCCTCAATATCTGCAATTCAGAATATGTTAATACATTGACAATTATTACAACTGGTATAATATCGTATCTATACACTTTGAAAGATATATGACCAAGAATTAAACAAATCTAAATATACATGGACATTTAATATCCTATAATTTGGCATCTAATCAAGCTTACTCGAAAGTTATAAATTTATGTACCACAGGATACAAACCACTAGCTATGTTTCCTGTAGCTATGTATCCTGTTAAAGTAGTACTAAAATTGTGCCAAATGTAATTGTTTACCACAGTTTCATGTAATCTAACTCACTGTACTGTAGGAGGTAATAAATAATTGGCACATTACTTCTATTTACATTGCAAACATCAAGTGTAATGGGTAATCAAGATCGAGGCTTGGTGGTTGTTACTCTTTAACCTCGTTGCAAACAAATTGGTGTATAGTACGTTCGTTATCAACGATCTAGCGTTTCGCTCGGGCAACATCAATTTCAGGCCTTTATACAAAATGCTCAATATTATCAGATATTTGTGCCTCAATATCTGCGATTCAGAATAAGTTACTATATTGACAATTATTACAACTTGTATCACATCGTATCTATACACCTTGAAAGATGTATGAGCAAGAATTAAACAAATCTAAACATATATCAACATTTAATATTCTTATGCGAAATGCTCAATATTATCAGAAATTTGTGCCTTGATATCTGCGATTCAGAATACGTTACTATATTGATAATTATTACAACTTGTATCACATCGTATCTATACATCTTGAATCATATATGTTCAAGAATTAAACAAATCTAAACATACATCAACATTTAATATCGTTATGCAAAATGCTCAATATTATCAGAAATTTGTGCCTCAATGTCTGCGATTTAGAATACGTTACTATATTGACAATTACTACAACTCGTATCATATTGTATCTATACCTCTTGAGAAACATATATGTACAAGAATTAAACAAATCTAAACATACATCAATGTTTAATACCATATAATCATTTTGTATCTAGTCAGGCTTCTTCCGATAGCCATGAATTTATGTACCACAGGATACAAACTACTAGCTATCCTACATCCTCTTAAACTAATACTAAAACTGTGCCAAATGTAATTGTTTACCACAGTTTAATGTAATCTAACTCACTGTACTCCAGAAGCTAATAAATAATTGGCACGTTACTTCTATTTACATTGCAAACATCAAGTGTAATGGGTAATCAAGATCGAGGCTTGGAGGTTGTTACTCTTTAACCTCGTTGCAAACAAATTGGTGTATAGTACATCCGTTATCAACCATCTAACATTTCGCTCGGGCAACATCAATTTCGGGCCCTTATGCGAAACGCTCAATATTATCAGAAATTTGTGCCTCAATATCTGCGATACAGAATACGTTACTATATTGACAATTATTACAACTCGTATCACATCGTATCTATACATCTTGAAATATATATGACCAGGAATTGAACAAATCTAAACATACATCAACGTTTAATACCCTTATGTGAATTGCTCAATACTATCAGAAATTTGTACCGCAATATCTGCGATTCAGAATACGTTACTATGTTGACAATTATTAGAACTCGTATCACATTGCATCTATACACCTTGAAATATATATGAGCAAGAATTAAACAAATCTAAACATACATCAACATTTAATATCCTTACGCGAAATGCTCAATATTATCGGAAACTTGTGCCTAATGAGGCTTATTCGATAGTCATGAGTTTATCTTCTGAATACGTACTAAAACTTACTATATTGACAATTATTACAACTCATATCACATCGTATCTACACATCTTGAAAGATGTATAAGCAATTAAACAAATCTAAACATACATCAACGTTTAATATCCTATAATAATTTTGTATCTAATGAGGCTTATTCGATAGTCATGAGTTTATGTACCACAGGGTACAAGCCACTAGCTATCCTACATCCTCTTAAACCAGTACTAAAACTGTGCCAAATGTAATTGTTTACCACAGTTTAATATAATCTAACTCACTGTACTACAGGAAGTACTAAATAATTGGCACGTTACTTCTATTTACATTGCAAACATCAAGTGTAATGGGTAATCAAGATCGAGGTTTGGAGGTTGTTACTCTTTAACCTCGTTGCAAACAAATTGGTGTATAGTACGTTCGTTATCAACCATCTAACATTTCGCTCGGGCAACATCAATTTCGGGCCCTTATGCGAAACGCTCAATATTATCAGAAATATGAACCTTCGTGCGTCCTTGGAATGGAGTCCATCGTGTCACAGTTGGAGACTGCACGTAAAAAAATCCGTCACAAACACAAACTATTAAATAATGGAAGGCGCATTATTTCACAATATCGCCATGATCGTATAGTCGGGCGAGCCTATTGCACAAAATGCGAAAGACCGTGAAAGAAAAGGGCGACGTAGACCAAGCGTGAGGAAGCGTGCTTCTTCTATTACTGAAATCTGCACTAATGGATTGACAACCAAGCCGTAATTGGCTGTTTCATAAAAAGGTAGTAATTTTGCTGCAACAACAAAAAAAATCTCCTTTTGTACGTTAATTCACGAATTGTACGCCGTTAAAATGCACTGTGCGGTCTGCAATCAATGAAGAACATACTTAATGATCTAGTTAGGAATGTTAGAGAAATTCGGGATTTGTTTCGTTGCCGGAGACTAGAGGGCAACACTGTTGGAAGCAAACTGCTAATTTTATCATCACCTGCTAGGTGTCGCCTGATAACTGTAATTTTTTCGTTAATGTTTCGTCATCGACATCAGATTACAATGAAAGTGTCAACTTGACAAATCTCAACACAAGCATAAAAGCACTTATAGCAGGATCTACACGGTACAATCCGGTAAAATCCTGATGACTAATCTAGTCGGGATTAGTTACTAGAATTCGCAACGAAAAGTATTAAATTTTTCTCTTAAATTGTTTTCGAGAATAAACTGTTTTTTCTGATTCATTTCTGTGGAAAAAAATATTTTTCCTTATGTGTCATGCGAGTGTAAAGATGGCTACGGCTAAAATGTATGTACTATCTTTTCATTTTATTATTATTATATAATTTTTTATTTTATAATTTTATATTATTATATAATTTTTCTCTTAAATTGTTTTTGAAGAATAAACTGTTTTTTCTTTACTCATTTCTATGAAAAAAAATGTTTTTCCTTATGTGTCATGCGAGTGTAAAGATGTCTACGATTAAAATGTATGTATTATAGGTGAAAAAAGATATTTTCGGGTCATCAGCATATTTTACGTATGATATGCAAATGTTCAGACGCCAGTTGAAAGTTCAAAAATTATATATGTCCACTTTTCGTTCAGGCTTTAATTTGAATGTTTGAATTAAAAGATTGAGTTATGTCGTAATTAATTTATTTTCTACTGCAATTTTGTCAAATGACACTCCGATATACCAATTTCGCAATAAAAGACTTAAACCACCGATTCTGCAGACAGGCAAAAAACAACTTGCGAAAGGAAACCACACATAAACTATGACTACATCGTTCGTATTCGTCAGCTTCCGGATAGTTTTACCGAGTTTTATAACAAAAACTGGCCATATGAAACAATCGTCTTTCCTTGAGCCACTTAAGTTGTTTATCATGGTTCAATAGGATATCATTGCCAAATAAGGATACAACAAAAAATGCGTAATTTCTCGAAATCGAATTTGCAGTGACAGCGAAGTAATAAAAAAAAGTGCCTGAATGTGCAAATTAAAAATCGGCATTAGGCTACGTAACGACTAATTAAGAAAAAGACCGTAACTGAGCAAATGGGAAAACAACGAATCAATTTGCATAAAGTGCATCTGTAAGTGATCAATCACGGCGAAGTGATGGGATCAATTTAATTATTTTCTCACGGAGAATTTTTTCTGTTGACGAGAAAAACAACAGAAAAAACATGAACGGACGTTTATTTTCGGGGCAGAGACGAACTTTGTTTAACACGTTGATTGCCAAGTGTGTTTTGTTATATTAAAACTGCGATGCGATGAAATACTGCAGAATGAAAAACCAAATTTTGCCTTCGTGCAAAATGAAGGTAAGACGGAGTTAGAAGCTAAAGTATTGAAGCACCGTTCCGATATCAATTGCTTTTACAAGATTGCAAATAGACTTCATTGCGTATTTTTTGCATTTTTAGTAAAATCTTTTGCGCCAGTCACTGCGTATTTTGCTATGTTAGAACCGCGATGCGATAAAATACCGCAAATATGATTAAATTGTGCAAAATTAAGGTAACGCAAAGTTAAAAGCTAAACTATTGAAGCACCGTTCCAATATCAATTGCTTTTACAAGAATGCAAATTGGCTTCATTACGAATTTTTTGCATTTCTAGTAAAATATTTTGCGCTGGTCACGCGTATTTTGCTATGTTAGAACTGCGATGCGATGAAATATTGCAGAGTATAATTAAATGGTACAAAATGAAGGTAACGCAGAGTTAGAAACCAAAGTATTGAAGCACCGTTCCAATATCAATTGCTTTTACAAGAATGCAAATTGGCTTCATTACGAATTTTTTGCATTTCTAGTAAAATATTTTACGCTGGTCACCGAGTATTTTGCTATGTTAGAACTGCGATGCCATTAAATACTGCAGAGTATGATTAAATCGTGCAAAATAAAGGTAACATTGAATTGTTGAAGCCAAAGTATTGAAGCACCGTTCTAATATCAATTGCTTTTACAAGATTGCAAATAATAGGTTTCATTGCGAATTTTTTGCATTTCTAGTAAAATATTTTGCACCGGTCACTGCGTATTTTGCTATGTTAGAACCACCATGCAATGAACAACTGCAGATTATGATTAAACGGTGCAAAATGAAGGTAACGCAGAGTTGTTAGAAGCCAAAGTATTGAAGCACCGTTCCAACATCAATTGCTTTTACAAGATTGCAAATTGGCTTCATTGTGAATTGTTTGCATTTCTAATAAAATATTTTGCGCTGATCACCGCATATTTTGCTATATTGGAACTGCGGTGTGATAAAACACTGCAGAATATGATTAAATCGTGCAAAATAAAGGTAACGTTGAATTGTTGAAGCCAAAGTATTGAAGCACCGTTCTAATATCAATTGCTTTTACAAGATTGCAAACAATAGGTTTCATTGCGAATTTTTTGCATTTCTAGTAAAATATTTTGCACCGGTCACTGCGTATTTTGCTATGTTAGAACCACCATGCAATGAAACACTGCAGATTATGATTAAACGGTGCAAAATGAAGGTAACGCAGTGTTGTTAGAAGCCAAAGTATTGAAGCACCGTTCCAACATCAATTGCATTTACAGGATTGCAGTTAAGTTTCATTCCGAATTTTTTGCATTTTTAGTCAAATATTTTGCAACCGTCCCCGTGTATTTTGCTATATTAGAATCGCGATGCAATGAAATACTGCAGAGTATGATTAAATCGTGAAAAACGAAGGTAAAGCAGAGTTCTTAGAAGCTAAAGTATTGAAGCACCGTTCTAATATCAATTGCTTTTATAAGATTGCAAATAGGCTTCATTATGAAATTTTTGCATTTCTATTAAAATATTTTTCGCTGGTTACCGCGTATTTTACTGTTAGAACTGCGATGTGACGAAACACTGCAGAGCATAATTAAATCGTGCAAAATGGATATCAAATGCTTTTGCAAGGTTGCAAATAGGCTTCATTGTGTATTTGTTACATTTTTAGTCAAATCTTTTGCGCTGGTCACCGGTGACCACGGTGGCAGTTAACGTGTTAAGAAAAAGACCGTAACTGACCAAATAGCAAAACAACGGATCAATTTGCATAAAGTGCATCTGTAAATGATCAATCATGGCGAAGTGACGACGGGAACGAATTTAAGAATTTTTATTCTGTTTGCGAGAAAAAAGCTGGAAAAACTGAAAAACATGAAGTGACGTTTATTTTCGAAGTAGAGGCGAATTTTGTTTAACATCGTATTTCTACTTTGTACGAATTCGTCGCAAGTAGCGATATCGGTGAAGAGATATTACGAGTATCGGGAATAAGCGATTGTGGGGTCGCTTAAATCTTTGCCGAAGATATATAATAAAAAGACACGTGGATGTAAAGAACCTGCCACTGCGTTTTTTCTCGCGTGACCTCCCATAATCGATTTTTTTCTGTAGACACAACTAGCTTCCGAGCTAGTCGTTTTAAATATACAACGCCGCGGTGCGTTTTTTTTTCAATGCATCACTTAGATTTTAAAATACTCTGAAAATCGCAACGTTTCATTTGTGACGTTGCTTTCAAATGCATCAGCGGACGTTAATTTTATTTGATGTTATCGAGAATTGACACAAAAGGTGTTTGTTTTAAAAAGTCGCATGCAGGTGAGGAAATTCTTATCTACGTAAATCTACAACGGGTCATGTACATTAGGAATTTACGCTCGGTCGTAAAATGTTACGTTACACTCGTAAATATTCGTACGATGGTCCGGCTTGTTAGCGGACGCGTAGTCCTTTTATTTCCAGCGCTCGGAGACGAACAAGAAGTGGCCCAGAAACGCAACATACTGCCTCTCCATAAGCGTAATTGAATTGATCTTGTTCCGCAAAGGCCGTGTGGTGATGCGTGCTCTTGAAACACTTTGCCGTCAAACTTATGTCCTCCAGATTTCTTACTTTCGTATGAGTTAATTCCAATCTAATCAGGAGAACAAGTTAATCTTGAGTTAAAATAAGAAAGTGGAACAAAATTACACGGTTAACCAGTTAAGCCTGGAACTTAATTTCAGAAATCCACCATAGGGTGCGGCATTAAAATCAAGCAATGACGTGTATATGTTACCGTGAATGACCGAAATTGGAGAATGTCGACTTTCACCGGTGAATGTCAACAGATACCAAATACGTCGGTGAAAAATCGAATATTTCATTACATTGTTGTACATTCGGACCCTCTCCGGTGTGTGTCGACAATCACAGATATGCTCTGATGGAGGTCCAAAACAGAAGAGTCAAAAAAGTGTCATAATAGTTTAAGTTGTAAAAGCAAGGGACTCTTGTGCAATTCAAAGTGTCATAATAGTTTAAGTTGTTGCAATAAATAAGATTTGAATCACATAAGTAAGTAATTTTTTTATTACTATTATTTTCTTTTCTCATGTAGAATGTACTGTGTATTTTAAATTCTTGGTCATTCCTTTCAGAAAGAGAGGCGAAAAAGTTACGTCACTCTTGTGACGTTTTATAGCGACTGAATTACGGAGAAAAATATAAATCTCCAACATGTTCAACATTCACCATTAGTGCATGGTGAATGTCAACATTTACCGGTGTAAGTCAGAAATAAGGGTATTTAGAAAATATTTCGGACATACGCCAAGCGACTATGTGAATGTTGACATTCACCGGTGAAAGTTGACATTCTCCAGATTTCGGTGTTTCACTGTAACATATACACGTCGGACCAAATTTCTAGGCGGTGCGTATGACGTGTATACTCGTCGTGTAAAATAAAAATTTACCAATGACTGTTAACCTTTTAGGTACGGCTGAATTCTGCGCGTGGCTATTCCTTTGGACAGCACAGTCTAACGTGAACTAAGTTAAAAAAATTTTTTTTTTTAAACGCTACTGCAATGCAATGTCTGACAGAGAATACCGTTCTCTACACGAGTACAGTGGAAAGAAGTATTTCATGATTAAATTATAATTTTTCTTAAATATATATTGCACATACTCTAACTTTAACAATTCACTTTAATAATTAATAATACAATTGGGTATTATATATTTTAAAACATGGTACGACACATATGTAGACCCACGTCACAATCTTCACACTCATAGCTTGATCTTCGTCTTACATCGTTTTTTTGAACATACGATACAATTTCGTAACGTTTTTTTAGATTTTTTGAATTTACAATACTTTTGAAAATGTTTTTTGGTTAGTCTAAACGGCTGATCAATGATATATTTACTGCAACTAACGTGAAAGATGACATCCGCGGAAGTTACTATAGTGGCGTGTCGTTTTGAAAGATGACATTCGCGAAAGCCACTATAATGGCGCGTCGTACCTAAAAGGTTAACACTTTAAGGACCGCTCACGAGTTTTCCTGTGTTTTCTACACACTGTTTTTAGATGTCACTTATTTCGATACATTGTATCTATTATTTTGTCTATTTAAGCATTTACATCGATACTCAATGCATTAAACTCAATTGCCTTCATGTTTTTGCGTATTTTCCTTTTTTAGTAAAAAAGTTATGATAATTCTTAAAAATAGTGCTACAATAATTACTGCTAAAATACTTCCAATTATACAATTTCTGGAAGTTTCACAAAAATTGCTTCATAAATAACACAGTTATGATTTTTTGTAACGTACAAGTTTCCCAAAAACGTGTGGTCCCAGACGTATTTCTTACAGATTTCTTAGTGGTCTTTAAAGTGTTAACACGTTGACTGCTATTATGATCACACAAAAATCCCGTTTTAACACTTTGACTGCTGTGCGTATTTTACTATATTAAAACCGCAATGTGATGAAGTACTACCGAATATGATTGAATTGTGCAAAATGAAAATAATGTGAAGGTATCGGAGACCAAAGAATTGAATCACTCTTTAATATTAATTGCATTTACAAAATTATAAATTCAACCGAGATTGGGTATTTTTTTCATTTTTCGTGAGATCTTTTGCGCCGGTCACCGATAACCACTACGGCAGTCAACATGTTAACCAAATGATTCATGCTGGGACAGAAATTCACGTAAAACTCAGCGCACAAATGCTGAGTTACTACAACATCAAGGTATATACTATGCAATTTAAGGCTACCATGTGAAAATGCGCAAACAGTTGCAGGGTATCGTAATGAAACAGAACATTTGACGTTGACACAGAGAGGACTCTTGGTATTTAACCCTTTGAGTGCTATGGACGCATATATGCGTCCCCAATCATTTCACTTTTTTACCTACTACAGCCACATTATCAACGTATGCCATAAATACAGATGCGTATTTATATTTATCAATTAATTTGTATGTATTTGTCAAATAATTTTCTTATATTATATTATCAAACAATTTAAATATATTTATCAAATAATTTTCTTGCATTATTTAACTTGGCGTAAATTAAGCATTACCATTATAACTTAGTTGCACCTTATATAATCAATCAATAGAAATTCACACCAGGTAAAAATGTTTCGTCCTAAGCGAGCGCTTCAACCGGAAGTCTTGAGCAGTCAAAGGGTTAAATAACGTAGGATCTCGGGTACAGGGTCCTCTAATTGGCGAGCAAAGGTCACCTCTGATCTTCAATTATTATATTGCGGTATCACAGGTGACGAATTTATTGAATTGTGTGTTTGGTTGCGTAGTACTAGTTGACGACGAAACGTAAAGGCGAAAAGACGAAACGACGAAACGATAAAAGATTAGGAAATAAGACTAGTCTTCAGTGTGTTATTAGTGTTTATAAATATTATACCTTCTAGCTTCACGTATCCAAATCGTGCAATAATAAGATTTCCCAGGCTTGTCTTGAACGCCTTGACTTATGTCGCGTGACGAATTAAGTGAAGAACAGGCTAGAAAGCTTGTTATTAAGTAGGGTCTTTGGCGAACAACATCGATCGCGGTGTCAAGCAGAGCCGTACGCTGCTTCGTTCGTTCGCACGTATCGACTTTCGAGTACATCTCGTCGGAATTGGGTCGAGAAGAAAAAGGCGACGTCCGCGGTCCTACACTACTTTGTCATCGTCGCACGACTTCATTCAAGCATCACAGCCACTTTACTACCTGCGTCATTGAGTGAACGGGGCGTAGGCTTTGTCCCAGCAATCAAGTTGTCCGGGATTAGAAACCATCGATGTTCACGAAAACTGTTACTTCGAATACAGCTCAATTTGGAAAACATCGCGATTTTCATTGCTGTCGACTTGCAGCAGGATCACCCGCAATGCGAAAGAAGATGCTTCTGAAAGAAGATGGTCTGCTTCAAATACATGTAATCGAACAACTGCTTTAACACTAAACGTACCGGTACTTTACACCCACCTATTCTTATAATGAGGGACCATTCTACCTCTTATGAAATAAACGTTGATTTTCAGAAAGAAATTCCTAATTTATTAAAGCGAGAAATTGAATAATGAGATGATATGAGAATTTACAAAAAGTCAAATGAGCGAGAGAAATAATAATGAATGTACGATTTTAAAGTAAATTTTGAAAGGGGTCGTTTAAAAGTATGGAAATACATTCACAAAAATATACAATTTTCGTTTAAAAATTGACTATATTTAAATTTATCGGATTTAACTGTACTGCTTGAAAATTAGCAATATTTAAGTGAAGATCATTTAAAATTGCCGCTTGGTAATGGACAATGCCTAAATTTATGGAAATACATTCACAAAAATACAAAATTCTCGTTTAAAAATTGACAATATTTTAATTTATCGGATTTAATCGTACTGCTTGAAAATGAGTAATATTTAAGTGAAGATCATTTAACACTGAATGTACCGATACTTTACACCAACCTATTCTTATCATGTCATTTGACCCCTTATAAAATAAACGTTGATTTTCAGAAAAAAATCCCTAATTTATTAAAGCGGGAAATGGAATAATCATAAAATACAATAAGAATATTATTTGGTGGTATGTTTCCTTTACATTACCAATAGAAATGCAAAGTATTTTACGAAACCAATTACATATATAAGCCGCGATTTGGACGGCGAGCGTTGATTTGCGGAGAAACTGCATAAACAATTAGCAGGACCAATCCTGGCCCTTTGCTCTACGAGGCCGAGTCCCAGACATTCTTGAATTGAATACAAAAATCCGAAGCATTCGATGCAAAATCATTCAATATGTGATTCAAATCTTATTTATTGCAACAACTTAAACTATTATGATACTTTTGTAACTCTTCTGTTTTAGACCTCCACCAGAACATATCTGTGATTGTCGACACATACCGGAGAGGGTCCGAATATACAACAATGTAATGAAATATTCGGTCTTTCACCGACGTATTTGGTATCTGTTGACATTCACCGGTGAAAGTCGACATTCTCCAATTTCGGTCATTCACGGTAACATATACACGTCAAACGCGCTTAACTGCTTAAATCACCGTGATTATTTGTCCCGTGCCATTCGGTGCTCAGGGTCAATCGGCCTCCGGTTTCTCGTCTTCTTTCTTGCCTTATGGTCCGGGACCAAAGATCGCGAAGGAGGCTGAACTCCTTGGAATCATCTTCGGTGAGTGGACTCTGAGGTCATCCCACGGACGCGTGCGATGTTTTGTCGCGATTCATAATGATTCGCAAACAACTTGAAAGAGCGTCCGAGGATTGCAGCGCGTGTTTGCTACTAGGAAATTCTGGTTGCATAGGTGCGACGTTACATGTGACACGTTCACGGTTTCGCGGAAAACCATACTTGTTTTTCCGTAGTGCCTACGTTTTCTCTGTCACGAACAGCTGTCAGTGGCAATGCAATACTTGGAAATGTTATGATATACGTACATGTTCTACAGGATATGAAGTACATACTTGAGCTAGAGTAGTTTGAATGAAGTAACACTCAAATAATTGCTGTGTCATCCTATCGCGTAAATCTATTAATGGCTATCACTGTGTCCGTCAATAATCACAGGTTGCGTGCATACTATTGTAATGTCATCTTTACTAAGCTACGAGCGTTGCATCGGTTCTGATGAAAATTAAAGTCGGTGTTCCAGATTCCTCGAAGCAGCGCGTATCGATTCGTCATCAAATTATTTGGCCACTTTCGGTACACCTTCCATTCTTATCTAATCTGCACCAAACATCCAGACCAATAAATGGTGTCTGACCAAGATCGACTCTGCGACGGAATTGGAGAAGAATCGCTTGATTGGCTCCCATATGTGACGGGCATCTCGTAATCGATAAAAATAATGTGTGCTGCAGAGATTAACTCGAAAAGTCTTGCAGTGGGGAAGGTTTGTCGGGCGCAGAATCTGATTGATCTTGTTCAAACTGGACACACCTGACGTTTTGTAATTCCCGACTTTTGCCGAAAAAGTCGCACGCAATCGTTTGTTTACATGATTGATTGCAGGCCGGTATATAATCGAGTGGCAGTATAAATAACGCAGGAGATTGCATCATACTGCTTCGAGGCACCCAGGAGGTGTATATCTGAAGTATATAGCAAGAGTACGGAGATACGCGCATCGACGTTTAAATTTATCCGCATGCGAAACCGAATAATTAACGGACTTTCTGGTTTCTGGCTAATAATCGCACCGCATTGACGTCGAGACCGAATGTTTGGGACTTCACTGGGATGTGTTAATCGTTGCATTATCGGCCGATTCAAATCGTTTAATTTCGCATCTACGTATTTAGCGAATAGAGGAATCTCGGTAAACACTGCTGTAAATGCGGAATTATCTCCTTTACGCGTTTCTGCCTGAGTGAGAAATTTTACGATACGAAGTGACGTCGACGATATCATCGACAGGTAAAGTTTATAAATAACCCAGTAAATTCATCGTTCTCATAGATAACGGGCAAAAAATGAATGTGCTGATCCCAAAACTAATTGGTTGACCCCCGCCTACTGATACGGTCGCGCGACATGTGAACCCGTTGACATATGAACGGTGAACTACTATCAGGCCAAAGCCGATGTGCGTCATTGTTAATATCAAAAAGCTGGCCACCTGTGCGCATGATTTATGTGCAGTACGTTTGCCAACATTCGTGTTAGCTATTCCTTACAAAGTGGATCAGGTGAGGTTCCAATGCATCTTCTAGTTTATACTGATCCTCCAATATATACCAGGTCTTAACACTTTAAGGACGGCTCACGAATTTTCTCGTGTTTTCTACACGCTGTCTTTAGATGTCACTTACTTTGATACATTGTATCGATTTTGTCTATTTATGTATATAGATCAATATTCACGATACATATGGACATTTTGTATGGTCCCTCTTCGTAGAGAAAAATGCTTAAGGCAGTATCATACTTTAAAAAACTACTAGAAACATTGATAAAATTGACTTTTAAATAAAATTTTATGATAATTTCTTTTAATAATTTTTTAAACAAGTTTTTTAAATAATACTTAAAATGCATCCGATTTTACAATTTCTATAAATTTCATATAATACAAATTTATTTTTTTAAGTAAAAAAGTTATGATAATTATAAAAAAACATAATTTTTTTTAATAATACCTAAAATGCTTCCAATTATTTTTTAATTACAATTTCTCAAAGTTTCACAAAAATTGCTTCATAAATAATAGTGTTATGATTTTTTGTAACGTACAAGTTTCCCCAAAAACGTGCGGTCCCAGACATACAGATTCTGTTGGTCTTTCGTTTTTGTTAGGAAGGATGTATGACTTTTGTGAAAGTAATGAGGCCAGATACGATGTCGGCGAAATATCGATTTGTAAAAGTGAGAATACAGCTGCAATCGGGGATCCACAGGATCATATTTCTACATATGGAAAGCGTAATACATTTAACACGTTGACTGCCGTGGTGGTCATTGTTGACAGGCGCAAAAGGCCTCACGAAAAATTCGAAAAATACCCATTCGGTACCATTTTCATTTTGTAAATGCAATTAATATTAAATAGTGATTAAATTCCTTGCTCTCCGATACCTTCGCATTATTTTAATTTTGCAAAATTCAATCATATTCTGAAGTACTTCATCACATTACGGTTTCAATATAGTAAAATAATTGATAAGAAAACCAACAAAAACTAAAAAACGTAAAATAGCTTCTCCACTTCGTTTTCCTCCCTCTACTAATGCCATAACATTCACCAGACTGTGTTGGTACGTGAAGTCCCATTGACGATATCGTTTACGTCACCACCGATTGTCTATTTCCCTAGAAAAAGGCGTACGTACTTTATAGATCGAGACCGACGAACGTGTCGTCATCGTTATCAGACCACGGTCCACTTCCGTGGAAACGGCTTATCACGCGATGGGTCAGAGGAGTGGCTCGTTAAAAATAGAAAGGCGCAATTTAACGCGAAACACACGCGTGGCGAACGACCCGGTCGCTAGTTGGTTGAGAGATTACATCCTCGGATATGAAGATTTTATACGCTATGTACTTTGGGCAACGAAAAATGAGAGAGACAGAGACAATGACTTACATAAATCGCAAGAAAAACTATGCGGTTCGTAGGTAGAGAATCCAGTAATCGACGTTTACTATCAACTTAGCTTAACACATTCGCAGTCGACGATTTTAGAGCGACTCTACAGCTGAAGGTCGCAGAATTTTGCAGTTTAAATGGGTGTGACCATACAAAATATTATGCTTATAATTACACGTGTGGGGAACGACCCGGTCACTAGTTGGTTGAGAGATTACATCCTCGGATATGAAGATTTTATACGCTATGTACTTTGGGCAACGAAAAACGAGAGAGATAGAGACAATGATTTACATAAATCGCAAGAAAAACTATGCGGCTCGTAGGTAGAGAATCCAGTAATCGACGTTTACTATCAATGTAGCTTAACACATTCGCAGTCGACGATTTTAGGGCGAGTCTACAGCTAAAGGTCACAGAATTTTGCAGTTTAAATGGGTGTGATCATACAAAATATAATGCTTGTAATAATATTATCCTTATAATAATATTATCCTTATAATCACACGTATGGCGAACGATCCGGTCGCTAGTTGGTTGAGAGATTACATCCTCGGATATGAAGATTTTATACGCTATGTACTCTGGGCAACGAAAAATGAGAGAGATAGAGACAATGACTTACATAAATCGCAGGTAAACTATGCGGCTTGTAGGTAGAGAATCCAGTAATCGACGTTTACTATCAATGTAGGTTAACACATTCGCAGCCGATGATTTTAGAACGAGTCTACAGCTGAAGGTCGCAGAATTTTGCCGTTTAAATTAGTGTGATCATACAAAATATAATGCTTATAATAATATTATGCTTATAATTACACGCGTGGCGAACGACACGCTAGTTGCTTGATAGATTACATCCTCGGATGTGAAGATTTTATACGCTATGTACTCTGGGCAACGAAAAATGAGAGAGATAGAGACAATGACTTACATAAAACGAAGGGAAACTATGCGGCTCGTAGGTAGAGAATCCAGTAATCGACGTTTACTATCAATGTAGGTTAACAGATTCGCAGTCGACGATTTTAAGGCAAGTCTATAGCTGAAGGCCGCAGAATTTTGCGGTTTAAATGGGTGTGACCATACAAAATATTATGCTTATAATTACACGTGTGGGGAACGACCCGGTCGCTAGTTGGTTGAGAGATTACATCCTCGGATATGAAGATTTTATACACTATGTAGTCTGGGCAACGAAAAATGAGAGAGATAGAGACAATGACTTATATAAATCGCAGGTAAACTATGCGGCTCGAAGGTAGAGAGTCCAGTAATCGACGTTTACTATCAATGTAGCTTAACACATTCGCAGTCGACGATTTTAGAGCGAATCTACAGCTGAAGGTCGCAGAATTTTGCGGTTTAAATGGGTGTGATCGTACAAAATATAATGCTTATAATAAAATTATGCTTATAATCCCATGTGTGACGAACGACCCCGTGGCTAGTTGGTTGAAAGGTTACATCCTCGGATATGAAGATTTTATACGGCATGTACTCTGGGCAACGAAAAACGAGAGAGATAGAGAGACAATGACTTACATAAATCGCAAGAAAAACTATGCGGTTCGTAGGTAGAGAATCCAGTAATCGACGTTTACTATCAATGTAGGTTAACACATTCGCAGCCGACGATTTTAGAGCGAGTCTACAGCTGAAGGTCGCAGAATTTTGCAGTTTAAATGGGTGTGAATATACAAAATATAATAATTATAATAATATTCCTCATCGCTAGTTGGTTGAAAGGTTACATCCTCGAATACGAAGATTTTATACGCTATGTACTCTGAGCAACGAAAAACGAGAGAGATAGGGACAATGACTTACATCAAACGCAGGTAAACTATGCGGCTCGTAGGTAGAGAATCCAGTAATCAACGTTTACTATCAATGTAGGTTAACACATTCGCAGCCGACGATTTTAGAGCGAGTCTACAGCTGAAGGCCGCAGAATTTTGCGGTTTAAATGGGTGTGATCATACAAAATATCGGTTCGTAATATTTATATATATATTTATATAATATAACTTAATTATATATTATCTTATAATATAATGTAATAATATTGTAATCACACGTTGTTTAAAGTTTAGAAAATAATTGATTTTAGAACGAGTCTACAGCTGAAGGTCGCAGAATTTTGCCGTTTAAATAATAAAAATATAATGCTTATAATAATATTTGCATTATCTACACGTGCTCGAACGAATGAAAATAAATTTTCGGACATGAAGATTTAACACCATGTTGCAACGAAAAATGAGAGAGATAGAGACAATTTCGTATCGATATCCATTTTTGTGACGCAACGATCAATGTGGGTTAACACATTACGACGATTTTGCGAATATGTTGAAGGTCGCAGAATTTTGCTGTTTAAATGGGGTGACCATACAAAATATTTGGCTTATAATTCGTGTGGCGAACGACGTGGAAGTTGTCGAGAATTACGCGTCTGTGTATTATAATTAGTGGGCAAAGAAACGAAAGAGATTATACGTTTCATTTATAAAATGTAAACTATGCGGTTCGTAGGTAGAGAATTCAGTAATTGACATTTACTATCAACGTAGCTTAACACATTCGCACCCGACGATTTTAAGACGAGTCTACAGCTCAAGGCCGCAGAATTTTGCCGTTTAAATGCGTGTGAATTTACAAAATATCGGTTTATAATATATATATATATATATATGTATAATATAATAATATTATAATCATACAATGTTTAAAGTTGAGAAAATAATTGTTACGGGTGCAAGTCGCAAAATTTTGTATCGTCTATTATTTTTGCATTATCTACACGTGCTCGTTTTAGGAATGAAAATAAATTTTGAAATGATGTAACACCACGTTGCCAGTTTTCAGATATCCATTTTTGTGACGCAAGACTACGTTACGGATTGCGAATATGTTAACACGTTAAAGGTGGAGCCGACTTTATTTGACTTTTCGTCTAGGCCACGTGGAAATGTCGAAAACGCGTCTGTGTATAAATAATTAGTGATAACCAAAAATTATACGTTTCTTTAAAATGTTTTACTCGAATCTATTGGAAAGGTGGACAGGAATTTTTCATCAAAAGTACATCGATCTTTCATCGAAAGTATCATCTTTCAAAGTTGCCGTTGCCGTCTAAGTTGAAAATTCGCAAGGTCCCCAGGAATTGAAATAACATTTAATGTGTTCAAATTCGGGTTCAAATTTTGCATCGTCTATTATTTTTGTACATACTTCATCTGATCGTATGGAGTACGAAATAATCCACAAGATTATATTTTCGTTATTTTAAGTCGACGATTATTTCATCGCATAGACTTTCAAACTTACTACCAAAATACGCTATAGTCAAAGTGTTAATTACCGGTGCAGTTTTTAAGTCCAACGTACTAAGAAAACAAGTCTTA
This sequence comes from Cryptocheilus praepositus, assembly GCA_033815515.1. Classification (NCBI taxonomy): domain Eukaryota; kingdom Metazoa; phylum Arthropoda; class Insecta; order Hymenoptera; family Pompilidae; genus Cryptocheilus; species Cryptocheilus praepositus. The sequence continues at coordinate 516,971 of JAWWQZ010000093.1, forward strand.
TTTGAGCAGATATTCCTAATAAGTTTGTCGAAGGTTATGAAATACTAGGTATTTTACTTTAACATGTACCGAGAAACTCTGATCACTGTTGAAACGTAACACTATTGCACCACATTTCAAACGACCGCGGAAGGTTGTTCGACTCACGTGAGATAATATATATCACCAATTTTAATTGATAAAAATCGCAGGCAATGACGTCCCAACGTTCTCTATTTCGAATCCCCCCAACGACAGCTACTAATCGGTCGCACGTACACATTTGCAAGTAATATATACGTGTATTGTAATACCTGTGTCATCATTTTGTGTCATGCACTTACAGGTTTCTTGATGAAAGTTTCTGGAATGTCAGGTTTATACGTTACTTCATTGCTTTTATCTGTCATACGTTCGAGCATTTGTTATCCTTGCAAATGAATTACGTTTTCCCACACAAAACGAGCACTTGCAACATTTGATGTCAAGGTGCGCGGGTGAACCTATCAATACGAATCGTTATCAGACCTCGTCTTGTACTGGGTTTCGCGATTAGGTGGTTCCTGTTTGTGATACTGACGCGCTATCACGGTAATGGCTAAAGATAGACAAGGTGTCGATAGCCGACACGATATAACATCTGCCTTTCTTTAATAAATAATCGTATCTCGCGTTCGCGCATTGTTAAACAGAGGTCAGTATATGGTTCTTTTCTCCAAACAGAAGATAGTAAAAGTAAAGACTGGCAGTTATTTATAAGATCTACAGGACGTATTGAAGTCATAAATAGCATTCATCATAAATAGCAGTATCTTATAAAGGACTACTACCGTCATAGAAATGATCTCGCCTTTATGGATTGGTACGTTCGTATTTCGTATTGATGGCGTGAACATGGATGGGAAGTATTTTCTTTAAGGGGTAACATCTACTTTAAATTTTCAAAAGATCGAACATTTTTTTTGTTTTAAATGATATTTTACAGTCTTAAAAATAAGGTGCAATTTGTCTTATAGGCGAAAATATTTTTTAAAGTTGGCTTGAAAGTAACATTAACACAGTAACAGTAACACATTGACATTAACGTATGGACATTAAACGCTTTTAAACCAAATTTCGATATGTTATATCATGTAAATATGGCAAAACTAAAAAAAATGAAATAAATTTACTTTATGTTTTTAGGCGTTAAGCTAGATGTTGCCCCATAACCCTCTATGGACCGAATTGTTTTTTTTGGCTGTATCTGTTAAACTACATTCTGCAGAGATGTAACATGATTTTTGAAATCAACAAATACCATTATAAAATGCATATTAACAATGAACTCAGCAGTTTACAAAAACAATTGTATTATAACGAATACATGGATTAAGTAACTTTGAAAGTAACAACGGCTTACAACGTTTGCAATTCATTTGTGTATAAAAAAAATATATTAAGTATGGAATTCCATAAAACAGTTGGCGTTTGGCATTAAATATAGATATACGTTGCATTTCCTTATCTGATGATTTTTTACTACTAAATTCATCGTCGCTATTAATAATATTTATACATCGTCGGGCAAATACTATTGGCTGATCTTCGTTAGAATCAGAATCTGATAAAGAATCTTCGGATTTATTATTGCTAATGCTTCTTATTCCTATTCCGCTTTTATTTTTATATGATTTTCTACCCATATTTTGGGCCTCTGATATGAGTCGTTTATTTTGAAAGTGGCCTAACTCCGTTTTTCAATATTTTCCGGTTACCATGGTTACATGTACAAATTCATGTTATTTATCAGTAAATGTTATTTATCTCGATTTAGGCCACTTTCAAAATAAACGGCTCACGATCTAGACCACTTTCAAAATAAACGGCTCATATATAAAACTAAAAAGCAAAGAAAACACAAACGTTATCGCAAACACCCCGAACCCTACCATTATAGCCCATTGTGTATTTAAAGTCACAAAGCTGTATCACATGAAAATAGTAATAAAATGACTGTTTAAATGCAAACAAATAAAGCATTATTGATACACAAACTAAAAGCTACTACGTACGCTTTTTTTGTTTAACAAACACCGATAGAAGAACAAATAATGACAATTGCATAAGACGGTTCCTCTGGCTTCTATTTGCAGACAACTTGCTAAAGCATTTACTTTGACATTTCAGGTTAGAGCTGATAACCGCATCAAGCATGTTATTGGTTACTAAGGTGACATTATATAACAACATGTATACGCCATCTAATAAAAAAAAAATAAACTATTTAATAAAATATCGATTTATCGATATGTGACTTCAAAGTCACGCGGATCCACAGAGGGTTAAAATACTGAAGCGAAAGCCGTACTGGTCATATAAGCGGTTCTAGTGTCATAGAGTAAATCCGAGATTATCTATCGCGAGAGCCATTGATTATACGGATAATACGGATCACCTGTGTGCTTCATATATAATTCTCTTGCGTAACGGTGCGTGTCTCACACGTCGACATCTAATAACATTACGCTCCGCGTGATGAAATAACGTCAGACTCGAGCCGGTTAATGCATTAAACTTCATGACGAAGCCTTACGTCAAAATTGCGTTAAAGTCTACTTAATGCGCGGTGAACGATAAAGCCGAACGTTTCTCACGCCGCGAATTAAAATTACAGCTACATAACACAAGATAATTAGATCGGATGGCGGATAAGATTATACTAATTTAACTTTTTATAAATATTGTTATCGGGCATAATACTGCGAATGTTGAAATTAATTTTCCATTGTAGCGTAATCGCATATGCGTTCAGACAATATGCGATGTTGCAGGAAAAATATTGATTTTGAACGTGACACATACAGATAGTCGCGACCGAAGTGTTTCTTGGATTTATTTTTTTTTTTTTTTCGTAACGCATTACGTACAGCAACTCTTGCACCAGTTCTATGTCGATTAAACGATAAATCGGATGACTTACGTTGTCCATATCAAAGTCTTGATGGAATTAACGATCTCTGCGGCAATCTTCGATACAAAATGTTACAGCTTCTCTTGAGAGGACACGGACTCTCAACGATGTTCATTATCTCTTTGTGATTTTGCACGATAAACGCGTAGTGATCGTTACTTTGATTGTTATCCAGTACATCTTTTAACATACATTTCTTTCGTAATCGCTGTACTGAGTGGTAATGGATGATTCAAATCACAATGTGTAATATGTACAGTGCGTTAATAACAATAGTTGTTACACGAAGGAAATGTTTTGATTAATAAATATCCAATCTAGGTACACAAGTTATTTGTCAATTTTTGGTTAATGAATTATGGTTAGTTATTTTCTGAATTTAGTCGACATCGCAAATTGGTAATATGCAAACTAAACTTCCCAATAAAGGGATACGTTTCTCGTATTCTTATAAAGGAAATTATAATATACGCAAAGACTAGTTTTGAAATGGTTCATAGAGTACATGGTATGTTAACATTTTACGGTCGATAAAAATGTAACGATGCAATTACCGATATTTACTTCCGGCGATGATCAGAAAAATGTATTATCAATCGACAAATCGATACATCACGTGAAACGTCACGATTCCATCTAAAAATTAGACATTAAAGTGTTATCGAAAAGTGTGTTTCCCATTGAGATTCTTTTCTGGATAAAAGCACAGATGTAGGGGGATTTATAGCAAATATTGTTTTACCGTATCACGCGCAGAGTAAGATTTTCCTTTCTATTTGACGTCTTCTTGATCTTTGTACGAAGTAGCCAATGTTGTGATCAGTGATCAGCACGTGGTACGATTACAAGCTTCAAAGGTGCATGAGATTCTTCGGCATATTGAATGTTTATCAGTATGATACTAATATCATAATGTAATATACTCTGGTTCTGCTATAAAACCTATCTCACTATAAAAATGATCCGCATAACGGACGCACGATAATTTTGGAAAATGGGCGTGCATGCGGTTAATCTATTTCACGGGCAAAGTGAGATACGCAATCAGCCGGTAGATAGATCACTAAATGTTTACAGTGCTTTTAAGACGCACCTTGCAAGCAAATATACACTCAAGGCCATAATTGCGGAGTAGTGTATCTGGTCGACTGTGCAACAACATCTAATTCCTTACAATTTGCCTGTGAAATTTCAAAATAATGATCAGCGATCTGCTACTCACATTGATTTATAAGTTTTAAAGAACTTTTACGTGTAGAGCGACGAAATTCATCCCACTGTCGTAACAAATCGCATTCATGCATGAACTATAACACTTGTATCATGATGGCATTTTTTAGCATTCGTTCTCGAAGCGTTTTACTTCGATATTTATTCTATATTATTGCACTTGCTTTCCTGCGTTAAACCAGGACCGTTTTAAGATATTTAGAGGCCCCAGACACTTCGATTTCTGTAAGTTTCAAAATGAAAATGATACGAAGGTATCGGAGAACAAAGAATTGGATCACTATATAATATTAATTCCATTTACAAAATTATAAATGCTATCGATTAGGTTTTTTTTTTTTTTAAATTTTTTGTGAGACCTTTTGCACCGGTCACTGATGACCATCACGGCAGTCAACGTGTTAAATGTATTGCGCTTTCCATATGTAGAAATACGATCCTGCGGATCCCCGATTGCAACTATATTCACTTTTAACAAATGGATATTTCGCCAACATGATATCTGGCCTCATTACTGTCATAAAAATCATAGATCCTTCCTAATAAAGACGAAAGACCCGTCTCTAAACCATGTATCACGCAAAAATTCTATTTTAACACTTTGACTGCCGTGCATATTTTACTATATTAAAACCGCAACGTGATGAAGTACTACAGAATATGATTGAACTGTGCAAAATGGAAATAATGCGAAGGTATCGGAGAGCAAAGAATTGGATCACTATTCAATATTAATTCCATTTACAAAATTATAAATGGTACCGATTGGGTATTTTTTGAATTTTTTGTGAAACCATTTGCGCCGGTCACCAATGACCACCACGGCAGTCAACGTGTTAAATGTATTGCGCTTTCAATATGTAGAAATATGATCCCGTGGATCCTCGCTTGCAGCTGTATTCTCACTTTTTACAAATTGATATTTCGCCAACATTACATCTGACCCCATTATTTTCACAAAAATCATGGATCCTTCCTAACAAAGACGAAAGACCCTTCTCTAAACCACGTATCACACAAAAAGCCCGTTTTAAAACTATTGCGTTTTTCATACGTAGAAATACAATCCTGTGGATGCCCGATTGCAGCTATATTCTCACTTTTTATGAATCGATATTTCGCCAACATCGCATCTGGTCTTATTACTTTCACAAAAATCATGGATCCCTCCTAAGTAAGACGAAAGACCCCTCTCTAAACCATATATCACACAAAAGTCCCATTTGAGATGTATTACGCTTTCCATTTGTGGATCCCTGATTGCAGCTGTATTCTCACTTTTTACAAATCCATATTTCGCCAACATCACATCTGGCCTCATTACGTTCACAAAAATCATAGATCCTTCCTAACAAAGACAAAAGACCCCTCTCTAAACGACGTATCATACAAAAATTCCGTTTTAACACTTTGACTGCCGTGCGTATTTTACTATATTAAAACCGCAACGCGATGAAGTACTACAGAATACGATTGGACTGTGCAAAATGAAGATAATGCGAACGTATCGAAGATCAAAGAATTGGATTACTCTTTAATATTAATTGCATTTACAAAATTATAAATGCTACCCATTAGGTATTTTTTGAATTTTTTGTGAGATCTTGCGTCGGTCACCGATGACCACCACGGCAGTCAACGTGTTAAATGTATTGCGTTTTCCATATGCAGAAATACAATCCCGTGGATCCCCGATTGCAGTTGTATTCTCACTTTTTACAAATCGATATTTCGCCAACATCATACCTGGCCTCATTACTTTCACAAAAATCATGGATCCTTCCTCTCAAAGACGAAAGACCCCTCTCTAAACCACGTATCACACAAAAATCCCGTTTTAAATGTATTGCGCTTTCCGTATGCAGAAATACGAAATCCCCAAAAGGTTCGAAGGCCTAGTGCGGGATAATCTAGCTGAATGTTCGGGCACTTCGGACTGAGTTGCACGGAGTATGCAAACGTCCGATTTAGACGAGATGTATTGTACAACGGGAAAACGTCGCTCCCCGCTCGCGGCCCAAAATTAGCATAAGAAAGCGTTGCGCGGGCGGATAGTTGAAACGTATCCGTGGGCCAACAAAACGGGCATAAGTCGAGATGTGACGGGAAAGGACGCGCGGCACCGGTAAAAGCCGTTCAGCCTGCGAGAAAGCAGCTACTCACGTCTCGCCGATTGCGGATGAAAATCCTGCATCATGTGGGCTGTGGCAGTAAGGCGGTCCACGTTTCTAATGCCACGACCTAACTGGTTTGATTTAACACTTTACCGGCCGCTGTCACGTATACGTGACATCTTCTTGCCAACCGTTATCGGCCGCTATCACGTACGCGTGACTTTTTTTTCTCCAGCGGTGATGCTTAACACGTTGACTGCCAAGCGTATTTTCACAAGAATCGCGATGCGATAAAATGCTGCAGAGTATGATTAAATCTGCAAAATAAACGCAGAGTTATCAGAACAAAGTATTGAAGCACCGTTTCAATACCAATTGCTTTTACAAAATTGTAAATAGGCTTCATTGATTTCTTGCATTTTTAGTAAAATCTTTTGAACCGCGTATTTTGCTATGTTAGAACCGCGATGCGATGAAATACTGCAGAATATCATTAAATCGTGCAAAATGAAGAGAACGCAGAGTTGTTAGAAGCCAAAGTATTGAAGCACCGTTCCAATATCAATTGCTTTTACAAGATTGCAAATAGGCTTCATTGCGAATTTTTTTACATTTATAGTCAAATATTTTGCGCTGGTCACCGCGTATTTTGCTATGTTAGAACGGTGATGCAATGAAATACCGCAGAGTACGATTAAATCGTGTAAAATGAAGGTAACGCAGAGTTGGTAGAAGCCAAAGTATTGAAGCACCGTTCCAATATCAATTGCTTTTACAAGATTGCAAATAGGCTGCATTGCGATATTTTTGCATTTCTAGTAAAACATTTTGCACTGGCTACCGCGTATTTTGCTATGTTAGAACCGCGATGCGATGAAATACTGCGGAATATGATTAAATCATGCAAAATGAAAGTAACGCAGAGTTATTAGAAGCCAAAGTATTGAAGCACCGTTTCAATATCAATTGCTTTTACAAGATTGTAAATAAGCGTCATTGCGAATTTCTTGCAGTTTCAGTAAAATCTTTTGAGTCGGTCACCGCGTATTTTACTATGTTAGAACCGTGATGCAATGAAATACTGCAGAATATGATTAAATCGTGCAAAATGAAAGTAACGCAGAGTTATTAGAAGCCAAAGTATTGAAGCACCGTTTCAATACCAATTGCTTTTACAAAATTGTAAATAGGCTTCATTGCAAATTTCTTGCATTTTTAGTAAAATCTTTTGAGCCGGTCACCGCGTATTTTGCTATGTTAGAACCGCGATGCGATGAAATACTGCAGAATATCATTAAATCGTGCAAAATGAAGAGAACGCAGAGTTGTTAGAAGCCAAAGTATTGAAGCACCGTTCCAATATCAATTGCTTTTACAAGATTGCAAATAGGCTTCATTGCGAATTTTTTTGCATTTATAGTCAAATATTTTGCGCTGGTCACCGCGTAATTATGCTATGTTAGAACCGTGATGCAATGAAATACTGCAGAGTACGATTAAATCGTGTAAAATGAAGGTAACGCAGAGTTGGTAGAAGCCAAAGTATTGAAGCACCGTTCCAATATCAATTGCTTTTACAAGATTGCAAATAGGCTGCATTGCGATATTTTTGCATTTCTAGTAAAACATTTTGCACTGGCTACCGCGTATTTTGCTATGTTAGAACCGCGATGCGATGGTATACTGCGGAATATGATTAAATCATGCAAAATGAAAATAACGCAGAGTTATTAGAAGCCAAAGTATTGAAGCACCGTTTCAATATCAATTGCTTTTACAAGATTGTAAATAAGCGTCATTGCGAATTTCTTGCAGTTTCAGTAAAATCTTTTGAGTCGGTCACCGCGTATTTTACTATGTTAGAACCGTGATGCAATGAAATACTGCAGAATATGATTAAATCGTACAAAATGAAGGTAACGCAGAGTTATTAGAAGCCAAAGTATTGAAGCATTATTCAAATATAAATTGCTTTTACAAGATCGCAAATAGGTTTCATGGCGACTTTTTTTGCATTTATAGTAAAATATTTTGCGCTTGTCACCGCGTATTTTGTTATGTTAGAACCGCGATGCGATGAAATACTGCAGAATATGATTAAATCGTGCAAAATGAAGGTAACGCAGAGTTATTAGAAGCCAAAGTATTGAAGCATTATTTCAATATCTATTGCTTTTACAAGATTGCAAATAGGCTTTATTGCGATTTTTTGCATTTTTAGTCAAATCTTTTGCACCGGTCACCGGTGACCACCGTGGCAGTCAACGTGTTAAAAGAAGTTACACAGTTGTGCTATGAAAATGAAAATTGTTAGCGTCCATAAATTCGGTAAATTTCTATCCACGAAATGATGTCAATGTGTCGCGTTGTATGGTATTCGTAACTTCGGTCCGTTTATACGCATGTATATGTAGTAGAGTACGGTATTATGCTAGTCGATAGACAGTGTGCGTTTATCGATTACGAAAAGTGACGGGAGTCACGATCAATTTTCAGTCTCTTATTTTGCTTTCTAATAAGTATCAATTTGTTATATTGGTTCCTAATGATTGGCAAACATTGATCGCGTGAAGACCTTTATGACACATGATTTCGTTCTTTAACATTCTAAACCTGATGAGAACTTCATTATCTTCAAGCGCAACGTGGTATTTATTGAAACTGAAGCTCTAAAAAACGGCGATTTCAGAAGAAACAACATGCCGATTAAAGTTGTTAACTGCTCACGTTCGGCACTTGTTGTTCAGCGGACGTATCTCAGTTTCAGTTCGTTGGTACTCGTTTTTTGACGCCCCTGTGACCCAATGTGTTTGATTAATCGCTAGGTGGACCCTCAAGCACTGATACCAAAGTGTGAATTTTTACATCGGCGAAAACCTCGTACGGACTGCCTTCCACTTTGTTCATATCTCCACTCCCAAAAAAATTGCCACCATTCGCCATGTTGTCCTTCTGCCTATGCGTGCGACATGACACAACTCAATAGAATTATGATTTAATACGTTCGCGGACGTGAATGCTATAGCATTCATTTTCATGATGATACGGAATGACATGAATGCTATAGCATTCAAATCTTAAAGTCAATTATTTTGAATTCCATTTTATATAAGCTTAAGTTTTTGTAATTATTATGCCTGTCAAGATAATGACTAGCTGAACTAAAATATGATAATCTGACTACCCTTATAAAATGTGTTTAATCAAATTTCGGATGTCACAACCAGTTTAAAAATAAAATGACTGTCGATTTTTGCACCTGGCTGAAACTTTTAATGTCCGCGAACGTGTTAACGATCACACGTAATAAAAACGAAAAACCTCGAACCTCCCGTCATATCGAATCGACAACTGCTTATCTTTTCGAAGAACCCGATACACCGACAAACACGGTAGACCTTTCACAAACTCCGCGATGATGTGACTCCTTAACACTTTGTCGGCCGCACATTTCTCGAGATTCACCGCAAGTTCGACTGCTCTCCAACGGTGGTATTTATGCAATCGTCCATAACATAAGTAGTTGCAATATAATTATTATTAAAGAAGGCATTAAGGTAATTGTTACACCATTCTTATTGTATAAACTTAAATTTTTTAATTATTACTTAAAAATTTTACTTAAACAATGTAATTCTTAGGGTCTTCCGTTACTTTTTAATTGTCTCACAATGATATCGCTCCCACTGTCCAAGTGACTATCACTATCGCTATCAGAACTATTCTCCGCGTCTTATAACGGATCAGCATATATTTCCTCATTGCATGACATTTCGAAGGATATTTTATAATCTTTAATCAATTTAACGTAATCTTCCGATATGCGAAGGCAGCAAAAGACAGTGTCAAACTAACCAAACAAGCAGCCGTTTCGATGCGACCGGCAGAGATTTCAATAAAACACAATCTGCTAAATTGGGAGGGCCAGACAGTTGAAATCATAGTTCCCTGTTTGTCAAATATAGCTCTTCAATAATGTATCTCCCTACACAAACAAGGAAATTAACACGTTGACTGCCACTGTGGTCACCGGTGACTGGCGCAAAAGATTTTACTAAAAATGCAAAAAATTCGCAATGAAGCCTATTTGCAATCTTGTAAAAGCAATTGATATTGAAACGGTGCTTCAATACTTTCGCTTCTACTAAAAATGCAAAAAATTCACAATGGAACCTATTTACAATCTTTTAAAAGCAATTGATATTGAAACGGTGCTTCAATACTTTGACTTCTACTAAAAATGCAAAAAATTCGCAATGGAACCTGTTTACAATCTTGTAAAAGCAATTGATATTGGAACGATGCTTCAATACTTTGGTTTCTAACAACTTTGCGTTACCTTTATCTTGCACGATTCAATTATACTTTGCAATATTTCATCGCATTGCGGTTCTAACATAGCAAAATATGCTTGGCAGTCAACGTGTTATTTACTTACTGAAAAAAAATGACCAGAAAAATAGTTGTACGACATCTGAGCAAAATCAGGAAACATGACACAAAGAACTCCGGAAGTTCATTCAATGCGGTGAAACATCGTGTGTCACTTGTTGACAATATTATGTGAGTGCGAATACGGAAGATAGGACTCATTGTCGTCCGTGACTTGTTTTAGCAAAACCAAGATTGCCACTTTACTGAGAAACTACCCCATGGTGCGGATGTATATAGATGGGGAGAGAAACACAGGCATATCGCGTACTGCGTTAGTACGGTGGAATACGTCATACGAAATGTGAGATGCTCGTTAGTCTCGTTCCAGGTGGCTCGTTACCGCCGGTAGCAGTGTGTCAAGTATCACATAAGTTAGTCTCGGCACGTGACACTCGTGTAATACCGCGTAGGATAAAAATTATGAAAGGAGCTCGCCATTCAACCGAAGACGTTCGCGATCATCGGTTATCATCACTTACGATGACAACAGCGTTACGATGACGAGTGGAACGATGACGCAGTTGGTGTAAATAAAAAGACGCGGTTGGGACTTGTCATCGGCAGCGTTATCGTTTTAACGTTGTCGACGAAATGACAAGAATAACAGCGACAATTGATCAGCTGTAATTCAACGCTTTACAAAAATGCTCGTCGCATGCAATAAATAAAGGGGCTCGTCATAGATGGATCTGCCGACAGTTTATAGAATCTTACGCAGAATGCAGAACGCAGACTGAAGATGCCACTCACTAATGACAATAAAGTTTAGTTATACGTAGTGAATTGAAATTAAACTTTGGACATATAATTTGTATAACTTTCAATATTTTTTCGTATGATTAATTATGCTGCAGTCATTTACGCGTAGTTGTACACAACAGGTTTCGCATATGTATCTTCTTTCGTTGCAGTTTTCTTTTAAAGAACTAGATTGAGCCTAATATCAGATTCATAACTATCTTCCGATAAACAATCATTTTACAAATCATGATTTAATTCTAATAATCAACGTTCGCGTATAATTCATTGAAAAATGTTTCACCGTAATATTCCGTCGTTTTTGAGACGTTATAATACTAGAATTGTAATAAAAACCTCCATACCAAGAAAAGTATATTTTTTTTATAATAAAGCGGGCATGACTGAACATGATGAACAAAACTTTTGCAATATTCTGCATTGCCCTGCGTTTAACAAATTAAAATAGCTAACGCAAGTGCAAAGACGAGTTAATTCGTGACGGGTCAACAATGTGTTAATACTAATGATATTGCAACTACTTATGTTACGAATGATTGCATAAATACCACTGTTGGAGAGCAGTCTAACTTATGTGAATTTCGCCGGCGGCAGCGCAACGGCGACTCGAAAAATGTGCGGCCGGCAAAGGGTTAACACTAGATTTACCAGACCAGTCAAAATGACTGGTGTTATAGTTTCAATTCAAAATTGCCATTACATGTAACATTTGCTTTCCTAAATGATATCATGATATAATTCTAATAATCAACGTTTATTTCATAAGGGGTCAAATGATCCTTCATGGTAAGAATAGTGAGAAGTATAGTAGTAAGAAGTGTAAGTACCGGTACATTTAGTGTTAACACATTGACTGCTGTGCGTATTTTGCCGTATTAGAACGGCGATGCTATGAAATACTACAGCGTTTGACTGAATTATGCAAAATGTAAGTACTATGCAGGTATTGGAGACCCAAGAAAAGCATCACTATTCTAACAATAACCGCATTTATAAAATAACTATTGCTACTCATTGCGAGTACTTTGGGTCTTCAGTAAAATCTCTTGCGCCGGTCACTTGAGCAGATTTTGCTGTATTAGAACGGCGATGGTATGAAATACTACAGCGTTTAACTGAATTATTGCAAAATGTAAATTATGTGCAGGTATTGGAGACCAAAGCAAAGCATCACTATTCTAACAATATTTGCGTTTATAAAATAATTATTGCTACTCATTGCGAATATGTTGGATCTTCAGTAAAATCTCTTGCGCCAGTCACTTGAGCAGATTTTGCTGTATTAGAACGGCGATGCTATGAAATACTGCAGCGTTCGACTGAATTATTGCAAAACGTAAATTATGTGCAGCTATTGAAGACCAAAGGAAAGCATCACTATTCTAACAATAACCGCATTTATAAAATAACTATTGCTACTCATTGCGAGTACTTTGGGTCTTCAGTAAAATCTCTTGCGCCGGTCACTTGAGCGGATTTTGCTGTATTAGAACGGCGATGGTACGAAATACTACAGCGTTTAACTGAATTATGCAAAACGTAAATAATGTGCAGGTATTGAAGACCAAAGCAAAGCATCACTATTCTAACAATATTTGCGTTTATAAAATAATTATTGCTACTCATTGCGAATATTTGGATCTTCAGTAAAATCTCTTACGCCAGTCACTTGAACGGATTTTGCTGTATTAGAACGACGATGGTATGAAATACTACGGCGTTCGACTGAATTATTGCAAAACGTAAATTATGTGCAGGTATTGGAGACCAAAGGAAAGCATCACTAACAATATTTGCATTTATAAAATAACTATTGCTACTCATTGCGAGTACTTTGGATATTAAGTAAAATCTCTTGTGCCGGTCACTTGAGCAGATTTTGCTGTATTAGAACGGCGATGGTAATACTACGGCGTTTGACTAAATTATTGCAAAATATAAATGATGTGCAGGTATTAGAGACCAAAGGAAAGCATCACTATTCTAACAATATTTGCGTTTATAAAATAATGATTGCTACTCATTGCGAATATTTTGGATCTTCAGTAAAATCTCTTGCGCCAGTCACTTGAGCGGATTTTGCTATATTAGAACGGCGATGCTATGAAATACTACAGCGTTTGACTGAATTATTGCACAATGTAAATGATGTGCAGGCATTGGAGACCAAAGGAAAGCATCGCTATTGTAACAATATTTGCGTTTATAAAATAATTATTGCTACTCATTGCGAATATGCGGATCTGTTAATAAACACGCATTTCTTGCGCCAGTCACGTGTTGAGTTTCATTTGTATAAACAGACACCGGACGGTGCTGTGAAAGACGACAGCGTTTAATGAAATCAAACGTGACGCTTGCCGGTGTGTATTGAAGACCAAAGAATCGTTAAACAATCCAAAAGAACTGTATTTATAAAATAATTATTGCTACCCATTGCGAATATTTTGAATATTAAGTAAAATCTCTTGCGTCAGTCCGCGGTGACCATCGCGGCAGTCAAAGTGTTAATAAACACGCATTTAGAATAGGGTCCGTGTTGAGTTTCATTTGTATAAACAGACACCGGTTACGTGTAACCCGAGAAAGACGACACCGAATGAAATCATATCTTGACGCTTGCCGAATTTTCTTCGTTTAACACAAACTGCCATGATTAAACAACCGTCCAAAAAGTGGAACCGAAACTTTTCAGTAGCAATAATGATTTTATGTCAGGTGCACTAGGTGATGCGATCCTTCCGTGTTTCCAATACGTGCACATTATTTATATTACGTCATCAGGTAGATTAACGTGCGCGTAATTTTCTGGATTTTCAGCCGGTGGAAGAAGTATTAAGAAAATTATTTTTCATACTACGGATTTTTGCTGCTTTTCATGTGAATGAAGGCAACAATATACTTTTCACCGAAATTTAATTTATTTATTTTTAATTTGCGAATGTACATTTTAATGGACTCGTATTATCAAAATTTATAACATTAACGAGATCCCAAGAAATATTTCTATAAAAAAATAAAATTCGTATTCGTAAAAATAATATACGTAACAAAATACAGCACGAAATGTATTATGTTCATTACGATTCCAAAATATTCGTAATGAGTAGCAATAATGATTTTATAAATGCAGTTATTACTAGAATAGTGATGCGATCCTTTGGTTTCCAATACGTGCACATTATTTGTATTTTGCATAATTCAGTCAAACGCTGTAGTATTTCATAGCATCGCCCTTCTAATGCAGCAAAATACGCACGGCTGTCACCGTGTTAAGAAAATTATTTTTCATACTAAAATTATCTTAATTCATGTGAATGAAGGCAACAATATACTTTTTACAGAAATATTTATGTATTTAATTATAATTTGTAAATGTACATTTTAATGAACATATGGTCCTTACGAAAAATTTGTAACATTAAGGAAATTCCGAGAAATATTTGTAAAAAAAAAATCAAATTCATATTCATAAAAATAATATACGTAATAAAATACAGCACGAAAAGTATTGTTACACTAAACGTACTAAGCGGAGTTAAATGACCCCTTTCAAAATTTACTTTAAAATCGTACATTTATTGTTATTTCTATCGCTTATTTAACTTCCTGTAAGTTCTTATGTCATCTGATTATTCAATTTGTCGCTTTAATTTCTTTCTGAAAATCAACGTTAACGCAGGCATTAGTCGGATGATCAGGCATCCAATTTCGCGTCAAATACTTTTCTTTTGGGGGATTAACATTTCGCCGGCAATAACCGCAGGAACCTTCGTCGTATCGCGTCATTTGTTGGCTGAAATAATATAACACCGGTGTCAACGACACGGTATCAAAGGGAAAGAATGCGTGAAACGGCGGCTTCAGACTGTCTAAGAGGCGCTCGAGGATGTTTAAAGAGCCGGTACGGGTCAGTTGAACTTCACCGACTCTTGGCACACGCCGAAAGTTTCATGATAATGTTAATTGCGATAATGAACGTGCAAATCTGTCTTGACAGGCGACAACACAATGTTTTGGAGAGGATGAGGACGTAACGCGTTATCTTGTTCGCAGCCTTGCCTAGTATTATGGCATTTTTGAGCACTGCTAGCAAGGAGAGCCCAGATCAAAATGATTTAGCGTGGAGCTGAAAACGCTTGTGCAACGTTCAATTCGTACTCGTACATGCACTTAATAATGCACATATAGCCGTGCTATTCAGTTAATGCGCGGGACTCCTATAGCGGCCGATATTTAAGGAGTATAATTCAGGCAGTTTCTAGTTTTGTGTAATGTAGGAAGCGGCATAAATAATGAATAAATGGCCTCAACTCCACGTGGTCGTTACCGACCGTTGAAGCACATTAGGTTTATTGAGTCATTCGGTTGTGTAATTCTTGGCACACAGTGCGCTCTGCGTATTTTATATATCTTTTGCTGCCTGCATACGTCCGTGCGGATGATATATACGCCATCCGGAAATATTATTTTTATCGCCTGCTCCATTCTTATCTAAAATGTTTTAAATGGCCAGCGTGCCTCGTCTATTCTACCGCTCTTTTAGTGGGCGTAGAAATATCTGCTTGATATCGGGCTGTCCCCGTACTGCGCCGATGTAACTTCCGTTTTCGAGTCATTTTCGGAAAGCTATCTATCGGGCTGATGAGCATGACGTAAATTCATTAGTGACCGCGTCACGCTTTCAAAGAATTAAGTTCCGTATCGCCAATAATCGATTCGTGACGAAACGCTTAGTAAGAGTTGCTGCGGATTCGAAGAACACAACAAATTCCTGCAAGAATTATCCTGAAACGTCAGATTTGATGGCTTGGCGTATATTACGCTCGCAGTACGTATTTGGTACGTGCATACGTAAAAACTTGTTCTTCGACAAATAGATAGATATAGACACGGTAGTCGGTTATAGTACGGAAAATCTTTGACGACCTGCCTGTTGCCATGTGCGCAATGGCCAATTATCACTGGAATTCCTGTCTTATTTCTGTGTATTACTCTACACCGTCGATCAGTGTAAACATCTTTCTGCTACATCGTTTCACCTTGTCCTTTCGCGTACCTTCTTCAAACTATGACTCGCCGTTTTACGTTATCCAGATAATGTAGAGTGCTAGCGTGCGTGATTAATGCATTGATACAGTCGGCACCATTTTTGCCTACATCGAACAACGACAGATGTATATCAAATTGCCGTACACGTCCGACGTGTCCTGCAGCGGGCTTATCAGGAAATAATATAATTGGCACGTCCAACCGCGTCAGTCGGGAAAACCGTCTAACCCGATATTTAGGTTGCATACGAACAGTTGCCAGCAAATAAGAGCGGCGCCAAAAACGGCCGTGGATATCGGCCTCGTCCCCCCATTCGCCTTTAAACTCAGAAAAGACCCCGGCATTTCTCGTGAAATTTCCATGAATTTGATCGGAAACCGAAATCGCTGACAACGCCAGACGCAAAGGAATTGTCGGGCGAGGGTGAAATTTTAACTTGATCAAGAAAAAGAGATAGGCATCATGGATGTATTCAACACTTCCCAGCCAATCTTACCGTATACATTTTTTTATACGAATTTATGATCTATTGGATACACATTTTTATTTTTATCCGTGACAATCTGCGCAGACACATCATTTTATACTCCGTTACGGAAGCAAATTGACGATTAACGTTCTCCGGCGGATTTAAGGGGTAAAATCTACCTTAAATTTTCAAAAGATCGAAAAAAACTTTTTTATCTTAAATTATACTTTAGAGTTTTAAAAATAAGGTGCAATTTGTCTTATAGGCGTAAATATTTTTTAAAGTGACTCTTAAATGTATACCAGCATAAAACACCTCTTTCACAGGACATTTTCGATGCCGTGAAACCAGTGTGTGAAGATTTGAATAGGGACGACTTATTCAATTGTTGCTTAGGAGGTTTCATTCAGAACAGCAACGAAAGCGTCAATTTGGTTATGCGGTCCACCGTTCCGTAAACAACTTCGAGTGGCAAAACAGTGGTCGACATCGGCAAAAATATTGCGTCTTCTATTTTTAACGATCGATTTGAAAGCATAATGACAATGATGCAAGTGTTATAATTGACTCTGGTAATGCAGAAGGACACCTGTATGGTACCGTCATTGCAGAATAATCGTAAATATGGCAAAACTAGTAACATAATATGAAATAATGGTACTCAAATGTTTAAATGCGTTTTTCTCAAAACTACGTTTTTCAAATTGGCTTGCAGCATAACTTAAACAAATTTTCTCCGATTAATTTGAAATTTTTACTGTAGCTGTTAAATTACATTCTCCAGAGAAGTACACGTGATTTTTGGGGTCGGTTAAAAACTTTTGTTATTATAAATATTTTTTTGATGAATTCTTCGATGGAAATTAGAACTTTTCTCCACCTGCTCGCCATTTCTACAAAAATCAATATTTGACCGTATATGTGTGTACTTCTCTAGCAAATTTAATGTAGATTAAGCAAAAATGTTGCTTTTTGTGCTTAGGCACTTCTGCGCAAGCCACGGATGCCACATCCAAAAATGCATTTCTATTTCGAGAGCTCCAGCGCCACCATTTTAAAGCAAAAACATAAGAAAATTTTTTTTTACACATTAAAGTATGCACATTAAACGCCTTTAAACCGAATTTCGATATGTTATATCATGTAATTAAAAAAAATTCCTAAATTTACCCCATGTTTTTAGGCGTTAAGCTAGATGTTACCTCTTAATGCTAGCATGAAATCCGTTCGAAAGCGAAGGTCCTCTCTCGCATCAGTCGAACTTTCCTCGGCGGTTATTTAGTTATGGCTACAAAAGTCATGATATCATTTAGGAAAGAAAATGTTACATGCAATAGCAATTTTGAATTGAAACTGCAAGACCAGCCATTTTGACTGATCCGGTAAATCTAGTGTTAAGGTTTTCATTTCATCAGTCTTAAGGTTGTCATTTCATCAGATTGAAACATGCACCAGTCATTTAGTCTGGTACTGCTATAAGCGTCAATAACAAAAAATATATTTGTTACGAATACATATAAAATAATATAAAGTCCATAAAACTAATTCTTTAGTTACGGCTACAAAAGTTATGATATCATTCAGGAAAGCAAATGTTACATGCAACAGCAATTTTGAATTAAAACTGCAAGACCAGTCATTTCGACTGGTCTGGTAAATCTAGCGTTAAGGTCGTCTCTCGCATCAGTCAACCTTTCCTCGGCGGTTATTTAGTTATGGCTACAAAAGTCATGATATAATTTAGGAAAGAAAATGTTACATGCACTAGCAATTTTGAATTAAAACTGCAAGACCAGTAATTTCGACTGATCCGGTAAATCTACTGTTAAGGTCGTCTCTCGCATCAGTCAACCTTTCCTCGGCGGTTATTTAGTTATGGCTACAAAAGTCATGATATAATTTAGGAAATAAAATATTACATGCACTAGCAATTTTGAATTAAAACTGCAAGATCAGTAATTTCGACTGGTCCGGTAAATCTACTGTTAAGGTCGTCTCTCGCATCAGTCAACCTTTCCTCGACGAACGATCGCTTCCAGAAAACGTCGTCTCCTTCCACACTCGAGCGAGGTTTCATGTTTGGCATCGATGGGAAGAGGCCTCGAGGTCCATTAAGCTTTTTGCGCGCACCTTCCACGGAGACAGGGAGCCGAGCTTGCGAGGGGTATTTACGCACGCCACGCTCTTGTCGTGCGCGCGCAAGAGGACACGTGTACGAACGTGCCCATCGCATCTCAGAGAAGATACCGGCGTGTTTGAGTTGAAGAAAAAGGTTGCCGATCCAGTGAGAGGAAACGCGCGGGCCAGAAAGAAGGACGAGGCTACAGACGGCGGAGTAAAAACGGGCGAAAAGGAGAGAGAAACGGGACATGACGGAAACGAGAAGACGGAGGGATGAGAGAGCTGAAGAGAAAGGGATGAGAGGCCAGAGGAGGAAGAGAGAGAAGCGGAGGGAGAGAGAAATGAGGATTTGAACCTCTTACGAGCGAGCGAGCGACAAGGAAACGGGCCGTCCCACGACGGGGCGTTCGGTTGTGGTGGGGTGTCAGCCGTGGCTTATCTGGCGACTTTATGTATATTACGATGCCCAAGGCAGGAACACGAGCAGTTCACTGCTGGCTAACTGGTCGGAGAAGTCGGCGAGGTCTGAGCCCGGCAAACGCGTTTCGCTCAGAGCAACGTGTTCGAGAGCGGTCGAAAACGAGTTAAGAGCTTTCCACTCGCACAGAGGGAGCTTACGGCCCGCATACGCGTTGTCTGTACACGTATATATATGCACGAGCGTATATACGGATTCGTGAATACAGGCGGTCGGCCACGCGTTTATATAAACGGCGCCTGTTTTTGTAGTATCGACGTTATATACGCAAAGACGGATTTGTAGACGCGTGCGGTGAGTGCGAAAACTGGCGGACGGATACAGTTGTGCGCGTACTTCTGAATTTTCGGTTCAGGACTGACATTTGCCGTGGTGGAGGTTCGGGAACACGGTTCGGTTGATATCGGGAAAGTGATCGAGCATACGGCGATACCCTTCGTTAATCACTTCGACCCAGGATGATCATGGTGGCTTGGTCCCTATTTGTTGTCGTTTCACTTTTGGTGGCGACCAATCAGGCTTTTCTCACCGCTCCGATACCAGGTACGGGATAGTGAATAACAATGTGCTACACTTTATTCATTTCGTCGTCTCCAATCGGTGCAGTTCTGTGAGTGAGAAGTCAATGCTGTGTGTACTTTAGGCGAAAGTTTTTCCGTTGCGAAGGATTTAAATGGAGTCCTACTCCCGCGTGTAATGTTCCTTTCGGTCGACGCGTTTATTGATCGCGATCGAGCAAAGTGTCTGGTGCCAAATAGAGTATAAGACGGTAGCGAAAGTTAACGGGACTTAACGTCAGTTACGAATTTGTCTTCGGACTGCTACGGTTTATAGCGTCGCGTCGTTATTCCGAGAAGTTCGATGCCGCGAAGTTTGACGAAGTTCCGTTCCAGCGTTACAAACGGGAAGCTGCTAGTTCTTACATTGTCAGTCCTTATCAGTTCCGGAGGGTTTGTCGTCGTAGTGACTGTAATTGTTCCGAGCCAGCCTAGTGTCTGAAAGTGCTGAAGAGCCTTCAAACTAACCAAGCTCTTTATGCGTCATAAAGTGATGTGGCGAAGAAAAATCTTAAGAATAATTATGAATGGTTCTCAAGTGGCGCCTGCATCGGCATGTTTTTTAGCCACGTTTTCAGTCGAAACTGACCTTACGCTTTCGTCTGCTGCATAATTTCCAGACGTGGGCTCAACCGAAAATAGGATTAAAAAGACTTCGTTGCCTTGGAACCTAGATACACCTGAGTCGGCGCACCGTATCTTGCGAATGAAAACTTGATAGTGGACCGGCAGGATCGTTAAAAGTCGATTGTTGAAACGCTGAGATTTTTAACGGCAGAGTTCTGCCGGTGCGTTTGAAACGCTCTTCGAGATAAAAATATAATATCCCGCTGAATCACACGTACGAATTCAATCGATTTGACCGCTCTTTCAAGTTCCACTCGAAACGTAGATTATTAACCGACGACGATACGTGAGCACAACAGAACGCTTGCCGCGCCCGAGTCAAAATACTATTGTCTGTTTTTCGACCTGGTAACGAATAATCGATTGCCCAAGTATGCTTGGCCGTCTGACCGCGATATCACCAGTGGAGTAAATCAATAAAAAGGAATGAAACAGGAAGTTCAGTTCGCCGAGAACAACCAATACCGCGATGAATTCCATCTGCCATACTCTTTTTGACGATTATTTTAACACGTTGACTGCCATGGTGGTCATCGGTGACCGGTGCAAAAGATTTGACTAAAAATGCAAAAAATTCGGAATGAGCCTATTTGCAATCTTGTAAAAGCAATTGATATTGAAACGGTGCTTCAATACTTTGGCTTCTACTAAGAATGCAAAAAATTCGCAATGGACCCTGTTTGCAATCTTGTAAAAGCAATTGATATTGAATCGGTGCTTCAATACTTTGGCTTCTACTAAAAATGCAAAACATTGGCAATGGAGACTATTTACAATCTTGTAAAAGCAATTGATATTGAAACGGTGCTTCAATACTTTGGCTTCTACTAAAAATGCAAAAAATTCGCAATGGAGCCTATTTGCAATCTTGTAAAAGCAATTGATATTGAAACGGTGCTTCAATACTTTGGCTTCTACTAAAAATGCAAAACATGCGCAATGGAGACTATTTACAATCTTGTAAAAGCAATTGATATTGAATCGGTGCTTCAATACTTTGGCTTCTACTAAAAATGCAAAACGTGCGCAATGGAGACTATTTACAATCTTGTAAAAGCAATTGATATTGAAACGGTGCTTCAATACTTTGGCTTCTACTAAAAATGCAAAAAAATCGCAAAGCAGACTATTTGCAATCTTGTAAAAGTAATTGATATTGAAACGGTGCTTCAATACTTTGGCTTCTATTAAGAATGCAAAAAATTCGCAATGGACCCTGTTTGCAATCTTTTAAAAACAATTGATATTGAAACGGTGCGTCAATACTTTGCCTTCTACTAAAAATGCAAAAAATTCGCAATGGAGCCTATTTGCAATCTTGTAAAAGCCATTGACATTGAAACGGTGCTTCAATACTTTGGCTTCTACTAAAAATGCGAAAAATTCGCAATGGAGCCTATTTGCAATCTTGTAAAAGCAATTGACATTGAAACGGTGCTTCAATACTTTAGCTTCTACTAAAAATGCGAAAAATTCGCAATGCAGCCTATTTGCAATCTTGTAAAAGCAATTGATATTGAATCGGTGCTTCAATACTTTGGCTTCTACTAAAAATGCAAAAAATTCGCAATGGAGACTATTTACAATCTTGTAAAAGCAATTGATATTGAAACGGTGCTTCAATACTTTGACTTCTACTAAAAATGCAAAAAATTCGCAATGGAGCCTATTTGTAATCTTGTAAAAGCAATTGATATTGGAACGGTGCTTCAATACTTTGACTTCTAACAACTCTGCGATACCTTTGTTTTGTACTATTTAATTGTACTCTGCAATATTTCTACGCAATCGCGGTTTAAACATAGCAAAATACGCGGTGACTGGTGCAAAAGATTTTACTAGAAATGCAAAAAATTCGCAATGAAGCCTATTTGCAATTCTGTAAAAGCAATTGATATTGGATCGGTGCTTCAATACTTTGGCTTCTAACAACTCTGCGATACCTTTGTTTTTCACGATTTAATTGTACTCTGCAGTATTTCATCGCATCGCGTTTCTAACATAGCAAAATACGTTTGGCAGTCAATGTGTTAATGAGGTTAACATTTTGAATGGTCAAGTATAGAGACCGGTGACGTGAACATCTGCAAATGACCGACCTGCGCAAACCCAGCAGAATCACTTATTAATATTTACCACTGGGACAGACTATAAATCAATGTACTTATTCAATATCTACCTTGACCGAACTGAGAGCACAGTAGGAGTTAATAAAAAGGAACAAAAAAAATTGACGTAGACCGAATGCGTGGAGATTGGCTGACTTCCGGTTGACCCTTTTCACTGCGCCTGATTCCTTTCGAATCCGTTCCTACTGGCAGTAGATTAGGTCAGTTCATGCTGGCCAAGGTTTGGCGGCCAATCACGAGACTCGTTACAAGTATGTGCCTTCTTTGAAGCACTTCCTCTCCATCATTTTGGCGCGAACAATTATATGCCGAATCGGACGCCTGTAATACACACTCACAACGACGTGTCCTCAACTTGAATGCTTGCCACAACGTACGCGAGCCGGGTCCCGCTTGGACATGCTCCAGATTATAAAAATGATTGCAACGGGCTTCTCGATTAGACCGCGATCGTGCGATTATATTCGCCATTTACGTCATTCGCGTAATTCACGTAGTTAATGGCTCTTCCGGGAGGGATACTCGGTGTCTTGAATGGCTTATAATTATTCTTCGTGCAGCTTTTAGGCTTTCAGAAGGATACAGTTGCATTACAGACTAAGCCGTCGCATAACATCGCTACGAACAAATAATTGTATACAACCGAATTAACCGTCTCTGTAGACTTGACAGTTTCGGACAAATTATGCAGAGCTTATTCAGCCGTATGGAGAAGCGCTTCGATACGTTCGACTTCTTTTATTTATCGTCCGTTCGTTTTCGTCAAAATAGCCTTAACCTACGAAAACGATTGGAAATACTGACGGAGCCTTTCCATTCTACGGTCAATCGATAATCTTCAGACCGTGAATAATGCGCGACCGCAACTCCAAGTTTACCACGCGTAGAAGGCATCCTGTCAGTGACCTTACTCAATCTTGACGTGGGATACGTGTGTATAGATATAGCACACTCTCCTTGCATCGTTCGGCAATTCCGACGTAGACGTGTCATTGTCAGTGCATCGATCGTCTCCGATTGCGATAAAATAAGCCAATCCTAATCTAAAATTAAATTTCTCCTGCGATTACAGCCATCTAGGTCACGCGATGACCGATGTTTCGCGATCTCCGAGCAGTTTCGATCGCGCGACTTGTCCGATCAAAACCGTCGCCGACCGGACGGACGATTGCCCTGATTAGCCGGCAATTTGTCGCATCAAATTTTCATACTTCAAAAATTGACAGTTTGCTGTCTTTCGACGAATTACATCAAGATCCGTATCGAGAGACAATATTTTCGATGAAACGCTATCGATCGAATAGTCGCGAAAGCGTGTATAGCGCTGACTCTAATCTCTAATACCTATTTACTGAACCGACAGACGTGATTCTGAAGTGTCAGCGATTACGATCTGGCGACGAACGCGGTTATACAAGTGTTCCTAATCGCCAAGTGGAGTGTTTATTTGAGGGTTTTTCATATAACGGTTTTTCGGTGATGTCCCACGCGTGCACGTTATGACACTAATCCGTATCCATATGCGTCCACGTGCAATAAGCATGTATAAGCGTGTTGATGAAAATATAAATATCACTATATATATATGTACGGATGTGTACGGAACGTTTATAGAATGCATTTTCATAAGTAGTGAGTATGCTGTACGTGAAAAGAGGGATTTTTATTTCGGCGTTATCGGAAGAATAATTTTACGATTTTTGACAGATTGCTATGTGCAACCCGAATCCATATACGTGCAATAAGCATGTGTAAATGTGCTGATGAAAATATAAATATCACTACATATATATGTACGAATGTCTTACGGAACGTTTATAGAATGCATTTTCATAAGCAGTGAGTATGCTGTACGTGAAAAGTGGGATTTTTATTTTAGTGTTACCGGAAGAATAATCTTACGATTTTTAACAGATTGCTATATGCAACCGGAATCCATATGCGTCCACGTGCAATAAGCATGTGTAAGCGTGTTGATGAAAATATAAATATCACTATATGTATATGTACGGATGTCTACGGAACGTTTATATGCATTTTCATAAGTAGTAAGTATGCTATACGTGAAAAGTGGGATTTTTATTTTGGCGTTATCGGAAGAATGATTTTACGATTTTTAACAGATTGCTATATGTAACCCGAATCCATATGCGTCCACGTGCAATAAGCATGTGTAAGCGTACTAATGAAAATATAAATAGTACTATACGTATATATACGGATGTATACGGAACGTTTATAGAATGCATTTTCATAAGTAGTGAGTATGCTGTACGTGAAAAGAGGGATTTTTATTTTGGCGTTATCGAAAGAATAATTTTACGATTTTTGACAAATTGCTATATGCAACCTGAATCTATACGCGTCGACATGCAATAAGCATGTGTAAGCGTGCTGATGAAAATATAAATATCACTACATATATATGTACGAATGTCTTACGGAACGTTTATAGAATGCATTTTCATAAGTAGTGAGTATGCTATACGTGAAAAATGGGATTTTTATTTTGGCGTTATCGGAAGAATAATTTTACGATTTTTAACAGATTGCTATATACAACCCGAATCCATATACGTGCAATAAGCATGTGTAAATGTGCTGATGAAAATATAAATATCACTACATGTATATGCACGGATGTGTACGGAACGTTTATAGAATGCATTTTCATAAGCAGTGAGTATGCTGTACGCGAAAAGTGAGATTTTTATTTTGGCGTTATCGGAAGAATCATTTTACGATTTTTGACAGATTGTTATATGGAACCCGAATCCATATACGTGCAATAAGCATGTATAAGCGTGCTGATGAAAATATAAATATCACGATATATATATATATATATATGAATGTATACGGAACATTTATAGAATGCATTTTCATAAGTAGTGAGTATGCTGTATGTGAAAAATAGGATTTTTATTTTGGTGTTATCGGAAGAAAAATTTTACGATTTTTAACAAATTGCTATATGCAATCTGGATCTATATGCGTCGACGTGCAATAAGCGTGTGTAAGCGTACTGAAGAAAATATAAATATCACTATATCTATATATACGGATGTGTACGGAACATTTATAGAATGCATTTTCATAAGTAGTGAGTATGCTATACGTGAAAAGTGGGATTTTTATTTTGGCGTTATCGGAAGAATAATTTTACGATTTTTGACAAATTGCTATATGCAACCTGAATCTATACGCGTCGACGTGCAATAAGCATGTGTAAGCGTGCTGATGAAAATATAAATATCACTATATATATATGTACGGATGTGTACGAAACGTTTATAGAATGCATTTTCATAAGTAGTGAGTATGCTGTACGTGAAAAGAGGGATTTTTATTTTGGCGTTATCGGAAGAATAATTTTACGATTTTTGACAGATTGCTATATGCAACCCGAATCCATATGCGTCCACGTGCAATAAGCATGTATAAGCGTGCTGATGAAAATATAAATATCACTATATATACATATATGAATGTGCACTCACCGTTTATAGAATGCATTTTCGTAAGTAGTGAGTATGCTGTACGTGAAAAGTGGGATTTTTATTTTGGCGTTATCGGAAGGATAATTTTACGATTTTTAACAGATTGCTATATGTAACCCGAATCCATATGCATCCACGTGCAATAAGCATGTGTAAGCGTGCTGATGAAAATATAAATATCACGATATATATATATATATATATGAATGTATACGGAACATTTATAGAATGCATTTTCATAAGTAGTGAGTATGCTGTACGTGAAAAGAGGGATTTTTATTTCGGCGTCATCGGAAGGATAATTTTACGATTTTTAACAGATTGCTATATGTAACCCGAATCCATATGCATCCACGTGCAATAAGCATGTGTAAGCGTGCTGATGAAAATATAAATATCACTATATGTACATGTACGGATGTGTACGGAACATTTATAGAATGCATTTTCATAAGTAGGAGTATGCTGTACGTGAAAAGTGGGATTTTTATTTTGGCGTTATCGGAAGAATCATTTTACGATTTTTGACAGATTGCTATACGCAACCCAAATCGGTCGGTCTATTTTGGATCACTTCTATGTCATCGTATGTATTGACATACAATTTTCTGGTATCCGGTATACGTATATATAGTTCCACCACCCGATTTAGATCGCATAGTATCGTATATCTACGTTACAACTGTTTACTATGAGCCATTACGGTGTCCGTGTAATCAATCAATGCCAACGTTACTTGCCGTTTTTAATTATATCGAAACTCGCGCCAGAAATTACGATCTATTCTTGTTATGCGCTTCCAAATCCTAACCCATCCTCGTCAGATTAAGTACGTATTGTTATGCGATTGCTCCCTTTTTTTTCTCCCAAGTGAAATTGGTATCGTCCTGATCGAAAACATCTGCTCCTTTTTTTCTTCTACCCACCGGAAGTACGCTCATAAACAGGCACTTAATTAAGGTTTACGGTGCCGTTAAAGTACCGCTCATTTTGTGAAACCCGCGATATTTCACGCCACGTTGAATCGACATTGTTCCACGGTAATCTACGCCGCACGTCGCTTTTTATCTCTTTTTGTGCGACACTTTTTACATTATAAATATGCGCACCTTAAGGGAACCGGATCTTAAGAAAATCTTATACTGATATGAATACTGTTATAGCAGTATACATTATAATAATATTCACTGTTACAGTTCGATGAATACCGTATTTAATATAAAAACAAAGATTCTTGGCTGAAATTTATTTCGTTATTTAGTCAAAATTACTTCAACACTCTACATGTTTTGGAACCGCGAGGTTTCTCTCATTCTTTAAAGACTCATCGTACCAATATTATGTACACTGAAAAGGGAACGATATAGAAAGAATTACCAATTTTATGTACCAATATTATGTGCACTGAAAAGGGAACCGGATCTTCAGAAAACCTTATACTAATGTGAATACTGTTATAGGAGTACATATTATAATAATACACACTGTTATCGGTTCAACGAATACCGTATTTAATATAAAAGCAAAGAGTCTTGGTTACAATTTATTTTGTTATTTAGTCAAAATTGCTTCAACACTCTACATGTTTTGGAACCGCGAGTTTCCTCTTCCCCCTTCAAAGACTCGTCGTTCCAATATTATGTACACTGAAAAGGGAACGACGGCGAAAAAAAATACTAATATTATGTACACTGAAAAGGGAACCGGATATTAAAAAAACCTTATACTGATATGAATACTGTTATAGCAGTATACATTATAATAATACACACTTTTATCGGTTCGATGAATATCGTATTTAATATAAAAACAAAGATTCTTGGTTGAAATTTATTTCGTTATTTAGTCAAAATTGCTTCAGCACTCTACATGTTTTGGAACCGCGAGGTTTGTCTTCCCCCTTTAAAGACTCATCCTACGAATATTATGTACACTGAAAAGGGAACGATATCGAAAGAATTACCAATATTATGTACCAATATTATGTACACTGAAAAAGGAACCGGATCTTGAGAAAACCTTATACTGATGTGGATACTGTTATAGCAGTATACGTTATAATAGTACACACTGTTATCAGTTCGACGAATATCGTATTTAATATAAAAACAAAGATTATTGGCTGCAATTTATTTCGTTATTTAGTCAAAATTATTTCAGCACTCTACATGTTTTGGAACCGCGAGTTTCCTCTTCCCCCTTTAAAGACTCATCGTGCCAATATTATGTACATTGAAAAGGGAACGATATCGAAAGAATTACCAATATTATGTACCAATATTATGTGCACTGAAAAGGGAACCGGATCTTGAGAAAACCTTATACAGATGTGAATATTCTTATAGCAGTATATATTATAATAATACACACTGTTATCGATTCAATGAATGCCGTATTTAAGATAAAAGCAAAGAGACTTGGTTAAAATTTATTTTGTTATTTAGTCAAAATTACTTCAGCGCTCTACATGTTTTAGAACCGCGAGTTTCCTCTTCCCCCTTTAAAGACTCATCGTACCAATATTATGTACATTGAAAAGAGAGCGATATCGAAAGAATTAATGTCAAGTGCGCGGGCACAATTTTATCGGGGCAGAATGAAAAAGTGTACAATCGACCTGCATAATCGATAGTTCTTTTTAGTCATCGGCGTGGACGCGTATGTACATGCATTATCGCGATAATTACTCGTGTCTAAAACGAGCTTGGTCTCCTCGACAGTCTGAATGCCCACCTTCAATCGATCGATTCGTTTTCCTTAATTGTCGTTGGTTATCCATTAATGAGTCTGCCGTTTTCTGTTTCTGCCCTCTTGGCAACCGGCCAAACGCCCTTTTAATATAGGCCACGTCGGCTGGATATTGTGCACTACTATGAAGCTACAAAGGCACGTGCACGTGTGATAACACGATGGCAACGTACAAATTACTAACAATAATGACATTAACGAAGACATGTACTCAGATAGAACG
This sequence comes from Cryptocheilus praepositus, assembly GCA_033815515.1. NCBI lineage: Eukaryota > Metazoa > Arthropoda > Insecta > Hymenoptera > Pompilidae > Cryptocheilus > Cryptocheilus praepositus. Next base: position 546,344 of record JAWWQZ010000093.1, read on the forward strand.
TTTAAAATTCTTATTCTCTACTGTTCAACTAATTCCATATAAGTGTATTGAGTAAAAAAGGTCATTTTAACGTTGGAAGAGCCTGGAATTATTGAGAAGGATTCATTGACTGGATATTGTGCACTACTATGAAATACGTACGTGCACGTGTGATAAACGAAACGTACAAATTACTAACAATAATGACATTAACGAAGACACGTACTCAGATAGAACGTTTAAAATTCTTATTCTCTACTGTTCAACTAATTCCATATAAGTGTATTGAATAAAAAGAGTCATTTCAACGTTGGAAGAGTCTGGAATTATCGAGAAGGATTCACTGACAGAAGCGTTTTGAAAAAATACCGATTCCACGGTATTTCAGATACTTCGATCGGGCACGATTCGTCATGGAAAATCCGTATATTGACAAGTGGGCGCATTGCCTGCGATTGGTTGTTTCGAAAAATATTTTGCTTCTGTTACGACAGCAGAGAAGAAAGTGAGAATGTTTTGACAATGACGCATGGAACTGATGCACGTTAGATGCAACTGACATTGATTACCAATGTATATCATACTGATCTACTTTTACGGACGCAATAAATCAAAAGCACAGTAATCAATGAGTCATATCGTATTCACTATTTTTTTGATTTTTTTTTGAGTCGACACTGTACTTGCACACGTGACTTTTTGAAAAGGTGGTATGCGAACGCGTATTTACGTATAAACGTGTGGCCAGTAGAATAAGTCCAATCGTATTCGTCATTATCTACTGTCGAGATACATTTATTGTTATTTGCGACTCTGTTTTCTGTTGAGATAAGCTATACACAGACGTGGACAAGTAAAAGAAACTCAGTTAATTCTGTGCTATATCTAATTAACGCAATGTATGTATGCAAATATGTTTTGTAATGTCCTTGTACGAAATGGAACGCAATTTTCAAAATTGTTGCTACGGACTTTTTGATGAAACGACGAATAAAATGGACGCAGTTTTTGTAGATGAAGCATTCTTTATATGCTGAATTTACTGATACTAAGTTCCAGATCTAGGTCTCCAATACTAATGAGCGAATTCTAACATTTAATTCGTGTATAATACGTTTGGGTGTGTCATGTCTTCTGTTACTAATAGCACCGGTTTGTTCACATTTTTTCCATCAATTTAGCATACACAGAACGCGATTGACACTTGCGATTGGAAAAGCGTTCTTTGTATAATCGTGTCTCACACCCACTGATTAGCTGCAACATAATTGTAAACCAGTTCGAATAAATGACCATCGCGAAACGTTTACTGATGCACTGATGCACTGATGATGCTCTTTCTGATTAGCTACAAGTCAGACCTTGTTAATAAACGTAATTTAATGAATGAAAAAGCAATCGTATATACGTAGAGATCGTATATACGTATTCACCCGTAACAGGAATTATTTCGCTGCTAAGGGACGTCAATTTGAACATTTAAAATATAAACATTGAGTTTAACACTAGGTTTACCGGTGTTTCTTACATACCTATCTCTACGAGCACCCGTCAAATTGACAGGCAGGTGAAAATACATATCTAGATTAAAAAATCAATTTATTCAAACTAAGTCTGAGTTGACCAATATAAGGCTTCACGTAAAAATAAAATATTAATAAATCAAGATTTTTTTTCCGAATATCTTTTCGATACGATATTTAGTCTGCTGCATGCTTTGAGTTTCGAATGACGCGAGGATCACTCTGGTAAGCGAGTTCGTTCGTAAATGAGTTGGGGGCATCTTAGACTTTTCTTTCACTCTTATATTTACTATTGGAGGAATAATTTTACAAACGAAGCAAATATATAAGGATTGTTTACGTAATCAGCTAACCCGTCAATTTGATGGGTTTCGTAGAGATACGTATACCACATACAAATTTCAAAATATAGAAAGCTTAAGGGAATAATAATTGTGTGTATAAACTTTTTTAATGAAATTATGAATTTACGATGCAAAGTAGTTAAAATTATTGCTATGGTTTTTTGCGTGTTTCATTTCAAAGTTTGAAATCCGTCAAATTGACGGGTCCCGCAAACCTAATGTTATACACAATTGCAATAATTTCGTAATGATATCCATCTCAAGGTCATTTGAAGGTCATGGTGCAGGTCATATATACAGGTCGAATGTGTTTTATGTAAAAAAATGTACGATGCAAAGTAGTTGAAATTATTGCTATGGTTTTTTGCGTGTTTCATTTCAAAGTTTGAAATCCGTCAAATTGACGGGTCCCGTAAACCTAGTGTTAAACACAATTGCAATCATTTCGTAATGATATCCATCATCAAGATCATTTGAAGGTCATGGCCCAGGTCATGTATAGAGGTCGAATGTGTTTTATGTATAAAAATTTACGATGCAAAGTAGTTGAAATTATTGCTATGGTTTTGTGCGTGTTTCATTTCAAAGTTTGAAATCCGTCAAATTGACGGGTCCCGCAAACCTAATGTTATACACAATTGCAATAATTTCGTAATGATATCCATCCTCAAGATCATTTGAAGGTCATGGTGCAGGTCATATATACAGGTCGAATGTGTTTTATGTAAAAAAATTTACGATGCAAAGTAGTTGAAATTATTGCTATGGTTTTTTGCGTGTTTCATTTCAAAGTTTGAAATCCGTCAAATTGACGGGTCCCGCAAACCTAATGTTATACACAATTGCAATAATTTCGTAATGATATCCATCCTCAAGATCGTTTGAAGGTCATGGTGCAGGTCATATATACAGGTCGAATGTGTTTTATGTAAAAAAATTTACGATGCAAAGTAGTTGAAATTATTGCTATGGTTTTTTGCGTGTTTCATTTCAATGTTTGAAATCCGTCAAATTGACGGGCCCCGCAAACCTAATGTTATACACAATTGCAATAATTTCGTAATGATATCCATCCTCAAGATCATTTGAAGGCCATGGTGCAGGTCATATATACAGGTCGAATGTGTTTTATGTAAAAAAATTTACGATGCAAAGTAGTTGAAATTATTGCTATGGTTTTTTGCGTGTTTCATTTCAAAGTTTGAAATCCGTCAAATTGACGGGTCCCGCAAACCTAATGTTATACACAATTGCAATAATTTCGTAATGATATCCATCCTCAAGATCATTTGAAGGCCATGGTGCAGGTCATATATACAGGTCGAATGTGTTTTATGTAAAAAAATTTACGATGCAAAGTAGTTGAAATTATTGCTATGGTTTTTTGCGTGTTTCATTTCAAAGTTTGAAATCCGTCAAATTTACGGGTCCCGTAAACCTAATGTTATACACAATTGCAATAATTTCGTAATGATATCCATCCTCAAGATCATTTGAAGGTCATGGTGCAGGTCATATATACAGGTCGAATGTGTTTTATGTATAAAAATTTACGATGCAAAGTAGTTGAAATTATTGCTATGGTTTTTTGCGTGTTTCATTTCAAAGTTTAAAATCAGTCAAATTGACGGGTCCCGCAAACCTAATGTTATACACAATTGCAATAATTTCGTAATGATATCCATCCTCAAGATCATTTGAAGGTCATGGTGCAGGTCATATATGCAGGTCGAATGTGTTTTGTGTATAAAAATTTACGATGCAAAGTAGTTAAGATTATTGCTATGGTTTTTTGCGTGTTTCATTTCAAAGTTTGAAATCCGTCAAATTGACGGGTCCCGCAAACCTAATGTTATACACAATTGCAATAATTTCGTAATGATATCCATCCTCAAGATCATTTGAAGGTCATGGTGCAGGTCATATATACAGGTCGAATGTGTTTTATGTAAAAAAATTTACGATGCAAAGTAGTTGAAATTATTGCTATGGTTTTTTGCGTGTTTCATTTCAAAGTTTGAAATCCGTCAAATTTACGGGTCCCGCAAACGTAATGTTATACACAATTGCAATAATTTCGTAATGATATCCATCCTCAAGATCATTTGAAGGTCATGGTGCAGGTCATATATGCAGGTCGAATGTGTTTTGTGTATAAAAATTTACGATGCAAAGTAGTTAAGATTATTGCTATGGTTTTTTGCGTGTTTCATTTCAAAGTTTGAAATCCGTCAAATTGACGGGTCCCGCAAACCTAATGTTATACACAATTGCAATAATTTCGTAATGATATCCATCCTCAAGATCATTTGAAGGTCATGGTGCAGGTCATATATACAGGTCGAATGTGTTTTATGTATAAAAATTTACGATGCAAAGTAGTTGAAATTATTGCTATGGTTTTTTGCGTGTTTCATTTCAAAGTTTGAAATCCGTCAAATTGACGGGTCCCGTAAACCTAGTGTTAATAAACCCGATAAACTTGCTTTTTTTAGCATAATGCCACTTATCATGTTTCCACTCATTTCATTTTTTCATTGACAAATTCGTCACAGTCACGCGAACAGGAAAAGTCGGCGCAATTCGGATGAAAAATTTTGCGTAAGTCGTCATTCTGCGGAACAATTCATTGGAGAACCGACGACGAAGCAGATGGAGATCGTCTCGCGCGAAGGTGTGAAAAAATATTGACTAAATCTTTTGCGATTGAAACGCGGCCAGGCGTGTACGCCAATATTTGTATTTTGGACGCATGCATGACTGGATCTGAAATTTTGTCAACGGCCCGTCGCTCGCTTCACCTTCGGTGAAAAAAAATACTGAGAAATATTATGATCATCATTACGAGACGCGAGGAAGCCAGTTGAGTGAGAAACTTGGCTTCTCAGCTATTCTTTGTTTCGCTCGACAGGACCAGTGTGCATGTCGATTTATTTTGAAAGCGGTCGGTCCCCGTCCCGTTTACTACTTTCTATTTTCTTCTCCTGTTGACAAACGGAAATATTCGTTTCTACTCACTCAAATGAGAGCGCATGCGAATTTCAAACGATCGGCAATGCTGTTTGCCATCTGAAGTCGGTACGAAATATGAACATTTCGTGGAAAGCGCGCTGTCACACAAACTGTTCTTTGACATTTATTAGCAACGATCGTTTGTCGAATCGATGACGAAGCGGTCGAACGACGCGGAAAATAAGAATAGATCTGTACTCTATTGTGACTAAGTCCATGACGCCACTGGCAGCTGGACAAACGGACTCTCTTTTTACAGTCTTGAGACGCTGACGCCAACTGCGCGTAACGTGTTTTTAATGGTACTGGACGAATGCTTTGTAAAAAAGAGGCTACGAGGTGCAAATTAACACTTTGAATGCCGTGCGTATTTTGTTGTATTAGAACGGCGATGCTATGAAATACTACAGCCTTCGACTGAATTATGCAAAACGTAAATAATGTGCAGGTATTGGAGACCAAAGGATCACATCACTATTCTAAGAATAACTGCATTTATAAAATATTTATTGCTACTCATTATGAATATTTTCGATCTTCAGTAAAATCTCTTGCGCCGGTTAACGGTGATCATCACTGCAGTCAAAGTGTTAATACAAAGGAATTGCGGTACATTTTTCTAAATTAATTTTAAATTCTGTATTTGTCATTTTTGTGTCAATATATGTGTTTTTCATTTAACACGTTGACTGCCATGCGTATTTTGCTGTATTAGAACGGCGATGCTATGAAATACTACCGCGTTTGACTGAATTATGCAAAATGTAAATAATGTGCCGGTATTGGAAACCAAAGGTTTACATCACGATTCTAAGAATAACTGCATTTATGAAATAATTATTGCTATTCATTGCGAATATTTTGGATCTTCAGTGAAATATTTTGCGCCGGTTAACGGTGATCATCACTACAGTCAAAGTGTTAATACAAAGGAATAGCAGTACATTTTTCTAAATTAATTTTAAATTCTACATTCGTCATTTTTGCCTCAATATATGTGTTTTTCATTTAACGCATTGACTCCCGTACGTATTTTGCCACATTAGAACGGCGATGCTATCAAATACTACCGCGTTTGACTGAATTATGCAAAACGTAAATAATGTGCGGTATTGGAGACTAAAGGATCGCATCACTATTTTAAGAATAACTGCAGTTATAATATAATTATTGCTACTCATTGCAAATATTTTGGATCTTCAGTCAAATATTTTGCGCCGGTTAACGGTGATCATCACTACAGTCAAAGTGTTAATACAAAGGAGTCGCGGAACATTTTTCTAAATTAATTTTTAATTTTGCATTTGTAATTTTTGTTTCAATATGTGTTTTTCATTTAACACATTGACTCCCGTACGTATTTTGCCGCATTAGAACGGCGATGCTATGAAATACTACCGCGTTTGACTGAATTATGCAAAATGTAAATAATGTGCCGGTATTGGAAACCAAAGGTTTACATCACGATTCTAAGAATAACTGCATTTATGAAATAATTATTGCTATTCATTGCGAATATTTTGGATCTTCAGTCAAATATTTTGCGCCGGTTAACGGTGATCATCACTACAGTCAAAGTGTTAATACAAAGGAATAGCAGTACATTTTTCTAAATTAGTTTTTAATTTTGCATTTGTCACTTTTGCCTCAATATATGTGTTTTTCATTTAGCGCATTGACTTCCGTACATATTTTGCCGCATTAGAATGGCGATGCTATGAAATACTACAGCCTTCGACTGAATTATGCAAAATGTAAATAATGTGCAGGTATTCGAGACCAAAGGATCGCATCACTATTCTAAGAATAACTACATTTATAAAAGAAGTATTACTATTCATTGCAAATGTTTTGGATCTTCAGTCAAAAATATTTTGCATTAATCAGCGGTGACTATTGCAGCAGTCAAAGTGGTAACACTTTCTGTAAATCCTTACATCATCTGATTATTCAATTTCTCGTTTTAACATATTAGGAATTTCTTTCTGACAATCAAGGTTTATTTCATAAGAGGTCAAATGACCCCTCATGGTAAGAATAGTGAAAAGTATAATAGCATGAAATGTAAGTACCAGTACGTTTAGTGTTAACACGTTGACTGCCGTGAGTATTTTGCCGTATTAGAACGGCGATGCTATGAAATACTACAGCGTTTGACTGAATTATGAAAAACGTACATAATGTGCAGCTATTGGAAACCAAGATATCGCACCACTATTCTAACAATAATTGCATTTATAAAATAATTATTGCTACTGATTGCGAATATTTTGGATCTTCAGTAAAATCTCTTGCTCTAGTCAGCGGTGACTATCGCAGCAGTCAAAGTGTTAACACTTTCTGTAAATTCTTATATTATCTGATTATTCAATTTCTCGTTATAATAAATTAGGAATTTCTTTCTGATAATCAACGTTTATTTCATAAGCGGTCAAATGACCCCTCATGGTAAGACTAGTGAGAAGTATAGTAGTAAGAAATTTAAGTACCGGTACATTTAGTGTTAACACATTGACTGCCGTGAGTATTTTGCTATATCAAAGAGGCGATGCTATAAAATACTAAAGCGTTTGATTGAATTATGCAAAATGTAAATCATGTGCAGGTATTGGAGACCAAAGAATTGCATGACTATTCTAAGAATAACCGCATTTATAAAATAATTATTGCTACTCATTGCGAATATTTTGGATCTTCAGTAAAATCTCTTGCACTAGTCAGCGGTGATCATCACTACAGTCAAAGTGTTAACACTTTCTGTAAATTCTTATATTATCTAATTATTCAATGTCTCGTTTTAACAAATTAGGAATTTCTTTCTGATAATCAACGTTTATTTCATAAGCGGTCAAATGACCCTTCATGGTAAGACTAGTGAGAAGTATAGTAGTAAGAAATTTAAGTACCGGTACATTTAGTGTTAACACGTTGACTGCCGTGAGTATTTTGCTATATCAAAGAGGCGATGCTATAAAATACTACCGCGTTTGATTGAATTATGCAAAATGTAAATCATCTGCAGGTATTGGAGACCAAAGAATTGCATGACTATTCTAAGAATAACCGCATTTATAAAATAATTATTGCTACTTATTGCGAATATTTTGTTAGTTAGCGGTCACCATCATGACAATCAAAGTGTTATCAAAGAAAGTGTGTCGCCTGCTCTAAGATGCTGTCCTGTTAAACTGTTAGCATGCTCCTTCAACGCAGATATGAATAAGCATCTACCGGGGTTTATTAAATTTGCCCTCTTATTTCCGAACCTCTCAAGCCGAATGCACTTTCTAATCATTCGCGATTTAACGTTAGAGCCACCAACTTTTCTCATCAGCAGCATTCTTCTTCCTGGTCTTGCGGCGGCATAAATAAAATTTCGTAACCCTTCAAATCATTTATTACCGGGATCATTTTTACCCGAACGCCCGCAATCACGTTTTGGTTCTCTCCGTAGATGTCAACACCGCTGTGGTCTGATTCTAAGTTCTGCAATACGTTATCTCGACACACCTTATTGACTGCACCTTTCGCACGCCGAAGTTCCTCGAATAATTGAAAATTCCCAGGCTCGTTTCAAAATCTTGGCGAATTTCATTGTATTTCTCGCACGTTTATCTGTTATTGCTTTCGCAATTGTCGTCGGGCGTGTATTTGCGAGAAGGGTGACGCGTTGAATCGGTACAAAGTCGGGTTCGCCATTACGCAAAACCGAATGAAGATTCGAGAGCGGGACGATAAACGGCTGACACATTGACGTAGTCAATTCGCGTCCATTTTTCCGTCCCACGCGTGAATGAAGAGGCGGAGAAGAAAAAGTATGCTAGACAAAACGACGCGTAGAACGATCCGCAACATTCAACCCTTCATTATATCACACATCGTCGACTTCCATTCGCCCTAATTATCCGCATCGCTCTGCGCATAAATCAAATGCGTGCATTCAATCTCTCTCCTACTTGTGCTCAGTTTACACTTCGACGATCTAGTTGCTTCCTAATGAAACACCGAACGTTTTGCCTTTTTCTGCGGGATCGAAAATCGCGTACGCCGTCCGCGCTGACGAAGATATCGGGTTGGAGGGAAAGTTCTGTCGTATTTTTAACCCTTTGCACTCCGAATTTTATTTCAATTTCGTTACCAGCAGCTCCCAACGCTTTTAAGTGTTTTATTTGAAATTTACTTTAAGTAAAAAATAAGGCAATTTAAATAAATAAAGAAAGAAAGAAATTCGCTTAAGTATAAGTTTTATTTACACTATTGTCGTATTAGGTGTACAACTTTGCTTCCGCCGTTTTGCAATAGATGGCTGTAGCGGTAAGTGGTAGTCGAAATAAATAGATCGTAGATGTCATACAATAAGCTTAGGCATTTGTAAACATAACGCCATCGAAATATTAGTCGATTTGTGTCTGCATCATAAAGTCATTCTCGATTAAACATGTCAGCTTACGAGCCAAATTCTCGTCATTTGCGGAAGGGTTTAATTTTCTGCTTTAATATGAAGAAATCTGCGGCTGAGGCTCATCGAATGCTCTCAAATACCTATGGTGAGGCCGCTATTAGTGAAAGAACGTGCCGAGAGTGGTTTCAACGCTTCAAGAACGGTGATTTTGACGTCGAAGACCGGCAAGGCGGTGGAAGAGAGAAGGTTTTCGAAGATGCAGAATTGGAGGCATTACTTGATCAAGACTCGTGTCAAACGCAACAAGAATTGGCAGTATCATTGGGAGTGACGCAACAAGCCATTTCAAAACGCCTGAAAATCATGGGAATGATTCAGAAACAAGGAAATTGGGTGCCGTACGAGTTGAAGCCGAGAGATGTTGAACGGCGTTTGTTTGCTTGTGAACAGCTGCTTGCAAGGCAAAGACGGAAAGGATTTCTGCATCGCATTGTGACTGGGGACGAAAAATGGGTTCATTACAATAATCCCAAGCGCAGAAAATCATGGGGATATCCCGGCCATGCTTCCACGTCGACGGCCAAACCGAATATTCACGGTTCCAAGGTCATGCTCTGTATTTGGGGGGACCATCTCGGCGTAGTGCATTATGAGTTGTTAAAACCGACTGAAACAATCACAGGCGATCGTTATCGAACGCAATTAATGCGTTTGAGCCGAGCATTAAAAGACAAACGGCCGCAATACAACGAGAGACATGATAAAGTGATTTTACAGCACGACAATGCTCGACCCCATGTTGCGAAAGTGGTCAAGACATACTTGGAAACGTTGAAATGGGAAGTCCTACCCCACCCGCCGTATTCTCCAGACGTTGCTTCGGACTATCACTTGTTTCGATCAATGGCACACGGCCTGGCTGACCAGCACTTCCGGTCTTATGAAGAAGTAAAAAAATGATCGATTCGTGGATCGAATTATTTCAAAAGATGACCAGTTTTTTCAACGCGGGATTCGTACGCTGCCCGAAAGATGGGAGAAAGTAGTGGCCAGCGATGGACAATACTTTGAATCATAAACGTATAACCAGTTTTTTACAATAAAGCCTCGAATTTCGGAAAAAAACGGCGGAAGCAAAGTTGTACACCTAATATTTAGAAGTTTTCAAGCGTATGATATCTTTTTTTCAAGATACAACCCTGGTTTTCTTTCGCACGTTTCACAAAAATAGGTGGTTTCTCTTCTTCCTCAATGTATTTTTCTTTACTAGGCAACTGCACAGTCTTTGTGTTTTCCTTCGGGATGTACGAAGATGAAATGAGGCTTTCCATCTAAGCGATCGTGTTTATCATATATTCCAAGCCCTCTCAATTTCATATTTAGAGCACAACAATCACGAGTAAGCATCGACAATATCTTTTCGCGAAATTCTTTGTGGGCTATAGGCTTTGTTCCTTGGTTCTTTGTTTTTTCTTTGTATAAAATATACGCATTTACTATGGAGATTTCTAATCCCCAAAAGAAAGGTTTCCTCCACCACTTGAGTGCTCGACGTAAAAAACAATAAGATGTCGCGTATTGGTTCACTACATCCACACCATCCATATTTTTATTACAATTTGTGATCACATCTGGTTCATTTATTTCTCTTCGATTACCTCAATGTCTAACCCTTCTAGTGACATTGCGAGAGCGTCGATAACGTGTGTGCATCTATTTATTTGGACATGAAAAAATGTCGAGTGGGACTCGACAAAGGAGCTCCTGAGATAAAAACTGATGTCGAGTCACACTCGACATAGGAGTGCAAAGGGTTAATAGGCAGGTAATTTTTCTTATAAATAAAAAAAACATCTGGCTAGTGTCATTCGGATTTTTTTTTGTTTTTTTTTATAGTTGCTGTATAATATAAATGAGTCCTTTTTTACCGTTCATCATTTACTTGTGATATTTAAAGTGAAAAACATGTTAGTAGATAAAGTGCATTTACGATACTGCATTTTGTATGAATTCGAAAAAGGAAGCAATTCATCGGTTGCATGTAAAAATTTATGTGCGGTATTTGGAAAAGATATTGTAAATGTTCGTACTTGTCAAAGATGGTTTAGCAAATTTCGTTCCGGGGATCTGAGCCTCCAAGAAAGTGATCGATCTGGACGACCATCCAAGATCGATAATGATGTTTTGCGATCCATGTTGGAAAATAATCCACACTTAACAAGTCGAGAAATTGCAGAAGAGTTTGGCATTCATCATACAACACATTAAATGTATTATGATTAATATTAAACACATATTTTTAATTTTAATAAATAATAAATAATAATAATAATAAATAATAAATGTATTATGATTAATATTTAAAATACGACAGAACTTTCCCTCCAACCCAATAGTTATACACTTTACGCTCGGGTGCTTATTTTTGTTAGAAATTATTTTCGGTTGTTTTCGTTGTTTAACCTGCAAACCTGTTCGCCGAGCGGTCTGTGTTTAGAAAACCTGTGATACGTTTCGACGGATTTTGAGGAGACTTGTATTGGTGCCTCGAGAATAACAATTGCGCGGGTCTCTAAGTTATGAGAGACGACTTCGTCAGGCGAAACATGAAACTATGAATCTACGCTGCAGAGAGGCAAGTTCGTAATGTAGATAGCGCAGAAATCTTTCGACCGCATGCGCAATCTCAATCAGCCGGGGGATGCTTGACCTTCATATAAAATCAGGAAAGTGTATCTTCCGGTACAGATCTTCGTGTCTGGTGAAAGTCTGGTGAATTTTGTAGCCTTTCTTTTCATACTTTCAAGCATTATACTCTCGCTTAAGCGATACTTTCGATATTAACCCTTCTTTACGTGATGGTGGAAATTTCCATCATAACATTGAATGCCCAAAAATTATATAAAAGAACAAGTACACTTTAACCTAACTTTGCATGATGATGGAAATTTCCATCATATTGTTTTTTGCTAAATTTATACTATAAATATATACTAAGATTTTTTTAACCATTTTTCCTTTAATTTTGAACATGAATTATATCACCTTGATTTATTTCACCAATAAAGAAAAAATCATGCAAAGAAGGTTTAATACGATTAAGCTGACCAGCCAGAAGCCCCCTTGCTTTGTACTTCGGAATAAAAGGGTTGTTTAGATATTTTGTCTCCTGCGCAAACGGCGTCTTCGAATAATTTTACGACTTCATTCATCTTTTTTTTTTATATATTGACTAAAGTCCGGTTTGTGGAATGTGCAAATGCGCCAACGAATTATATCATTTAACCCATCGCTGTAGCGCAAAATCTATGCTAATCGGATGAACGCTGAGTAATTAAAATTCGACACCTGTCGTCGCAAGCGAAAGAATTTATTCGAAAATGAAGATATTCTGGTTTGCCTCTCCTTGCCACATCAAAACAGGTCGAAACAAGCTCAGAAAAAATAAGCAAATGTACGAAATCTGAAATATTGTCGGAGAAATGATAAACAAATAAAGATGATAAAATGTAAATGTTGTCAGTACTCTAGACAGTTACAATTGTGTACGCATATTATTACCAATTACACCACAATCGCATTGTGGAATGGTTTCATAGTCCTTCGTAGTATATAATAGTATCTGCTATACTGATAGTGTCAGTTATATGTGGCTGACACCACACTTAGTGTGTCAATTGAACGAATTGTAGTGCCAAGTAGAACAGTTCCGTTCGTTTGACCCAGTCTTCCAGAAAACCCGACGTTGATGCAAAAAGACTCTTCCTATTGTATACGTCAGTAATACGTAATAATTGCTAGGTGCATCTGATTACGATTGTTTGCAGCGGAGAAACAGCAGGAGTAAAAAGCGTTTGTCCCGTCAATACAGGAAAATGGCTTCTGAGCAAAACGTAATACGTGTTCAAGAACACGAGAAAAACGGTAGGTAGAATAGTGCAACGACGCTTCGCGAAACTTGCGTGTAATTAACTTTCAATGACACTGGGCAGTGGCAAGCGCGCCTTCTTACAGCGAAACGCATGCAGTGCAGTGCTGCGAGACTTATTGCGTAACGCACATTTGCTCAAGATACGTGATTACCGGCTGCAGAGTTTACCGTGCGGGCGAATAAAATCGCAGATCGATCGTATCGATACCTGAAGGAAACAACTGGAAATAGTGACTTAGGAACCGAGTACGCACGATGCATTTTTTTAAAAGTATCTCTTCCTTGACATACGAGCCGTTTATTTTGAAAGTGGCCTAACTTCGTTTTTCAATATTTTCCGGTTACCATGGTTACATGTACAAATTCATGTTATTTATCAGTAAATGTTATTTTTCTCGATTTGAAGATAATGGAGTTAGGCCACTTTCACAATAAACGGCTCATATACTACTTATGGGTGAAACTGACTTAGGGAATTCGATTGCGCATGATTCATTTGTATCAAAACGTATCTTTTTATTGACATGTACTACAAATGGGTGAGACTGACTTAAGGACCCGAATGCGCACGATTTATTCTTATTAAATGTATCTCTTCATTGACATGGATTACGTGTGGGTGAGACTGACTTAGGGAATTCGAGTGCGCAGGATTCATTTTTGTTAAATGCATCTCTTCATTGAGATGTACTACTTATGGGTGGGGCCGACTTAGGGAATTCGATTGCACATGATTCATTTGTATCAAAACGTATCTTTTTATTGACATGTACTGCAAAAGGGTGAGACTGACTTAGGGAATCCAAGTACGCACGATTCATTCTTATTAAAAGTATCTCTTCCTTGACATATCCTACTTATAGGCGAGACTGACTTAGGATCAGACCGCGCACAATTTATTTGCATTAAAAGTATCTCTTCCTTGACATGTACTACTTATGGATGAGACTGACTTAGGATCCGAGTGCGCACGATTCATTTGTATTAAACGTATCTCTTCATTAACATGTATTATAAATGGGTGAGACTGACTTAGAGAATCCGAGTGCGCACGATTCCTTTTTATTAACACGTTGACTGCCGTGCGGTATTTTACTATATTAAAACCGCAATGTAAAATAATGCGACGGTATCGCAAACCAAAGAATTGAATCACTATTTAATATTAATTGAATTTACAAAACTATAAATGCTACCAACTGGGTATTTTTTGAATTTTTCATGAGACCTATTACGCTGGTCACCGATGACCACCATGGCAGTCAATATATTAAATGTATCTCTTCATTGACATGTACTACGTATGCCTGAGACTGATTTGGAGAATCCAATTACGCACGATGGATTTTTATTAAACATATCTCTTTATTGACACGTACTACTCATGGGTGCGACTGACTTAGGGAACCTGAGTGCGCACGATTCATTTTTATGAAACATAATTCATCATTGACATCTACTACGTATGGGTGAGGCTGACTTAGGATCCGAGCGCGGACGATTCATTTTTATTATATGTATCCTTTCATTGACATGTACTACTTATGGGTGGGACTCACTTAGAGAATCCGAGACCGCACGATTCGTTTTTATTAACACTTTGCCGGCCGGTGACACCACATTGGTGTCATTTTGTTATAATTCAAAAGTAACAGATAAATCAAATCTGTGCTGTCTTTAAGGCCACAAACCCATAAAAAACACCTTTTGTGCCTTTCGTTTTTGTAATAATATAAAACTTGGGTGTTTAAATGCTTTTTTTATTATACGTAGAACCTGTATTATATCTGATTTCTAAAAAACTTCTATGAGAATTAAAAATTTTATGGCAATTTCGCTGGCGCCAAGCATAAAAATTTAGCTGAAATATGCGGACGTCAAACTGTTAACCAGTTGTTGTTAGAGTAGTGATGCGATCCTTTGGTCTCCGACCTGCACATTATTTACATTTTGCATAATTCAGTCAAACGCTGTAGTATTTCATAGCATCGCCATTCTAATACAGTAAAATCCTGTTAACACATTGACTGCCGTGCGTATTTTACTATATTAAAACCGCAACGTGGTGAAGTACTACAGAATATGATTGAATTGTGCAAAATGAAAATAATACGAAGGTATCGGGAACCAAAGGATTGAATCACTATTTAATATTAATTGCATTTAAAAAATTATAATTTCGTGAGACTTACGCCTGTCACCGATGACCAACATGGCAGTCAACATGTCAAATGTATCTCTACATTGACATGTACTACATATGGGGGAGACTGACTTAGGGAATCCGAGTGCGCACAATTAATTTTTATTAAATGTATCTCTTCATTGACATGTACTACTTATGGGTGAGACTGACTTAGGGAATTCGATTGCGCACGATTCATTTTTATTAAACGTATCTCTTCATTGACATGTACTACTTATGGGTGAGATTGACTTAGGGAATCGGAATGTGCACGATTCATTTTTATTAACACGTTGACTGCTACCGTGGTCACCAGACCGGCGCAAAAGATTTTACTAAAAATACAAAAAATTGGCAATGAACCCTATTTACAATCTTGTAAAAGCAATTGATATTGGAACGGTGCTACAATACTTTGGCTTCCATCAACTCTGTGGTACCGCCATTTTGCACGATTTAATCATACTTTGCAGTACTTCATCGCATCGCGGTTCTAATGTAACAAAATACGCACGGCATTCAACGTGTTAAACGTATCTTTTCATTGACATGTACTATGTATGGGTGACAGTGACTTAGGGAATTCAATTTCGCACGTTGGATTTTTATTAAATGTATCTCTCCATTGACATGTACTACTTATAGGTGAGACTGACTTAGGGAACCCAAGTACGCACGATTCATTTTTATTAAACGTATCTCTCCATTGACTGTACTACATATGCGTGAAACTACGCAGCCCTTTACTCTGAATTCCGTCGCAACAGCCTGGTGACTGATAATGAAAATCCGTCGCTGTTGTCAAAGAAAAACGTAATAGAAGGCCATAGCGTGGATCCTTTGCACGCACGCGCTTGATATCGGCAACCGACAACTGAGAGATAACGTTTACGCGCTTGAGTAAATCGGAACGACTCATTGTCAGTGAGTTTGGCTTTCTCTTTGATGTTTAATCGCATCCTTCGCAGATTCAACTCCGGACAATCATTCGGCCTTTTAAAGGATCGGGAGGGGCGCGGTTACGCGGAAATAATCGTCGCCACGGTATTTTTGCTCTTTTTTCCCGCAACTGTCTATCGGCCACTAATATACAATGCAAATACAGAATTGCGAGAGGCAAAATGCATTGGCCCGCGGCGATGCAATGGGTCTCTGCTCTAGACGGAGGCTTAATGAAAGATTAGTATAATCAAGGATTATCGGAAGAAGGAGTTTCACTCGCTTCGCTCACTTTCCGAGAGTCGAAGGTCGATTGAATCGAATGATAGGCGGATCGACAAGTTACAATCGATTTCGTTAAAGCTCGACGAATTTTGTCATGCAATTCCCCAATCGTGTTTTCTGCCGGTATCTTAAGGTTGCGTCACTTGTTTACTTCATCGTTGACTGATTTAATTACCCATTAGCGAACAATTGTGTGCAGCAGCTGTTCACGCCCGATAGGAATCGTATTTTCCCTTTCCTTCTCCAACCCCCTCTCCTTTCGCCTATAAGTTCGCTACTCACACGTTCTCTCTCTTTTTATCATCTTTTCTCGTCCTCTCTCTTCGTAAAATGCCTCCGCCTGTGCCGTCCGTTAAAGGAGTGATTGTCGTCGAAGGACAATAAGCAGACATTGTGTTGTCGATATAAGAGCCTAGATTACTTACCAAAGAAAATCGCGATGTTTTTGCTTTACACTTCTAACGTATCGTACGTGTTTTACAATTCTGAACACGTATGTCCGCTCTAAACTGTGTTTTCAGCGACATGTTCAATGGCAAATTTTTCTTGTTAATGCGTGTTACAAGCGATGTTACTTAATCGATCCACTCGTTTCAACATTGCAAACGACAGGTACGTCGTTGGACAAACACAATGATAGTGACGTGCATAAAATTTGCTAATATCGCGCTCATACGTCTGTTTATAAGGTATACCTTATTGGCAAATGAAATATCGATCCGCACTAACAAGAATTATCGTCGAAGACAATGACACATGATAATTAGCAGATCATAGACAAGCGCCTGGCTTGATTCGTACGGCGATCGACGACGTTTAATAGAAGACGGTTTTATAGCCGGCGTCAACGACGAGTTAACGGTTGGTCAACACATCGACTGGTTGCGTAATTTTCATTTGTTCGCTGCGCATCGCGCGGAAAAACCGGCGTGGCAAGCTTTTTGTTATTCTTTCTCGACAAGGCGTGGAAGATAAAAAGTACGCAGGACATTTAATACAAAGCTATCTACGGTCACGGGCCTGTCTTAATGCGCGACGAAGATGGTAATGATATTAAACCGACTCGTGGCACACCGCTTAAAATAATTAATCGTACGTCAGTGGCACACGCCCAAATGACGGCGAGATAATGACGTCTGTACGAAGAAAAAGCAACGTCAGCGGCGCATACACGTGCGTATTGTTTTGCAATTAAAAGAATATGTGTCTGGATATAATTATGTCAAACAGCGTTGTGTGCCATCTGAATCTTATTCCTTAACAAGCTGTAGTTTATGAGACCTTCTATTATACCCAGATTGCGTTGACAAATCTTTTTGTATATACGTTAAGTTATAGTGGTCAAAGTTTCTTAGGTAGTAAATTCAAAACGGCTAAATTTATCATTTATCTCATTATGTAGAACGATGTCACATGTAATTATTCATTTAACACGTTGACTGACAAGCGTATTTTGCTATGTTAGAACCGTGATGCGATGAAATACCACAACCTTCGACTGAACTATGAAAAATGTAAATAATATGCAGCTATTGGAAACCAAGATATCGCACCACTATTCTAACAATAATTGTATTTAGAAAATAATTATTGCTACCCATCGCGACTTTTTTGCATTTTTAGTCAAATCTTTTGCGCTGGTCACCGCATATTTTGCTATGTTAAAACTGCGATGGGATTAAATAATGCAGAGCATAATTAAATCGTGCAAAATAAAGGTCACGCAATGTTATTAGAAGCCAAAGTATTGAAGCACCGTTTCAATATCAATTGCTTTTAAAAGATTGCAAATAGGCTGCATTGCGAATTTTTTGCATTTTTAGTAGAAGCCAAAGTATTGAAGCACCGTTTCAATATCAATTGCTTTTACAAGATTGCAAATAGGCTGCATTGCGAATTTTTTGCATTTTTAGTAGAAGCCAAAGTATTGAAGCACCGTTTCAATATCAATTGCTTTTGCAAGATTGTAAATATGCTGCATTGAGAATTTTTTGCATTTTTAGTAGAAGCCGAAGTATTGAAGCACCGTTTTAATATCAATTGCTTTTACAAGATTGGAAATATGATGCATTGCGAATTGTTTGCATTTTTAGTAGAAGCCAAAGTATTGAAGCACCGTTTCAATATCAATTGCTTTTACAAGATTGTAAATAGGCTGCATTGCGAATTTTTTGCATTTTTAGTCAAATCTTTTGCATCGTTCGCCGCGTATTTTGCTATGTTAAAACTGCGATGGGATTAAATACTGCAGAGCATAATTAAACCGTGCAAAATAAAGGTAACGCAAAGTTGTTAGAAGCCAAAGTATTAAAGCACCGTTTCAATATCAATTGATTTTACAAAATTGCAAATAGGCTCCATTGCAATTTTTTTGCATTTTTAGTAGAAGCCAAAGTATTGAAGCACCGGTTCAATATCAATTTCTTTTACAAAATTGCAAATAGGCTCCATTGCAAATTTTTTGCATTTTTAGTAGAAGCCAAAGTATTGAAGCACCGTTTCAATATCAATTGCTTTTGCAAGATTGTAAATATGCTGCATTGAGAATTGTTTGCATTTTTAGTAGAAGCCGAAGTATTGAAGCACCGTTTCAATATCAATTGCTTTTGCAAGATTGTAAATATGCTGCATTGAGAATTTTTTGCATTTTTAGTCAAATCTTTTGCATCGTTCGCCGCGTATTTTGCTATGTTAAAACTGCGATGGGATTAAATACTGCACAGCATAATTAAACCGTGCAAAATAAAGGTAACGCAAAGTTGTTAGAAGCCAAAGTATTAAAGCACCGTTTCAATATCAATTGGTTTTACAAGATTGCAAATAGGCCTCATTATGAATTTTTTGATTTCTAGTAAAATACTTTGCACTGGTCACCGCGTATTTTGCTATGTTAAAACTGCGATGCGATTAAATACTACAGAGCATAATTAAATTATGCAAAATAAAAATAACGCAAAGTTGTTAGAAGCCAAAGTATTGAAGCACCGTTCCAATATCAATTGCTCTTACAAGATTGCAAATATGCTTCATCGCGAATTTTTTGCATTTCTAGTAAAATATTTTGCACTGGTCACCGCATATTTTGCTACGTTAAAACTGCGATGCGATGAAATACCTGCAGAACATAATTAAATCGTGCAAAATGAAGGTAACGTTGAATTGTTAGAAGCCAAAGTATTGAAGCACCGTTTCAATATCAATTCCTTTTACAAGATTGCAAATAGGCTTCATTGCGAATTTTTTGCATTTTTAGTCAAATCTTTTGCACCGGTAACCACCATGACAATCAACGTGTTAACTAATCTTTCCGAGTTTCTGACTTAGACACTTTCATAATCATATAGCAAAGAGGGATCGATCAATAGGTCGTGTGCGTACGAATGTTAATTGAGAAATCGCTAGAAAGTTAGCGCGAAAATTCATTGGGATTGTTAAACTTCCTGTAGAGAACAGGATATAGACAAGTCTTGATACAGAATACAAATTAGTATAGCATCAGATTTACTCCTAACGGCTCATCATCAAATATTTAACATTTTCCTCGAAACGTGTCCCACTTAAAAACGCCATTGGTCCAATTAAAGTGACAAACTGTTCGCACCCGCAGCATTAATTTACTTCATCCGACATGAGAACTTGATAAATTAGTCAGACAATTTCGGAATTTGAAGCGCGTCGTTACACAACGTTATATTTATTTTATGGCTTTTAGAAATGCTGGGACACGCTATTCCGTACTCCCTGTCCCGGTAGGAAAAACTTTTCGTCTAAACTTTTCAACTTTAAAAAGGAAGCCTGCTTAAAGTCTTCTCGTTCCGGCATACTCTCTCGCCGGCGAAACAAGTCTAAGGCTGCTGTGTTTATAAAGTTTTTCTTTGCGCGCGCGTGAGAGACGTAAAATATATCGCGCCACGCTTAGGGTATGATACAACTATTCGCGTAACTTAATTAGATGGGGGTTGGTGCAGGAATGAGAAGGGTGGCCGAAGTGAAAAACTAAACTTATGTCCGACATACAACCGGGTTCTTTTGCTTTTATGATTCTGGCTGACTATGGCGTTAATTAAAAAGGTTCTGATCAAAAGTGGTGTGAACAGGTGGAATGCGTTCAAACATCGTTACGGGAACATTTACCGGTGAAAAATTTCGACTTTCGCGCCAGTAACCGTTACTTGTTTCAGTAACAAGTATATGCGTTTATACAAACGTGTATATATATATATTAGTGTGGATATATACTTGTCAATGAAACATACACATATATATAAACATATATAAGTATAAACATACATACGTGTGTATATACATATGTATATACATAACTTAAGGTATAAGGCATAACGTATAAACATATATACACGTAATTATGTTTATACGTATATATGTTTATATCTACGTGTATGCTTTATTAATACATATATATGTATAACATATGTATACGTATGTATGTTTATATTCATATTTATATTGTATATATCCACACTAGTGCAAATCCGTCAAATTGACGGGTCCCGTAAACCTAGTGTTATACACAATTACAATAATTTCGTAATGATATCCATCCTCAAGGTCATTTGAAGGTCATGGTGCAAGTCATATATGCAGGTCGAATGTGTTTTGTGTATAAAAAACATCAACAACCTTAAAAATACACTTAAAATATCGCTTCATCATATTTCTCTATATAAACCAATGACATTAGCCATTTTGTATCATGAAAAATGAAGATATATAGTTGGGTCCTTTAGGTGAGACACCTTGTATATCCAGCATACACATTTCCTTCATAATTCTTTAACCCTTTGATTGCGGCGCACTCTTGGACGAATCCATCAATATGGACCGCGCGTTTTTCGCATGGTTGTCCACTGACTAGTGACCGAAACAGTATCCGGAAATTTGATAACATTCTTATATTTTAAAAAATAATAATAGCAAAAAAATTAAAAATATAAATTTTTTTATTTATCTTTAGTAACTTTTCGAACTGTTTTAATTTACTTGACTTAATTTGTGCATTCCTTCAATAATAATCGGTAATTAAAAAAATAACGAATGGATAAATTCAAACACTAATCACAAAATGAAATAAATAAATACTTACATATACAGTAAAGAAACAGGTTTGCAGGAATCAATGCACGAAACGATCATACGAGAGCGTACGTACAGGAGCAGTGTAATATGAAGGCAATTGACTGAATGATATTGAAACAATTGCCGATATTTAGTTGCTATGTTACATAGGACGATAAACTGAATATTGAATCAATCAGTAAAACGGTAATAAAGGTGTTATAGTACAAAAATACAGAGGACATATATTTACGCCTTTCGCAGTCAAAGGGTTAATGAAGTATATTGAGATGTTCACTTGATCCAACTTGCAATACGCAATAGTAAAGTTTATACTGAATAAAGTCATAGTGTTTAAAGTTTGTAGTGGGTAAAATGAGTTCTGGAACATCCTATATACTCTATTGTTTCTCCGCTGCTTATCTAGTCGATTTATCGACGAACAGATAGTTTGATTAATATTTTTTTTGTAACGTGAAAGGATTAGAACGCCAGCAGAATCAATCTAGAAGCTCTTTCTACGGAAAGGTACAGATCAGCTGACCGGCCAGCGAGTCTGATTCGCGCAAATCTATCTTACCGTTACGTTCTCTCCTTTGTACGGAACAAAGGCCATGGAGCAGAGCGAACAATCCTTTCGTGTTGACCGCGACAAATTGAGCCGCAGAGAGAACACACGTGCGTTATATACATTAGAGATCGTTTGTATGTACGTATGTACATCGCGCGACGGCGAATCGCGTGTCTTGAATATTATCGATGCATAACTTTCATTGCGTAACGATTTCTTTTGTCTATCCAGCGGTTAATCGAGAGCTGGCACAGATAAATTATTTGCATTTCGGGCGTGGCAAAGTGTCTCCTATTGAACTAATTGAACACGGCGTCGTTCAAAGGTTTTCCATTTATCTTGCTTCGTATCGTGCAAGCCGTCTGGACATTTTCATCTGCGTCTCAATGACGTATTATTAAAATTAGAGTAGCAGGGAGTCTGAAATGGTTAGAAATGCGCGTCACCGGGAATTTTCCCTACACGTTTGTCGGCTAGACTTTAACTGCCGAAAAAAAGTGGAGTTATGGGCATCCAATATTTGAGTCGCTCAATGCACACATCGATTAACACGTTGGCTGCCATGAGGGTCACCGGTGACCGGCGCAAGAGATTTTACTGAAGATCCACAATATTTGCAATGGGTAGAAATTATTATTTTATAAATGCAGTTATTGTTAGAACAGTGATGCGATTCTTTGGTCTCCAATACTTGCACATTATTTACATTTTGCATAATTCAGTCAAACGCTGTAGTATTTCATTGCATCGCCGTTCTAATACGGTAAAATACGCACGGCAGTCAACGTGTTAACTCCACTGTTTGAAAAATCTTAAATTTAAGTGTCAAAGCCCTTGGTATAGTCATAACTTTTTATATTTATAATAACTTTCCTGAATAATAAATATTAGCACCGTTAAATGGCAAATTTTTTTGGCAACTGAATAATAAGTAATTTATTTCAGAAGCCATTTCGATTAACTCCATACTCTAATATAAATCGTTTCAGTAACGCCGTATCTGTTCTGGCCGTGCATCAAAGGATACGTGTCAAACTTGTGATGCTTTTCAAATAAAAATTCAATCTTCAGACGATGAGAGAATTAAGATGGCAAAAATTGAAAAGGGAAATCACTTAGAAGAGGCTGAACGGGCTCGCAGTCAAATGGCTGCCGATCGAATGGCAACATCGGAAAAATTGTTCGTATTTTCTTTTGACTTGGAAAAAGCTTTAGCCTTTCCCAAGTTGACCACATCCGTAGCTTATTATAAGCGAAATTTATATGTTTATAATTTTGGATGTCATGAATTCAATAAAAATATAAGCCACATGTTTGTTTGGCCAGAAAGTGAAGAATCTCGTGGGTCTCAAGAAATTTCATCTTGTCTAAAAAAGTACATAAAGACTTACGCTGCAAACTTCGAAAAAATAATAACATATTCGGATTCGTGTACCGGTCAAAACAGAAATATTAAAACCGTCTTAAGTTTATTGAAACTTGTTCAAAGCACGGAAATCAAAGCTGAATCAATTGACATGAAATTTTTGGTAAGTGGACACAGCTATTTGCCCAATGACTCAGATTTTGCCATTATTGAGTCATGTGCGAAAAAAAATCAAAACATTTTTTCACCAGATGATTGGTACCATATAATCAAAACATGTAAAAAGAAAGCGCCGTTTCATCTAATCCAAATGACTCACCAAGATTTTTTGTCAACAAAACCTTTAGAACAGTCTATCATTAACAGAAAAGTAACCGTCACAGGGCTTCCAGTAAATTGGCTTAAAATACGCTGGATAAAGTTAGAAAGGTCCAAACCCTATCTCAGACAATTCAAATGTGACTATAATGAAGATACAGAATTTCAAGCCATTAATATAAGAAAATCTTTAGTGGGTAGACCGCAAAGTTTGAAAAATATAGATCAACCTTTATTATATCCTAAAGGTAGAACTGTGACAAAGGAAAAATGGAGAGACACGATGGACCTGCTAAAATTCATTCCTCCTGTTAAACACGATTACTATAAGAACTTGTCAACAAATCGAAATGACGAATCCTCGCATACAGCTGATGAAGGAGACATTATTTATAATATTGCTGAATCATCCCAAAGAATAATGCCGCTAACATAAAGCTGCTATGAATTAATTACGAAAATTATTTTATAACCGAACTTCCAACATTCATTTTTATGGAAAAGCTGTGATAAAAATGTATAATAACTAACTTTTTCTGTAATAAAAACTTAAAAATGAAAAGACTAAATTTAGCTTTATTACTTTTTTCAGTTGCCAAATCGATTAACTCCATCAGTCACATAAAAACTGTAACATTACTGACGATTGTTTGTTGGTTATTCTTTCTTATTAATTTTATATACCGTTAGATGAAAGCTATATCTGCAATTATGCATTCCACATTATATATTTGAATTCGTATTATCAGAGGAATTTTTAAAAACAATATACATTACATCATCGCGTTTCTCAACTTTTCGTTTTATGGAGTTAATCGATGTGTGCACTGAGCGGCTCATTTATTGCTGCGAAATATTCAGGCATCCGAATTTTGTCATCAACGTCACGTGGCAAGAGCGGTGATAAAGTGCACACTGTATTGTTCTGACACTTTCGGTATTGCATATGCCGAAAAGAATGTGGCGTTCTTAAGAAACGTTACTCAAGATGATTATCCCCGGTACTGATAGCGGTGGTCTTAAATTATTGTTTTTTTTTTGCTTTGCAACGATATGCAGGTATTATAATAGATTCGGGTATTAATACTGTCGCGATTAACAGTATAACGTATCCTGGCGGAGAGGAAATTTATGTAAACGGCGTAAATGTGGCGATGCTATTTATGAATACGCATGCATGCAAATACAATACGCGCATAATGGGACACAGTTATCTAAATAATATATGCAAACGCCTCGGTGGTACCGGTCTATATGCCCAGCAGCAGCGGGCTTGGTTAAATTCTCTTAACCGTTACTTCATCTTGCTTCTCAGCTAACGGATTCGTACGCTGCCGTACAAATACTCTACGTGATCTACCTATTCAATTTTTGTGTCCGCAGAAACGTACGCGCCGTTACGCTCCTTGCGGAATTCGATTCTACTCCCTTGCGATATCTTATCTTAATTTTTCCTTATTTAAATCTTAGGCTACAATAGTCCCAAGTGACGCCACACGTTAATACCCATTTATCGTCAAAATGCAGTGACAACGGTTTCGTCATCATGTTATTCGCAGATCGGTACCAAAACACTTAATTTCTTAACACTTTAAGGACCGTTTCAGATGTCACTAACTTTGATACATTATTTTGATTATTTATTACTTTATTTAGTATTATTTACTATATTTATCACATTATTTAATACACAGTATTCAATGGAAAACGAAGCGAATCACAATACATATGTAAATTTCGTATGGTTCCTCTTCGTAGATACAAATGCTTCACGCAATATCATACTGTAGAAAACTACTAGAAACACTGATAAAATGAAGATTTATAAATAAAATTTTATGATAATTTCTTTAACCCATTGACTGCCACGCAAATTTAGCGCGTCTTGCCCTGGGTGCCACGTTTTATTTGAAAGAAGACATAAAGTTGTACAAAATATAATAATATTAAGTTACTGATACAATATTGTAATGGCATTTACAGTATTTTTATTGAAAAAAAAAACACTACGAGATAACTCGTAGCTGGCAGTTTTGGTACAGACGCTTACTACGAGATATCTCGTAGTTGGCAGTCAATGGGTTAATCGCGTAAAAATCATTGTAAGTCAATATCCGTATGCTGTATGGAAATCGTCTTGTTTGCGGTTGTCATGATGTGCAAAGGCTTCTGTCTTTAGCATTTCTTTGTTACTTTTTATGGGTATCCCGAAGGTACTACGTCATGCGTTCGAAGCGGCATATTTCACTTTTGCGCTTTTATTTCAATATGCTGATACGTTTCAGCGTGGTGCTACCGTCGAAAAGATATTTAAAGGTAATACAGTAAAACTAACCGCTTAAATATTTCTCATATCTCACAAGTTTACAAAGTGGTCAATAACTGTAAATAACATGGTCAATGACTGTGATTTCTGCGGTCAATCACTATTAATTGGCAATATTAAATTTATCGTTGTGTTATTAACACGTTGACTGCCAAACGTATTTTGCTATGTTAGAACTGCAATCCGATGAAATACCGCAGAGTATGATTAAATCGTGCAAAAAGGAAGATAACGTAGGGGTGTTAGAAGCCGAAGTATTGAAGCACGAAGTATGAAAGTATCGAATCAAATGCTTTTACAAGATTGCAAATAGGCATCATTGTGAATTTTTTTGCATTCTTCATAAAATCTTTTGCACCGGTCACTGGTGACCACCGTGGCAGTCAAAGTGTTAATAAATAAAATTTTGTTTCTGTTTCGTTGCAGGCAGAACATGTTCTTACATTTTTCTGCCCTAATATGCTAAAAAATAAAGAATGCAACATTATACGTTTAAGTTATACACCTTTCATTCAATCACTACTCTTATCCGGTCAATTACTGTATACTTTACCCTATATTAGATCCAAAGTTTGTAATATAGTGGACGTCATATGGAAGTCAACGTTTCTAGCTCCTTGCTTTACGTCATCTCCGTTTCCATTACGTTCTGTGCCCTACTAATTACAAGATTCCTCGTTCGGTCGTCTTTCGTGTAACCGTATTATCGAAGGTCGTACGTAATTAGAGTCGAAGTCACGAGAGACGACTTAGGTTAAAAGAGAGTGGCGACTGAGAGAGAGAGAGAGACCCTCGAATAGGCTAAAAGTAGACGATCAGTTGGAATTGTGTGTACAGCCGGTTATGGCAATTTTTACACTAATGGCTAGCTACACGTTTTCCACGAGGTCGTGACTAAGTATGCAGACGACGTTTCGCATGTCACGTACGCGTTTTCGGTTTCCTCGAACATAATCAATGGCGGAGAGGTGTACCTCTCACTAAACGATTATCCGAGATACGCAGCCGGGATAAATGCGACGTGATGTAACAGTCATCGTCATACGACTCTCAACACTTTAACCGTTTAAGTGCCACGGGTCTTTCTCATTTCCCGGTCGAAACTTGCCAAGCGGCGCGATAGCGCTTGTTATATTCCGTGTCCAAACTTGCCAAGCGGCGCTATAGCGCTTGTTATATTACAGCAATTTTTATATGAATAAAAGCATGTAGACCTATAAAGTGTAACATTACTCAAATTTTATCTTTTTTACCTAAGATTGAAAAGTTACCGTAATGTTGTGCATCGAGAGAAACCGAGCCTGCTGTGATTACGCTGCAGTTTTGAGGACAGACAGAAGAAGCGCGATCGCGCCGCTTGGCACTCAAACGGTTAAGGACCGCTAAGAAATCTGTAAGAAATACGCCTGAGACCGCACGTTTTTGGGAAACTTGTACGTTATAAACGTACGTAAAAAATGATAACTTTGTTATTTATGAAGCAATTTTTGTGAAACTTTCAGAAATTGTACAATTGGAAGTATTTTAGGTATTATAAACACAACATTATGTTTTTTAATCATTATCATAATTTTTTACTTAAAAAATAAATTTACATGAAGTTTATAGAAATTGGAAAATTCTTTAAAAAATTCTTTAACCCATTGACTGCCAACTACGAGATATCTTGTAGTAAGCGTCTGTACCAAAAGTGTTTTTATTTCAATACAAATACTGTAAATGCCATACAATTTTACAATTACAATATTATATCGGTAACTTAATAATATTATATTTTGTAAAACTTCATGTCTTCTTTAAAATAAAACTGTGGCACCCAGGGCAAGACGCGCTAAATTTTCGTGGCAGTCAATGGGTTAAACTGATTAAATTTATCAGTGGTCAATTACTGTCAAAATCCTTTGCTACGAATATGGTGATTGACCACCCTAGTACTACCGGATAACTATGATATTAGGAAACCGGGACTGATACAAAACCTTTAGTAAGTTTACTTCATCACATACAAATCATGTATTTTTCCAGAAATATTATATAGACCGTAAAACGATTACAAATTCGCCAGTCTTTACTAAAAGATATCGTCAAGCACTTGCCTCTTTTTCTTAAAAAATCTGTAACAATACTTTCACAGCACGTTATTAATCACAGGTAATCTACACAAAAATTCTGTATTGCAAGACGGTCACATATAGAATGCCGTTTAGACTGATATTCAAAACAATGAAAATATACTTAAACCGATCTTTAGATATTCGTTCATAAACGCAGAACGGTCAATCATTGCCTACTTTATTCTATATACACGAATCCTGTCTACAGCTGCCTGTAACTGCTTTCTTTTATAGACCAGTATCGCTCTAAATCCCTATGAACATCCGCACAGAATATAAACGACAAGCAAAGACTATTACTTTTTCATTTACCAGTATTTCAATTACATTTACCAGTATAACACACATTTACCAGGTTCTACGTATAAAGTCTTACGCTAAGCGGTCAAGGGCACAAGCATAAATATTCTCTCACAATTCTGTGATCTTGCGTTTCCGACGTATTTTTATACCAAGTCATATTCAACGGATTATCGATAATGGAATATTTTGAGAACGTCGTTCAGCTGGCGCTTAATTTTTTAAAAGCACTGCCAATCGAAGGATACGAAAGAATCGATAGTGGGTGGCTTTGTTCCTTGGCGATCATCCATGCACGATACTGAAGATACGAGAGCTGCTTAAAAGAACGGCCGGGTAATAGGCAATGATGTCAGGGACATAGTGGTAAACCTGCCATCGTGCCGAAATGTAACGGTATCAACACATCCTATGGACCTAATAAAGCGATCTTCTACGTCGATTTACTACACATCTTCTATAAAAAATGAGAACGTTGATATAATCTTTTTTTCTTAACCGTATCGTCCCATTTAGGATGTATCGGAAAATGAATCAAATGTATATTAACTCAATTTATAATATATTTGATATTAATTTATATCAAATATGAATTATATTAATTATTAGGTATATAAACTTAACATCAAACGTTCTATTCAGCACGAAATATGAGTTTAGCAGAAATATTTACTACACATTTCCTGTAAAATATGAGACCATTAATATAATCTTTTTTTCTAACCGTACCGTCCTATTTAAGATGTATTAGAAAACGAATCCAATGTATCAGTATATATATTATACTTAACATCAAACGTTCTAGGCAACACGAAATATGAGTTTGGCAGAAATATTTACTACACATCTCCTATAAAATATGAGAACATCAAATATAACCTTTTTTTATTAACCGTATTATCCCATTTAGGATATACCAGAATACGAATCAAATGTATTAGTATATAAACTTAACATCAAACGTTCTACTCAGCACGAACTATGAATTCAGCAAAAATATTTACTACTCATCTCCTATTACACGTATCAGAAAACGAATCAAATGTATCAGTATATAAGCTTAACATTAAACGTTCTACTCAGCACGAAATATGAGTTTAACAGAAATATTTACTACACATCTCCTATAAGATATGAGATATAATCTTTTTTCCTTAACCGTACCGTCCCATTTAGGATGTATCAGAAAACGAATCAAATGTATCCGTATATAAATTTAACATCAAAGGTTCTACTCAGCACGAAATATGAATTCAGCAAAAATATTTACTACTCATCTCCTATTACACGTATCAGAAAACGAATCAAATGTATCAGTATATAAACTTAACATCAAACGTTCTATTCAGCACGAAATATGAGTTTAGCAGAAATATTTACTACACACCTCCTATAAAATATGAGAACATTAATATAATCTTTTTTTCTTAACCGTACCGTCCCATTTAGGATATATCAGAAAACGAATCAAATGTATCAGTATATAAACTTAATATCAAACATTCTACTCAGCACGAACTATGAATTCAGCAAAAATATTTACTACTCATCTCCTATTACACGTATCAGAAAACGAATCAAATGTATCAGTATATAAGCTTAACATTAAACGTTCTACTCAGCACGAAATATGAGTTTAGCAGAAATATTTACTACACATCTCCTATAATATATGAGAACTTTAATATAATCTTTTTTCCTCAACAGTACCGTCCCATTTAAGATATACCAGGAACGAATCGAACGTATCAATATATAAACTTAACATCAAACGTTCTACTCAGCACGAAATATGAGTTTAGCAGAAATATTTACTACACACCTCCTATAAAATATGAGAACATTAATATAATCTTTTTTTCTTAACCGTACCGTCCCATTTAGGATATACCAGAAAACGAATTAAATGTATCAGTATATAAACTGTAGGATTTAGACTGGAATGATATTATTAAACGACTTTGGTCACAAAAGTAGTAATTATAATGTTACTCGCACTATACTCTATATTAAATGCTGACACTCTCAAAAGATTCGCCAAAACTCGCTAAACTTACTCGCGAACACACTCGCTGATATTCTCTAAAGGACTCGTTTGTATTCTCTAAAGATTTGCTAGAAGATTTGCTAAGACGCACTCACTGATATGCTTGGAAGATTCGCAGAGACTCACTTATCTCAACATCGCGCTCGACCCTTTTATTCTGTTTCGTTTCCATAATAATGAATTTGTTCGAAAACTTTCCTAATAACAAATACAGACTCATGCATTTTTCTCACTTTCTCTCTCTCTCTCTTTCTCTCTCTCTCTCTCTCTCTATTTCTCTCTCTCAAAGTCACACATCCCACAAAACTTAACATCAAACGTTCTACATCCCACAAAACTTATCATCAAACTTTCTACATCCCACAAAACCTAACATCAAACGTTCTACATCCCACAAAACTTATCATCAAACATCAAATTTAGCACGAAATATGGGTTTAGCAGAAATATTTATCAACGGAACGAAAATGGGCTATAAAATGATGCAAAGCCTGCATCACTTAAAATCGGACATTATCAATATTATTTGCATCCTACGATTTTACGTGAATGACGATCTCATTCTATCTCAGAGGAGGGCATGCCGAGATAGAAGACATTAAACAAATTAACAGTCTCGCCATGCACCTATAGGCACACGTGACGTTCTCTGATAACGATTATCAGTGACGGTTAATAATTGCACGACCGCTTTTCTCTCGCTCCGTCTGTCGTAATAAAAGTTGTGCGTATCACAAGCCTGACGCCACGAAATTATTTAAGCCAACATCAGTTTCCGTCAACAAGTGCGAGCCCTGTGATTTTCTGAACGATAATTCGTTGCACGTCAACACATTCTTGATCGCTTAATAGTTTGTAGTAATAGTTCCAATGTGTAAGAGTAATAATTTTATTTCTAACTCATTAACGCGTTGACTGCACATTTGAATACTTACGAGATAAATTAGTAGATATTTGGAAAGAAATTTCATACGATATAAAGACACTATTAAATTGTTATACCAGTAACTTTAACCATGCGTCACTAGAGAAAACATATTTGAAAAAGAAGAAATAATTTTGGAAGCACACACGTTTTCTTAGATACTTCGTTCTTGAGGAAAGATTTTTAACTGAATGCATGTTCCGAAAGGTTTCGATGCAAACGTGCTTATCTTATGCTACGATAAGAAACAATAGATCCAGAACGTTTTTCCAATATAGATTTTCAACTCGATAGAAATCCCTAGGCATTTTCTTCAAAATGTATTATAATAATCTTCTGCTACGATAAGAAACAATAGGTCCAGTACGATTTTCCAATATAGATTTTTAACTCGATGGAAATTCCTAGGCATTTTGATCAAAATGTAATAATCTGCTACTACGATAAGAAACAATTCACGCATGGTATAACATCGCGCGTGGCCTCACGGATATTTTCTTACAAACTTGCGCGGCTGTCAACGTGTTAAAGTAATCCTCAAGAATTGGCATGTTATTTTGACGACTGAGATAAAGAAGACCCAATCACGGTAACACCCAGATTTCCGAATCATGGTTGTTTACGAGGCTTGAATTAATGATACCGCGTCGACGTATGTATAATGCACGTATACCCGACTGCATAGTTGCCGCAAAAGTAATTTTGGTCGCGACCGAACTAATTTTGTGGAGGCGACAAAGTAATATGTCTACAACACCCACTTAGCCCCTTGTCATCAAATACCACTTAACAAAACGCTTGTAACATAAAATAATAAATTTTGTACTCGATTATCGTGTTGTCTTTATCGATAACTACAATTTCGAATAATACTTAGTAAATTGTTTAGGAACTTAAAATAATGTAGAAAGCCACAGGAAGTGCAAAATTCGTAATAATTACGGAATTGCGACCGAAAATATGCATCAAACAGTGAAACAATTGTACATGCACATAATTATTATGTACGCTTAAATCGTATTATAGAAAGAAAAAATATATTATAAAAAACACTCGAATATTGATACTATAGATAAAGTGCCCCCATATATGTTTGACGTAGCATTCAATGTATTATTAATTTTAATATTTGCTTTGTCGTTGTAGGCCACGGAGTGTCGAGTTACGATGTTACTGGGGTCGAGGAACGTTTAAAAAGAAACGACTTTTTCCACAAAATGAACGAGAATCACGATCAGTCAGCCGATGCAGACGTCGATGATCACGTTGACGACGAGCAACGGGTATATGTCATCGAGTTCGGAACTGACTCAAGTGAGAAAGATGGCGGCCGAAGGAACAATGAAAAGGATCTACCAAACGGTGCGTGATTCGTTTTTAAAATGTGAATCGTTCTACGGTAATGTAGACAACAATCGTTATCTTAAGCAAACACTGCCAAAGGATTTGTTTCGAAAAATAATGTCTAATAAATATTCCCAATTATTAACCTTAATTAATAAAAAGTATTGACAGTTGGTTCCTTTACCATATTGCCTGAAGCGATTTTAACACTTTGACTGCCACGGTGGTGACCGGTGACCGGTGCAAAATATTTTACTAAAAATGCAAGAAATTCTCAATGAAACCTACTTGCAACCTTGTAAAAGCAATTGATATTGAAACAGTGCTTCAATACTTTGGCTTCTACTAAAAATGCAAAAAATTCGCAAAGCAGACTATTTGCAATCTTGTAAAAGCAACTGATATTGAAACGGTGCTTCAATACTTTGGCTTCTACTAAAAATGCAAAAAATTCGCAATAAAGCCTATTTGCAATCTTTTAAAAGCAATTAATATTGAAACGGTGCTTCAATACTTTGGCCTCTACTAAAAATGCAAAAAATTCATAATTCAGCCTATTTGCAATCTTGTAAAAGCAATTGATATTGAAACGGTGCTTCAATACTTTGGTTTCTACTAAAAATGCAAAAAAATCGCAAAGCAGACTATTTGCAATCTTGTAAAAGCAGTTGATATTGAAACAGTGCTTCAATACTTTGGCTTCTACTAAAAATGCAAAAAATGCGCAATGGAGCGTATTTGCAATCTTGTAAAAGCAATTGATATTGAAACGGTGCTTCAATACTTTGGCTTTTACTAAAAATGCAAGAAATTCGCAAAGCAGCCTATTTGCAATCTTGTAAAAGCAATTGATATTGAAACGGTGCTTCAATACTTTGGCCTCTACTAAAAATGCAAAAAATTCATAATGCAGCCTATTTGCAATCTTGTAAAAGCAATTGATATTGAAACGGTGCTTCAATACTTTGGCCTCTACTAAAAATGCAAAAAATTCGCAAAGTAGCCTATTTGCAATCTTGTAAAAGCAATTGATATTGAAACGGTGCTTCAATACTTTGACTTCTACTAAAAATGCAAAAAATTCGCAATGCAGCCTATTTGCAATCTTATAGAAGCAATTGACATTGAAACGGTGCTTCAGTACTTTGGCTTCTACTAAAAATGCAAAAAATTCGCAATGCAGCCTATTTGCAATCTTGTAAAAGCAATTGATATTGAAACGGTGCTTCAATACTTCGGCTTCTACTAAAAATGCAAAAAATCGCAAAGCAGACTATTTGCAATCTTGTAAAAACAATTGATATTGAAACGGTGCTTCAATACTTTGGCTTCTACTAAAAATGCAAAAAATTCGCAATGGAGCGTATTTGCAATCTTATAAAAGCAATTGATATTGAAACCTTGGTTCAATACTTTGGCTTCTATTAAAAATACAAAAAATTCACAATGGAGCCTATTTGCAATCTTGAAAAGCGATTGATATTGAAACGGTGCTTCAATACTTTGACTTCTATTAAAAATGCAAAAAATTCGCAATGCAGCCTATTTGCAATCTTGTAAAAGCAATTGATATTGAAACGGTGCTTCAGTACTTTGGCTTCTACTAAAAATGCAAAAAATTCGCAATGCAGCCTATTTACAATCTTGTAAAAGCAATTGATATGAGAATATCAATACTTCGGCTTCTAACAACTCTGCCTTACCTTCATTTTGCACGATTCAATCATACTCTGCAGTATTTGATCGCATCGCGGTTCTAATATAGCAAAATACACTTTACAATCAACGTGTTAACCAATTACGGTACCTACGCACTTGAAAAATTCCCGAAAATATTATTTACTGCATTTATCATTGTTGCTTTCAAGCAACCTTGCTTTTCCTTGAATCTCTTTAGTCCACGCTCAATGCCATTGACCATTGTCAACCAATAAATGTCCAACGAGGCGCGGCCTTTGACACCTCTTTAATCACGCGGCCTGTCATCAGGTTGACTCGTTGACCTCGTCATGTCAGTGCACACAGTTGCGATCTTGACCTAACAACGGTATCGTTCGTGATGTACACAGGTTCATATCTGCCCACGTCTTGGCACGAGACCGTAATACGATAATAACATATCTAACCGGTTCGAAATCATTCTCCGTATTTTCGTCGAACACCGATAAGACGGTGTAAAAATAAAAATTAACTAAACGGCGGCTAAACGGTCACGAAGTGCTTTGAACATCAGCAGACGACGGAGTAAGCAAAACAAACGGGGTAAGAAAAAGGCCTGACATGGAAAATGCATGCGCGGCAAACGATCGGAGGAGCCGAAAAAATAAGAAAACAACTTCGTCGTCGAAGTCACGATCCAAGAGACGTCGCTGTTAGCAAACGAAACTCAACAAGTCCTCTTTGTTCTTTTCATCCGTCATCCCTAACACGATTCTCAAGACGGATATTGGGCGTATTAATAGCAGTTAGTGAGCAGCGGACGCCGTCTCTCGCATTAACGGAATTTTAATCCCGTTCGTCGTTTCAGGCTCATCGATTCACAAATCGCGTTCTCGACGGCATGGGGAACTTTCCATTCGATATTTATTCCGTCCCCGTAGACCGGTCGCACATACGCACGTAAAGAAACACATGTGTACGGCGCGTGCAAAATCACTACCCGTTCCCAGGCCACAGTGCGTCGGATCGCAAAAACTGATCTCATCCGAGGCGACTCGTCCGAGACTTATTAGCTTCTGCAACTCACCACGGCCATTTCACGGATCACTTTCAAACGTGAACCACAAATCCAGTTTGATAATTATGAACGTATCGCCTAAAAGCCGTTATTATACTAATTATTGCAATATGGTAACTAGGACAAAATAACCAGTAACCGACTTCTTATGCGAACCTCTGTCAACTACTTGCCTCTAAAGCATTTCTAATCAATTAAATTACTACACCGGACGAATTACAATGGAACAAAATTAAAAAATGTTATTTATCCGGGGAATAATAAGTAACGAAATTCTAAAGTCTACCAATAGTAAACACAAAAACGTAGTCATACGTTTGACACCCAAACAATCTATACCGCAAAATTGAAACTGGAACCGGAATAATTAAACAGATTTAATACATTGTACCGGTACCGGTACCGGCGCAAAAGATTTTATTGAAAATGCAACAAATTCGCAATGGAGCCTATTTGCGATTTTTTAAAATCAATTGATATTGGAATGGTCGCTTGGAACTTTAATACTTTGGTTTCTAACAACTCTGCGTTATTTTCATTTTGCATGATTTAATCATATTCTGCAGTATTTGATCGCATCGCGGTTTTAACGTAGCAAAGTACGCTTCAACGTCTTAATAATATGTTCCGATGACTATTACATTTACTCTACTTAATAGCTATCACTACAGAAATTAAATCATTAGCTGCCACAATGCCCATTTGGGGGTTTTGAAATTTTCCGTACACCACTCGGCGCCAAAAACATATTTCGTACGCCTGATATATATATATATATATATATATCACTCAATATTGTGTGTAAAAGAAAGTGTATATCCTGTTTCTTTACAACAACTGAACAAATTTGAAATTCATCTGTAAATTGAATGGAACAGAATTGTCATATTTGAAGCATTATATTTTTGGTTTGGTTTTTATATTATAACGATCCTATCCATCGTTGTAGATAATGGTCATTTATCCGTTGCCGTACTGTTACTGCATAATGTACTAGACAACCGTCTAATTGAATCCATAAGTTTTGTCGAAGTAATAATGGAATATCTCCTGCTACTTCTACCTCAAATTCGTTTTCTAAGAAATCCAAACAAGATTGTGCCGTTAATCTATTCCACCAAAATTTATTTGTAACTCCTCTCTAATTAAATTTATAATTATATGTAGGAATTAAATGCGTGAAACTAGAGAGTATAATATTTATAAACACTAACAACACAATCAAGACATTTTCGTCTTATTTCCTAATCTTTCGTCGTTCGTCGTTTCACATATACGCCGTTTCGTCTTTACGTCTTATCGTCAACTCACTCCTAAGCAACCAAATAACACAATTCAACAAACTCGTCACCTATGATACATCAATATAATAATTGAGGATCGTAGATGACCTTTCCTCGCCAACTAGAGGACCCTGTATTTAAGATCCCACATATATTATAACTCCTTAATAAAACATTTAAGAGCATATGTTAACACTTTACCGATCGCTATTGACTGAAGATGCCACTCACTAACGACCGACTCTCTTTTGGATATCGCGCAGAAATTGTGTATGTGCCTATTTGTAAAGCTTTATAACTGAAAAATACTGAATGTGTTGTTGAGAATCCTTTGGTTTCAAAGCAGTGTAATTTTATTGTCATATAAAATTGTCGTAATATCATCTGATATTTATTTTATCTAATATAACCGTTGACTACTGAAAAGCCGATTAGTCGGCTACCGGTAAATAGCAGTTGGAACCGAAAAGTCGATTAATCCGCTAGCTGTCATTAAAATTTAACCCTTCTTTGTATGATTTTTTCTTTATTGGTGAAATAAATCAAGGTGATATAATTCATGTCCAAAATTAAAGGAAAAATCGATAAAAAAATCTTAGTATATCTTAGATTTGCATCATCATGCAAAGTTAGATTAAAGTGAACTTGTTCTTTTATATAATTTTTGGGCATTCAATCTTATGATGGAAATTTCCACCATCATGCAAAGAAGGGTTAATTGTATAACATTTTTTTCTTACTTTTGCGTGTAGAATACGCTGGCAAAGTTTAGCCGGAAAAAAATGGGGCACCCTGTATATAACTTATCCGGCTAAAAATTAAAAAAAAAAAGAATTTGGCAGTTAATGTGTTAACCTAGTGATAGCCATTATAATTTTACGAAAATGCAGTGTATTTGAAACGAACATCTTTTTGTTTTAACAGATGGGGACAACCAAAGTCCGCTGGATCCTTGGTCGATCGTCTGGTACATCGGTTCGTTCGGCGGTCTGGTTGCCTTTTTCCTAATTGTCAGCTGTAGCGAATGGTGCTGTCGTCGAGGTGGCAGGCCGTTAACAGTGCCCTATGCCCAAAGAGGAGAGGTGATAAACGGCGCTGCCAACGCAACAGAAACTCCGCCGCCACCTTATCACCTGTTCGCACCACCGCCGTACGATTCAGTGAATTATGGGGAGATCGTGGACAAGACTTCAGGAGAAAAGCTCGATATCTACGTAATATCAGTGCCCATTCATAGACCTGTGGTGCAGGCACCTGCGTAGGAGGATCTTCAGCGTCGTCCTCTACACGGGGGCGAAGAAATAAAGTGAAAAAAGGGGACACGTCCGAGGACGTTGCCCAATCGCTCGGCAGATGATGAGGTAAATCGTCGTCGATCGAGATACCAGTTTAGGAAAAGGAACTCGAAGTCAACGAGGTCGTGCGATTCGACGTCTGCCGGTGAAAACGGGATTGGGAGAGTAGAAAGTTGATCTGTGATGGATCAAGATGAAGAGAAAAGACGCGTTTCGACCGATTTTACCAAATGTTTCGACCGAGGGGAGCTGTAAAATATCCGAATGGAAGAAGGCGAGGAACTTTCGAGTGGAACTTGGAAGGTTCGGGGGACTTCCGCGGGGATCGTGATGGAAGAGGACAAAGAGTACGATGACACACGATGTGCTGTCCTAAGGACCCGGAATCTTCAGCAATACCTGAAAGCGTTTGCGAATCGAGGATCTTCTTAGCGAATCTAAAGGAACGTCCTAGGGGTACTCTTAGACAATGTTTTGAGGATTGATCAAGTGATGTAGAAATGAAAGTGACGAATGCGAAACGGCGGAAATAAACGACGTACTGAAAACTTGAGGGCGCCACGTAGGTAGCCAAAATACTAAGCGCATGACTGATCGTGGCAGTCGTGATAAATAATTCGTGCGCAAAGTACAAATGTGGCCCGCCTCGTCTATGTAGCGGAGGAGCCACGTGGACTTAAAATTGGATGTAAAAGCGTCGAAGAGATGAGGCGACGCAGTAATTAGACAATGGACGTCGAATCGATGACGTCGAAAATACGCAAGCACAGCAGGTGGCCTCATTCGTTACAACCTGTCGTCGCTCGGGAAAATTACATTTATATCCTTGTGTCGTGGGCACATACTTCACGGCGTGGGTGAAGCAGTGCTTACGTTATTTCTGCTTTAGTAATGCTGTTGCCCGAGAATTGGCAGAGAAAACGTGCTCTACGTTCTGTTTCTCTGTTTCAGTCTCTATTTTCCTCCGTTTCTCTTCGGTTCTCTCTTTCTTTCTACTTCACCCATTCCTCCTCGCTGTGTTCAGACTGATCTTTACGAACGAGAACTATAAAGTCGTTTATGCGCTTATAAGCGTCATTTTGTTTCCGCTCCGCGGAATACACTTTCGGACTGTTCCTCGTTCGCCGAGAATATACGGTGAAAACAATATTCGTAGAATCTCTGCTACGACACCCGAAGAAAACTGCCCCTTTCTCTGACTCTTCGTCGATCTTTACGATCACGGTGTCTACGTGTCACGAATTGACACGAAACGCGCACTTTTGTTAAATATGACATTCCAACGACATTCAGCGGATTATATTTCGATATATTTTCATATTCCGAACAGTGGTATAGGGAAGAGCGTGAAATGATGCAATATCGATGATCGATAGAACAAAAGCACGAGCAGATAGGATTTATACCTGACAGCACTTTTGAAACCAGTGTGAATGAGCGCGAGCAAATTTAGTGTTTATGTTACGGTGAAACACCGAAATCTCGAGAATGTCATAATTTTATGCCAAACATGAACATCACGAGTTTGACTCGGGATCAAAGTATATATGTTACCGTGAATGACCGAAATCTGGAGATTTTCACATAGTCGCTTGGTGTATGTCCGAAAAATTTGCTAAATACCCATATTTCTGATTTACACCGGTAAATGTTGACATTCACCATGCACTAATGGTGAATGTTGAACATGTTGGAGATTTATATTTTCTTCTCCGTAATTCAGTCGCTATAAAACATCACAAGGGTGACGTAACTTTTTCGCCTCTCTTTTTGAAAGGAATGACCAAGAATTAAAAATACACAGTACATTCTACATGAGAAAAGAAAATAATAGTAATAAAAAAATTACTTACTTATGTGATTCAAATTTTATTAATTGCAACAACTTCAACTATTATGACACTTTGAATTGCACAAGTGTCCCTTGCTTTTACAACTTAAACTATTATGACACTTTTTTGACTCTTCTGTTTTGGACCTCCACCAGAACATATCTGTGATTGCCGACACACACCGGAGAGGGTCCGAATGTACAACAATGTAATGAAATATTCGATCTTTCACCGACGTATTTGGTATCTGTTCACATCCACCGGTGAAAGTCGACATTCTCCAATTTCGGTCATTCACGGTAACATCAATATACACGAAGTAGAGTACGGCAATAAGCATTGTTTACAGTACATAGTGTCTCATGATGGATTTATCGGTATGGAATACGAGCTATTACGACACTTTTTTGACTCTTCTGTTTTGGACCTCCACCAGAGCATATCTGTGATTGTCGACACACACCGGAGAGGGTGAATGAAATATTCGATCTTTCACCGACGTATTTGGTATCTGTTGACATTCACCGGTGAAAATCAACATTCTCCAATTTCGGTCATTCAAGGTAACATTTATAATCCTTTACATCATCACTTCTTAGGCTGAATAGAATAATTATCGCGCGTTTATCACGTTATTCAACTGAAAAAGAAGAAAGTCTTTTCTACGTAGAACCAAGACCAGATGACAGGTATATTTTTTGAATTCCAAATCTTAAGCACTCATTCTCACTGGTGCAATTGTGCTCGTAACAATCGTTGCGCCGCGAAACCGACTCAATTCCCAGCGGCGAAAATTGAAACCCCTCACTGTGTATGAATATCTGTATACATACGCATGCGTTAAATAGAAATGAGCGATGTCTCACAAAACGCCTAGCTACTGCCCGTTTTTTGCATGACTTCTGTGTACGCGAACAGTTTCGCAAGACAATTATCGGGGAATTTTTCGCCGATCGATTTCTGCCAAAAAAGGAACCTACGATACGACTTACTCGGCTTACCTCTCTCTACCGGCAAATTCCTCTGGGCGGTCACAAATCGTTCTCTCGTCCCGCATCAGGGAACTTCCTGCATTGCATAACCGCTGTGTTCTGCTGCCAAAGTTCACCGGCGACAACTGTGCATTCGAAGTGATCGTTGATCCTAAAAAATGAAACGACACGACACGATGTTTGAAACGAGCATTACTGTCGGTGTTCCGAACGTTAAAATTGTGAAACGTTCTGTAGGTGTGGTACATTATACGGGGATTATTGCCGTGTAAAAGTATATATGTAGTTCTGCACATTTTCTGTTATTAATTACATAAGCTGCATATACTTAAATCTCCAACGCGAGAGGTTAAAGTTAAGTTAAGAATGAAAGAAATTAAGTTATTGTTTTGTCGGTATCTTTTGTGAGAGATGAAATCGCATATTGTTTGACAGTCAATTGCCAAAATCTCATCTGCTGTTACTCATCAACTAATTTTATGTAGGCAATTTGAAAAATATCGTTTGAATAAGTTCTACTTTAAATGATCGCACAAATGCTATAAGGAAAGCGGAATTTGTGAGTTTTCTAGTATGGTTAGGACAATAACGAAATGAAAAATCGTTTAGGCGCAATAGCGAGGCAGAATGCGAACATTATTTTTCTTGGTAAGCATTTTCGTGCACGAAGGAAGTAAATACACAAAAAGTATTCTATTGATCTCAACGAGTTGGTCAAATATTCTATCTTGAGGGACAGAAAAGTCAATCTAAGCGTGAATTTAGATATCGCAATAGAAACACGCAATTTAAAATATTGGACCTAATAAATAAGCGCGACGTCAATTATTCTGATGACTACTATTATCGCTACTATTAACATTGTCGTTATTACTCTATCGCCAATATTACAGCTAATTACTGTCGACTACTATTATCACTATTGTAGTTATTGTTATCATTATTACCCATTAATTGCCGGAAATGAACGTGCCTGCGGCGAGTTCTTTGGCATCGTAAATCAGAGTCGGTATAGCGAATCGATAACTTAGCGATTTGACTAATTCGCGAATTATCGAATTCGCCCTGTTTAAGACTCTACAGAGTGACAGTGCTGTCACTATTTATTTTTTATACTTTTATATACAACGTTTATACGTATCAGAGTTGTACGAATTATCAATAAAACGTCTTCGTTCGAAAAAATGTTTGTAATAACTTTACCTTTAATTCCACTTCTGATAAAAAATGGACGCCATATCGGTTCCTTTCCGAATTTCTCTCTCCTGTTTGTGTGAGGCTCAAATAATTCCTGTTGATTTTTAATCCCATCCGCAAATCATAGATATGTTGTCCGGGTATGAAAAACACAAAAATATTCATAATTAATGTACGCAAGACATGGTAATGCAGTACAAAATCTCCGGATAAAAGTGGGGTTACAATTTGGCTACATACAATTGCAACGGAATTTGATGATACGAAGTGAGATTATCTTTACTATTAATTATCGATATGAAGATCAGAATGGACTCTCTATTTGTAATCACTTTACCCTTAACCCTTCTTTGCATGATTTTTTCTTTATTGGTGAAATAAATCAAGGTGATATAATTCATGTTCAAAATTAAAGGAAAAATGGTTTAAAAAACCTTAGTATATATTTATAGTATAAATTTAGCAAAAAACAATATGATGGAAATTTCCATCATCATGCAAAGTTAGATTAAAGTGAACTTGTTCTTTTATATAATTTTTGGGCATTCAATGTTATGATGGAAATTTCCACCATCATGCAAAGAAGGGTTAATTCCACTTGTGATAAAAAAATGGACCTCATATTGGTTCCTTTCCGAATTTCTCTCTCCTGTTTGTGTGAGGCTCAAAATATTCCTGTTGATTTTTTGATCCCATCCGCAAATCATAGATATTTTGTTCGGGTATGAAAAACACAAAAATATTCATA
Source organism: Cryptocheilus praepositus (assembly GCA_033815515.1). Classification (NCBI taxonomy): domain Eukaryota; kingdom Metazoa; phylum Arthropoda; class Insecta; order Hymenoptera; family Pompilidae; genus Cryptocheilus; species Cryptocheilus praepositus. Next base: position 589,415 of record JAWWQZ010000093.1, read on the forward strand.
ATTAATGTATGCAAGACAAGGTAATGCAGTACAAAATCTCCGGATAAAAGTGGGGTTACAATTTGGCTACATACAATTGCAACGGAATTTGATGATCTAAAGTGAGATTATCTTTACTATTAATTATCGATATGAAGATCAGAATGGTCTCTCACTTTTATATACAACGTTTATACGTATCAGAGTTATACGAATTATCAATAAAACGTCTTCGTTCGAAAAATTATTTGTAATCACTTACCCTTAATTCCACTTGTGATAAAAAATGGACGCCATATTGGTTCCTTTCCGAATTTCTCTCTCCTGTTTGTGTGAGGCTCAAATAATTCCTGCCGATTTTTTAATCCCATCCGCAAGTCATAGATATTTTGTCCGCGTATGAAAAACACAAAAATATTCATAATTAATATATGTAAGACAAGGTAATGCAGTACAAAATCTCCGGATAAAAGTGGGGTTACAATTTGGCTACATACAATTGCAACGGAATTTGATGATCTAAAGTGAGATTATCTTTACTATTATTTATCGATATGAAGATCAGAATGGACTCTCACGTTTTATCGGATTTCTTCATTCTCGATCAGTTCCAATTATCCAAACAACACAATACAACACACAATAATAGCATCGTTATTAATTCCACCGTGGATCCAACCGGAAACTGACTGCAACCAATTTGAATTTCAGCAAATGACAATTCTTGGCATATCGATCTATCGAAATGTGACGTACCAGCTGAGACAGTTTAACACATTTCTATTTGTAATCACTTTACCTTTAATTCCACTTGTGATAAAAAATGGACGCCATATTGGTTCCTTTCCGAAGTTCTCTCTTCTGTTTGTGTGAGGCTCAAATAATTCCTCTCTATTTTTTAATGCGATCCGCAAGTAATAGATATTTTGTCCGGGTATGAAAAATATAAAAATATTCATAATTAATATATGGAAGGCAAGGTAATACAATACAAAATCTCCGGATAAAAGTGGGGTTACAATTTGGCTACATACAATTGCAACGGAATTTGATGATCTAAAGTGAGATTATCTTTACTATTAATTATCGATATGAAGATCAGAATGGACTCTCACGTTTTATCGGATTTCTTCATTCTGGTTCAGTTCCAATTATTCAAACAACACAATGTAACACGCAATAATAGCATCGTTATTAATTCCACCGTGGATCCAACCGGAAACTGACTGCAACCAATTTGAATTTCAGCAAATCACAATTCTTGGCATATCGATCTATCGAAATGTGACGTGCCAGCTGAGACAATTTAACAACTTTCTATTTGTAATCACTTTACCTTTAATTCCACTTGTGATAAAAAATGGACGCCATATTAGTTCCTTTCCGAATTTCTCTCTTCTGTTTGTGTCAGGCTCAAAATATTCCTGTTGATTTTTTGATCCCATCCGCAAATCATAGATATTTTGTCCGAATATGAAAAACATAAAAATATTCATAATTAATGCATGCAAGACAAGGTAATGCAGTACAAAATCTCCGGATAAAAGTGGGGTTACAATTTGGCTACATACAAATGCAACGGAATTTGATGATATGAAGTGAGATTATCTTTACTATTAATTATCAATATGAAGATCAGAATGGACTCTCACGTTTTATCGGATTTCTTCATTCTGGATCAGTTGCAATTATTCAAACAACACAATAATAGCATCGTTATTAATTCCACCGTCGATCCAACCGGAAACTGACTGCAACAAATTTGAATTTCAGCAAATCACAATTCTTGGCATATCGATCTATCGAAATGTGACGTGCCAGCTGAGACAATTTAACAACTTTCAGTTTAGTCTAGGTCGACTAAAACACCTCTCTGTGGAATACTGTCATTTCGAGCGAAGATTGTTTGCCACACATGTTTCTCGACAAAAGGTGAAAAGCAACATTTTTAGGCCGTGCTCATGAATCCACGCACAGAAATCTGTCGAATAAAATAATGGACTGTACTCTAGCACATACGTTGAAAAACATAACCTAACAATGGATTATCTGCGCGACGCGGTCGCCCTCGGAATAGACACGTTTATTTTTGGAATGTGCTTGAGGCAATACTTTCATTATAAAAATGCACACGCAGCGGTCAAGGTAAATTCAATCATATATCTTATATTTCGTGATTCATTACATAATGCGGTTTTGCAGCAAGTACAAAAAACCGTTACAGCGTCTAAATATTCAAATATTATTTCCTAGAGTGCGGAGTTTCATGAAGTCAGTGGAAGTCTGTCAAAAGTCCTGGACAACAGCCCGGATAATAAAGTTGATTACATAGCCATTAGGGGTACTATCAAACCTATCGGCGAACCACTTCATAGCTTGAGTAACAAAGATGTTACAGGCGTTATACAGAAACTAGTCATCAAGGAGCATGTGGTTGCCAGGACGAGTACTGGCTTTTGGTAATTTGTCATTTCAGTAATACGTGGCTGATATAGTAGCGCTACTTGTCTGCTTCCTTTCATTCACCTTTGAAACTCGTACATAGGTCAGACCAAGAAAGAGCTCTGCAAAAAGTGCATAACACTGTCCCGTTTGTATTAAAACAAGGGATGCACCAAGTGGAAGTACTTGATCCGTTAGCTGCAGATATTTTAGATATGGATGTGACCTCTGACCATTTTGAACCTGCTATGCCTACACTGACAGATCATCTGTGGGGCATGTTTACAGGTTAATAATCAATTTTAACGCTTTTCGGACGTATTTATTGGGTTGGAGGGAAAGTTCTCTCGTATTTTAAAGAAAATATTTGAATTAATTTATAAAAATATGTGTTTAATATTAATCATAATACATTTAATGTGTTGTATGATGAATGCCAAACTCTTCTGCAATTTTTCGACTTGTTAAATGTAGATTATTTTCCAACATGGGTGGCAAAACATCATTATCGATCGTGGATGGTTGTCCAGATCGATCACTTTCTTGGAGGCTCAGATCCCCAGAACGAAATTTGCTAAACCATCTTTGACAAGGACGAACATTTACAATATCTTTTCCAAATACCGCACATAAATTTTTACATGCAACCGACGCGTTGCTTCCTTTTTGGAATTCATACAAAATGCAGTGTCGTAAATGCACTTTATCTACTGACATGTTTTTCACCTTAAATATCACAAGTAAATGATGAACGGTAAAAAAGGACTCCTTTTATATTATACAGCAGCTATAAAAAAACAAAAAAAAATCCGAATGACTCACTAGCCAGATGTTTTTTTTTATTTATAGGAAAAATTACCTACCTATTAAAAATACGACAGAACTTTCCCTCCAACCTAATAATTTGGACATGGGTATCGTACTGGTCGGAATTAATTTCCGCTGAAAGCGCAGTGATACATAACATGCAGGATTATGAAAAATAAATAAGATTTATTAATTCTTATGATAACTTTATTTATATGTTTATAGAATAATATGTTTTAATGTTTTATCTTTGTTAAAATTATATTTTATAGTTCTGCAATGTGTGGAATTTTTCAAAACAGTCTCCAATGTGCAGTCCTGGTTTTCGACTGCAAGTACTGCAAAAATAATTTGTTTGACGTCTTCCGCCCTTAATTTTTCTATTTATTTTCAAATATTTTTAAAAAACGGGAATGCCTAATTACAGTTAAATATAATTTTAGAAATATTATTTGGAATTTTACAAAGTGTTTTCGAACCGTGTCGATTTCTATTGCATGTCGAGCGAGAAATAACAGCTTTTTAGATATTTATATTTGTGCAGATAAATTGTATACTGATACATGGATGAATACAGTATATGATTAGTCCGGTTTTATGTTTTGGTCTCTGAGAGCAGACGTACGACCGGAACGGTAAAAACACTATGGTGTCTGAGAGCAGACATGCGTCCGAAAAGGGTTAAATCGTTCTCCATAAAAGATTTAGAAAGAATTATGTTAGATGTTTTAATAACATCATTCCAGGAGTACGCCAAAGAGGTATACAATCCACGGAAGAAATTCTCCGCGAGGGTGCCGTTATGGTCGGCATAGGCGAATTATCTCGATCTGCTAAGAATCCAAAGATTCTCACATTGCAGCCCCCTATGAACGGTGCACCATTCTATCTAACTAATATGTCCATAACTACTTTACTCCATAAGTTAGAGGAACGAAGAAAAATATATGGGTTTGTTGGAACTTTTTTCCAGACATACTATACCGTGGAACATAGATTTGAACTACATACTGTACTCTTTTTTTTGGCAGGTGGGTTTGCTTAATGTGCGGAGCTGTGGGATTGATCCTAGGTGGAATAATAATCAGACGTTACTGGAAGAATAGAGAAGAGCAAAGAATGGCAGAGGAGTTAAGACAATCGTTAGCTGCATCCCGACGAAGTAGAAGACAACGTGTCAGGGATCGACAACTTAGGGAAGATCAACTGTGCGTCGTCTGTTGCACGAACCCTCGAGAAATTATCTTATTACCTTGTGGACACGTATGCCTATGTGAAGATTGTTCAGACGGTGTTGTGAACGATTGTCCGCTTTGTAGGGAACATATTGCTCAAAAAGCAGCGGCCTACATAATTTAATTTCGACCTTCCGATGCCGGCACAACTGTTGAAGAGCTGAGACCGTATTCGGTAGAAATTATTTCGTCAGATCAAACTGAGGGGGTGATAATAAATGCATGTTTAATCGACATTAGTACCATCACTCCGATTGAGATTTTGCAAATAATGAACGACGTATTAGAGCATCGATCTACCAAAATTAGAGAATTTCTATTAATGCCACTATTATGTAACAAATTGTAATACATAAAAACGTGTTTTTATGATAACCTTTGAATGCGATCATTGTTTGAGACTAGTACCGAAAGTTAGAATATTCTGTGTCGACTCGGCACTTAAAACGTCAGTTTATATTTTTGATTGAGTAATATATTTTCTTTAGCATATTTCAAATGTTCAACATAGTATGTATATACATAGAAATACAATACATCCATTCGATCGGTGTCACACATTTAAATATAAAAATAAGAGCACTAAAAATCTATGGTCTTCGTTTTCTTTGTGCTATCCGTATCAATGTTATTCGTAATTCTATTAATATTCATGACTTTGTTAACTTTCGTTGACTTCCCAATGCCGAGTTTTGGAAGTCCCCTGTTCAATCCTTCTAACAATATACAAGCTTTACATATTTCCTGACTGGAAACAAATCCGCAACGAATACAATTCTGTCTTTCGGGCATCTTCACATTGTCCTTTATTTGCAAACATTCACCTAAAATGAAACACAATACTATTTAGCATCAAAATATATATATACACAAATATTTGTAATAAAGATTATTGCAATTTTAAATACCTGAGTGAATTATATCCATAATAACGGATGGTCGTATTTTCTCAAGGTCTTTCAGGAAAGTTCGTGCATGTCCTCTATATGCATTTGGTGCAAAGACGCATTCTGTTGAGAAATACACCAACTTTTTAAAGTGAGCGTACATTACAATTTCCTTTTCGTAGGCATATTTCAATGGCTTACATCTCATAATAGAATCTGCTCCTGCCTACAATTGCAAGATTACATAAATTATAGTATAATTATAATGTCAAATACATATCAATATCAATGGTAATATTTTTACAGTAATTATTGATGTACACCGCTGTAGTCTTGCAATATCACCCCTCAAAACGTTCATTAAAACAGTTTCAGCTATGTCATCCGCATTATGGCCAGTCGCAATACAGTCAACACCTAAAAGAGATGCACCTCTATCCAACGCTTGTCTTCTAAACACTCCACAGAAGGTACAATTATTTTTTCTGCCTATCTGAAATTTATTCAAAGTTTACGTTAGATTCTGTTAAAACATCATCTAGCCCATTAATAAACTGTTACCTGTTCTACGATGGAATCCATGGTCCATCCATATAATTCTCTATAAGACAGTACTTTCAAAGGTAAACCATAATCATCCTTATTTTGTTCAACAGTTTTTAAACTGTCATCTCTGTACCCTGAATTAATATTAAAATGTTTTATGGTATGATATCAATTGAAGAAAATTATAGTAAAATGTATTTTGATACATTACCAGTTATTCCTTCGTCAATTGATAAAAGGAACAGATCAAGACCGTACTTGTAACGTTCATTTAAAGTTTTGAGTACATATGCAAGTACAGTGGAATCTTTTCCGCCTGATGCACCAATTGCTACTTTGTAACCAGGTTTGAAAAGTTTACCTTTGACAATGGTAAAATGAATTTCTGTTTCAAATGCCCAATAGAAACAATCCTTACATAGTGCGTCACCAGTTTTAGGTCTCTGTAAGGTATTATTTCTCACTAAATCTGTAGTGTATATTTCTACAATGTTACTAATCAATTGACTATATAGTTACCTTCAAGACAGCATCTTTTCCACAATTTCTAGAGCATGGAACCGGCATTTTAACCATTCAACTTATATATCACAAAAGTTCTTTAACCAATAATTACTTTTCTTATTAAATAAAATATCCGCTACTTAAATTTGAACCAATTAAAACAGTATATTTCTATTGCTTGCTTGTTCTGAAAAGACACAAATAAAGAATGCCTGTTACATACGCATCTGCATTTATTGTGCCTAACGGAATATTACAAGTAAATACAGTCATTCAAGTAAGAAGTCTGTGTACAAAAGATTGAATAATGTCCTCTGTTGTATCCTACATAGATTGTGGTGAAGCAATTAGAAAATGTTAACCCATTCGAGACCGCAATTGTTTTCCAAGGCTATAAAACGGCCTGAAGAAATAAGATTTTTCTTGTACTAATGAAATCTGTAAAGCACAGGAAAACAAAATTTGGCATTGATTTTACTGTGTAGCAAAAAATCTAAGAATTATCTAAAGCCTTTCTTACATGTAAAATACTATGAATTGCCAACAGTGCTACAAAAAAGGAAAATATAAACGTAGTAATTACTCTTGTCCTGCTTGTGTCGGTAATCCTGGATTATGTTTGGGAGAATGTTTCAAGCACTACCATCCACCAACTAATGTATAATTACTTTACGATCAGTGTACTATTTCCTAAAAATGTATTTACAAATTATATTTTCTTTTTTATTACTGAGTTACATTACTTTATTATCTTTAGACATTTTTCTAAAAACTTATTTCTCGTTTATGTTATTTTTTTTTCATTATTCAACTTATTTTTTTTTAACATTTTACTACTTTTTAAACATTTTCTTTGCATTATATTCTGTTCTTTATTATCAAAAAATGTTTTTTACATTATCTAACTATTTTTTAAATAAATGTTTATAAATTTTTTAATGATGTATCATTGTAACCTATACATTGTCACAACATTTGGCATTGGTTTTTTGAGGAACCAAAACAAAACAAAACATTTGTTTGGAATGAAATCTACATTTTTAGAAAATATCAATGTAAGAACCCATATTTATCTAACATGTTTTTCAAATTATCACGAACAGCAATAGTAGCCAAATGTTTATATATATTGGGCTTAACAATGTGAAATAGTATTGTTACATTGAATATGTTATCTGTAGTTAGAATAAGATGCTCAGTCTCTGTATGTAAGATAATTAAACTATTTCTTTTCTTTTTATCTTTATCCATGAATAAAAAGAATTATTATGATGAGAATTTAGAGTTAAGTGGTAGTAAAGATGTGTTTGATTTTCAAACGTTAAAAGATTTGAAGCAAAAGACATGTTTTATAATTTGACCCCAAAATGGTAAATCCTAAGGCAGGAACATAGGAATGCAGGAAATGTTTCAAGCGCTATCATCAACCAACTAATGTATAATTATTTTACGATCAGTGTGCTGTTTCCCAAAAATGTATTTACAAATTGTATGGGAGATTTTTTCATTACTGAGTTACATTACTTTATTACCTTTAGACATTTTTCTAAAAATTTATTTCTTGTTTATATTATTTTCTTCATTATTGAAAGCAACATAACAATTTTATATTATCTAATTATTTTTAACCCTTTGCGGTCGGCAGATTTCGATCTTAAGTGTACCAGCAGGTCGGATGATATTTAGCATTTCGCAGTTACTTTTTCGTACAAAATTTAAAGTTAATATATGGATACTAAAACACGCAGAATTTGTTGAAACTGATTTGTTGAGTTTATTACTACTTGGAATAAGTAAGAATACAGATATATTAATCTCTGTAATGTTCTAAAGTATGCTATTTCGTGAAACAATCAAATTTAAAAGTCCTAGAAAGTTTAAGGTACAAGTATCACAGTACGTGTGTATTTGTCGTCTTTGTCCGCAGTTTTCCTGTCGAAACACACTACATAGTCTTTCTTGATTCTTGAACGAATTATATGAAATTAATTATTTAGTGATTTACTAAGATAGTGTTTGGTGCCGGAAATTTCCTATTAACCGATCGACTAAACATTTCACAAAAGTGTGTCAGTAGCTTTTCGTTGTTCTGTGGTTTTATTATTTTATACAGTATGTATGAGTTGATGACCCATATCGGCACGCCCGAACAAAAAATTGCATTTACGAAGGTTACCGCTGCGGAATATCGACTTCTACAATGATTTAAAAATGTCATAAGACCGGGGACACCGACTTCTATGACGATTGAGAAATGTCCCTGCAACGGGGACACCGATCGCAAAGGGTTAAAATAAATGTTTATAAATTTTAATGACGTATTTTCATTTTACCTTACATTGCACACATGGTGTTCAATCCGCTCCTCGCAATAAAAATTTTCCGAGGAGCGAGCTGCACACCTGCTGTGCAATGATCTTATTTATGTGAATTCACTTGCGAATTGGGTGATTTCCATAGTAAACATGTTTTTTTATTAAAAATAAACAACATAAATAAAAAAAAAAATTTGCTCCTGGGGACCGTGTTAAAAAAAAATCGTCGTTTCGAATGGGTTAAAACATTCAACTGTGTTCGGGTCGTTTATTAGGTTAGAAGAATGCAGTCAACAATTTCTCGAATTATCAAAACCGCACGTACAAACTCCTTACTTGACGAACGACATTAGTTTCCTTCAATTTAATCCTCTGGCTTCTCGGGCGGGGGTCCGCAAGGCTGCAACATCTTTTCCATAAGATTGAATCGAACACGCGCCTTAGCCTCGTTCTCGGCGATCGCAAAGAAATTCAACAAATCGTAGTGTCCCATGTACGAACTGCACGAGTCCCGATGCTGATTCACCAGCCACTCGAATTTCGTCGTATCGGCATGTCCTGTACCTATATATTTCGACTGCAAATGTTCCAACTGACTGTGAATATTATAACGTTCGCCCATGCTTTCAACTAAGTAATCTTCGCCCAGTTATTGCAGAAATAGCAAATTATTCAATTACAGGACGCTTGTTTCCTTTACTCTGTCATGAACAACGAAATTACACGAGACAGACTTTTGAATAAAGATTTTGCGTTGGTATACGTTTTATAGGGATATCTAGACTGACCTATCCTGGGCCATAATAATACTTGGGTTGACTTTCACAGATTTTCTTTTAAGGCAATTTACAATAATCCACGAAAAATGAAAGGCTTCGCATTAACTTGGATTAGAACTTCGTCTAAATGTTATCAGAACTTTTTATTTTTGTCGTAAAAATAGTAGATGATTGAAAAAAAAGAATTAGGCTTGGGTATAAGATATTATTTTCATAGACGCTAGACTTGAAATTTCGCCTGCTGACCACACGGTGGCAGCACGCAGGGGTTGTTACGTCAGACAATAATGACGTGCTAATGGTTAATGGCTTCTAACTTATTCGAGCTACTTTTATGAGAAAGCCAAATACAATCCAAATAAAATAGATGAGACATGATGCATCGGCTCGTAGAATCATAAAAATATGATCGCCTGAATATCTGATCGTCGCGCCATACGTAGATTTTTATCAGACTCTGCCTGTGCCCAGCGAAATAATGTGCTGAAACTGTTACGGAAAAAGGAACGTAACCGTTTACATTCGTCGCTCTACGTTGGATCAGCCCGATGCAAAGGATCCCAATATTCGGTGCGATATCACAAGACGTACATTGCACGTGAGTACAAAGGCCCTATCGTTGTGCCCGTGTCTAAACATTTGAAACGCATACGAAAATGATTTCCCTTCGCGCAAACTGGGCAACTCCCTTGCCACCTAGTCTTTAGTAATGGCGGCCGTGTTAGAATGACCGAAAAATCAGTTGCCCTCGCAGCGTTTCGTGAGTTACCAACTATTAATCGCTTTTGCAACGCTTCTACCTCGCTGGAAAATTGTGTCGCACGGCGATTAACGTAACGTTCGTTACCGTGACGTATTTGTAATATTTCGCGATATTGTGTACTGCATTATCATACGTGTGTGTATGTATGTTGTATGCGCCTGTGTGTGTTATTATGTATGAGTTATATCCATGGCGAATGGTTTCAAAGTATTAAAGGGAATTCGACTGAAATCTAGTAATTGAGCACGCTTTTTTCGTTAATTAACCCCAGATGTCAAGGCATAGGTAGTACCTTCTTTTGTTGTTTATTTGTAAATCTCTGTATTAATAATTGCCTGCATTGTGTTCGCAATATGCATTCTGTTTTATAAGGAAAGTCCACAGTCATGTAAACGAGTTCCAGGATTCAGATCTCATGTATTGTTCCAGCTCCTGAGGTTAATTAAGAAAAATGCTTAAATAGATTTTAGCAGTGGCCTTTAATTTTGAAACAGGAGTACCTTCTTTTGTTGTTTATGATCTCTGTATTAATAATTGCCTGCATTGTGAGCAGTGATATGCATTCTGTTTTATAAGGAAAGTCCACAGTCATTTAAATGAGTTCCAGGATTCAGATCTCATGTATTGTTCCAGCTCCTGAGGCGTATAAAATCCTAAAATTATTTTCGCAGTGGCCAGTCATTTTTAGGAGGATCGTATAAAATGATTTTCGTGTGCATAACTTTCCCACGAGCAGTGATGTAGCTGTTCAGCAAGGATTGGGACTTGTGAAGTTCATGCAGTCGAATCTTTTACTTCTAATTTTCAGTAAACTCCTTTTTTTAACCACATTTCTTTTTATGTCAAAAGGAAGGTATAAAAATTTGAGTATTGTAATATTTCGTGATATTGTGTACTGCATTATCATACGTGTGTGTATGTATGTTGTATGCGCCTGTGTGTGTTATTATGTATGAGTTATATCCATGGCGAATGGTTTCAAAGTATTAAAGGGAATTCGACTAAAATCTAGTAATTGAGCACGCTCTTTTCGTTAATTAATCTCAGATGTCAAGGCATTCTGTTTTACAAGGAAAGTCCACAGTCATGTAAACGAGTTCCAGGATTCAGATCTCATGTATTGTTTTGTTGTCCTAAAATTATTTGTAAATCTCTCTGTATTAATAATTGCCGTGTGCATTGTGTTCCCACGAGCAGTGATGTAGCATTCTGTTTTACAAGGAAAGTCCACAGTCATGTAAACGAGTTCCAGGATGCGGATCTCATGTATTATTCCAGCTCCTGAGGCGTATAAAATCCTAAAATTATTTTCGCAGTGGCCAGTCATTTTTAGGAGGGTCGTATAAAATGATTTTTGTGTGCATAACTTTCCCACGAGCAGTGATGTAGCATTCTGTTTTACAAGGAAAGTCCACAGTCATGCAAACGAGTTCCAGGATTCAGATCTCATGTATTGTTCCAGCTCCTGAGGCGTGTAGAATCCTAAAATAATTTTCGCAGTGGCCAGTAATTTTTAGGAGGGTCGTATAAAATGATTTTCGTGTGCATAACTTTCCCACGAGCAGTGATGTAGCATTCTGTTTTACAAGGAAAGTCCACAGTCATGTAAACGAGTTCCAGGATTCAGATCTCATGCATTGTTCCAGCTCCCGAGGCGTGTAGAATCTTAAAATTATTTTTGCAGTGGCCAGTCATTTTTAGGAGGATCGTATAAAATGATTTTCATGTGCATAACTTTCCCACGAGCAGTGATGTAGCTGTTCAGCAAGGATTGGAACTTGTGAAGTTCATGCAGTCGAATCTTTTGTTCTAATTTTCAGTAAACTCCTTTTTTTTAACCACATTTCTTTTTACGTCAAAAGGAAGGTATAAAAATTTGAGTATTGTAATATTTGTAATATTTGTAATATTTCGTGATATTGTGTACTGCATTATCATACGTGTGTGTATGTATGTTGTATGCGCCTGTGTGTGTTATTATGTATGAGTTATATCCATGGCGAATGGTTTCAAAGTATTAAAGGGAATTCGACTGAAATCTAGTAATTGAGCACGCTTTTTTCGTTAATTAACCTCAGATGTCAAGGCATAGGTAGTACTTTCTTTTGTTGTTTGTTTGTAAATCTCTGTATTAATAATTGCCTGCATTGTGTTCGCAATATGCATTCTGTTTTACAAGGAAAGTCCACAGTCATGTAAACGAGTTCCAGGATTCAGATCTCATGTATTGTTCCAGCTCCTGAGGCGTGTAGAATCCTAAAATTATTTTCGCAGTGGCCAGTCATTTTTAGGAGGGTCGTATAAAATGATTTTCGTGTGCATAACTTTCCCACGAGCAGTGATGTAGCATTCTGTTTTACAAGGAAAGCCCACAGTCATGTAAACGAGTTCCAGGATTCAGATCTCATGTATTGGTCCAGCTCCCGAGGCATGTAGAATCCTAAAATTATTTTCGCAGTGGCCAGTCATTTTTAGGAGGGTCGTATAAAATGATTTTCGTGTGCATAACTTTCCCACGAGCAGTGATGTAGCATTCTGTTTTACAAGGAAAGTCCACAGTCATGTAAACGAGTTCCAGGATTCAGATCTCATGTATTGTTCCAGCTCCTGAGGCGTGTAAAATCCTAAAATTATTTTCGCAGTGGCCAGTCATTTTTAGGAGGATCGTATAAAATGATTTTCGTGTGCATAACTTTCCCACGAGCAGTGATGTAGCTGTTCAGCAAGGATTGGGACTTGTGAAGTTCATGCAGTCGAATCTTTTGTTCTAATTTTCGGTAAACTCCTTTTTTTTTAACCACATTTCTTTATATGTCAAAAAGAAGATATAAAAATTTGAGTATGAAAACTTTATCCTGCTTCAAGCTGATTTGGTCTAATTTACGAAATATTATGCAAATGTACTGTCATCTATGTTCAAATAATCTATTGCAGTCTGCTACGTGACGAAACATTAAATGGTTATATATACATAAAATAATAGAAAAATTCAATTGTTAACGTTTAATGCATATTGTTCAAGTAACAAAGAAAAGGTTGGAAAAACTCATGATCCCCTACCACTCTCCAAATTAAATTCTTCAGATTTGACAAGGTTATACAATTTAAGAGATGGTAAAACAAAAGGAATATAAAATTTTTGCATACTGTGTACAAATTAACAAAAACGGGTGGTTACATGCATATGGGAATAAAACAAAGGATTTTGGAAACAGACCTCAACAACATTATTAAATTCCCAGAAAAGGGGCATTCAAAGTTCCTAATATAATAAAGAATGAATGATTAATCCGTTAACACGAAATTTCATTTTTTGTTCATGTTTTTCTTTGATTGCAGTCATACAGTTTTGACCTGATTTAATGTAAAAGACATTTAACTTGAAATAATGGAATTGAAAAAGAATTCCAGCCAAGGGACTTGAACATACGAATATCATTTTATTAATCCCAGCTGAGTTACACTGCTGGTTGAAAATAAATGTTAACTTGTGGGAAGATTATGTACATGGGAGTCGTTTCATGTAATTTTTTTTTTTTAACCACTGGCCATTCGGAAAAGACACTTTATGATTGTCTATGCTATGCAAGTGGAACAAGACGTGAGATCCATAACCCAAAATCGTTTATACCCCTGTGGACAGTACTTATCAAGGTGGCTACTCTACATTTTAGTACTACTTGTCATGTAAGAATAAAATAACTCTTTGTATGCACTGTGTTCTCTAATTGAAAATGTATCTGTTCTTAAAACATGTTGTATATAGTGGCATCATTTGCAGCTATGATTCCTTTGTATTGGTACAACATACATATATACATATATCAGAATTGTATCTAAATGTATTAGCAATAAAATTCAATACATAATAATTTTTTACATATCAATACACAAACATAATATGTGCCTGTCACGCTTGATTTTTGTTCAGTAGGTGACATGCCTAGCAGCCGTGACATAGAAAGAGCTGAACGTAATGGTAGATTTCGGTCAAGAAGAAGAGGCAGTACAAGTAGTGATATAAATCGTCACAGTTTTGAAGGACCAGACAAGAAGCATAGGAGGCATGGCAAGAGTAAGAGTTCAGGAAAGAAAAAGAAGAAGAGGTCCCGTGATAAATCTCTGGAGAATGTACCAACAGTAGCTTCTTCCATCATAAAGCCGTTGGTTGAGTATTCTGATGTAAGTAGTGAGGATTTATCTGAGCCAGAGGCAGGTGAAATTCAGTCAGAGGACAGTAGAGGGAACAGCTATACGGACGGAGAAGTACCTGAACCAGTTCTTCAAAGACGGTATTATGGAGGTAGTCCAGGACATGCTCTTGGGGCATCGCCTATTAGTCTCTCTCCATCTCCACCAGCACAGCACAGGCATGCCAACAGACACTACTCACCAAATGAGCAGCAGCAGCAGCAGCAACAGCAGCAGCAACCGCCTGCAATTCATACAGGAACGCCGGAATACGAGGAGGAATCCCGACGATACGCACGTAGGAAGGAGAAGAAGCACAAGCGCGAGAAAAAGAAGAAAAGAAGCTTAAGCCCGTCGTCGAGCTCGGGGAAGAAAAAGAAAAGGAAATCTAAGAGGCATTCTCATAGCCTCAGTCCACATCATGTCACAGAGGAAATAATCATTAGTCCGGATCACGAGAAGGCTGTCTCCGGTTGGTCCGAGTCTCCGCCGATGCCTTTAAAAGACAGCACTTCTCCCATTTCCCCTGCTACCCCTCAGGAGCAGCGATGTCTCAGCGACATCGAGATCGAGCCCATGCCAAGGCAAGTTCGAAACGTTACACCGCCTTCTTTACCACCCAGACAAACCGAATCGCCGCATACTCCGTTGTTGCCTCCGAGGACTACCACTCCAGAAGGAAACAAAACGGCGGCGAAACATAGTCCTGAAAGACAAAAGCACAGTCCGAACATACATCAGAGACGTTCTAGTATTAGTCCTGGGCCTGTGGTTAGTTCCAGTCGAAGACGGCCACATAGTCCGAGTCCGCCGTCAAGGAGAAGGGATCACAGCCCGTTGAGGAGAAGAGATTTCAGTCCAAGTCCGATGATGCACAGACTCAGACACAGCCCTAGTCCCTCGTCAGCGAGAAGACGGGAATTTAGCCCCAGTCCGGTGGGTCACAGACGAAGAGATCCGCCAGGTTCGCCTTCGTCGAGTAAACGTAGGAGAAGGGAGGAGTCGGACAGGAGGCATAGACATCATGACAAGGATAGGAGGGATAAGAGGAAATCACGCTCGACGAGAAGTCCTACTAGTAGCAGGTATAAGTACATCGATAATTGTTTATTTGTCTAAACTGTGACACAACTTTTCATTAAATTGTATTGTATATCTTTTTCAGACTGCCTCTAGCACTTTCTCGATCGCGGTCACGGAGTCCCAGATGGAGAAAGATGCAGTCAAGATCAAGATCACGGTCGCGCAGAAGAAGTCGTACCCCGAAAAAGTCGCGGTCCCCCAGTAAATCACACAAGACCTCCAGGAAACACAAGTCAAAGAGTCCTCGACCGTCAAGAATACCATCTCCCTCGCCGCACAGGTCTAGAATCCGAAGTCCGACGAGTATTACCGCAAGAAATCTTCGTGTGCAGGCGAAAATAAGCGAGACCAGTCTCTTCGCAGAACTGGTTAAAGACAGAAATATGAGGGAGTTAGCGTATAAGAAGCTGCAGGCTGCGAAAGAGAAAGCTGTTATACAGGACGAGGTACAAATTATTGAGGGCACCGACGAAAAGGATGCGAGTACCACGTTGATCGAGAACAAGGACCATAAGGAGCGATCAATGAACCACAAGGAACAGGCGAAATTGGCGAGCGATAGTATGAAGTCAGTCGACGTTGTCGACATTCCTGTCCCGGTAACAGAGGATAATAGTTTAGCAGGGAAGACACCGCCTCTACCTATGAACACACAATGCCACGGTGTACCACCAAATTTGATGCCTGGCATGACCCCGGGCGTTCATATAAGTGTACATAATTCCCCCACGGTGATACTACCCAACAGCAGCTGTCCAGTTGTTGTCACGAATAGTCCGAACTTTCCAGCTGGCACAAATGTGCAGCCACCTCCACTGCCGCAATCTTCTCAGCCCGCGACCGCGCCAGGTTTATCGCAAGTACCTGTTCCAGTGCCTATTCCCGTACCAGTTTCTGCGACAGTCCTCCCTAATTTATCCATCCCTCCGCCGCCTATTCCCATTCCAGTCCCGGCTCCGAACACAGTCATGTCCAAGTTTAACGCTCCTAATAATTTAGTTCCTCTTAAGTCTGTCGATCCACCAAAGCCGCCTATAGTGGCGTTCAAGACGAAGAGTCTTTCGAGGTTGCCTTTGCCACCTGGAATTAATCAGAACGACTTGGAGAGCATAGATTCGCCGCCAAGTCGGTCGCCGAGTCCCCCTAGCAAAGCACAAATGAAAGTTCCAAGCAGCACGCCGAAAGTTCCGCAGAAAAAGAGCATCAAGGATCTGCCGATGCCGCCAGGTTCGTTAGTTTTATCTTTGTTTTCAGTGGAGTGTGTTATCGTTTGCTCGTAATAAGAAG
The DNA here is from genome assembly GCA_033815515.1 of Cryptocheilus praepositus. NCBI lineage: Eukaryota > Metazoa > Arthropoda > Insecta > Hymenoptera > Pompilidae > Cryptocheilus > Cryptocheilus praepositus. Next base: position 606,233 of record JAWWQZ010000093.1, read on the forward strand.
CACTGAAACTTCAGTTGTGCCTGGATCTGAAGATTTGAGCGGTGAGGAGGATCCGAATGCGACACCACCACGGAATAAAGTAGAACGTGTCACACCAAAGCCGAAGCTGAAGAGACCGAAGATATTGAAGCGTAGAGGCTCTCGGAATTGTCATACTCCGATGTCTGCGTCGGGTGGAAAGGACTGGGGCGAGCGTTGTGTCGACGTGTTCGAAGTTATTGCTCAAATCGGTGAGGGTACTTATGGACAGGTGTACAAGGCACAGGATAAGAGAGCCGGGGTGATGGTGGCGTTGAAAAAGGTTCGCCTGGAGAACGAAAAAGAAGGATTCCCAATTACGGCTGTCCGTGAAATAAAGATTTTACGCCAGCTCAATCATAAAAATATTGTCAATCTCCGAGAAATTGTTAGTGACAAGCAAGACGCACTGGACTTTAGGAAGGTAGTATGTTAAAACCTTTGATGTTCAGAACAGCGTATAAAACAGTGGAGAATAGTGGTGGTTTCAATATTTAACGTACCGCTTATTTTGTAGGATAAAGGTTCGTTTTATCTGGTATTTGAATACATGGATCATGACTTAATGGGTCTTTTGGAATCCGGTATGGTCGATTTCAATGAAATGAACAATGCTAGCATTATGAAGCAGTTATTGGATGGATTAAATTATTGCCATAGCAAGAACTTTTTGCATAGGGATATAAAGTGTTCGAACATACTGATGAATAACAAGTATGTATGTGGTAAACGGATAAATACTTGCAACTTCGCAATTTTATACTCTAATCACGCTATTCGTTCCATAGAGGAGAGGTAAAATTAGCGGATTTCGGTCTGGCAAGATTTTATAACGCAGAAGACCGACATCGACCGTACACGAACAAAGTGATTACGTTATGGTACCGACCCCCTGAACTGCTGTTGGGCGAGGAACGTTATGGACCTGCGATTGATGTTTGGAGTTGTGGATGTATTTTGGGAGAGCTTTTTTCAAAGAAACCATTATTTCAGGTCAGAGATAATACAACGTTATTTAGAATTACAAAGTGATGTTAGGTATAATATATTTGTGTGTCAACGAAAGCGTTCACGTCTTCAGTCTTATGAACAGGCAAATGTAGAAATGATGCAGCTGGAGATGATTTCCAGAGTGTGCGGTACACCTACTCCAGCAGTTTGGCCTTCTGTGATAAAATTGCCCTTATGGCATACTCTTAAGCCAAAAAAATCGCATAGAAGACGTTTGCGGGAAGACTTCTCCTTTATGCCGGGACCAGCGTTGGATCTTCTAGACAAAATGCTGGAATTAGATCCCGAAAAGAGAATAACAGCTGCTGACGCATTGAAAAGTGCTTGGCTGAAAAATGTGCAACCTGAGCAGTATGTGTTTCTTATCTTTCACGTTTTATTAATCGTTAGACAATTACATTTTTTCTTTACGACTAAACGAAATCTGCAATACCATATTAATCCGGTACTTGTAAATAATTAGAACAATACGTACATATAACGTTTCATTACGAATTGAACGCAGATTCTTTGTCGAAGCATCATCTCCATTCTACGTTATATTAGTTGACATCCAAATAAATACATAAAAATGCATGGTGCTTAATACTACGCGTGGTTTGTGAAGTTTCTATCGCTATGTACAATAAATTAGGATGCCAGCGCCGCAACTTCCAACCTGGCAGGCTTGTCACGAACTTTGGAGCAAAAAGCGAAGACGGTTGTTACGGGAACAGCAAGAGAGTTCTGCAGGAAAGATACCTCTCCTTCCTCTTCCAAATAAAGGAGGCCCTCGCAAGCCTATTGAGGATCTATCAGATGTCGGGGGGTGAGTAGCATAGTAACAGCAGACTATATTCCATAATTTTGGATTATGTTCATAAGAGCAAACTTACCAGAAACTAATTGCTTACACACATAATTGGCTGTGTACTGCAGTTGTGCTTGGCATTTATTCTCCTTAGCAAGATGCATTATTAGAAGCATACTTATTTAGAACGAGCAACAAACATATAAGTGTTGTAGAACTGCGTTTTCTTTTTCGTCACTCGTTTTGCATGCAAACTTTTAGTAATGGATAAACGAGTTAATTTTAGTTTCGTTCACAGTCGTTCAAACACGACGACGGCTATAGAGCAGAACAATGGAAAATAGAGAAAGCAAAAGTATACAGCACCGTTCTCTATTCAGTGGGTTTGCCGCAGAGATCTGTTGTTAACCATTCATTTTATAGACTGTGTGAGATAGTTTGTAGGCGTGCGTATCTTTAGAGTATACGAGACGGATTCTATTACAGCGACATCCTTGTCACAATTAATATATTATAGTACTACTTACTTTCGTATGTCGCTGTAAGATATCATTTATTTCGCCAATATCAACTGTATGCATTAACTCTCGATAAGAAGTTAAAATTTTTCATCTTAATGCATTTATTCCGCAAACGATTTTCGCGATCCTATGGCGAATTACATATATATTTTTAAAGGCAAAACATAAAAAAATGCACCCGTAGCACTTATCTATTCTACCAAAGTTGGAAAAGAAAAAATTGTTGAAGTTTATCACTTTCAAAGGCTAACATATTCTTTTATTGCTTTACGACAAGAAATAATTGTATAAATACATATCTCCATACCTATGTGTTTTTAAGCACGTACATGCATACAAGGTCGTCGATCTACATGCAGAAACGTATAATAATAATAATCCGTAAATAATATACACTCTTATTTTAAATTGCATAAAAAACATACGTTCACTTGTAGTCGGTGTATGTATGTAGGTCGCGTTCAATATATATATATGTATATATACCTATATACACATATATATATATATGTGTGTATTCACACACCCCCGCGCACACGCATACATACATATATATGTGTGTGCGCGTATATATATATTTATAATACCTTACTCAAGTTCATATGGGAGGCAACTGAGAAACTACGGTAAGAACTTGATTGTAAATAAATGTTAAATCGTGAAAATCTTGACTCGGTTTCGTATTGTTACTTTTCATAAGAAAATGAAATGTCAGATTTGACTAATTGATAAGTATGAAATAAAGGATGTTATAATGGGCGAGAGTGCTGACGGACTGTAAGGTGTACGACCTTGTAATGTAAATAAATTTGATGAACGCCAGGGAGAAGACGATGCAGAAGGAAGACGCAGTGTACAAGGGGATCAAGACAAAAATGTGAATGTATGACAAAAAAAAAGTTGTTATCCATAATTCAATCAATAATCAAATTTATTTATATTAATTGAGTTTGTTTGAGCATTCACATTTATGGTTTAGATGTATATGTTTTAAAAGTACGGTTTTTTATAACAATTCCGCAGTTTCTTATTCTGTACTTGTAGATAATTATTAAAGGAATTTCGATATACGAATGGTGGATAGAAACTGTGTTCATTATCATTTTGCTCAGTTCTTTGCGTGTCTTTATTTAAAATGCCATTCTTATAATGAAATTCGACATTTTTGGCAGTTTCAATTGTATGTCATTTTAATGTAAAATAATATTCTATTACTGTAATATACTATTTAGTGGATGCCCGAACGGCGTTTGCCTACAATTTTTTGTGGAGAATGAATGAATTTCTAATGTTATTAAAACATTTTATCATTTAATTTTTTGTAGCCCCTTTTTCAGTGTCTCTTTATTTTAATTTATAATTTAAGTGACCATACTCCTACAATATGTTAAAACTGTTAATCTAGAGATACGTAACTGGGACTTTGCAGATCAACAATTAATGTTACAAATTATAGCAAAGTATGTTTTACAATTCTACTAATTCCACAATGTTATGGAATAAATTCGTTTCTAACAATGTTATTTGTTTTGAAAACATATCTTTATTTTATCTACAAATAAACATATTTATTTAAGTATCGAAACGTAACCGACAGTTTTGTTTACGGTAATAGTTTCAGATTTCGTAATATCAAGAAATTACAGATTCAAGTACAAAAAATTGGTTCTGAGAAAACTTGATTATCTTTCTTCTTATAATAATAGTAGGAATAACACATTTTATAAACTTGTACTGCACAGTGTGCTTCCAAACAATATGTAGGTCGTTGGTTTAAAGCTACTGCAGCCGTATGATAACGACAAAGGAGCATTTGTATACATAAAAGTAGTCGAATGATATAATATTTACAACTAAATATTATGCTGCAAACCCGTATAACCGGCAATGCCTTTGTACCTTATTAGTGTATTTGAAATAGATAAATATAATATGTTCCTATAATAATGAAAGAACACTATCATACGAGTGATATTTAGCAAAATAATATAAGCCTTCATTCACGTGTTGCAATGCCTAACATAAGTTTTATGGAAAAGCGATCTCTACTTATAAGCGGGTCAGCGTCCTATTTACCTACATAAACTGTATAAATACAACACGAGGATGCAGATAAAGTTTTTACAGGACGATAACAGTAATTTTATAGAAAAGGCGGCGATAGGAATAAACGAAGATTATCCGAGTCTATAGTCTTAATAATAATTTATGATTGACAATTCTAATGTGGAATTTGTAGGATGTAACACAGCACTTTGACATTGACATAATCCCAATGAACTTTTATGATGTATATTTCATATGCATAGAATAGAGATCACAATTGGCAAACTATCTAACGTCAAACAAAATTATGTTTCAGGAAATAATTTTATTGTGGCTGATAGTGGGGAAAATTTTATAGCACTTGTAAGAGTATACATAGGTAATGGAGATTACAAATCTATTAATACATGTTTCTACCCAGGGTGTCAAGTTTCATAATTCATATCCAAAAGTGTATACATCATATAACATTTCATGTACTTGAGCTTGGCTGCATAAAATTAATAAACTGCTTTATAATGATATTCTGTTAACAAATGAGGTGGATGTTTACGAGTGAGTGTTGTTACATGTAACGGAATACTTGATTTGCCTTGTTGCTCACGATTCCTTTGTAACGAGTTACATACACTACACTGATGATACTATTAACAGAACAGAATTAGGCTAACAGAAAAGTGATAAACGTACAAAGGTGACACTATGCTCTGCATGTCTACTCATGCATTTATCTAACATGCTTTTCAAAGTGCATAGCAAGCGATATCTTGAAGTAATTGCATGATTATTATTAGTTGCACGAACTTTGTGATGTAATCATTCATTTCACGATCTCGTCCTACTCATTTGATTTTACAAGCCTAAGTTATAGAAATAAGACTTGTGCTGACGTTTTTGACATAATCTGTATTGAATGTTCGAAACAATCTTCAGTTTTTAAAAGTAAAGTAAAACAGATTTTCTTCATACTTCAATTATTCGATATGTTTTCCAGTAGTATTTTAAATGTGTTTCGATATTTTGCATTAGATCACGTTATAACGTTGCTCCATTGTCAGTAGTAAATTTACAAGATAAAAAGCATACATTCAATAGTTTGAATTTGCTCTTCAAATACAACCGCAAACCTGTTGTTTGCAGCGCATATATCGTTACAGTGTGTACATCTTTTCTAGATCATCTAAACGGCTAAAAATGGAAGCTGGCTATAACTCCCATTCAAATCGTCTGGGTCCCGAACACCACTACGGAGGAGACAGCACATTTAATCAAAACGCACCGTTCATGGTCTCCCCATCGTCATACTACTACAACAGTCCTCCACCTGTGAAACCGAGGTCGAATCCGAAACCGGACTCAGCCTCGCACATGCTCGAACTGAACAATGAAGACAGCCTCGCCAGAAAGCTGAGTATTCTTACCGCATCCTTAAATCAGGGGAAACCGATTCGCGTCGAGGATCTCATGTCGCTTCGTTCAGACAACGAGGTAAACACTTGTTAAGACATAAGGGCAAAGGCAGCGCAATACGCATAACTCTTAGTTTCCAGAACGATGATTGATGATTAGTACAGTGCTAGGTGTTAATCTGTAAGCTTAAGAGAGACATAATAAAACCGATAGTTAATGGAACTTGTAATATGTTATTGTAGACTGACCCGAAAGTAGCGCAAATGTTAGGGGACCTCCATGCGGAACTTAGGCTCGTTGCAAACACAAGGCCGAGCGGGCAATTGGAGTCGCACCTTCCCGTTCTGAATCCGCCGTCAGCAGGTAAGCGCAGCTACATTTCTGGTCCTCTCAAATCTGTACAACGTTCAGCTATTATCGTTGCAGAGACAAGCGCAGGCGAGCAGGGGAGTTTTGACGCTCATGCGGTCTATGCCGGCGACGACGCCGTGAGTTCCGGAAGGTGGTCACAGTTGGCCACGGCTGGTGTTCGCAACGCCTTATTGGCACTCATGTCGCGATATGGTTTGGAAACCTACAATCCTTCCCCCGCTATCACCCGACCCCCAGGTAAACCGCCATCCAGCCTAGCACACAACCGTTTCCTACCTTCGACCTCCTCTTAATCTGCACTCGCCTCTCAATTATGATATGTACATAATCGACGCATTAAGAGACACTTTTTTAGTCGTCTTCTGTATAAAGAGAGGTGAAGAACGATCGAAAATTCATATTTTTTAAAAGTAACTAGTCATAGAGTTACAGACAGTCAACCAACAACCAAACTGTTCATAACTTACTCTATTATCGTTCTGTAATTGTAATTTCGCAACTCGTTGTATAGTACTGTATAATAATTGACCAGTTACTTAATATAACTTCGTGTGTCTCCTCCGCTGGTATTCGCAAACACTTGGATAATTACACATATACACACGCGGGTAGTAAAACTCTTGTATTTATGATTCCGGGAAATTTTTCTATTCGTGGCTTACCGATCGGTATTTCGTTATTTCTTTTTTCTTTGACAACTCGCTTCTGTAACTATTGGAAGAAAATCTGTGATATCCTGAATATTGTTAACATTTTCATAGAAAGCAAGAGAATCCCCTAAGAAAGAAGCAAAGAAATTCCTACGTCGCTCGCAAAGGGAACTTTTCGTTTACGAGTATCCGAGTATAGAGCAGATTATTTGATGGTTTTCCTTTGAGTTCTCTATCCGTCATATATTTCGTTGCAAAAGGGAAATTATTTTTAAGAGAGTAAACGTAAGGGGATGCACGCTGCTTGAGGGGGATAAAAGGTGTAATTGAAAAGCACTCAGAGTACGTTCCCAGAAACATTTATTTATTGCATAAGATCTTTTATATAAGGTACTACATCGCTTATCCGTCTTAAACGTATCCGCGGGATGAAATGTACATAACGATGAGAATATATAATAAAGACACAAATATAAGAATGTCAGGCTTTTCCTAGGTCGGGTCAGTTGACATGCCGTTATTACGTTATCAGTGTTTACGTTTATCACGTTCATCAAAAAGGCATGTCTTAGAATTGTCGTTGAACTTAGGCAAACTTCGTCTAATCAAGCGGTAACGAACAGCTGACCTTCGCGTTCATTCAAAATATTAGAAAGTTTCAAAACAACGCGTCCTTTTCGGTAGATCCGACCTTCCGCTCACAAGTTACCAGTCAAGCAGAGTTTCAGGACTAACGGCCATGCTTTTTTCAATGTTTCAGACTGAAGAGCACCGAAAAAATGACAGCAACGAGAAGTGAGAACGTGAGGTTAGGACGTGCACGATGTTGCCGGCAACACAAACGACAGACAAATGGAACACAGCCGAGTGAATTTAAGAGAAAGAGAGAAACAGTGAGAGCGAGAGATAAGTCACACAGAAAAAGAGAGAGACAAAGACAGACAATAGCATCATGGCGGATTGCCCCACGATGATTGGAGAGAAATTGTTGTGCATCGGCTTGCAGTTCTACGACAAGACCGTAGATAATAATACCACGTACACACATTTCTTTATTTTACCCCCGATTTTCGAATAATAAGTTTGTTTGATTTTCTCCCCGTGACAAAGGACATACACTCACACACGTATACACAGTATTGACACAAATGTATTGAATAAAAGTGTAACGGTTTCACCACATAGCCACACAGTTCTCCGGGCACTGTAGAAAAGCGGCGCAGATCGAAAATCCACTGAAAATCTATCGATCCGGGTAAATCATACCTAACCTCGCTGGACTGACACGCAATAATGTCAGATATTCTGCGGGTTAGTTTTTCCGCGACGATGAACGAAGATGCGAAACGTGCCGTGGAGAAGTTTGCCGTACGTCTGAGAACAGTGCTCGAGGATTATCAGAGTAAGTATATATCAGATATATTTCATTGTTGTGGTTTTTTTTTGTTTTTTTTTTTTTAAATAGCAGGTACTAAACTGTTGTGACGACGTACGAGATTCAGTTTGAATGGATGTGAAAATAAGCGTGGCTTTTATGTTCGTGATCGAGATTCGGTTATGACAGACGTTCGATTTGTTGTGGCGGCATATAGTTTTTCTCGAGCGATAGTATAATGTTTTATGAATCTACTGAATGGGATGGGTTGTGGGTAATAACAGCTCTCAATCTGTTGTTTAAATAAACATGCTTATGTCTGGGTAAAATGTTGCATGTCTGCCACTTTCTATTCACAATAAATTACATATATTATCAAACAAGTCGTAAGGTATTCAACTATTTGATGCGGTACATTGTCGCTGACTGAAAATTGTTTGGTGTTACGCTGAAGTTGCACTTGACATAACAGCGTTGTTATATTTTCAGATTTATGGGAACGTTACGTGCAATTAAATGAGAAACACGATGAGCTCAAACTTTCAACCAGTCAGTTGAATAAAGAGCAATACAATGGGGATGTTCTTGACTCTAATACAGTTTGTAAAGAGACGATTACCAAAACTTCTGCGGAATCAACTGAACAATGCCTCAAGCGAAAGAACGAAGAAGAGGCAAGTGGTATTCTCCGAGATGAAGAGAGCGACAGTATACATGAACATATGTTAAGTCCGAGTCAGTCTGACTCAGAAACTGATGTAGACTGCACTATGACACAGCAGTCGAAAGCTTTAGCCAAAGAACTACACGCTGAAATGTTAACTAAGAGTCCGATCATTTTTAAAGGACGTAAACAATTTAAAAGATCAAAAAATGCCCTTAGGAAAAACCGTTTGTCTGAAAACGCAGGCAACAGAACCCCGGAGAAAAAAATATGCCAGAATGAGGTTCTAAGAAACAGTACACAGTTCAACAAGAATTGTAATCAGAGTAGTGGATTAGGATTTACAACATCAAGCAATGTGGACACTACATTCTTGAATGGTGGCAAAAAAGTTAAGCAAGCAAAGCTTGTATTTTTATCACCGCAGAAACGTACAAATGTTTTAGACAATGCTGAGTGTCAATCCGTTTTGGATGACGGGTGTGGCAAAACAACTTTTGCAGAGCAACAAAGTTCTCCAATAACAGATTCTCCTAAATCGTCAAAAGATTCTGCCCGTAGGCAAAATATTTCTGCACTTCATCAGCCTGAAATTGATGATATAATAGAAAATAGTCCTGAAGTGGACTGTTATCACTCTGTCTTTAAAAGCCATTTAATGTTAAAGCCAAGAATTCAAAGTCATCGTCAGCAACATGTGCAAGTACCTGATTATAAAAAAGAGAATATTTACTCATCCACATTGGATGTCCATTCCACTCCTAATCTATGCGGACCACTGGTGGAAAATAACGCATATAATAAGGATAATAAAAATAATGAAAAGAAAATATGATATATACAACAAAAATTTGTACTATCTCCCGAAAGGTGTGAAGAACAATAACTGTTCCAATACGCCAGATAACTTACTCGTTCGAAAGTCTAAGGCTGGAAAAACTCTTGCGTTAGAGCCTGACACGACCAAACAGAACACAATTGAGTTACCTATTACCTGCTCCTCGACATTCGATGAAACATATTTCGAACCTGAAGAGGTACGCCTCAAAAATGAAAGGGAAAATAAATCATCGATACTAGGAAAAAAGAGAAATACTTCAAACGGACAAATTACTCCACCGAAGAAAAAAATACAGTTAGGCAACGTCAAAAAGTAAGCATATTAATTTAATATTACTTATATTCAATATAATTCAAAGATACATCTTTTATATTCAATATTATTGAGAATAAAAGAGTTGTCTGTCATTTTGTAGATCTCACCAGAGCGAACACAGGAGCCCAAAAAAATTTGTGTATAAAACGGGACCCGTGAGGAATAAAGCCGAAAGAGCAAAATTAAACGGATGGTCCTGTTGGGAGTGCAAAGAGGTAAGCAGATGTAATTCATTACCATAACAGTAAGGACAATCTAGTTCCCTCCGTATAACACAATTTTTACAAATATTATCTTGTTTACGCTGCTCATGGACAGGAAGGTATAAGTGAGCACGTGACTAAAACTATGGTCATTAGCATGTTGATTATATTCTTCATTGTTTGACGGTATATTGATTGTTAATAATGGGAATGCTTAGTATTACGGCGCTCTGGGACTTTCCGAGAAGGAGTTAAACATGCGAAGGCAACAATGTTCACGACATAGAGCACAATTTAATGAGTGGAAAAGTACGCCTGAAGGTACGATACTCGGCACTTTGTTTTTTCGAGTGCAAAGCGCAGTTGACATTGGTATCATATTTTTCAGGATTCTGGAACCCAGTATTTCCCGACACGTTGTCATCCAGCAATGAAGATGACTGATAATATTCCGATCTGTTACTTGCGTACAGTTAAATTGTATTTAAATTACGTGTAAATCATGTGTCAATTCAACTATTTCCGAAATTTTATTTGTCTTCCCTGTCTCTATTTAAATCTAAATTAAATTTAATGTAAAAGTTCAAAGTTCCTATATAATGTAAAGCGGAAACAAGAGTGATTGTAAATATAGAACCTCGTTGACTTGAACATAGATTAATTTATTATTGTATAACATATATAGTATTATATTTTGAGTAACACAGCATAGATTTATATAACTATATTGTTTCATTCGTATAGACTTTATCGTTTTACATAAAAATATAGAATCTGTGTTGTGTTCAATGCTAAAGAAGATCAATGAAAGTTAGTGGCAAAATGACGTACACATCGATAGAAGGTATTGCCGTATACCTAGTTAATCATTTTTTTTAGCAGACGCGTTCGATCATTCACAACAATTCCTGCACAAACTTTCATCAGAGTCTTATACCGAAGTTTCACGTGAATCGTGATTCAGTAATTCTCCGATTTACTCGCGTTTCATAAGAGGGTAATTTCTTTTGTCTGTAGCAACTATTTAGTCCCATGGGAGGTTGGAACCATAGGACCAGTCATTTCGCGTAACCAAATTCCTTGATTCGATAATTTTATATTTCGTATATAATTTTTTAGTTATTCATTTACGTACACACGCGTGCCTGTGTGTGTATGTGTGCAACATAACATTTTCACGTGAAACCGGCGTACCTGAATATAATATTAGGACATTAAGTTACATTACGTGCTGATATATCCATGAATACCACATTAACAGGTTTTTATTATCCATCATTTCCGATTAATGAAGTCTCTTAACAACAGTTGGCCGAAAAAATTGTGCAGCACGACAGCGTTTTATTTCTCTTATGCACACTCTATAACAAACGTAAGTAAAAGTATAATTTACGTATAACGCACCTTCTACAGGTTGCCTCGAGGTGTCAAATTTTTTTTATGCGCGAATATTTATGAACTCTTATACGACCGTTTAAAGATACATAGTAAAAAAATTAGTTACGCGAAGTTTACATTTTATCAGAATATTTGAAACTGCTCTGTTCGTAGGTATAAAAACATCGTTTCATTTCACTGCACACATTGTCACAAGGAAAGAGCCTGCCGTTGATCCAAAAGCCAGATCAAAACAATCATCGGCGTAATATAAACGTACGTGTAATTGATTTTCACCAACAGATCGATCTCGTCGTGTATTCTCTACACAATAGGCAAATTGTTGTTAGAAGTATATCAGTATTGTGTATTTTTTTCCGTATAATCTGCAATGAGCCATCGTTATTACGTTAAAGCTGATGTAAAGCACATTGTAACGTTACTTGTACGGGAGATACCTGCTTACGTTTACGACAAAATAGTACGTGGCACAATACTACAATGAAATTAACGCCCGCGAGGTACATCGTAAAGTACATCGTTCGCCCTAAGTTAAACAAAATAATTGAGATTTATTCTTCTAAAAATAACATTTACACAAACGTACACAGACATTGGTTTGTTCAAAACGAATGTACTGGAAACCATAATCACGGTTAACACTAGGTTTACGGGGCCCGTCAATTTAACGGATTTCAAACTTTGAAATTGAACACGCAAAGAAGCATAGCAATAATTTTAACTACTTTGCATCGTAAATTCATAATTTCATTAACACTTTGACTGCCACGGTGGTCATTGGTGACCGGCGCAAAATATTTTACTAAAAATGCAAAAAATTCACAATGAAGCCTATTTGCAATCTTGTAAAAGCAATTGATATTGAATGATATTGAATCGCAGCCTATTTGCAATCTTGTAAAAGCAATTGATATTGAATCGGTGCTTCAATACTTTGGCTTCTAAAAATGAATTGAAACAGTGCTTCAAAATTCGCAATGCAGCCATATTTGCAATCTTAAAAAGCATTGATATTGCAGTGCTTCAATACTTTGCTTCTACTAAAAATGCAAAAAATTCGCAATGCAGCATATTTTGCAACTATAAATGCTTGTAAATCTTGTAAAAGCAATTGATATTGAAACGGTGCTTCAATACTTTGGCTTCTACTAAAAATACAAAAAATTCGCAATGGAGCCTATTTGCAATATTGTAAAAGCAATTGATATTGAAACGGTGCTTCAATACTTTCGCTTCTACTTCGGTGCTTCAATACTTTCGCCTCTACTATAAATGCAAAAAATTCGCAATGAAGCCCATTTGCAATCTTATAAAATCAATTGATATTGCGACGGTGCTTCAATACCTTGGCTTCTACTAAAATGCAAAAAATTCGCAATGAAGCCTATTTGCAATCTTGTAAAAGCAATTGATATTGGAACGGTGCTTCAATACTTTGGCTTCTACTAAAAATGCAAAAAATTCGCAATGCAGCCTATTTGCAAGCTTGTAAACGCAATTGATATTGAAACGGTACTTCAGTACCTTGGCTTCTACTAAAAATACAAAAAATTCGCAATGGAGCCTATTTGCAATATTGTAAAAGCGATTGATATTGAAACAGTGCTTCAATACTTTCGCTTCTACTAAAAATGCAAAAAAGCAAATTTGATATTGAAACGATTGATATTGGTGCTTCAATACTTTGGCTTCTACTAAAAATGCTAAAAATTCGCAATGCAGCCTATTTGCAATCTTGTAAAAGCAATTGATATTGGAACGGTGCTTCAATACTTTGGCTTCTACTAAAAATGCAACAAATTCGCAATGGAGCCTATTTGCAATCTTGTAAAAGCAATTGATATTGAAACGGTGCTTCAATACTTTCGCCTCTACTATAAATGCAAAAAATTCGCAATGAAGCCTATTTGCAATATTGTAAAAGCAATTGATATTGAAACAGTGCTTCAATACTTTGGCTTCTACTAAAAATGTAAAAAATTCGCAATGCAGCATATTTCCAATCTTGTAAAAGCAATTGATATTGAAACGGTGCTTCAATACTTTGGCTTCTACTAAAAATAAAAATGCAACAAATTCGCAATGGAGCTTCAATATTTGCAATCTTGTAAAAGCAATTGATATTGAAACGATATTGCTTCAATACTTTGGCTTCTACTAAAAATGTAAAAAATTCGCAATGCAGCATATTTCCAATCTTGTAAAAGCAATTGATATTGAAACGGTGCTTCAATACTTTCGCCTCTACTATAAATGCAAAAAATTCGCAATGGTGCCTATTTGCAATCTTGTAAAAGCAATTGATATTGAAACGGTGCTTCAATACTTTGGCTTCTACTAAAAATGCAACAAATTCGCAATGGAGCCTATTTACAATCTTGTAAAAGCAATTGATATTGAAACGGTGCTTCAATACTTTCGCTTCTACTAAAAATGCAAAAAATTCGCAATGGAGCCTATTTCCAATCTTGTAAAAGCAATTGATATTGAATCGGTGCTTCAATACTTTGGCTTCTACTAAAAATGCAAAAAATTCGCAATGGAGCCTATTTGCAATCTTGTAAAAGCAATTGATATTGAAACGGTGCTTCAATACTTTCGCTTCTACTAAAAATGCAAAAAATTCGCAATGAAGCCTATTTGCAATCTTGTAAAAGCAATTGATATTGAAACAGTGCTTCAATACTTTCGCCTCTATTATAAATGCAAAAAATTCGCAATGGTGCCTATTTGCAATCTTGTAAAAACAATTGATATTGGAACGGTGCTTCAATACTTTGGCTTCTAAGAACTCTACGTCACCTTCATTTTGCATGATTTAATCATACTCTACAGTATTTCATGGCATCGCAGTTCTAACATAGTAAAATACGCATGGCAGTCAACGTGTTAAAAGAGTTTATGCACACAATTATTATTTCCTTAAGCTTTATAAATTTTGAAATTTGTATGTGGTATACCTATCTCTACGAAACTCGTCAAATTGACGGGCTAGCTGATTACCTAAACAATCCTTATATATTTGCTTCGTTTGTAAAATTATTCCTCCAATAATGAATATAAGAGTGAAAGAAAAGATGCCCCCAACTCATTATCTCAATAGCACCTCGATAATGTGACATAAAGCGAATTGTGTGGCCCGGGTGTCATGTTACTTCGTATTGAACGAATTTGCTTACCAGAGTGATCCCCGCGTCATTCGAAACTCAAAGCATGCAGCAGTCTAAATGTCGTATCGAAAAGATATTCGGAAAAAAATCTTGACTTATTAACCCTTACCGCTCCGGCAAATTTTCGCAGCGCAACGAGTGAAACGGAGTTTTATTTTAAGTGAGAAGAATTACACGTGCTATAAAAAAGGTCAAAAAATGGTTTAACCGTAACAGTGCAGAGACTGATCACGTTTTAACTACAGTTATCAATTGCCAACGCCGACGATACCGCAGCATTTTAAGCGCAATCATGTTAAAAACATTCGGCTCCGCAGCGGAGCCTACGGAGCGTTGAGGGTTAATATTTTATTTGTATGTGAAGCCTTATATTGTTCAACTCAGACTTAGTTTTTAATGTAAATACGTATTTTCACCTGCCCGTCAATTTTACGGGTGCACGTAGAGATAGGTATATAAGCAACGCCCGTAAACCTAGTGTTAATACCCTACTTCACCCTCTCCCTCGCATTTATGCTGCCCAACGAAACAAGTTAACTCTGCAGTTCATGTTCTTTTGCTTTTAGGCCGTTCGTCAATTAACAAAACGACAAATTAAGGGCGTGTACGGAAAAATGGCTATGTGTGCGAGACCCGGAGTAACGTTGCATTAAAAAAAAGTGTCACATTTATCGCGTAGGCTTCGACGATAAAAGGGCCATTGATCCGGCAAAACTTTATTCTGGTTATGATACAATGAGATAAGCCAATGGAGACGGGTGCACGTGAAGTCGGAGGGTACCTGTGTGCGTGCGCTCGTGTATGTGTGTTGAAAAGTTGCATTGGAAGTACTCAAAGGACACGTACAAAGTAGAGGTTCATAACGAAGACAGCCGCTTCGACGGGGCGAAGCTTTTGGATGCACATAATTGTATCAAGTATCTTTGGCCATATTCTCTTAGTACACCGAGAGAGAGATTGAGTGAGCGCGTTTCTTTTGCGAAGAATTTTTGCCTGTACTCGCCGCTATTTAACCCTTTCGTTGCTTTCGTATTTTCCCCCGCAGAGTGGTCGTTCGAAAACTCGTGAAGAATTACAACTTCGCAACCTCGTTATTCTTCTAAATAATTTAGTTTATCGTTAATTCATTTAGGCTATCGTGCGTTGAACTAGAGGTGAAATCTTCAATCGTGCGACAAACAGTGATTGCGTGCTTTAAACTTCTATATATTTTTCGCTGATTCGACCTTTAGTTACTCAAATGATGCCTAATTAAAAGCGGTATAAGGGAGTATGTGTCCTCTGTAATGTTCTGCGGCCAGTTTTCTTGTGTAGTGTGTAAGTATGCCGTTACAACGAAAGGGTCAACGTTCGGAAAAGGAAGGTTTTGCGCTCAATGATCAGGTTTTGTGGTTGGCACGGAACCGCCACCAGTGTCGGTTGCCTGTTTCTCAGTTGGGGGCACGGGCAAAGCCTTTAAGATGGCGTGCACCTCCTCAGCAACAGCCATCAGAACGAATTCAAACTGTTGCTTGGTCGCTACCATGTCGGGTCGCTGATCTCTGATATGCTCGAGAGTTGCTGCAATGTCGATTTCCTTTGCCCCTTTCGCCATTCGGTTTAAGACCATGTCGATAAGACAGTAAGTGCCAGTTCTTCCAGCACCGTCACTGAAAAAATACCAATCGTATATAGTAATTCCGAGACATACTTGCAATTCTGGTAGTCAAAGTACTGTTAATTTACCTGCAGTGCACCACTATCGGGCAAGATCTCCCTCTGTAGGACTTGTTCACTTTCCTGCAACGTATTAAATTCCAATTAACAATTTAAATTCTAATTAAAATATCCCTTAACCCTTTGATTGCCAGCCTTTGGTTTCTATGCGAAAACTGCCAAATAATTTTCCACGTATATTTTATATAATCTAAATACAAAAATGTACATTACTTATAATTAAATATTTCATTTCACTAAAATCGTATTCAATATCTTCTAAGTTTGAAAAGCATACATTTTATAACTTTCCACCAGAAAATCGGCATTTTGTTCTTTATAAAGTCGGCTCTGCGCGTTTACATTCATATTATCGCTCCTCTAAGTGTCAAGTTTGTTTTCACTCATGCTTGGTCGTTATCATTAATACATTTTTCTGAAAATAATTTTCCGTGTTTATATTATTTAAATATAAAAATTTACATCACTTATTATTAAATATTTCATTTCACTAAAGTTGTATTCAATATCTTCTAAGTTTGAAAAGAATTGATTTGAAAACTTTCCTCCAGAAAATCGGCATTTTGTTCTTTATAAAGTCGGTTCTGTGCGTTTATATTCATATTATCGCTCCTCTGAGTGTCAAGTTTGTTTTCACTCGTACTTAGTCGTTATCTTTAATACATTTTTGTGAAAATAATTTTCCGCGTATATTTTATGTAATTTAATTATAAAAATGACATTATTTATTATTAAATATTTAATTTGACTAAAATTGTATTCAATATCTTCTAAGTTTGAAAAGCATAAATTGTAAAATGTTTCCTCCAGAAAATTGGCATTTTGTTATTTATAAGTTCGGCTCTGTGCGTTTATATTCATATAATCATTCCTCTGAGTGTCAAGTTTGTTTTCACTCGTACTTAGTCGTTATCTTTAATAGATTTTCGTGAAAATAATTTTCCACGTATATTTTATATAATCTAAATATAAAGATTTACATTATTTAGTATTAAATATTTCATTTCACTAAAGTTGTATTCAATATCTTCTAAGTTTGAAAAGAATTGATTTGAAAACTTTCCTCCAGAAAATCGGCATTTTGTTCTTTATAATGTCGGTTCTGTGCGTTTATATTCATATTATCGCTCCTCTGAGTGTCGAGTTTATTTTCACTCATGCTTGGTCGTCATCTTTAATACATTTTTGTGAAAATAATTTCCCACGTATATTTTATGTAATCTAACTATAAAAATTTACATTATTTATTATTAAACATTTCATTTCACTAAAATTGTATTCAATATCTTCTAAGTTTGAAAAGCATACATTTTAAAACTTTCCTCCAGAAAATCGGTATTTTGTTCTTTATAAAATCGGCTCTACACGTTTACTTTCGTATTATCGCTCCTCTGAGTGTCAAGTTTGTTTTCACTCATGCTCTGTCCTTACCTTTAATACATTTTCGTGAAAATAATTTTCCACGCATATTTTATATAATCTAACTATAAAAATGTCCATTATTTATTATTAAATATTTCATTTTACTAAAATTGTATTCAATATCTTCTAAGTTTGAAAATAATGAATTTGAAAACTTTCCTCCAGAAAATTGGCCCTTTGTTCTTTATAAAGTCGGCTCTGTGTGTTTACATTCATATTGGCACTCCTCTGAAAGTCAAGTTTTTCACTCATCCTTGGTCGTATTTTAAAAATAATATGTGTAACTAACGTAAGAGATGTTACTGTGAAAATCATTTTCACGCATATTTTATATAATGTAAATATAAAAATTTACATTATATATGATTAAATATTGCATGTCACTAAAATTGCATTCAATATCTTCTAAGTTTGAAAAGCATAAATTTGAAAACTCCTCCAGAACATCGGCATTTTTTTCTTTATAAAGCAATTCATAGAAGCGTGAATATCAAATCAGCCCTGGCAGTCTTCGTAGATGGGCCTGGCAGTAAAAGGGTTAAATAACATACGTTGTCGACTCTACTAATGGATTATTAAGCGAACCTGCGGAATTCGAGGAGCGCCTTAGTAGAATGGGGTACGCTGTTTTCCGGCCAGGAGAGGAAATGGAATTGCGTGACTGTGCGTGTCTCTCCAGTTCGTAGATTCTTTAGGTAGAACGAGCGCACTAAGTAATCGTCGCACCAAAAGTGCTCGGACACCAGGTGCACCTCGTAAATATGATAGAGTTCCGATCCTTCTTCCGGCCAATAACGATTACACATGGAGTGTCCCTCTTCCGTCAATCTTGTCAGCATCACGATGACGACACTTCCTTGCTCCCATACTAACTGCCAAAAGTCGGCCGTGGTGTGCGGTAAGGGTCCTTGTGTGGCGATGTACGCAGGATTGCGAGGATCGTGATCGGTCTAGAAAAAATAATTTCCGTGTTAGTCATAAAGTTACGTGGTACTCGCAGAAAAGTGTTCATCGCAAGCTACCGCAAAAGCGTCTTACGCGAAAAAGCTCTTTAGGTGGCAAAACAATAGTTTGGATACTTTGCTGAGTTAAGGAGTAACATCTACCTTAAATTTATTAAAAATTTAAAACAACTTTTTTTGTTTTATATGATACTTTAGGGCCTTAAAAATAAGGTGCAAATTGTCTTATAGGCAAACACATGTTTTAAAGTGGTTTCACAGCTTATTTTATAAAGGAAGTCGTGATGCCTCGGAGCGGTTCAAAGTACCTGGTACCGATTCTAAAGGTTTTGAAGGGACATAATACCAACCAAAATCCAGATTCCATCGAAAAAATGCGAAACGAAATTTTAGCGACTCTTTATCATAAACTTTCGACGGATGAAGTGCCGCAACACAAGAATTGCCTGGCATCGGCATACATTTTTTGTCTTATATGATACTTTAGAGCTCTAAAAATAAGGTGCAAATTGTCTTATAGGCAAAAATATTTTTTAAAGTGGTTTTACAGCTTCTTTTATAAAGCAAGTCGTGATGCCTCGGAGCGGTTCAAAGTACATGGTACCGATTCTAAAGGTTGTGAAGGGACATAATACCAACCGAAATCCAGATTCCATCGAAAAAATGCGAAACGAAATTTTGGCAACTCTTTACCATAAACTTTCGACGGATCAAGTGCCGCAACACGAGAATTCACTGGTATCGGCATAAATATTGCGTCTTCTATTGTTAACGATCGATTTGAAAGCATAATGGCAATGATGCAGCTGTTACAATTGGCTATGGGTCGCAATTGTTACAATTTCTGCATCTACAATTTAAGGTGGTTTTACAGCTTATTTTATAAAGGAAGTTGTGATGTCACATGTGTACATGGTACCGATTCTAAAGGCTCTGAAGGGACATAATACCAACCAAAATCCAGATTCCATCGAAAAAATGCGAAACGAAATTTTGGCAACTCTTTATCATAAACTTTCGACGGATGAAGTGCCGCAACACGAGAATTGTCCGGCATCGGGATAAATATTGCGTCTTTTATTTTTAACGATCGATTTGAAAGCATGATGGTAAAGATGCAGGTGTTACAATTGACTATGGGTCGTAATTGTTACAATTTCTGCGTCGAAGCTGACGCACGCCGCATCAAGTTTTCCAGGAAAGAGAAAGAGGAAGAAAATATTAATGTAGAAGTTTCACAAAGCTTCGAGAGCTCCAGCGTTGCCAGTTTGAAACAAAAACATAAGAAATTTTTTTTTGTATACATTAAAGTATGCACATTAAACGCCTTTAAGCCAAATTTCGATATGTTATATCATGTAATTAAAAAAAATTCCCTAATTCACCCTATGTTTTTAGGCGTTAAGCTAGATGTTACCCCTTAATCAGTTAGTGAACTTGCTAGTTTGGTTTAATTTGGCCAATTATTTATCTTGACGTAGCAGTTAATATGTTCATACTAACAATTCTTATAAAATAACTTCGACAAATCACAGTTTGATATTGCGATTTTCTATGAACTGTGGTCTTTCGTGCCAGAATTGTCGTTGTTGTGTATGTATTATGCGCGCACATACTTGAAATGTTCAATCAGGTACTAAATAGCGCGGTTGCAATTACAACTACATCATAAAACATACTATTGCTTGCTCAATAACTCAAGTATGCGTAATCTACACATATCTCGTACAAGCTTAGCCAGTATTACAACAACATTTGTTCAAACCAGTGACAATTTTTCGGTGGGTTGACACGAATTTTGCCGAATGCAGTCTGACGTATGTCTCGGGATGGTTAGAAAGTGGATAGGTCACGCGAGAAAATGCTTTGGCAAACAGTAGGCATGACGATGCTTCAGGTGCCAAAGTATTAAAGCTCAAATTGCAGACAAATTGCGCACATTTATCGAAACGTTTTAGTTAACTACGTTTCATCTTTCACTATCGCGCAAATATATCCTTAACAAATAACGCAAGCGAGTGCATACAGCTATATATGCCCTGTGAAATAGTCATCGTCGTTAAGTGATAATGTCGACGTTGAAAAATCGAGATCATTCGCATGCTCGTGTGTCTGTGTTTTGCGTGACTTACCGACTTCTATTAAATTGCGGTGCGGCATCCGGACAAAAACGAACGTCGTACGTTTTTCAATCAATTAATCTCAACGTGAGACCGTTCTTTATCGCGCACGTCTTTCAAAAACTTATATAAAGTCCATCGATTCTTCGCATGGATTGGTTGATAAGAAAGAACGGAGGCATCGAATTATAATACAACAAGCAGGGATGGCATCAAGTCAAATGTTTAAGCCACTTTTGTATTCTTTGTCTAAGCAGATTTGTAATGTTTAAGCAGAATTTGTATTCTTTTTTTCGTGAATTCCGGGAGTACCAAATGGACCGTTTATTTTGAAAGTGGTGTAAGTGCATTCGCAGCCCGTAAATATACATTAGTTTACTCAAATACGCCTAAAACAAATTTATATAACCAAATTACATATTGATAAATCAGTACAAACATTGCCAGACATCATATAATTTCCCTAAATTGTTTAATTAACAGATATGCTAACCTTTAATTCTCTCGAAACAACAGAAAATGGACTTACACCACTTTCAAAATAAACGGTCCAAATAATACTTGCATGCCTGTAATCACTTTTTTCAGATTTTCTTGTATCAAAATTTGTTTGATATCCAAGGCAGGTCTAACTCATAGATGCAGATTTTAGTTCCAACTAATAATATGCTACCAGCGTCTTCAACACCGACATAATGTCATCCCATAACGACCGAACTTCAAGACAAGGGTACTTACGATAGTGGAGGCATTTATATAATCGCAGCTGTTGGCGTTGCTGAGATCATTGAGGACGACTCTCGAGTGATCGTACGGCAAGGCGACCCCCGGTCGATTATATTTTTTGTTCGTTTCGCTTTCCGCTATTTCCGTCGACGAAGGATCAGCCTCGTATGCACATAATGCCGCCCACTCCTGATCCAAACGATCCTTGTTCTTCAAATGGTCCTCCATGTAGCTCTATAAACACAATCGTTTTCCAGCACACCATGAGTTCCAGTTTCATGCAAAGCACATTTACATTTCTCTTCCGATTTGACTCATTGCATATGGAAGTGACATTTTCAAAGGCCACAGTGTGATTGGAGCATCAAGTAAGGTTGGCAAAAATGTATTTCATGCAGTGCTAGGCAAAATTGTGTTCTTTGAATATTTCATATATGTGGGATGTGAGATTTTGTATGAACAAGCAATAAGCGAGTGTGCGTATGAGAGAGAGAAAGCGAGAGTGAGAGAGTGAGAAAGAATGCATGAGTCTATATTTGTTATTAGGAATGTTCTCGAAAGAATTTACTATCATGCAAACAGTATAAAAGGGTTGAGCGCGATATTAAAATAAGTGAATCTTTGCGAATCTTCCAAGAGTAACAGTGTGTGTGTCTTAGCGAATCTTTAGAGAATATCAGCGAATGTGTTTAGCGAGTTTTGGCGAATCTTTGTCAGCGTGTGATACAGAATGCAGTGCGAGTAATATTATGGCCATTACTTTTGTGATTAAAACCGTTTAATATATCATTCCAATCTAAATCCTACATATATGAGGGCCATTTGAAAAGTTTTCGGCCTAGTCGACATAAACTAACTAGAAAAAAAAGTTTTAGCAATAGATACGGTTGACATATGAAAACTGTAAACATTTCCAGTCATTCCGTTCATTATTTTGTCTCTTCCAAAGTTGGCAGCTGACATTGTCTATCAATAATGGAGAAAATTGAGTATCGCGTAGTGATAAAATTCTTTCATTTGAAAGGGAAAAAGACTGAAGAAATAAAAAATGAGTTAGGCTCTGTATACGGTAAAGCCCCCCCTTCATTTACAATGGTCAAACATTGGGTGACAGAGTAGAAACGTGGTCGTACGAGCATTTTAGACGAGGGGCGTTCCACAACTGACGAAATAGTCGATTTAATGCATCAAACTGTAATGGAAGATTCTTAATTGACTGTTAAAGACATTGCTAAGGCTTGTGGGATATCATCTGAACGGGTGCACAAGATTTTACATCAAGATTTGAATATGAGAAAATTATCGCATACGGATGGACATGTCGCGCAAGTGTCTTAGCCTGTATCAAAAAAATCCAGCGGAATTTTTGCGGCGAGTGATAACTGTCGATGAAACCTCGCTACACCACCATACGCCTGAGACCAAACAAAAAACTCCGAAGAAGCCAAAGGTGGTTCTCTCTGCAGGAAAAGTTATGGTGACAATTTTCTGGGATAACCGTGGAATAATTCTTATCGATTACCTTGCAAAGGGTGAAACAATCAACGGACAGTACTCCGCTGCATTGCTGGATAAATTAAAGGCCACTATTAAGGAAGAACGTTCGCACTTGGCCAAGAAAAAAATCCTCTTTTATCAAGATAATGTTCAGGCTCACACGTGCATGGTCGCAATGTCAAAATTGAACGAATTAAAGTTTGAATTGCTTCCCCACCTACCCTATTCACCAGATTTAGTTCCTAACGACTTTTTCCTGTTTTCTAATTTGAAAAAATGTATCGGGGAAAAGAAATATAAGTCAAATACAGAGGTGGAAAACGCTGTAAACCAGTATTTTTCAGGTTTAGACGATCAATTTTTTTTCTGACGGTTTAAAAGGATAACAGAAATGTTGAACCAAGTGTATGTATCGAGTTGCAGGAGACTTCGTCAAGAAATAAATGTTTTGCATCGAAATATGTGTTTTTCTTAATACCTTGACTGCCGTAGTGGTCATCGGTGTCCGGCGCAAAAGGTCTTACGAAAAATTCAAAAAATACTCAATTGGTAGCATTTATGATTTTCTAAATGCAATTAACACATTGCGTACGGTTTACGAGATATGTCGTTTTAATATTGATCGGTACGTGGCTACGGTAATGAAGCCCTGCGGTAATTTTTGATAGTATAACTGCGAAGTAAATGAATGTTAGAATGTCGAAAAAGTGTGAACGTATTAGTCGGTATTAAAAAAAGCTTGTATGTATTGTACTCAACATTTTAGGACGTTTAAAAATATGCGAGGTCTGGGTAAGCAAGAACGCCGTACGCAATGTGTTAATATTAAATAGTGATTCAATTCTTTGGTCTCCGATACCTTCGCATCATTTTCATTCTGCACAATTCAATCATATTCTGCAGTACTTCATCACGTTGCGCTTTTAAATAGTGATTCAATTCTTTGGTCTCCGATACCTTCGCATCATTTTCATTCTGCACAATTCAATTATATTCTGTAGTACTTCATCACGTTGCGCATTTAATATAGTAAAATACGTATGGCAGTCAACGTGTTAAAAAGGCCGCAAACTTTTCAAATAGCCTTCGTACAATCGGTTTAAATCGCGTGGCTTCTCATATCGTTTCTGACTTTCAAAAGCAAAATAACTTTGCGTAGAATCGCTCACCAGAACCATGTGTCCAGTTGATATGTCCATATTTAACAAAGACGGTTCTTCAGTCCACGACGACGTACTCGACCGATTCGAAGGCGAATTATTCGACTCGCTTTCCCTGGGCTTTGGAGCCCGAGGCGATTCCGGCTTCTCGGATGGTTGTTTCGCCTGCATCCTCGCCCTGCATAAGTCCTGATAATCCTTCGACGCTTCCGGGTCGGGTGTGTTTAAGCCCGCCAATTTCTCACGAGATTTTGCATGCCGACGGGCAATCACAAGTGTCACAGCTGCTGCAGCACACGCGGCAGCAATTCCAGCTGCCACGATTGCCCCGAAATAGCTAGAACTTATTTCATTTTCACTCGACACGTCCAAGCTGGGCGGCAATTTGATCTGTGAAAGGTATAGACGCGTCTTATTTTACAAACTTGTTACGCTTTGTGCCAAAACAGAATTGCAGAACAGTTTCATTACATTACTGTATTTTAGTGAGATAAAAATTTCAGTTACGTTCATTTTACCGAGTTACTTTATATTTTGTTACGTTTTGTACACTGAAAAAGTTAGTCTAAGTACAACCTTGTCGCCTATACCCGCGTAGAGGACCTCTACCCCTAAGTCTTCTTTCAGCTTGTCGCGAATTGCGTCTGAAACAGGATGCAAGGTCCGTTGAGTTTTTCTAGTATGATAAATCTAGCTTCACCTCTTTGTCATAAAAGGCGAACGATGTGCGAAGTTATTAACACATTTGTGACTACCGACGTAAATTCACGTTTTTTCAAGTTCTATTCCTGATTGCCGCTGACGTGAATTCACATCATTTTAAATTCTATTCTTGATTGCTGCTGACGTGAATTTCGATTTTTCGATAACAACCGCTATCTCAACAAAACAAGTAAGAATGTCTTAGTTGGCTCACTGAATCTTAGCCGGCGCAATCGAAGAAATCAAAATATTCACAAAAATGTTGTAGTCTGCAAAACTCGTGGAATACGCCGTGACACTTCATATGTATGCAAATTATGTAAACTTTGTTTATGTAAAAGTCATTGTTTTCCGATTAATCACACTAACTCTAAGTATTATATTTTGTTTTTACTCGGCTTTTCCAAAATATCTGTAATATAATGCTAAATAAATTCAGCACAATAATAAGTGGTCTATTGTCTACCAATGAAGCAAGTATACAAATTATAAAAATCTTTTTATTTTAATACTTTGACTGCCGTGCGTACTTTGCTGTACACAGAACGACGATGCTATGAAATAATAGGTACACAACTTTGCTCCTGCCGTTTTTTCCCTTTCGTCCAATGCAAAAAACGGCGGGAGCAAAGTTGTACACCTATTACTACATCGTTTGACTGAATTATTCAAAATGTAAATAATATGCAGGTATTGGAGACCAACGGATCGCATAACTATTTTAACAATAACTGCGTTGTAATAACTCATTTGTAAAATAATTATTTCTACTCATTGCGAATATTTTGAATCTTCAGTAAAATCTCTTACGCCGGTCAGTAGTGACCATCACGGCAGTCAAAGTGTTAAACATTGATATTTCAAAACAGATTTCACCATTTTTATCCTTGCTTCACCGATACAAGTTTGCGGCAACCAGCTTCAGATATCATTATTATCGACGGTACTCAGTATTAGAAACGGAAAAAAATTGCCGCTCGTGAATGTGGTAAGATATCAACGAACACTCGTATTCCAATGATCGATGATTCATTCCGAAGTACATGACTTACGTACCTATACTGTTGGCGACATCGGTCGCATTGTAATTCTTGTCGTTCTCAGCAACTTTGAACGTTACTTCGGCCCGACCAATCCGCACGTCCGTCAAACTTCCCGGATTGAGACCCAACAAACTGCCCACCTGCGAATATCAATCGTTCGAGGAGTTCTGAATTTCTGTGCTTGAAGATATACTTCGTACCTTCTGAATAACTTTCTTGCCGACCTTCCACTTTCCGACATTTTGTCGGAAAACGATGTAGACGTGATCCATGTCGACGTTTCTGTAATCCTCCAGTATACCGTGCTCGCTTGGATTTAATTTCTTTTTTACGATGGGCGATACCAACACTTCGCCCTTGAAGCAAAATTCAACATTAGTCCTATTGATATTGTATCAACTTTCCTTGCCAAATTATTATATCGGATTCGACTCCGTATTCTGCTGTTTATGAGAATGACAATAGTTTTAACACTTACTGGACTGTTTTCCTCGGCAACATTACTTTCAGAGTGCGCTTAAAAAATAGCAGTGTTGTTAACGTATATTAGCTACACATGTAATTGTTTAAATAGTAACTCGAAATAGTCTCCATATAGTTTCTATAGTTTACTTTACTTATTTTTTTAAGTTCCTACATATCAACGGGAATAAAAGCAAAATGACGACATAAAGAAATGGGCACAAAAATCCACAGAATCATAAATAGACTATTTGAATATTCTCGCTTACTAGGTGGCGATTGAGTCTTAAACGCGTAATTGTTTGTTACATATAATTGTTTAAATAGTAACTCGAAATAATCTCCATATAGTTTCTATAGTTTACTTTACTTATTTTTTTAAGTTCCTACATATCAACGGGAATAAAAGCGAAATGACGACATAAATAAATGGGCACAAAAATCCACAGAATCATAAATAGACTATTTCAATATTCTCACTTACTAGGTGGCGATTGAGTCTTAAACGCGTAATTGTTTGTTACATATAATTGTTTAAATAGTAACTCGAAATAATCTCCATATAGTTTCCGTAGTTTACTTTACTTATTTTTTTAAGTTCCTACATATCAACGGGAATAAAAGCAAAATGACGACATAAAGAAATGGGCACAAAAATTCACAGAATCATAAATAGACTATTTCAATATTCCCACTTACTAGGTGGCGATTGAGTCTTAAACGCGTAATTGTTTGTTACATATAATTGTTTAAATAGTAACTCGAAATAATCTCCATATAGTTTCCGTAGTTTACTTTACTTATTTTTTTAAGTTCATATAGTTTCTATAGTTTACTTTATTTATTTTTTTAGTTCCTATGGTTTCTATAGTTTACTTTACATATCAACGGGAATAAAAGCAAAATGACGACATAAAGAAATGGGCACAAAAATCCACAGAATCATAAATAGACTATTTCAATATTCTCGCTTACTAGGTGGCGATTGAGTCTTAAACGCGTAATTGTTTGTTACATATAATTGTTTAAATAGTAACTCGAAATAATCTCCATATAGTTTCCGTAGTTTACTTTACTTATTTTTTTAAGTTCCTACATATCAACGGGAATAAAAGCAAAATGACGACATAAAGAAATGGGCACAAAAATCCACAGAATCATAAATAGACTATTTCAATATTCTCGCTTACTAGGTGGCGATTGAGTCTTAAACGCGTAATTGTTTGTTACATATAATTGTTTAAATAGTAACTCGAAATAATCTCCATATAGTTTCCGTAGTTTACTTTACTTATTTTTTTAAGTTCCTACATATCAACGGTAATCAAAGCGAAATGACGACATAAAGAAATGGGCACAAAATTCACAGAATCATAAATAAACTATTTCAATATTCTCACTTACTAGGTGGCGATTGAGTCTTAAACGCGTAATTGTTTGTTACATATAATTGTTTAAATAGTAACTCGAAATAATCTCCATATAGTTTCCGTAGTTTACTTTACTTATTTTTTTAAGTTCCTACATATCAACGGTAATCAAAGCGAAATGACGACATAAAGAAATAGGCACAAAAATCCACAGAATCATAAACAGACTATTTCAATATTCCCACTTACTAGGTGGCGATTGTGTCTTAAACGCGTAATTGTTTGTTGAAAACAATGGCCCGGGTTTCTTCACATCGAGTCGTTCGCGTCGCTTGAAACCAGCCAATTCCCGTCGCCACAGGAGTTCCTTCAAGTCGTCGTCCAGCAGGACCTCGTAAGGATTTTCTGCGTCACACAGGACGACTCGGTACAATCTCTTTACGAGATTTCGTTGAAGATATATTATTAAAGAACAAGACAACATGCCGTATGATTTTATTATATAGCAATTAAACGAAGAACTGACAACTAAAACAAAAGGTTTTACCATCTTTCTCTCCATCCTCCTGTGCTACAGCATACGCCAGGGGCTGCACTAAACCACCTTCGGTGTAGATGCCATTTTCGTTCGACAATCCATTGATATCTGGTTTCTCCAGATTCTCTTCAGTTTCTTCTTTACTCTCGCGTTCGGAATCGTCGTCTTTTCTAAAGACATTTCGCTCCTTTTCGTCCTCGTTTTCTCCTGAAGAATCATCAGGGTCCACTTTGAGGAACTCAATATTGGTCAATCTCTTCGGATGTTTGTACTTCCTTGAAAAAATTCTTTCGTATTCGTCGACGGGATCAACTCCCGAATTTTTGTCCAACATCTCATCGACCTGTTGGTCTATCGCGTCATCAGGTAAAAATTCCAAATTGTCATTTAGTCTCCTTCCTTCTTCCTGAGACGTTTCTTCGATTTGCCATGACGGTTCGTCCAAAGGACCTTCTTTTTCGAAATCCTTGAAAGGCGTGTCCCTTTCAAAATAATTTTCTGACTTATGCCGATGCCGAACTGGGGGATAAAGTTGTTCGCCAACTTCGTCTAAGGTTAGCGACTTCTTGCGAACTTTCTTCTCTGGATTGTAAAAGCGATCGTTGTTTCTTATGGAATTATAGTCGTTGTAGGGATATTTGAAGGAATACTTGGGCCGTTGAATTTGCTGAATGGGTTCCTTCAGTTTCTCTGCATTAAAGGTCGGTAAGTACTCGATTTCCTTTTCGTTCGGCACGAATTGAATGTAATCTTGTGGGATGTCGGGAATGTAGTAAATCCGATTCAACAGATCGTTCTGGGGATTGGCATTCAGCACTGGTCGCTAATAAATAAATGAAACAGTATTCATTACAATCAACACATTCACTACCATGTAAGCCACATATGACTGTCGCTGTAGGCATGTCAAGAAGCAATGATAAAATATATATTCATTATACAACACGGTTATAATACAAATAACAATGAAATACATGAACAATTTTACTTATACGCGGTGAGATGACGATAGCCACAGTTTAAAAACGATGATTTTATGCGGTACTCAAGCGTTAATAAAATTTTGCACCATGATATGTTCAATAACCGAAGAAAAAGTTGTGCGATTCAGCCAAAAATTTCTTAATTTCATTATTGATGGTGTTATTAATTATGACGTTGCCAGAATTGACTCACAAAGTTCTGACTCTCAATGTTGCACGATAATATGTTCAATAACCGAAGAACAAGTTGTACGATTCAGCCAAAAATTTCTTAATTTCATTATTGATGGTGTTATTAATTATGACATTGCCAGAATTGACTCACAAAGTTCTGACTCTCAATGTTGCACGATAATATGTTCAATAACCGAAGAACAAGTTGTACGATTCAGCCAAAAATTTCTTAATTTCATTATTGATGGTGTTATTAATTATGACATTGCCAGAATTGACTCACAAAGTTCTGACTCTCAATGTTGCACGATACTATGTTCGATAAGCGAAGAACAAGCTGTACGATTCAACCAAAAATTTCTTAATTTCATTATTGATGGTCTTATTAATTATGACGTTGCCAGAATTGACTCACAAAGTTCTGACTCTCAATGTTGCACGATAATATTTTCAATAACCGAAGAACAAGTTGTACGATTCAGCCAAAAATGTCTTCATTTCATTATTGATGGTGTTATTAATTATGACATTGCCAGAATTGACTCACAAAGTTCTGACTCTCAATGTTGCACGATAATATGTTCTGTAACCGAAGAACAAGTTGTACGATTCAGCCAAAAATTTCTTAATTTCATTATTGATGGTGTTATTAATTATGACATTGCCAGTATTGACTCACAAAGTTTTGACTCTCAATGTTGCACGGTAATATGTTCAATAACCGAAGAACAAGTTGTACGATTCAGTCAACAATTTTTTAATTTCATTATTGATGGTGTTATTAATTATGACATTGCGAGAATTGACTCACAAAGTTCTGACTTTTAATGTTGCACGATAATATGTTCAGTGACCGAAGAAAAAGTTGTACGATTCAGCCAAAAATTTCTTAATTTCATTATTGATGGTGTTATTAATTATGACATTGCCAGAATTGACTCACAAAGTTCTGACTCTCAATGTTGCACGATAATATGTTCAATAACCGAAGAACAAGTTGTACGATTCAGCCAAAAATTTCTTAATTTCATTATTGATGGTGTTATCAATTATGACATTGCCAGAATTGACTCACAAAGTTCTGACTCTCAATGTTGCACGATAATATGTTCAATAACCGAAGAACAAGTTGTACAATTCAGCCAAAAATTTTTTTATTTCATTATTGATGGTGTTATTAATTATGACATTGCCAGAATTGACTCACAAAGTTCTGAGTCTCAATGTTGCACGATAATATGTTCAATAACCGAAGAACAAGTTGTACGATTCAGCCAAAAATTTTTTAATTTCATTATTGATGGTGTTATTAATTATGACATTGCCAGAATTGACTCACAAAGTTCTGACTCTTAATGTTGCACGATAATATGTTCAATAACCGAAGAACAAGTTGTACGATTCAGCCAAAAATTTCTTAATTTCATTATTGATGGTGTTATTAATTATGACATTGCCCGAATTGACTCACAAAGTTCTGACTTTTAATGTTGCACGATAATATGTTCAATAACCGAAGAACAAGTTGTACGATTCAGCCCAAAATTTCTTAATTTCATTATTGATGGTGTTATTAATTATGGCATTGCCAGAATTGACTCACAAAGTTCTGACTTTTAATGTTGCACGATAATATGTTCAATAACCGAAGAACAAGTTGTACGATTCAGCCAAAAATGTCTTAATTTCATTATTGATGGTGTTATTAATTATGACATTGCCAGAATTGACTCACAAAGTTCTGACTCTCAATGTTGCACGATAATATGTTCAATAAACGAAGAAAAAGTTGTACGATTCAGTCAACAATTTTTTAATTTCATTATTGATGATGTTATTAATTATGACATTGCCAGAATTGACTCACAAAGTTTTGACTCTCAATGTTGCACGATAATATGTTCAATAAACGAAGAACAAGTTGTACGATTCAGTCAACAATTTTTTAATTTCATTATTGATGATGTTATTAATTATGACGTTGCCAGAATTGACTCACAAAGTTCTGACTCTCAATGTTGCCCCGATCATCGATTCGGCGGTCGTCGTGCTTTTTCAGATGATGACATAGTCGGAAGTCCGGCTTTAATCTGAAATTATATAGAAACGTCGTTGTAGTTCATCGAGTCATATAATTTAAGATGTTCTGGCAGGACATATTGGAGTAATCAGAAATGTTACGAAACATACCCATGCCGGAGGTTATATAAGGACGTTTGCATAATGCATTGGGTATAAGGATGCGACCATTTGTATTCTTCGTTCTCAAGTCTCTGTAATTGGAGACGCAAAATCTCCAGCTCCTCTGTGTCCAAGTTGTATCTATTAAAAAGAAGGGAGATTTATTACTGTAATTGCAATGAAAATGATACAACGTACAACCGAGCAGAAAAATAGATGACTGCAGAATAGTGTTTTTATTAGTGTTCAACCATGTACTTATTTATGATAAACTGCATTCTTATAAAATCAATAGAGTACTTAATATGCTATTTATTATGAGCTTTAATATGCTATAAGAAGTATTGCACTCGGTAAATTATGCAAATTTGAATAAAACAACTTTAATTCTTAGGTCAGATTTCAACACGTAATTTTTCCCATTTTATATTTAACCGTACGAAATTTCGTCAAAAATCGTTGGAGTGTTGTTCAAGTATCATCAAAAATTTCCAAAAAAAATTGTTTTTATTTAGTTGAAACGAGATACTTATGACGAATACGAAATGTAAGTGCAAAATAAAATTACTTTTCGGCAGCATTGCAGATACTTGAATTTTATAACACGCGTCAGATTTATATTTGCCAGAATGATAACGACATTTCCTCATTTGTTAATAAAGCAGATAACATGTGACTTACTGGTATAGATCATCGCCATCTAGATCTGCATAGAGTGGTATACACTTTCCAAACGCCAAATCTAAAATGCGGTAAATCCATTTAGTTCCTTCAAATACCGAGACAAATCCTTAACTTCATTTAATGGTAAAATGTCAAAGGATTCTTTATACTGTTAGATCCAGCAAATGCGTTAAATATTTGAAATTCTTCGAAGGTCACGAAGTTCCAATAGCTTACCGTTGTAACATATTTCTGTTCGAGAGTCGCATAGATTGTCACTGAACAGGCATCCTGCAACAAGCGAAAGGGAAACGATAGAAATTACTCTGCCGCAGATTGATTTCCATCGAAATGAGTCCTGCCCACGTACTTGATGTCTATGAAAAATCACGAAGCGTTCCACATCGTGAAATTACTGCCAACGAAGAGTAGACACGAGAAGAAAAGCGGAAGGATGGAAGCAATAAACGCATGAGCAGTTCAATTTAAAAAAAAGCCGAGGAAGAACTTCATTGTTCAGGGTGGTATTATTCTAGTCATCGCAGATGCAGACAGCATGTTTACAATGTTATAAAAAACCGTGTTATGTTACTCATCCAACATGTAAATATGTAAAACCATCCGCATTAAGTACCTTAACATCCCCTAAATTAATATATTTTCTGTAAACGCTTTAACAGCCAGTTTGTAAAACTGTACAAACTTTTGACAGCCAGCATTATCCGATGTTAAAAAACAATCACAATAAACTCTACACGGCGTGGTTGCAATTACAACTACACCATAAAATATGTAATATATGTAAAAATATATACCATGTATATATGTATTACTCATCCAAAATGGAAATATGTAAACCCATCCGCATTAAGTACCTCAACATCCCCTAAATTAATATATTTTCTGTAAACGCTTTAACACCCAGTTTGTAAAACTCTACAAACTTTTAACAGCCAATATTACCCGACGTTAAAAAACCATCAAAATAAACATCACACGAAGCCCGACTATATAAGTACGCGAGCAATAAACACAAGCACCTATACTGTTTCACACTCAATGTCACATCATCGAGTAAAATTACTATACCCTTTGAACGTAATAAAGAGCAGTCAACGGGTCAATGTAATTCCATTGAAACGACATACGAATAATCGTACAAATTTTCTGGCGTTCATCAGGTGTCCACACATGGATACTATACTTATGCCTATGTTACCAGTACCTGGTTTAACACGTTGACTGCCACCGTGGTCACCGGTACAAAAGATTTGACTAAAAATGCAAAAAATTCGCAATGAAGCCTATTTGCAATATTGTAAAAGCAATTGATATTGGAACGGTGCTTCAATACTTTGGCTTCTAATAACTTTGCGTTACCTTTATTTTGCATGATTTAATTATAATCTGCAATATTTCATCGCATCGCAGTTCTAATATGTAAAAGATATTACTAAAAATGCAAAAAGTTCGCAGTAAAATCTATTTGCGATCTTGAAAAAACTATTGATATTGGAACAGTGCTTCAATACTCCGGCTTCCAACAACACTGCATTACCTTCTTTTTGCGCGATTTAATTATACTCTACAGTATTTCATCGCATCGCGATTCTAACATGCAAAAGATTTTACTAAAAATGCAAAATATTCGCGATGAAGCCTATTTGCAATTTTTTAAAACAATTGATATTGGAACGGTGCTTCAATACTTTGGCTTCTACTAAAATGCGTTAAAAAAATTTTGCATGATTTAATTACTATCTGCAATCTTTTAAAGCAATTGATATTGAAACGTGCAAGATTCAATACAGTGCAAAATATTTTACTAAAAATGCAAAAATTCGGAAAGCAGCCTATTTGCAATCTTGTAAAAGCAATTGATATTGAAACGGTGCTTCAATACTTTCGCCTCTACTAAAAATGTTTTATCCTTATTTTGTACGATTTAATAACCTATTTGCAATCTTGTAAAAGCAATTGATTTTACTGAAACGGTGGTTCAATAAAACTATTTGCTTTTTGTAAAAATGCAAAATATTGGAACGGACTTCAATAAAGCTTCTATTTGCAATCTTTTAATTTAATCCAATTAATATTGAAACGGTCGCTTCAATAGCAAAATATGCGGTGGCCAGTGCAAAATATTTTACTAAAAATGCAAAAAATTCATAATGCAGCCTATTTGCAATCTTGTAAAAGCAATTGATATTGATATTGAAACGCGTTACCTTTATTTTGCAGGATTTAATTGCTTCAATACTTTGGTTTCTACTAAAAATGCGGTGACCAAAAAAATTTACTAGAAATGCAAAAAAACTTGCAATGAAGCCTATTTGCAATCTTGTAAAAGCAATTGATATTGGAACGGTGCTTCAATACTTCGGCTTCTAGTAACTCTGTTTTATCCTTATTTTGTACGATTTAATCATACTCTGCAGTACTTCATCGCATCGCAGTTCTAATATAGCAAAATACGCGGTGACCAGAGCAAAATATTTTACTAGAAATGCATAAAATTCGCAATAAAACCTATTTGCAATTTTGTAAAAGCAATTGATATTGGAACGGCACTTCAATACTTTAGCTTCTAACAACTCTGCTTTCTCTTTATTTTCCACGATTTAATCCTACTCTACAGTATTTCATCGCATCGCGGTTTTAACATAGCAAAATATGCGGTGGCCAGTGCAAAATATTTTACTAGAAATGCAAAAAATTCGCAATGAAGCCTATTTGCAATCTTGTAAAAGCAATTGATATTGGAACAGTGCTTCAATACTTTGGCTTCTAACAACTTCGCGTTACCTTTATTTTGCAGGATTTAATTATACTGTGCAATATTTTATCGCATCGCAGTTCTAACGTAGCAAAATACGCGGTGACCAGTGCAAAATATTTTACTAGAAATGCAAAAAACTTGCAATGAAGCCTATTTGCAATCTTGTAAAAGCAATTGATATTGGAACGGTGCTTCAATACTTTGGCTTCTAACAACTCTGCTTTCCCTTCATTTTCCACGATTTAATCATACTCTACAGTATTTCATCGCATCGCGGTTTTAACATAGCAAAATATGCGGTGACCAGTGCAAAATATTTTACTAGAAATGCAAAAAATTCGCAATGAAGCCTATTTGCAATCTTGTAAAAGCAATTGATATTGGAACAGTGCTTCAATACTTTGGCTTCAAACAACTCTGAGTTACCTCAATTCTGGGCGATTTAATCATACTTTGCAATATTTCATCGCATCGCGGTTCTAATATAGCAAAATACGCGGTGACCAGCGTAAAAGATTTTACTAAAAATGCAAAAAATTTGCAATGAAACGTATTTACAATCTTGTAAAAGCAATTGATATTGGAACGCAAAATACGCTTGGCAGTCAACGCGTTAAAGGCACACACACACGTATATATCTACACACGATCCTCATGTATCGTGTAGCTAGTTACTCGTTAATGGTCGCTTTATTATCACAGGAATGTAAGATTAGTGATAGATAGAGGGCAAGCGTACGAAGCGTTTGTGTTTTGCACTGTGCGCGCGCGTCCTGGATTAGAGGACAGAAACAGGGAGTGTTGAAATAGGAGAACGATGGTGTTCATGGAAGTGAGAAACGCCTGGACCACGGAAGGCACTCTCTGACGTATAAGTCGTTCAATGTCTCTTCCACTGAAAAGGGAGGAGGAAGGGGCAGGTTATCCGCATGGGTGGTAAAAGTGAGAGTTTGGGAGGGGGTGGGTGGACAAATAACTTGAGAATGACGAAGTATGAAAGGTCTCGTCATTTATGAAAGTAATAGTCTCTGGCAAACACATACGTGTGTCTCCTGTTGCGAGAAATGCATGGTTATATTTTCAATTATAATGTGACGTGGGTAAGTATACTTGTCACGGCATATTATGTTTACTCTTCCTTTTCTTCGCGCACGTCTACAGATGTACCTTTATGTCGTGTACGGATGGAGGGAAAAAGTGAAAGAATATGGACCCGTGCGATATAGACGTGTGCCACTAAGGCGAACGTGTATTAAATAATATTATATAGCTCCCGTTATATACACCGCTGTACCTGTCTTTTTTCTCTACATCTGTGTATTGTGTTTCTAGGCACCCATATAGATCCGGAAGAGGAAAAGAGATAGAACGCACGGGACCTGTGTGAGATATACGCGCAAGGGATGAAAGTTGGAGAGAGAGAAAGACAGGGCGCGAAGGCGGTGGCTGCGTGGGATGTACAGCTCGATAACAGTCCAGAAGGTCGTGGGCGCAAATCGAACGCGCCCCATCTACCCAGTGCCTTTTCCAGATTCAACGACAATGTTTCTTTCTTCACGAAAAAAAGAGATCGCGTCAAGAGAATCGCGCATTACGAGCGTTGCGCAATAGAGATCACGAAAAGGATTAAGATTAACAGTAGTTCACAAACTTCACGCTTACTAGAGCTTATCATCGACCGGCTTCCGAATTCTATTGCGGAGGATCGTCATTAAAACTTTAACTGCCAAGCGTATTTTGCTATATTAGAACCGCGATGCGATGAAATACTGCAGAGTATAATTAAATCGTGCAAAACAAAGGTAACGCAGAGTTGTTAGCCAAAGTATTGAAGCACCGTCCCAATATCAATTGTTTTTCCAAGATTGCAAATGGGTTTCATTGCGAACTTTTTGCATTTCTTCTAAAATATTTTGCGCTGGTCACCGCATATTTTGCTACGTTAAAACTGCGATGCAATAAAATACTGCACAGTATGATTAAATCATGCAAAATAAAGGTAAAACAGAGTCGTTAGAAGCCAAAGTATTGAAGCACCGTCCCAATATCAATTGCTTTTTCAAGATTGCAAATAGGCTTCATTCCGAATTTTTTGCATTTCTAGTAAAAGTACTAGTAGTATTCTAGTATTTTGCTATGTTAGAATCGTGACGCAATGAAACACTACAGGGTATGATTAAATTGTGCAAAATGAAGGAAACGCAGAATTGTTGGAAGCCAAAGTATTGAAACACCGTTCCAATAACAATTGCTTTTACAAGATTGCAAATTTTTTGCATTTCTAGTAAAATATTTTGCGCTGGTCACCGCGTATTTTGCTATGTTAAAACTGCGATGCGATAAAATACTGCAGAATATGGTTAAATATTGCAAAATGAAGGTAACGCAGAGTTCTTAGAAGCAAAAGTATTGAAGCACCGCCCCAATATCAATTGCTTTTACATGAGTAAAAATAGGCTTCATTGCGAATTTTTTACATTTCTAGTAAAATATTTTGCGCCGGCCACAGGTGACAACCGTGGCAGTCAACGTGTTAAGTAACATTAGTACCCTTGAGCGTTTAACGAGTGGGGAAGTAATCGTCATTTTACCCCAGCTTTTCCCAGTTCATCATTTGCCAGTTCACGTTCGACGCCCAAGAATTCTCAGATAAAACGTTGGTTCTCTACACTCGGAAGAGACACTTTCTCGACGACTCTTTTTCATTTTCTGGTTCGCACATTCATGCATTCTCTATCTCCGGTCTTTGCACACACACATATGGAAGTCTGTCACCTCAATTCTTGCGCAGTTGACAATTCGCAGACACAAAGGTTAAATGTGCGATTGCTCGTTCGAGTAAACAAGTCAACAGTTGGACGGTGCCGTTTAGTATCGCTACATGTGCTTTGAGACGAGAAATTGTGCAGACATTTAATTGTACCCACATTCCACATGCACTTTCTGGTTTGCCTCTGTATGTACTCATTGTGCTCTGCCATCCTATCCTTGAGCGTTCTATATAGGTAAAGAATAAATATACGACTTTTCGTTCCTGTGACAACCGAAAGTCATGTATTTTGCCAAACGTATCGAACTTTGAGAGTACGACTGACAAATTGCGCGTTTTACTACTGCGCCTGACCACCAAGCGGTTCCATCACTTTCTACAGCACATGTGTCACCGTACGGTAAACAAAGTGCTTCAAAACTACAAATCGCCTGTCACTAACTATTTTTCTACGTCATTTCTGACGCATACTTGCCTTCCTTTCTTTAACCCTCAATTTTTTCTGATAAGAACCCGGCTGCTTTTAAACATAATGCTTCTAATTACCCTGACAGTCGGGATTGAACATTTTTTAACACTTTGACTGCCCTGGTGGTTACCGCTGACCGGCACAAGAGATTTTACTGAAGATCCAAAATATTCGAAATGAGTAGCAATAATTATTTTATAAATGCAGTTATTGTTAGAATAGTAATGCGGTCCTTTGGTCTCCAATACCTGCACATTATTTACATTTTCAGTCAAACGCTACAGTATTTTATAGCATCTCCGTTCTAATATGGTGAAATACGCACGGTAGTCAACGTGTTAATGACGATCCCCCGCAATAGAATTCGGAATATTCGGTGATAAGCTCTACTTGAAGAGAAGTATTCGAACTACCGTTAATTCTGTCTTAATCCTTTCCGTGATCTCTCTTGCGCAACGCTCGCAGTGTACGATTCTCTTGACACGATCTCTTTTTCGGTCGGAATACCGTGAAGAAAGAAACATTCTCGTTGAATCTGGAAACGCATTGAGAGATGGGGCGCGTTCTATTGGATACAACATATTTTGCATAATTCAGTCAAATGCTGTGGCATTTCACAGCATCGCAACTCTAATATGACAAAATACGCACGGCAGTCAACGTGTTAACACATTGACTGCCACGGTGCAAAAGATTTGACTAAAAACGCATAAAATTTGCAATGAAGCCCATTTGCAATCTTGTAATAGCAATTGAAATTGGGACGGTGCTTCAATACTTTGGCTTCTAACAACTCTGCGTTACCTTTATTTTGCATGATTTAATCATACTCTGCAATATTTCATCGCATCGCTGTTCTAACGTAGCAAAATACGCGGTGACCAGCGCAAAATATTTTACTAGAAATGCAAAAAATTTGGAAAGGAGCCTATTTGCAATCTTGTAACAGCAATTGATATTGGGACGGTGCTTCAATACTTTGGCTTCTAACAACTCTGCGTTACCTTCATTTTGCATGATTTAATTATACTCTGCAATATTTCATCGCATCGCAATTTTAACATAGCAAAATACGCACTGACCAGCGCAAAATATTTTACTAGAAATGCAAAAAATTCGCAATGAAGCCTATTTACAGTTTCGTAAAAGCAATTGATATTGGAACGGTGCTTCAATACATTGGCTTCTAACAAATCTGCGTTACCTTCATTTTACACGATTTAATCATACTTTGCAGTATTTTATCGCATCGCAGTTTTAACATAACAAAGTACACGGCGACCAGCGCAAAATATTTTACTAGAAATGTAGAAATTTCATAATGAAGCCTATTTGCAATCTTGAGAAAGCAATTAATATTGAAACGGTACTTCAATACTTTGGCTTCTAACAACTCTGCGTTACCTTCATTTTGCACGATTTAATCATTCTCTACAATTTTTCATTGCATCGCAGTTCTAACATAGTAAAATACGCTTGGCAGTCAACGTGTTAACGGCCGATGGTTTTCGGGGTACTTTTCCTCTTTCCCCGAGCAGTTGTCGGAACCTGGACGAAGACAAGAGAGATATCCGTTATCGACAAGCGAAGTCGACTGATCCTGAGACCGGAATTAAAGCGTAAATTCACGCTTCTACGTCTCGCTATAAACGACGGAACGTTTTCCCTTAATTGGTACCTTAATTGCGACGCTGTTCCAGCGAAACAGAACACAGTTTACCTACCCGCTTCAACACCTCTCGCTGCGCATGAAATTACCGTGATATTACTTTATACGTAAACCACGTTCTACGGTCCGCCGAGTGTCGTACTCTATGCGACGAGACCCACATATAAATTCTACTCTCGAGGTAGAGCCTTTCTGCCCGATAGAAGACAAGGTATCGGGTATCAATTTCAAAGCTAGAACCTCTGCGAGCATGCTTAGCGAGAAATCGATCCTCGCAACAAAACTGTTATTAAAAGAGTATAAAAGCGTCGAAAGGATTTACGTTCGCTACCCTTGCCTTTTTGTGGCTTTCCAATTGTTTTTATCCAATTGATCGGTACTTCCAATTTCAACTACGACTTAACTCCATGATAATAACGAGACAACGGCAGCTGCGGGGGAGAATCGAAAGACGATAAACGGGAAGAAGATAATAAGGCGTTTAGTACCGCCCACATCGATCATGTAAAAATCTACGCGCCAATTCTTCCAGCTATTTCGCTGAAACTTCCCGCGGAACCTTTTCGCGTCTGTATAATTCAAGGGTCATTCGCGACAGAGTCTCCTTAGTGATGAGAGACAAAAAGGATCGTTGAGGTAAAGAAAACGCGAGGGCGCAAGCGTTGAAAGGAGAAATGAGTACACACTTAATTCTTTGCATGGGTGAACTGCGTGTGCGTGCCCACGACGAGGGAACAAATGCGAGTGGGAAATTGCGTCGATTTGTTTAGAACCGACGCGAGTGGATTTGTACGAACGAAAAGGCTTCGTTTGTTCTAATTAAGAAGCTGCCACTGCGCGTGGCGATTATGTTAATAGAAAACAGCGTCAAAACTAATTGACGTACTACCTAGCGCACAGGAATTGGTAATGGGAGAATGTAATAATATCGCCATATAAAATGTATAAGTGATACCGTGACATTTCTTATATATACATTCTGTCGCCAACCTTATCAGCGGCGATAAAAATGTGGGCGCGCTAGGTTCCCACGGGAAATCTGCAACGATATGCTTTGAAATCTTCATCCGATGTTCATATTTGATTGGTATTCGAGGATTATCGACATGCGCTTAGCAGACTTTGCGCGAACTGAAACAATAATCACGAACTTCTTCATACCACTCAATTTTTTATGCTTTCACGTAATACAGAAACACAGTTCATATCTAACTTCTTCTATTGGGTTGGAGGGAAAGTTCTGTCGTATTTTTAATAGGCAGGTAATTTTTCTTATAAATAAAAAAAACATCTGGCTAGTGAGTCATTCGGATTTTTTTTGTTTTTTTATAGCTGCTGTATAATATAAAAGGAGTCCTTTTTTACCGTTCATCATTTACTTGTGATATTTAAAGTGAAAAACATGTCAGTAGATAAAGTGCATTTACGACACTGCAT
This sequence comes from Cryptocheilus praepositus, assembly GCA_033815515.1. Taxonomy (NCBI): domain Eukaryota; kingdom Metazoa; phylum Arthropoda; class Insecta; order Hymenoptera; family Pompilidae; genus Cryptocheilus; species Cryptocheilus praepositus. Next base: position 647,860 of record JAWWQZ010000093.1, read on the forward strand.
TTTGTATGAATTCCAAAAACGAAGCAACGCATCGGTTGTATGTAAAAATTTATATGCGGTATTTGGAATAGATATTGTAAATATTCGTACTTGTCAAAGATGGTTTAGCAAATTTCGTTCCGGGGCTCTGAGCCTCCAAGAAAGTGATCGATCTGGACGACCATCCAAAATCGATAATGATGTTTTGCGATCCATGTTGGAAAATAATCCACATTTAACAAGTCGAGAAATTGCAGAAGAGTTTGGCATTCTGATTAATATTAAACACATATTTTTATAAATTAATTCAAATATTTTCTTTAAAACACGACAGAACTTTCCCTCCAACCCAATATAAATGCCTCGCAACGTACAACTTTAAGTTCGCGTGCTAAGAATACATTGCATCGACGTGTGTCTCAATTGAATTATTTTCGGCAAACATTTGGATCACCTGACGTAGCGGACGAAGCGTCGAAATTGTCATTTCCGTTGCACGCAGGGCGTTTACGTCAAAGCAATGATTGCGAAAATCTACTCACCGACGTTGCCGTCACCCAGGATCGCATGATGGAGGATGCAGAGCACTAATAGCTCCAAGCCCCCGCGCCACCACCGTTTACGGCCCATAGATGTTCCTGCAAATTGTAAATCCAATTTACGTCCGACCTCCGTTCTCTCGCATTTTTTCGCATTCTCCTCGCTCCGTCTTCGTCACTTTCTCCGCTCCTCCCCTCTGACACTGGCCGTGTGTAACCGCCAGCTAATATTATTCCCGGGGCGCACGGGCCACCCACTGACAAGAAAGAGCAGCGAGGAGTCACTTTAAATTTACCGTGAAACATGAGGATCAACCGGTAATCCCTGTATCGCACGAATAACACGGCATCTTCCGACCCGGATCAAAGCTCGCTCTCATAACGATCGCTTTTCAAACGTTATCTTTCATGTTCGTCTTCCGCGCGTTTTCAATATTGTGTAGGAAATGGGTCCAGACGCTTTGATGTTGAAGCAGTCGAGTTGAAATGCAACGAGCGCACGTTGCTTTTTGTAGAGTACCTTGAATGCGTCTCGAGTTGTCGCGAAGCCGATTCTCGGCGGCGGTAATATTCCTTGATGACAATTCTTTTTGACGCATTAATGGAACCCTTGGCGGCTCTGCGTACGCGACGTTTATAAGATTTTTCTGTAAACTTGTTACTAAGACTTTGCCTCGGGTGGTAGATAAAACGTCAATTAAATCGAGAAGTTGCGATTACTAAGTACGGAACGTTTACGCATAGTATTTACATGATAAGAGAGGACGCTTTATGTTTTTTTTCTTTTTGGCATTGGCTTCACGATGGAAGGGATAATTTCACCAATTTCCATTAACACTGAGTTGAGCAAACAAATTTGCATCTCGTTTATACGAGCGCGCTTTGCTGTGCAAAGCGTGCAAACGTTTTAGATAGTGTTACCAAGACACAATCTAAGCAGGTGGGTTTCTTTGCTTTGCTGCGAAATACGTTTTCCGGCGCATCGCCCGCTTCAATATAGTACGTCGACCTCTAGATAACAAATATCTGTGTTTGTAGTATACCATACTCGCCAATATATACACAATCTTCAATTCCCAAACAATGTCAGTAAAACTGTTGTTATTCAGTACTTTTCTGCGTTCAATTTAATATCACTGCATAAGCCGTTATAATTTTTAATTATCCAACATTTAATATGACATTTAATTACTACCAATTTATTCTCATTATATTCTCATTATATTCCCTTTATATTCATTCGAATACCCCGGTGCGAAACTCTCATTATTTTCCCGTTCCCTATATTAAATCTGTATATCCGAATACCTGGACTGTATAGTGCTCCCCGTGGTAATTTTTAATATCAGCCTGTACACTCCTCATAACGGAACATGCAAATGACAATGAAAACTCGTACGCCACCCAGTTATCGACTTCCGGCTTATCAGCGAGCCTACCGCTTTCATTAGATCGTGCAATAAACGGATCGACGTAAAACGTTGCACCTTCGCAAGGATAATCCAGGGTAATCGAAGACGGGCAAGCGAACGGAAAGTTTGACGTGTAATTACAACGAAGACTCCTCGCTCCGGAGAAAGCGGCCTAACGAACCCTTTCAACCGTTTTATCGAGCTACAAACCTTCCAACATGATGCAAAACACAGATTCGAGGCGATAGAAATACCATCGCGCGGAAAGCTGGATCAAGAGGGAAGGAAGTAAGCAAGTTCGAAGTGTCGGTTAACAAAAATTCCTTCATCCCCGCTAGACCGTAGTTCACATTTTTCTCCTTTTTTCCAAGTGTAGCTTCGGTAATCAAAGACCGATAAGAATAACATCCGTACGCTATGTATTTCGCTCGGCTTTTATTTGAGCTTCTCGGCTCCGTTTTTACGGATAACAGTTATAACGCCGACTGACGTTAATTCTCACGTTCAAACCTTCAGTCCGGTTGACTCTTGAACTTTACCAGCCCCACAGCTACGCAATATCGTACGGAGCGTGTCGCCGGGTCGGAGCGAGGGAACGAAAGAAATTCATTAACTTTACGACAAAGATCGATAATGGATTCCGCACGATTGCTTCATCAACGTTCGCATTTCCCATGTCCCACGGAGTACCGCCTACAACCACCCCCGTTACCATTCTTCTCCCATGCAAGCTTCGCGTTTATCTCCGGGACTCATCGATAACACGACGCCGACTCACCGGCAAAACTAAAAATAACGAAACAAACCCTGAAAAGCTTAACACGTTGACTGCTAAGGTGCTCACCGGTGACCGGAGCTGAAGATTTTAGTGAAAATGTAAAAAATCGGAATCAAATCTATTTGCAAGCTTGTAGGAGCAACGGTGCTTCAATTCTTTGGCTTCTAACTCTGCATTACCTTTATTTCGCACGACTTAATTATATTCTGCAATATTTCATCGCATCGCGGTTTTAACATAGCAAAATACGCGGTGATCAGTGTAAAATATTTTACTAGAAATGCAAACAATTTGCAAGCTTGTAAGAGCAACGGTGCTTCAATACTTTGGCTTCTAACTCTGCATTACCTTTATTTCGCACAATTTAATTATACTCTGCAATATTTCATCGCATCGCGGTTTTAACATAGCAAAATACGCGGTGATCAGTGTAAAATATTTTACTAGAAATGCAAAAAATTTGCAATCTTGTAAAAGCAATTGATATTACAACGGTGCTTCAACACTTTGGCTTCTAACAACTCTACGTTCCCATAATTTCGCACGATTTAATCGTACTCCCCACTATTTCGTCGCATCGCGGTTCTAACAGCAAAATACGCTCGGCAGTCAACGTATTAAAGAGCATCGCTCTTCACAGTCCATATCGCTCTCCAACCTTTAACCTCCGAAATTGGAAATATAACGCTTGGGTTGTATCGACATTCCGAAAAGGGTCAGACGAAAGCGCACGACCCCGCGTTCTGCCCGTATGCCGAAGCATCAGGTTGTAGTCACGCTCTCTCTCCCTCTCTCGTCGACGAGGGTCGAACCTGCGTGCGAGCTGCCCCCAATCGTCCGCCCACGCAAAGAAACTCGGAAGATTTCGCCTGAGCCTCTTACCTGGGCGTTGTCAGAGGTTCGCACTTCAATTGGCCAGAGTCATCGTCGAAAATCGACGATCCTTCGTCGTGCGCGGTGCTCTGCTGTGTTTGTTTCTTCCCCGTGTGCTTTTGGCTGACGGTTCTGCGTGCGGTGCGTGCCAAGGGAGTGCGCAGGGTTCACACCACCATCGCTCCAACACGGTGTGATACTGCCGCAGCGGTGCCACCGACTGGATTCTTCGGCCGTGCCGAGAGGCGGGTGAGGAGGGCACATGCGTTGGATTTCAAATCGATCGCCTCTCCGCACTCCACGCCGGGTGGAGAGTGACGGTGGAAAGATGTATGGCGGGTTGGGTGGTGTGCCGAGTCTTTCGCAGGGTGCTTTGTTGCCAGTATGCTTCGCTTCTTCCAGTCCCTTTCTCTGCGCCGACACAGGACGTCTTGTTTCTTAGCTGGATCGTACGTTACGGTATACAGCTGCATGCCTTTGGCGAATACAGAGACTGCGCAGGTCGGGAAGACGATTGACGGGTGTACTGGAAAGTTATTGGGAGCTTTTAACACTTTGCTGTGATGGTCACCGGTGATCGGGATAAGAGATTTTACTGGGGATTCAAAATATTCGCAATGGGTAGCAATAATTAAATACAGCCACTGCGCAGATCGGGAAGACGATTGACGGTTGATCTGGAAATTTATTGCAAGCTTTTAACACTTTGACTGCCGTTATTGTCACCGCTGACCGGCGCAAGAGATTTTACTGAAGATCCAAAATATTCGCAATGGGTAGCAATAATTAAATACAGCCACTGCGCAGAGCGGAAAGATTATTGACGGTTGTACTGGAAATTTATTGCGAGCTTTTAACACTTTGCTGTGATGGTCACCGGTGATCGGCCCAAGAGATTTTACTGAGGATCCAAAATATTCGTAATGGGTTGCAATAATTAAGTACAGCCACTGCGCAGATCGGGAAGACGTTCGACGGTTGTACTGTAAATTTATTGCAAGCTTTTAATACTTTGACTACCGTGATGGTCACCGATGACCAGCGCAATAGATTTTACTGAAGATCCAAAATATTCGCAATGGGTAGCAATAATTATATACAGCCACTGCGCAGATCGGGGAGATTATTGACGGTTGTACTGGAAATTTATTGCGAGCTTTTAACACTTTGACTACCGTGATGGTCACCGATGACCAGCGCAATAGATTTTACTGAAGACCCAAAATATTCGCAATGGGTAGCAATAATTATATACAGCCACTTCGCAGATCGGGGAGACAATTGACGGTTGTACTGGAAATTTATTGCGAGCTTTTAACACATTGCTGTGATGGTCACCGGTGATCGGCCCAAGAGATTTTACTGAGGATCCAAAATATTCGAAATGGGTTGCAATAATTAAATACAGCCACTGCGCAGATCGGGAAGACGTTTGACGGTTGTACAGCTTTTAACATATTCGATAGGCCCAAGAGATTTTACTGAGGATCCAAAATATTCGTAATGGGTTGCAATAATTAAATACAGCCACTGCGCAGATCGGGAAGACGTTTGACGGTTGTACTATAAATTTATTGGAAGCTTTTAACACTTTGCTGTGATGGTCACCGGTGATAGGCGCAAGAGATTTTACTGAAGATCCAAAATATTCGCAATGGGTAGCAATGATTATTTTATAAATGCAGCTATTGTTAGAATAGTGATGCGATCCTTTGGTCTCCAATACCTAAACATTATTTACATTTTGCATAATTCATTAAACGCTGTAGTAATGACGATCCTCCGCAATAGAATTCGGAAGATGGTCGGTGATAAATTCTAGTAAGCGTGAAGTTTTCGAACTACCGTTAAGTCTGTCTTAATCCTTTCCGTGATCTCTATTGTGCCACGCTTGCAGTGTACGATTCTCTTGACACGATCTCTTTTTTGGTCGGAATACCGTAAAGACAGAGACATTGTCGTTGAATCTGGAAAATGCATTGGGTAGATGGGGCGCATTTGATTGGATATAACGTTGACTGCCGTGCATATTTTGCCATATTAGAACGGCGATGCTATGAAATACTACGTACAAAGACGATTGTCGGTTGTACTGTAAATTTATTGCAAGCTTTTAACACTTTGCCGTGATGGTCCCCGATGACCGGCGCAAGAGATTTTACTGAAGATCCAAAATATTCGCAATGAGTAGCAATAATTAAATGCAGCCACTGCGCGGATCGGGAAGACGATTGACGGTTGTACTGGAAATTTATTGGAAGCTTTTAACACTTTGCCTTGATGGTCACCGCTGACCGGCGCAAGGAATTTTACTGACGATCCAAAATATTCGCAATGAGTAGCAATAGTTACTTTATAAATGCCGTTATTGCTAGAATAGTGATGCGATCCTTTGGTCTCCAATACCTGCACATTATTTACATTTTGCATAATTCAGTCAAACGCTATAGTATTCCATAGCATCGCCGTTCTAATACGGCAAAATGCGCATGACAGCCAAAGTATTAAACTGGGCTATGGTCATTTCAGTGGTTCATCGATTGATACATGCCAAAACTTTAAATTGCCTTCTACATTAGCAATATACTTCACGGAATTTTAGAGTTAGCAATGTTGTACGAGGAAGAATACAATAGGAAAATATACGAAAACGATGCAAGGGTCGAACACGTTGGCGTTTTCGGCAATTTTGAGCTTCAGCGCACAGGGAGGAGATGATTCATTTTACGGAATGGAAGTGTTCCGGATGAATATCACACGTCTGATTGCCTTTATGACGTAGTACGGCCGTATGATATCCGATTGAGAGACAACTGTGTAATTCCAGAAACGATTTCTCTGCAGTAACGGATATTATCGCGATGACTAATCGCGTCCGTAATATTACACTTAAATAGATTTCACGAATTCAAAAATGAATAAAAACCTGAGATTCGACGTCAGTATTCCTTGAGCCGTTTGCAATTTAAATTCCATTAATTTATCATCACTCTTCCTGCTCCTGAACGACCCGTATTTGGTTTCATAGAAACTTCTTTTATAATTAATTACTGATCTGTATCACCTGTTTCATTGTTTGCATTTCTTCTCCGTTAATATGGCTTCAAGTACTTCTTAACATAATAGTATTTTATGGACGGTATATATTTACCATTCATCGTACGTTCTGTTGCATCTGTTGACTCATTTTGTTTTCAAAGAAGAGTATCAGATCAAACGTATCCTCAGACCTCTCCGATTTCAATAAACCGAAGTGGCATTTCGCGAAAACAGGTTTCAGGGATTACCTTATGCGCCGTAGTCCTACAATCCGAATAATAGTTCACTCGATCTACCTACGCACTGTAATGCAATATAATCTACGATTTGGCCAAGTGAAGCACTCGCAGTATGGCGAGAGTATTATGCTTCCAATTAGGATACTTTAATCGGAATCAATTACGATATCCCGACTGCATGCATATTGCGTGCAAATTTGAATTGTCCTGGCTCTCGCATCTTTTCCACATATTTCTTCATGCATTCCTACAAGCTATCATACTTGAGCTGTATGATAAAGATACATATGTATAATATAAATGTAAAGATATCAAAATATATAACGTACCGATTAGATTTAGTAACGATTTATGTATAGATTTCTTAAAAGTAACTTAAAGTTGCATTACTAAACTATAGTGAAACCGGAATTGTATGTAGCTTTTTATTTACATCCGCTTCCTTGTTTTTAACACGTTGACTGCCGTGGTGATGATCGATGACCGGCGCAAAATATTTTACTAAAGATCCAAAATAAGCGCAACGGGTAGCAACTATTATTGTATAAATGCAATTGTTGGTAGAACAGTGATGCGATCCTTTGGTCTCAAATACCTGCACATTATTTACACTTTGCATAATTTAGTCACGAAAAAATCAAAAAATACCCAATCGGTATCATTCATATTTTTGTAAATGCAATTAAAATTAAACAGTGATTCAATTCTTTGGTATCCGATACCTTCGCATTATTTTCATTTTGCACAATTCAATCATATTCTGTAGAACTTCATCGCGTTGCGGTTCTATATAGTAAAATAATATAGTATAATTCTAGTATAAATATAGTATAAATAATATAGTATAATTAAGATATCAAAACATATAACGTACCGATTGGATTTAGTAACGATTTACATATAGGTATCTTAAAAGTAACTTGAAGTTGCATTACTAAACTACAGTGAAACCGGAATTGTATGTAGCTTTTTATTTACATCCGCTTCCTTGTTTTTAACACGTTGACTGCCGTGGTGATCATCGGTGTCCGGCGCAAAATATTTTACTAAAAATCCAAAATAACCGCAATGGGTAGCAACTATTATTGTATAAATGCAATTGTTGTTAGAACAGTGATGCGATCCTTTGGTCTCAAATACCTGCACATTATTTACACTTTGCATAATTTAGTCACGAAAAAATCAAAAAATACCCAATCGGTATCATTCATAATTTTGTAAATGCAATTAAAAGTAAACAGTAATTCAATTCTTTGGTTTGCGATACCTTTGCATTATTTTCATTTTACACAATTCAATCATATTCTGTAGAACTTCATCGCGTTGCGGTTCTATATAGTAAAATAATATAGTATAATTCTAGTATAAATATAGTATAAATAATATAGTATAATTAAGATATCAAAACATATAACGTACCGATTGGATTTAGTAACAATTTATGTATAGATTTCTTAAAAGTAACTTGAAGTTGCATTACTAAGTTACAGTAGAATCGGAATTTTCTGTAGGTTTTTATTTACATCCACTTCATTGTTTTTAACACGTTGACTGCCGTGGTGATCATCGGTGACCGGCGCAAAATATTTGACTAAAGATCCAAAATAACCGCAACGGGTAGCAACTATTATTGTATAAATGCAATTGTTGTTAGAACAGTGATGCGATCCTTTGGTCTCAAATACCTGCACATTATTTACACTTTGCATAATTTAGTCACGAAAAAATCAAAAAATACCCAATCGGTATCATTCATAATTTTGTAAATGCAATTAATATTAACTCTTTTCGGGTGCATGTCTGCTCTCAGACACCATAGCCTTTTTACCGTTCCGGTCGTATGTCTGGTCTCAGACACCAAAACATAAAACCGTACTAATCATATACTGTATTCATCCATGTATCAGTTTACAATTTGTCTGCACAAATATAAATATCTAATGGATCTATTCACGAACTCATGCGACCTATTCAAGAATTCTTATCATTTGGAGATAACGAAATCCAGTGCGAACAAAAGCTGTTATTTCTCGCTCAACATGCAATACGCCGAAGTAAGCTGGAAAACTGCACATAATGCGCCATTGCGAAGACGTAAGAAGTAAAGATTGTGCTGTATGTTCTAATAGAAAAATTAAGGGCGGAAGACGTCAAACAAATTATTTTTGCAGTACTTGCAGTCGAAAACCAGGACTGCACATTGGAGACTGTCTTAAAAAAATCCACACATTGCAGAACTACAAAATATAATTTTTACAAAAAAAAAACATTAAAACATATTATTCTATAAACATATAAATAAAGTTATCATAAGAATTAATAAATGCGCTTTCAGCGGAAATTAATTCCGCAGTACGATACCCATGTCCAAATTAAATATGTCCAAAAAGAGTTAAACAGCGATTCAATTCTTTGGTTTCCGATACCTTCGCATTATTTTCATTTTGCACAATTCAATCATATTCTGTAGAACTTCATCGCATTGCGGTTCTATATAGTAAAATAATATAGTAAAATTCTAGTATAAATATAGTATAAATAATATAGTATAATTCTATATAGTAAAATAATATACTAAAATCCGCACGGCAGTCAACGTGTTAATAAACCCACCCCTTCTCAAAGATTACAATTATCTTTACCGCACCATAAGAAAACATTGCCACGCAGTATTAATGCCCTGAGACCAATGCCCGCCGGAGTCTTGAATTTCTAAGCTACAGTACATTCAGACGTTTCGTCGAATTTCAAATTTGCCTTTGTCCATCTTACATTGCCCCGGCAATATCCCCGGTTGTGAATCTCCGGGGAATAAAGTATTCTTTAGTCAGGGCGCCGACAAGTTGCAGCTGAAATTTTCAAGAAGAAATCTGGAGGCCTGGGCTACAGCTGCTGATGAAAAGTTCACGTCTCCAGCGAGCGGTTATTTGTCAAGGTGTTCGTATGCATAATACGCGCGGGCAGGGGCTCCGCACAATTTCATGGGAAGATATCGATTAGGAACACTTGTTGCAGATAAATGGGATGGAACTGGCTTCCTCCGCGACTTCGTTTTTATGGATCGCACCCAACGGTCGGAAGCAATTTCGATTTAACTCTGAGGCACAACGTGCGTAAGGTCAACAAGCGAAATATGGGCTCGGTGTTTAAGTTGGAATGGGTAAACGCGTTGCCTCATTGCCACGAAGACCAAACTAGTTCGGTAGCGGAAATTTTGTTGCCATATGTGTCCGAATTATACTCGCCAGAACGGATTTTTGTCTATTGAGGACCTGCCGGTACAATGACTTTGAGTTATTTCAATGATTTAAATCGCCGCACGAGCTGTGAAAAGGTTACATTTTATGATAATGTTTAACATATTGCACGGTGCCAGCTGAAATGTCGATATGCTGTAGGATTGGAGTTGCATAGACGAATACTAATTGAATACATACGTTACCGTGTCGCTAAATGAGTAATTCGTTACTTAAATACAGTGAAAATAGAGTATTGCGTAATTGTAATATAAAAATGTTTCAAATGATTTCGGTTACGCCTTAGTGGAATGGGGTCGGATTCGGCAAGGGTTGAGATTTACATGTAGTAAAATTTGCCATTTAATTCTTCTTAACTGAATAGTAACGGTGACGCCATCGTTGAAAGATTCTTAGAACTAATAATCGGTCTCACTGTATCAGCAATTTGTCGTAAAGATGGAAGGAAGAAAATAAGTTTTATTTAATGGTATTTGAATATCTCATAAGGTAGACAGTATTTATTTTACCGTAATGGAAACGGTTCTTGTACATCATTCAAAAATATTAATTCACAATTTTCGTAACGTACCAAAATACTAACCAATCTCAATAAAGAACAGCGTGTTTCATGAAATTGCGCACTGGACAATGATTTAAATCGCCGCACAAGATGTGGAGAGGTTACATTTTATGATAATGTTTAACATATTGCACGGTGCCAGCTGAAATGTCGATATGCTGTAGGATTAAAGTTGCATACACGAATACTAATTGAATACATACGTTACCGTGTCGCTAAATGAGTAATTCGTCATTTAAGTACAGTGAAAATAGAGTATTGCGTATTGTAATATAAAAATGTTTCAAACGATTTCGGTTACGCCTTAGTGGAATGGGGTCGGATTCGGCAAGGGTTGAAATTTACATGTAGTAAAATTTGCCATTTAATTCTTCTTAACTGAATAGTAACGGTGACGCCATCGTTGAAAGATTCTTTGAACTAATAATGGGTCTCACTGTGTCAGCAATTTGTTCTGCAAATGAAAGGAAGAAAATAAGTCTTATTTAATAGTATTTGAATATCTCATAAGGCAGACAGTATTTATTTTACTGTAATGGAAACAGTTCTTGTACATCATACAAAAATATTAATTCACAATTTTCTTGACGTACCAAAATACTAACCAATCTCAATAAAGAACAGCGTGTTTCATGAAATTGCGCACTGGACAATGATTTAAATCGCCGCACAAGATGTGGAGAGGTTACATTTTATGATAATGTTTAACATATTGCACGGTGCCAACTAAAATGTCGATATGCTGTAGGATTAGAGTTGCATAGACGAATACTAATTGAATACATACGTTACCGTGTCGCTAAATGAGTAATTCGTCATTTAAGTACAGTGAAAATAGAGTATTGCGTAATTGTAATATAAAAATGTTTCAAATGATTTCGGTTACGCCTTAGTGGAATGGGGTCGGATTCGGCAAGGGTTGAAATTTACATGTAGTAAAATTTGCCATTTAATTCTTCTTAACTGAATAGTAACGGTGACGCCATCGTTGAAAGATTCTTTGAACTAATAATGGGTCTCACTGTGTCAGCATTTTCTTATGTGGAAGAAAATAAGTTTTATTTAATAGTATTTGAATATCTCATAACGTAGACAGTATTTATTTTACTGTAATGGAAACAGTTCTTGTACATCATACAAAAATATTAATTCACAATTTTCTTGACGTACCAAAATACTAACCAATCTCAATAAAGAACAGCGTGTTTCATGAAATTGCGCACTGGACAATGATTTAAATCGCCGCACAAGATGTGGAGAGGTTACATTTTATGATAATGTTTAACATATTGCACGGTGCCAGCTGAAATGTCGATATGCTGTAGGATTAGAGTTGCATAGACGAATACTAATTGAATACATACGTTACCGTGTCGCTAAATGAGTAATTCGTCATTTAAGTACAGTGAAAATAGAGTATTGCGTAATTGTAATATAAAAATGTTTCAAATGATTTCGGTTACGCCTTAGTGGAATGGGGTCGGATTCGGCAAGGGTTGAGATTTACATGTAGTAAAATTTGCCATTTAATTCTTCTTAACTGAATAGTAACGGTGACGCCATCGTTGAAATATTCTTAGAACTAATAATCGGTCTCACTGTGTCAGCATTTTCTTATGTGGAAGAAAATAAGTTTTATTTAATAGTATTTGAATATCTCATAAGATAGGCAGTATTTATTTTACTGCAAAGGAAACAGTCCTTGTACATCATACAAAAATATTAATTCACAATTTTCTTGACGTACCAAAATACTAACCAATCTCAATAAAGAACAGCGTGTTTCATGAAATTGCGCACTGGACAATGATTTAAATCGCCGCACAAGATGTGGAGAGGTTACATTTTATGATAATGTTTAACATATTGCACGGTGCCAACTAAAATGTCGATATGCTGTAGAATTAGAGTTGCATACACGAATACTAATTGAATACATACGTTACCGTGTCGCTAAATAAGTAATTCGTCATTTAAGTACAGTAAAAATAGAGTATTGCGTAATTGTAATATAAAAATGTTTCAAATGATTTCGGTTACGCCTTAGTGGAATGGGGTTGGATTCGGCAAGGGTTGAGATTTACATGTAGTAAAATTTGCCATTTAATTCTTCTTAACTGAATAGTAACGGTGACGCCATCGTTGAAATATTCTTAGAACTAATAATCGGTCTCACTGTGTCAGCATTTTCTTATGTGGAAGAAAATAAGTTTTATTTAATAGTATTTGAATATCTCATAAGGTAGACAGTATTTATTTTACTGTAATGGCAACAGTCCTTGTACATCATTCAAAAATATTAATTCACAATTTTCTTGACGTACCAAAATACTAACCAATCTCAATAAAGAACAGCGTGTTTCATGAAATTGCGCACTGGACAATGATTTAAATCGCCGCACAAGATGTGGAGAGGTTACATTTTATGATAATGTTTAACATATTGCAAGGTTCCAGCTAAAATGTCGTTATGCTGTAGGATTAGAGTTGCATACACGAATACTAATTGAATACATACGTTACCGTGTCGCTAAATGAGTAATTCGTCATTTAAGTACAGTGAAAATAGAGTATTGCGTAATTGTAATATAAAAATGTTTCAAACGATTTCGGTTACGCCTTATTGGAATGGGGTCGGATTCGGCAAGGGTTGAGATTTACATGTAGTAAAATTTGCCATTTAATTCTTCTTAACTGAATAGTAACGGTGACGCCATCGTTGAAAGATTCTTTGAACTAATAATGGGTCTCACTGTCTCAGCAATTTGTTCTGCAAATGAAAGGAAGAAAATAAGTTTTATTTAATAGTATTTGAATATCTCATAAGGTAGACAGTATTTATTTTACCGTAATGGCAACAGTCCTTGTACATCATTGAAAAATATTAATTCACAATTTTCTTGACGTACCAAAATACTAACCAATCTCAATAAAGAACAGCGTGTTTCATGAAATTGCGCACTGGACAGTGATTTAAATCGCCGCACAAGATGTGGAGAGGTTACATTTTATGATAATGTTTAACATATTGCACGGTGCCAACTAAAATGTCGATATGCTGTAGGATTAGAGTTGCATAGACGAATACTAATTGAATACATACGTTACCGTGTCGCTAAATGAGTAATTCGTCATTTAAGTACAGTGAAAATAGAGTATTGCGTAATTGTAATATAAAAATGTTTCAAATGATTTCGGTTACGCCTTAGTGGAATGGGGTCGGATTCGGCAAGGGTTGAAATTTACATGTAGTAAAATTTGCCATTTAATTCTTCTTAACTGAATAGTAACGGTGACGCCATCGTTGAAAGATTCTTTGAACTAATAATGGGTCTCACTGTGTCAGCATTTTCTTATGTGGAAGAAAATAAGTTTTATTTAATAGTATTTGAATATCTCATAACGTAGACAGTATTTATTTTACTGTAATGGAAACAGTTCTTGTACATCATACAAAAATATTAATTCACAATTTTCTTGACGTACCAAAATACTAACCAATCTCAATAAAGAACAGCGTGTTTCATGAAATTGCGCACTGGACAATGATTTAAATCGCCGCACAAGATGTGGAGAGGTTACATTTTATGATAATGTTTAACATATTGCACGGTGCCAGCTGAAATGTCGATATGCTGTAGGATTAGAGTTGCATAGACGAATACTAATTGAATACATACGTTACCGTGTCGCTAAATGAGTAATTCGTCATTTAAGTACAGTGAAAATAGAGTATTGCGTAATTGTAATATAAAAATGTTTCAAATGATTTCGGTTACGCCTTAGTGGAATGGGGTCGGATTCGGCAAGGGTTGAGATTTACATGTAGTAAAATTTGCCATTTAATTCTTCTTAACTGAATAGTAACGGTGACGCCATCGTTGAAATATTCTTAGAACTAATAATCGGTCTCACTGTGTCAGCATTTTCTTATGTGGAAGAAAATAAGTTTTATTTAATAGTATTTGAATATCTCATAAGATAGGCAGTATTTATTTTACTGCAAAGGAAACAGTCCTTGTACATCATACAAAAATATTAATTCACAATTTTCTTGACGTACCAAAATACTAACCAATCTCAATAAAGAACAGCGTGTTTCATGAAATTGCGCACTGGACAATGATTTAAATCGCCGCACAAGATGTGGAGAGGTTACATTTTATGATAATGTTTAACATATTGCACGGTGCCAACTAAAATGTCGATATGCTGTAGGATTGGAGTTGCATAGACGAATACTAATTGAATACATACGTTACCGTGTCGCTAAATAAGTAATTCGTCATTTAAGTACAGTAAAAATAGAGTATTGCGTAATTGTAATATAAAAATGTTTCAAATGATTTCGGTTACGCCTTAGTGGAATGGGGTTGGATTCGGCAAGGGTTGAGATTTACATGTAGTAAAATTTGCCATTTAATTCTTCTTAACTGAATAGTAACGGTGACGCCATCGTTGAAATATTCTTAGAACTAATAATCGGTCTCACTGTGTCAGCATTTTCTTATGTGGAAGAAAATAAGTTTTATTTAATAGTATTTGAATATCTCATAAGGTAGACAGTATTTATTTTACTGTAATGGCAACAGTCCTTGTACATCATTCAAAAATATTAATTCACAATTTTCTTGACGTACCAAAATACTAACCAATCTCAATAAAGAACAGCGTGTTTCATGAAATTGCGCACTGGACAATGATTTAAATCGCCGCACAAGATGTGGAGAGGTTACATTTTATGATAATGTTTAACATATTGCAAGGTTCCAGCTAAAATGTCGTTATGCTGTAGGATTAGAGTTGCATACACGAATACTAATTGAATACATACGTTACCGTGTCGCTAAATGAGTAATTCGTCATTTAAGTACAGTGAAAATAGAGTATTGCGTAATTGTAATATAAAAATGTTTCAAACGATTTCGGTTACGCCTTATTGGAATGGGGTCGGATTCGGCAAGGGTTGAGATTTACATGTAGTAAAATTTGCCATTTAATTCTTCTTAACTGAATAGTAACGGTGACGCCATCGTTGAAAGATTCTTTGAACTAATAATGGGTCTCACTGTCTCAGCAATTTGTTCTGCAAATGAAAGGAAGAAAATAAGTTTTATTTAATAGTATTTGAATATCTCATAAGGTAGACAGTATTTATTTTACCGTAATGGCAACAGTCCTTGTACATCATTGAAAAATATTAATTCACAATTTTCTTGACGTACCAAAATACTAACCAATCTCAATAAAGAACAGCGTGTTTCATGAAATTGCGCACTGGACAGTGATTTAAATCGCCGCACAAGATGTGGAGAGGTTACATTTTATGATAATGTTTAACATATTGCACGGTGCCAACTAAAATGTCGATATGCTGTAGGATTAAAGTTGCATAGACGAATACTAATTGAATACATACGTTACCGTGTCGCTAAATGAGTAATTCGTCATTTAAGTACAGTAAAAATAGAGTATTGCGTATTGTAATATAAAAATGTTTCAAATGATTTCGGTTACGCCTTAGTGGAATGGGGTCGGATTCGGCAAGGGTTGAGATTTACATGTAGTAAAATTTGCCATTTAATTCTTCTTAACTGAATAGTAACGGTGACGCCATCGTTGAAAGATTCTTAGAACTAATAATCGGTCTCACTGTGTCAGCATTTTCTTATGTGGAAGAAAATAAGTTTTATTTAATAGTATTTGAATATCTCATAAGGTAGACAGTATTTATTTTACTGTAACGGACACAGTCCTTGTACATCATTCAAAAATATTAATTCACAATTTTCTTGACGTACCAAAATACTAACCAATCTCAATAAAGAACAGCGTGTTTCATGAAATTGCGCACTGGACAATGATTTAAATCACCGCACAAGATGTGGAGAGGTTACATTTTATGATAATGTTTAACATATTGCACGGTGCCAACTAAAATGTCGATATGCTGTAGGATTAAAGTTGCATAGACGAATACTAATTGATACATACGTTATCGTGTCGCTAAACGAGTAATTCGTCATTTATGTACAGTGAAAATAGAGTATTGCGTATTGTAATATAAAAATGTTTCAAATGATTTCGGTTACGCCTTAGTGGAATGGGGTCGGATTGGGCAAGGGTTGAGATTTACATGTAGTAAAATTTGCCATTTAATTCTTCTTAACTGAATAGTAATGGTGACGCCATCGTTGAAAGATTCTTTGAACTAATAATGGGTCTCACTGTGTCAGCATTTTCTTATGTGGAAGAAAATAAGTTTTATTTAATAGTATTTGAATATTTCATAAGATAGACAGTATTTATTTTACTGTAATGGCAACAGTCCTTGTACATCACTGAAAAATATTAATTCACAATTTTCTTAATGTACCAAAATACTAACCAATCTCAATAAAGAACAGCGTGTTTCATGAAATTGCGCACTGGACAATGATTTAAATCGCCGCACAAGATGTGGAGAGGTTACATTTTATGATAATGTTTAACATATTGCACGGTGCCAGCTGAAATGTCGATATGCTATAGGATTGAAGTTGCATAGACGAATACTAATTGAATACATACGTTACCGTGTCGCTAAATTCGTCATTTATGTACAGTGAAAATAGAGTATTGCGTAATTGTAATATAAAAATGTTTCAAACGATTTCGGTTACGCCTTAGTGGAATGGGGTCGGATTCGGCAAGGGTTGAGATTTACATGTAGTAAAATTTGCCATTTAATTCTTCTTAACTGAATAGTAACGGTGACGCCATCGTTGAAATATTCTTAGAACTAATAATCAGTCTCACTGTGTCAGCAATTTGTCATAAAGATGGAAGGAAGAAAATAAGTTTTATTTAATAGTATTTGAATATCTCATAAGGTAGACAGTATTTATTTTACTGTAATGGCAACAGTCCTTGTACATCATTCAAAAATATTAATTCACAATTTTCTTGACGTACCAAAATACTAACCAATCTCAATAAAGAACAGCGTGTTTCATGAAATTGCGCATTGGACATACAGTGAGACATCTACATCGAACATCTGATACTATCCAAACTCAGCGGACAGAAAGTTTGGTTAACTTCCTTTTATCCGGTGTGAAAAACCGTGAGGTGCGTTGTTTTGTCAGTGAACAAAGTAATCCGATAACATCGGGTATTATATGATAACTCCTTCATGCAAACCTTATATTTGTCGCTCGGAAAAATCTGCACATCATTTTGCATATAATATTTCTCGCCCTTTCGCGCATTTTCTATATTTTCTTCCCACAATTGTCAAACTATTTATGTTTGTTGGGCACACGAACGTATTCCAGTGAACCCAACGAAATGTTTTCCTTCAAGTCATAATAAAACGATAAACGTAAAGATTTAACATGTAGTGCTATTCAATTCCTCATTAAACATACCTAACAATGTCAATTTTTTTAGTGCAGCAAGTTATGTTATGCTAGCTGAAAGAATATTTACACTCTGTGCATGCGTTGTGATTTGAATGTTATTTTGATCTGTTACACAGTTAGAAATGAATGACTATAGTATATTTGATGACTTCCTCTTTATAGAACAGCCACAAGATGGTGAAGATTATGAAAACAGGGAAAATCGTGCTGGTCCTCAGTGGCCGGTACGCAGGAAGGAAAGCTGTTGTCCTGAGTACGTACGATGATGGAACATCAGAGAAACAGTATGGACACGCTATGGTAGCAGGTATCGACAGATATCCCAGGAGAGTACATAAAAGAATGGGAAAGCAAAAATTGCACAAGCGTTCCAAAATAAAGCCATTTGTGAAGGTATGCGCTTTTGGATATCAATCGAATTGATGTACAGAAACATTTTAATTATTATAAATTTAATCTAAACTCACTAAATATATTTCAGATTTTGAACTACAATCACTTGATGCCAACCAGATATAATGTGCCAGAGATGCAGCTGGACAAAATTGCACCTAAAGATTTGAAGGACCCGATGAAGCGCAAGAAGTTTAGGTTCCAGACTCGTGTCAAATTCGAGGAAAGGTATGAATTCTTCAAATTTTTATTATGCCCACGACATAGTTCGCTAGTATGGAAATAATAGGTATCAAATCATTTTTTGTTTTCTTGCAGGTACAAGTCTGGAAAGCCTGGAAGGTGGTTATTCCAAAAACTAAGATTCTAATTGTTTTTAAATAAAAATCAAGTATACTGACGTACAATACATGTGTGACATTTTTGATCATGGTATCCTTCACCAACTAGACAGTTTCCATCAAAATAGGTAATGAGTTCAGTCATAGATACAAATTACTACGTTTTAAAATATTGGCTTTTATTGGTGAAAATCATATCTCACTATAGGTATTGCGCGAATCATAGAAAATATTATAAATATTTTTTCTGCATACTGTGTGTCGAATTAGTATGTTAAAGACTTCATCAACTAGACAGTTTCCATCAAAATAGGTAACGAGTTCAGTCATAGATACAAATTACTACGTTTTAAAATATTGGCTTTTATTGGTGAAAATCATATCTCACTATAGGTATTGCGCGAATCATAGAAAATATTATAAATATTTTTTCTGCATATTGTGTGTCGAATTAGTATGTTAAAGACTACACCAACTAGACAGTTTCCATCAAAATAGGTAATGTGTTCAGTCATAGATACAAATTACTACGTTTTAAAATATTGGCTTTTATTGGTGAAAATCATATCTCACTATAGGTATTGCGCGAATCATAGAAAATATTATAAATATTTTTTCTGCATATTGTGTGTCGAATTAGTATGTTAAAGACTACACCAACTAGACAGTTTCCATCAAAATAGGTAATGTGTTCAGTCATAGATACGAATTACTACGTTTTAAAATATTGGCTTTTATTGGTGAAAATCATATCTCACTATAGGTATTGCGCGAATCATAGAAAATATTATAAATATTTTTTCTGCGTAATGTGTGTCGAATTAGTACGTTAAAGACTTCACCAACTAGACAGTTTCCATCAAAATAGGTAATGAGTTCAGTCATAGATACAAATTACTACGTTTTAAAATATTGGCTTTTATTGGTGAAAATCATATCTCACTATAGGTATTGCGCGAATCATAGAAAATATTATAAATATTTTTTCTGCATAATGTGTGTCGAATTAGTACGTTAAAGACTTCACCAACTAGACAGTTTCCATCAAAATAGGTAATGAGTTCAGTCATAGATACAAATTGCTACGTTTTAAAATATTGGCTTTTATTGGTGAAAATCATATCTCACTATAGGTATTGCGCGAATCATAGAAAATATTATAAATATTTTTTCTGCATATTGTGTGTCGAATTAGTACATTAAAGACTTCACCAACTAGACAGTTTCCATCAAAATAGGTAATGAGTTCAGTCATAGATACAAATTACTACGTTTTAAAATATTGGCTTTTATTGGTGAAAATCATATCTCACTATAGGTATTGCGCGAATCATAGAAAATATTATAAATATTTTTTCTGCATATTGTGTGTCGAATTAGTACGTTAAAGACTTCACCAACTAGACAGTTTCCATCAAAATAGGTAACGAGTTCAGTCATAGATACAAATTGCTACGTTTTAAAATATTGGCTTTTATTGGTGAAAATCATATCTCACACTATAGGTATTGCGCGAATCATAGAAAATATTATAAATATTTTTTCTGCATAATGTGTGTCGAATTAGTACGTTAAAGACTTCACCAACTAGACAGTTTCCATCAAAATAGGTAATGAGTTCAGTCATAGATACAAATTGCTACGTTTTAAAATATTGGCTTTTATTGGTGAAAATCATATCTCACTATAGGTATTGCGCGAATCATAGAAAATATTATAAATATTTTTTCTGCATAATGTGTGTCGAATTAGTACGTTAAAGACTTCACCAACTAGACAGTTTCCATCAAAATAGGTAATGTGTTCAGTCATAGATACGAATTACTACGTTTTAAAATATTGGCTTTTATTGGTGAAAATCATATCTCACTATAGGTATTGCGCGAATCATAGAAAATATTATAAATATTTTTTCTGCATATTGTGTGTCGAATTAGTACGTTAAAGACTAGTGAGAAGATCGTACTAAACAAGCGCCAGTTAACTAGAGCAAGTTTCACGAAATTAACAGAGTATAACATTGAAAATATATAATTACATTGCATATATTCGTGCTACGTTAACGTAATGTTCCGCTTCATTAATAAATAAATATTACAAATAAATCTTAGATTAGTAACATATTAATAACGTCAAGTATAATAATTATTCTATCATCACTTGTTAAGCTTCGCAATACGTTCGTCGAGAGACGTTATATTATTTTTAATAATTTCCAAATTAGATGCAAAACTCTCTTGCACTCCCTTCAACAAGGATTTGTTACTTTCAACTCCAGCAGAAATGTGCACCTGCAGTTCCTCTAGTCGCAGCAAAGACTTGCTAAATTCAGCGGCTAAAACATTCAAACATATATTATGTTCAAACATACATCACTAAGAAATTCATTATAACATCTAACTTACCGTGTTTATGAACTGTGCTCAATGCCAACATGCGATTTACGGTTTGCGGTAGAATATCAGATATGGTTTCAGTCTTTTTCATTATCTCGTACATCTCAGCAATCTTGTTGAGTAAAAATAGAAAACGTCAGATTAATATTTGACAAGGATAGTTTACAGTATCATTATTAGGGCATACCAATGCAGTGCAGTAGACTCAAAGTGTTAACCCTTTGCGCTCGAGCGGTGCCTCTCGGGCACCACCCGAATCGATGCGGTAAATTGACCGGTAACGGTGTTTATTTGTGTTTGGCCTAACGAATATCGCTTGACAAGTCTACTTGGCCTTTTGTAGATCATTTTATGAGGTGTCTACATAGTTATAAAGATGTCTTATCTCAAAAATACTTGCGACTGCGGGTTGGACTCTGCCTTCGACATTAGTACGAACTCAACCTTCTTGGCAATCGCAATATTTCTTTCAGAGTTACTGAGCCCAATAAGTATGGAACACGACGACGAAATTACTTCTAGTGAAGATAAGTTCAATTTTTCGGCAATAACGAACAAAATTACATCACTACATAGACAGCTTGCCCATGAGAACGAAGACCGAAGTGATGAAGATAGCGACGACGTTAAAGGTGTAAGAAGACGAAAAATCCGAATAATCGATAGTGAATTTGAAAACCAAATCCGAAGAAAGATTTTGTCAAATATTTAGGAGACTTCAGCTTAAGACAATACCCTCACAAAATACAAACCGGCGAGAGCGGCTGATTACTCTCGAGTTGCTGGTTTGCCCGAGAGAAAAGCGCCTTGAGCGCAAAGGGTTAAAATACTTTTGATCCAACCTTTCGTTCCTGATCAGAATCTTGAAGTGCGGCTGTCTTTTTCTGCGCTATGGTATCCATCCTATGAATTAACGCTGCCAATCTATTTTCAATGGCATCCAATTGATTTGCATCTAAAAGAGCAGCTCTTGCCCCCAGTTGCTGGACAGCATCCATAACGTAAAAATAAAATGTTAATAAGTCAAGATTTTTTTTCCAAATATCTTTTCGATACGACATTTAGTCTGCTGCATGCTTTGGCATCAATTTGATGGGTTTCGTAGAGATAGGTATACCACATACAAATTTCAAAATTTAGAAACCCCAAGGAAATAATAACTCTGTTTATAAACACTTTTAATGAAATTATGAATTTACGATGAAAAGTAGTTAAGATTATTTACGGTTTATAAGACTGACAAAGATTTGAAAAAGAAAGCTAATACTTACGTGAGAAAATTTCGTATATTTGTCGTTCGTCGTTCCAATAGTATTTTCCAAAGTACAGAGCCTTTGCTCTAATTGTGCAATTCTCGCCAACTCTTGCATTCTCGCTTTTTCTGGCAAATACATCATCTGATACTTGAGAACACCAGAATCTTGCATTTCATCAGCCGCACTTGATTTAACATCGGACTTGGATTCTGTGGAAGCTAGATTGGTCTTTTTAAATAATTCTATCTGTGCTATCAGCTGCCTAAAATATCGAAATTGTACTTTACAATCTGATCTCCATAGCGAGTGTCGAGTAGATATATGAAAATAATTAAAATTTTTAAGTAACGTACTTGAGCCTGGTTCCTTGAGGATCTGAGAGAGTTGATAAAAGTTCTGGACCAAGACATTCTTCCAGTTTCAGTGACTCAACCTCTTTTCCAACAAGTTCCACTTGTGCAATGATATCTGCAGCAGATTTTACTTCTTCTTCATCCTTTGCTTTTTCCTATAAAAACGTCAAACTTGTTCAATGGAATATATAGACTTCATGTATAGTCTGTAAACATTATCATATCAGACAAGCATACTGTTAAAAACTTATATGTTATATCTTTTACCTTCAACTCATTAATCTCATCGTAAAGTTCTTTGACTTCACACTGCAATCGTTGGTACTTCTGAATTGGAGTTTCCTTTTCACCGTCACCAGGAAGTTCCCAGTCGCCAAACCTAAGAGACACAACATGCTGCGTGACAGTGATTCAAAATTTTTTAACCCTTTAACTGCTATGGACGCATATATGCGTCTGCCGAAATTTGTCAGTGTCGACTATGGGTGCATACATGCGTTTTGCAATCGTTTCAATTTCTTACCTATTGCAGCCACAATTATCAATATACGAGATAAGTACAGATGCGTTCTTTATCAAATAATATACTTGCATTATTCAATTTGGCGTAAATGAAGAATTACCATTAGAACTCCGTTGCGCCTTACATAATCAATTAACACGTTCACGCTGGCGTGACCCACCGGTGGGTCACGCTCGACTGTCCCATTGGGTGTCAACATTTGTTTACACGCCGCTCACCATCAAAAATATAGTTTGTTTAGTAAGTGGATAAAATTGCCATATAGTTGAACATTTAAATAATACATTTTAAATAATTGAAACAAGCAAGAATCGTGCACCACCAAATGAAGTGCTGCATCAATTCGAGCGCCGCCTCACAGCGAAAAACATGAAAATCGGCCCTGGCGTGAACGTGTTAATAGAGTTCAAACTATCAAAAAGTATCTCGTCCACAGTGAACACTTTGGCCGTGAGTATTCAGCACCCAAAGGGTTAAGAATAACAAATACACATACTTGTACCCTGTCCTAGGTTTAAGTGATATGCGGTCAGAAAAGTCAATCGTCTTTCCAACAATATGCTTTCCCTTGAACTTGTTAAAGGCCTCGGTGACGCTCATATGAATTTTCTCTATAGAGTCAGTGTCATCCTTAAACAAATATTCATTCTTGAATAAGGAACCCTTTGAAAAATGACATATATGGAAGCTTGTATTACCTCTGAATAAACCTGAAACTGTTCTGACTCTGGCAGATCAGTTATTCCATAAACGTCGGGTTGATCATATGCCTGAAACCATTCAGATACAATAGTACCAATAAAAACAAGCGCACAATTTATGTTTTCATAAATAAAATGTAAAAGTCGGAGTCCAATAATATATGCAAAAGTTGACAGACGTTTCGGTAGTAAGATATTAATTATTTCAATAAATCATACAGAAGTGTTACATATTATTCACTTACGATTCCCGGCAAATCGGCATACTTAGAGTCAGCCATCGTTACGTTTTCGTAAATCAACGATACGCTTAGGCAATGTAAATTCGTTTTGTTCGGAAAGATCCGTTAACAAGTAGTCAAGTGACAGCGAATAAGCCTTCGGTCACGAAAGTCGGCATTAAGAACGATGACTTCGTTTTACTTATGTCCTCCAACTTTATTATCAGTCGCCAGATGTCGTATATGTTCAATTATCTCGATAGTGTTTGGTCATTGCACAGCTGCAATCTAAAACAAAGTCTAGGGGTAAACGTGGGTAAAAAGCGAGTTTGAAACGAAAAGTTAGTATCGTGACGTCCAAAACTGGTGCCGCCGATGTTACCAGCTGAAGTTGCCAACGAGAAAATGTAAACAACCGCGAATTTAAATTACCCGGTGCTCTTCCTAGTCTCGGCGCCTTTTTCTTCAAAGAAAACAGTATGGTGTATAAATTGGTGGACCGAATGTGGTTTTTCATTAGACAGAGATTTATAATTACTGTTCAGTTAGTGTAAGGCCATTGTTAAATATACATTAATATTCAAGATCATTGTTAAATATACATTAAGAATAAATATACACATTGCAGGCAATTTATTCAAACCCCAGTTTTTACAACCACCGAATGAAAAATAATAATTTCCGTTACACTTTTTACTCATGCGCTGCCCGTTGAAGAAATCTACCAATCAATACAGGGTAAAGTATGATCTTGAGGTAAGTGTTTTATATTAACTCAACCGCAACAATCCCGGGGTAGAAGGTAGAATACTAACAAGGTACGTAGAAGGCTAATAACGCCGCCATTTTGTTGCTAGATAAAATTACTTGGCCGCAGTAGTGTCATAATCTTCACTTAAATATTGCTAATTTTCAAGCAGTACGATTAAATCCGATAAATTGAAATATCGTCAATTTTTAAACAAGAATTTTGTATTTTTGTGAATGTATTTTCATAGCTTTAGGCATTGTCGATTATCAAGCGGCAATTTTAAATTATCTTCACTTAAATATTGCTAATTTTCAAGCAGTACGATTAAATCCGATAAATTGAAATATTGTCAATTTTTAAACAAGAATTTTGTATTTTTGTGAATGAATTTTCATACTTTTAGGCATTGTCGATTATCAAGCTGCAATTTTAACACTAAACGTACCAAGCGGGGTCAAATGGCCCTTTTCAAAATTTACTTTAAAATGGTACATTCATTAATATTTCTTTTGCTCATTTGATTTTCTGTAAATTCTTCTATCATCTGATTATTCAATTTCTCGCGTTAATAAATTAGGAATTTCTTTCTGAAAAGCAACGTTTATTTCATTAAGGGCTTAAATGACCCCTTATGGTAAGAATAGGTAGGTGTAAAGTAAAGGTACCGATACGTTTAGAATTAATAAGAGGCCTGTGGGGTCCCGTTTTGGTATGAAGGGGCCCTCATTAGTATATGTTAGTGCTGTTGTACTATACGCAACACGGGGGTTTTATAGCAAAACATCAAACCAAACAGGAAACTGGACAAGTACCGCACTTCAGCATTGAGACGCCAGAGATCGCAATATGCCAAGTTGTCTAATTTAGTTCGCCTATCTTGAAGTTCGCCCCCAGTTAGAGACGCGGTACGAACGTAGATAAAACAGTATAATAAATCTAGACCTTCATCTGTATTAACCAGAAAGAGACTTACTTGTTGTTAGAACCAAAGATTAGTTGTTATATATATTTTTAATAAAAGTTTACTTATTATTTGTTCACCGAAATTGCATTTCACTTCAAGATTCAATATTCACAATAATGATTGAATATATTCATATTCAATATTCAGCTTCAATATTTCCGTACCTATCGACACGCCACAGTTTGAATGGTTTCAGGAAATAATTTTTAAGAACATTTCCATCCTGAACCCACTTTTGGCTGGACTCGGCAAACTTCAGTAGGGTTTATGCCAAGTTTCTCCTAAACGTTGGCGTGATCTTGATTAAGAAGACTGTGGACCGTGGGTTTACTTATGAAGCGTACTACTGTCGGCCACTTGCGAGAAAAAGAAAACCGCTTAATATAAACACCACCCAATATAAAAGGGGTCAACCTCACAAGTTCCACCTACCATTTCCCGAGAAACTAATCACTGAATGGTTTAACTGTTATCTTTAATATTTATATATATATATATATATATTAAATATAACAGTTAAACCATTCAGTAATTAATTCTTCGGGAATCGGTATATATATATATATAATATGTTTTATAATATATATATATATAATATATAAAACATATTGTATATATATATATTTTATGTTTTATATTTAATATTACTCTGTACCCCTGCTTAAATATACATTTTTGCCAAACTCATAAGCAATCATTCTCATCCCAGTTTTCATGACGTTCGAATTAAGACTAATAACTTCCGTTACATTTTATCCGTGTACCGTTTCAAGAGATAATCTAGCAATCAATACAGAGTAAGGTACATTCTCAAAGGTAAAAGTCTTCATATTAACTAAGCTACGACAATCCCAGGTTGAAATGTGTTAATTCGACACATCCAAAAGGCGGCATTTCGTGGTCAAGTATCCTAAACGGGCAGACGACCGTGATTAAGATGGTAGCATTTTTTCTGCATACAGTGAATGCGCAGAATGCGTCATCTGACGTGTTTGAACTCAAGTACAGACGCGCGCTATTTAAACTAACGCAACATTATTACAAAGAAAATAATTCTACGGAGGACACATAAAATGCTCAGCCAATATATTTGACAATTGTAATACAATCGATAATTAAATAATGCTTTGCGTAACATCTCAAAGTGGACCGACACCATTCAAGCCGACACGAGATAATTTTCCACAACAATTTCGATAAGATAAGCTGTTGCTGTAAATCCTCTTTACATTATTATAAGTATGTTTGACAGAGTAAATGTGAATATAATGCAATTTGGTAATCAGCTTTATTTGTCAACGCGCATTTTTAATTCTGATCACACGAGTTCTGCTGTTGCTTCGAGTAGGTCAAAGGTAGCTTGTATCAATGTGTCTGTAAATGCCACTTTCTAGTGTGCATTTCCAGTTTCGCATTCAGGTGACTTTTTGTCATTTTTATGATTGCCTCGTCGATAGCGATAAACGTGTTCGTGCACACATACGTTTCACGATTTAAAGCCTGTACGACATTTACTTTCGAATATTAATGCAATGACAAAGCATCTTCTGTCGAAGAATTCGTGGACTGTAGTAGTTTGACAATTATACTTAGTAAACGATAAGAACGAATCAAACTGTGTAGTGCAAAATGTCAGTGCTTTTAAGTGAAAGGATACTGGGCGAGGGAGAAGACAGTCGGCTATGTTCATTGCCGTATGTTTATAATTTTCATACTTTACAATCATTCTCTCGAACATGATGTCGATTCTTTGGGTATAGTTTGTGCAAATTTATTCAAATATCTTGAAACACTTCGATGCGAATTCGTTCACAAGGTATAATTGAATACAAATGCATTGATCAGATGTTAATGTTTTTTTAATTTGTTCATTCAGGTTAAAGTCAAGTGATAATAGGGAACCAAGTATGCAGACTATGGTATCAACCTTGCCGGTTGTAAGTACATGCTTTTTGTTGTTAATGCATAACAATTATTATGTTTACTAATTTTTGTTATAATACTAGGTGCGTAACCAATTATGTAAACGTGCTTCCGTTGTTCTGAGGACAGCGAATATAACAACGTTAAAATTGAACACACATCCACTTCCTAAACAGCCTGTTCCTGAGCTAGAAAAAACAGCAGAACGTTATTTAAGGTAAGTTCAAACCAATTGCTCTATTAATTACATGCTTAAAATGTTAAATATTTTATAAATTCCTCCAGATCTTTAAAACCATTGCTGAATGAGAAGGAGTACAATAACACAACCAAGATTGTCCAGCAGTTTATTAGTAAGGATGGAGTTGGTCCCAAGTTACACAGCAAGTTGTTGGAAAGGTTTAATAACACAGATAACTGGGTATCTAAGAAACTTGTCATACTTATCTTCCTACGAAAGGCGATCAAAGTAACTCACATAATTTTTAGATGAGTGACTGGTGGTTGCGTGCAGCATACTTAGGATACAGAGTTCCTGTTATAGTCAACTCCAACCCTGGTTCTGTAGGATCACTCATCAAATTTAACCACCCAGACGATGTATACCTATGTTCTGCACTTGTTATTCAGGCTGTATGTAAATATAATGACATGGTGAAAAGGTGAGATACTAAATACTAGATCTGAATATATATGTTACCGTGAATAACCGAAATTGAAGAATGTTGACTTTCACCGGTGTATATCAACAGATACCAAATACGTCAGAGAAAGATTGAATATTTCATTAGATTGTTGTACATTCGGACCCTCTTCGGTGTGTGTCAAAAAATTAGTGCATGGTGAATGTCAACATTTACCGGTGTAAGTCAAAAATAAGGATATTTAGCAAATATTTCGGACATACATCAAGCGACTATGTGAATTTTGACATTCACCGGTGAAAGTCGACATTCTCCAGATTTCGGTGTTTCACTGATATATATATACATTTACTGTTTTCATCATTTCCAACATTTATTTAACACGTTGATTGCCACGGTGGTCACTGGTGACCGGCGCAAAATATTTTACTATAAATGCAAAAAATTCGCCATGAAGCTTATTTGCAATCTAGTAAAAGCCGTTGATATTGGAATGATGCTTCAATACTTTGGCTTCTAATAACTTTGCGTTACCTTCATTTTGCACGATTTAATCATATTCTGCAGAATTTTATCGCATCGCGGTTCTAATATTATAACAAAATACGCTTGGGAGTCAAAGTGTTAATTATGACCTGATGCATCCGTTTTCAGTGGAAAAATGAAACAAGAAATGGTTCGGAATGATCCAATGGATATGCAACCCTATGGAATGATCCTTGGGACGCATCGACGACCGGCTAAAAACGTAGATCAACTCTTACACAATGATAATGCAGATCACGTTATTATTATGTGCAATAACCATGTAAGTACACACACAATATCAAGTAAAACTCGCAATAAAGCTGGCCTCTTCTTACAGTTATTTAAACTGTCCGTTGCCAACGGTGCTGAATCCTTAGAGGAGAGCAAACTTACGGCTGCACTCAAAGATATCGCGGAACGTTCGTCTGCGGAGGGAATACCTGTAGGAATTTTGACCGGCAACGACAGAGACACGTGGGCAGAGGATCATAACTTGCTTTTAGGTTTTTTTTTTTTACTTTTAGTCTCATTTCTCGTGCTTGCGTCATTTTAGTCATTTTACGTAACATATTAACACGATAAGCGCCACGCCGGGCCGTAGGGACTTATATTAGGGATTTATACGGGTGTCCACTTGTTCCTCCTTCTGCAGAAGTGTGCCTATCAATTTTTGACGGTACAATGTGATAGACATCTTCTGGCCCGTTGTTTCTCGGTGTATGAAAAAGGAATTTACAACAGCGGTGTTCAATAATAACTCAAAAGCCAATTTTCGATACCATTTCATACCATTTCACATTAATGTTTTTATGTATTATATTGCTTTCCTTAAACCATTGACCAAACAAAAATGATGCCGAGTACGAAAGGACAGACATATGCGCGATGATAATAAGAACGAAAAGTCCGCCACCGGTCCGTGCAGACCGACGAAGCCCGTACGAAAAGTCTAGCGCCGGTCCCAAGGGCCCGGCGTGGCGCTTAACGTGTTAATTTCATTTGTATATGTATTTTTAACGTTCTGTTATGTTACTTACATTTTTTTATGTAATGCTTAGTCAACACATTATGTAGAGCAGTTGTTTTACAATAATTATCATGTTTATTATGTTATTATGTTGTGTCCGTAAGAATTGCATAGCAATCAGCTTCTGACTTTTGACAGAGCAGTTTTCCTTTTAACATTTTGTCACCTAAAGCTTTATTTCTTGGTTACAGGCCTCGGTAATAACAGGAACATTATTAAAGATATTGAGGATTCATTGTTCATACTGTGTCTGGATAAAAGTCTGCCTGAGGAAGCATTTCAAGAGAAGAATAATGCTTCTGTTAGAGCACTTCAAACTCTGACCGGAATTAACAGTCGCCTGAATGGTGGTAACAGGTGGCACGATAAAACTGTTCAGGTAACAAGACATTTTGCATACAAGCACAATCATATACACCTTGATCGAAAAGTTTTAGGACTTTATTCATAAAATCGAAAATACAAGTTTATCCATCAAAATTGATATCGTCTCCTTCAAAGTACTCCGTACCGACTGTAACGCACCTATACCAGCGCTTGATCCAATCATCGAAACATCGCCGGTATTCAATTTTTGGTATGTCCATCAGAGCCGTCTTCGATTTTTTCATAAGGTCCTGCCGAGTGCTGTAACGCGTTCCGCGAAGCGGTATTTTTAATCGGTTAAACAGAAAAAAGTTGCATGGAGCTAAATCAGGTGAATTCGGAGGCTGGTGAATAGTATTCGTATTATTTTTAGTCAAAAACTCGCGAATAAGGATCGCATTGTGCGACGATGCGTTATCGTGGTGCAAAATCCACGAGTTGTTTGCCCACAAATTCGGTCTTTTTTAGCGAATTGCTTCACGCAAACGTCTCATAACGCCCAAATAATACATTTTGTTGACTGTCTGTTGCTCTGGCAAGAATTCATGATGCACAACACCGTTGCAATGCATGAAAACCGTGAGCATCACCTTCTTTTTCGACTGAAAACAATGTGGTTTCTTCGGAAGCGTTCGTGCCACCGAAAAACGCTTGATCTCGAAAGAGTATCGTTTCCGAAACACTTCTCCAACACGTCAAATGTCTGCGGACCGTCAAATCCGATTTTCACGCAAAATTTTATGCAAATCCGTTGATTCAAAGTTGATGCCATTTTCAAGTATGTAAAAAATTGGAATCACGTAATAGGTACACAACTTTGCTCCCGCCGTTTTTCCCTTTCGTCCAATGCAAAAAACGGCGAGAGCAAAGTTGTACACCTATTACAAAGGTAGATATACTCAACATGCAATAACTTTTACAAATTTCAAGCTGACGCTGCAATTTGGTGGGAACGGTAATGACACATGTGGCATCCTAACAAATAAAAAACAATTGCAATCTAGTGACTGAAAGCACCATACGGCGACCGGTCCTAAAACTTTTTGATCAAGGTGTATAATCATTGTTTCAATAAGAACAAGTATCAATGTACATGAAGTAGAGTACGGCACTAAGCGTTGTTTACAGTACATAGTGTCTCATGATGGATTTATCGGTATGGAATACGAGCACAGTCCATGCGAAGGTGTCCCAGTCGCCGTTTTGTTTGATCACGTTTTTAAATTTGTGTACGTAACATTTATTCAATTTCCACATAATTACCGATGAATACGCAACACTTAATCTTTGCTGTCTTTAGTACTGAAAAGGAAAGTAACGCAAGACGTGCGCCGTCAAAAGATTTCCCAAGGGCCGAGCTTCTTAAGTTTGAGGTCAACGATACTATCCAATCTGCCATACGCAAAGCCACAGAATCAGTAGACAAGTAATGTACAGTTTCTTCTGCAGTTTATGCAAACGTCACTAGAATGATACACCATAGACATCATTTCTAGGCTTTCAAACGATTTAGACATGGAATGCTTCACGTTTGATAAGTTCGGAGCGAATGAGGTGAAGAAGATCAAATTCAGTCCCGACAGTTTCATTCAAATCGCCATGCAGGTCGCTTATTACAAATTGCATCAGAAGCCCCCGGCACATTATGAAAGTGCTGCACTGAGGAGGTATAAAAATGCCAGAACAGAGTGCATTAGATCGACTAGCGTCGCGTCGGTCGAATTCGCAAAAATGATGCTTACCGATAAAAGTGATGCGGAGAAAAAAGAAGCCATGGCTGCAGCTATTAAAGCTCACAAGCAACTTGTTGACGAAGTGAGTAACGGTTGATAGAATCTTATATTATAGAGAATATATTATATATAATATTCTATATAATATAGATATATTATATAGAATAGAATTTTATATTAAAGTAACTTGTATTTTAGGCTGTCGTCGGCAATGGGGTTGACAGACACTTATTCGGAATGAAAATGATTGCTTTATCTGAATCGATGGAGCTCCCTGAATTGTATAAAGATATCGGCTTCACGAGAAGTACAACATTTACTCTAACGTCGAGTCAGGTGAAGGAAAATTATGAACATACATGATTTTTATCCAAAAATCGTTAAGTTAAAACTATATTTGAGATAACTGTACTAACGGTTCGGATATATAATCTTCTAGGTTCCTTACAAAACTCCGTCATTTATGTGCTACGGTCCAGTCGCACCTAACGGTTATGGTTGTTGCTATAATCCACGAGCGAATGAGATATTTTTCGCCTGTTCCTCGTTCAAGTCGTCCTCGGAGACGAAGACAAAGGATTTCGCCTCTGCATTGGACGAAGCCTTATGTCAAATGAAGGAGCTGGGAAGTAAATCGTAAATTTTTATACTGGGTCAATGGGACCGAAAAGACGAAGCGTCGACTGGTTGACAATCATTTTTCAAATAAAGATTTTATATATATTACTAAAAGTCTCTGGTTTTAGTGACCACTTAACGAGTATTACATTACACAAGTATTTATGCAATACGATAAGTACAAAAAAGCAATAATACACATGACTGAGAATTCTTTAAAAAAAAATTGTATAAAAACTGTACGAGCACCGTAAAAACTGAAGCGGTAAAAGGCACCCTTTATGGCCCTGGAATAGATGATTCTATGTAAGTTAAAACAAATTAAATTATGAAACTTTCGATTATTCGTGTGACATGGACGATTTCTCAAAAACTACTTCACCGATCGGACTCTAATTTTATATACTTATGGACAAAGGAACAGGATATTTTAATTCGTAATAAAAAAAAAAAACATAAAAACGCAGAGACTCAAAAGAGATTTTTTTCGTAAAATACGTTTCTTGTAAAAAGAAAATAAGGCTCTGCCTATTGTAATAGTATATAAAACGAGAGTTCGATCCGTGCCGTTTGATTATTTGGTCGAATACCGAATTTTTTAAATTTTATAAAACAAGTATAGACAATAAAGACGATTAGGCAATTATCAAATTATATACAAGAACAATCCCAAAGCATAAAACGTTATTAATTATCGTTTTCATCTGGGAAAATCAGACTCATTGAAAATCATTTTTCAAATAAAGATTTTATATATATTACTAAAAGTCTCTGGTTCAAACGGTATTACATATCACATGTATGTTTAACAATACGATAAGTACAAAAAGCAATACCTAAGAATTCTTTAAAAGAAAAACGTTATAAAAACTATAGATTTTCGAAGCGGTAAATGTCTGTTATAACTCTTCGTGTTGGAGGTCAAGGCAGAAAAATGTGCCTTGACGTCTCTTTCTCTCGCGACGAACGCGAAATGCAATTTCCAATGAAATAATTCGCTCTTCAAGTCGAGATAGTTCTGCGATAGACCTTTACCTAAAATCACCAAAACGCAATATTTCAAAAATTCTGATAAACAACGTAAGACTCATTTCAAGCAAAATATCGCCTACTTCCATCCGCGCCAAAGCCTTTTGCAGTTCGTCAATCATATAGTTGTTGTCCGACGCAACGAATACAGACTTAACGTTATTCCCATTTCGAATGACTCGTTTCAGAAGGCGCACTATTAATTCGACTCATTGACAATCATTTTTCAAATAAAGATTTTATATATATTACTAAAAGTCTCCAGTTTTAGTGACCACTCAACG
Organism: Cryptocheilus praepositus; assembly: GCA_033815515.1. Taxonomy (NCBI): domain Eukaryota; kingdom Metazoa; phylum Arthropoda; class Insecta; order Hymenoptera; family Pompilidae; genus Cryptocheilus; species Cryptocheilus praepositus. The sequence continues at coordinate 681,992 of JAWWQZ010000093.1, forward strand.
AGTATTACATTTCACAAATATTTACGCAATACGATAAGTACAAAAAGCAATAATACATTTGACTAAGAATTCTTTAAAATAAAAAACGTTATAAAAACTGTACGAGCACCGTAAAAACAAACGGTAAATGTCTGTTATAACTCTTCATGTGTCATGGAGGTCAATCTTTCATCGGAAAGCCCCAGAAAAATGTTGGGAAGCCTCTGACGTCTCTTTCTCTCGCGACGAACGCTGAAAAGGAGGAAATGCAATTTCCAATGAAATAGTTTGCTCTTCCGAGTATCGCCAAGTCGAGATGAGGAGACACAGGCGAGTCCTGACGATAGACTTTTACCTAAAATCAACGAAACGCAGTATGTATCATTCTGAATGAATGTTCTGACCAACGTAAGACTCATTTAAAAAAATATCGCCTACTTCCAAAAGCCTTTTATCCGACGAACGAATACATAGACTTAACGTTATTGAATAACCCGTTTAAACGCGACTGGTTGACAATCATTTTTCAAATAAATCTGGTTTTAGTCGTATTTACGCAATACGATAAGTACAAAAAAGCAATAATAAATTTGACTAAGAATTCTTTTAAAAAAAATGGTATAAAAAAACTGTGTTTTTAGTTTCCAATGAAATAATTCGCTCTTCCAAGTATCGCTAAGTCGAGATGTGGAGACACAGGCGAGTCCTGAAAACATGTATCACTGAATGAATGTTCTGACCAACGTAAGACTCATTTCAAGCAAAATATCGCCTACTTCCATCCGCGCCAAAGCCTTTTGCAGTTCGTCGATCATATAGTTGTTGTCCGACGCAACAAACGCAGACTTAACGTTATTCCCATTTCGAATGACCCGTTTTAGATGGCGCACTATTAATTCGACTGGTTGACAATCATTTTTCAAATAAAGATTTTATATATATTACTAAAAGTCTCTGGTTTTAGTGACCACTTAACGAGTATTACATTTCACAAATATTTACGCAATACGATAAGTACAAAAAGCAATAATACATTTGACTAAGAATTCTTTAAAATAAAAAACGTTATAAAAACTGTACGAGCACCGTAAAAACAAGCGGTAAATGTCTGTTATAACTCTTCATGTGTCATGGAGGTCAATCTTTCGGGCGGAAAGCCCCAGAAAAATGTTGGGAAGCCTCTGACGTCTCTTTCTCTCGCGACGAACGCTGAAAAAGAGGAAATGCAATTTCCAATGAAATAATTCGCTCTTCCAAGTATCGCCAAGTCGAGATGAGGAGACACAGGAGAGTCCTGGCGATAGACTTTTACCTAAAATCAACGAAACGCAGTATGTATCATTCTGAATGAATGTTCTGACCAACGTAAGACTCATTTCAAGCAAAAATATCGCCTACTTCCATCCGCGCCAAAGCCTTTTGCAGTTCGTCGATCATATAGTTGTTATCCGACGCAACGAATACAGACTTAACGTTATTCCCATTTCGAATGACCCGTTTCAGATGGCGCACTATTAATTCGACTGGTTGACAATCATTTTTCAAATAAAGATTTTATATATATTACTAAAAGTCTCTGGTTTTAGTGACCACTTAACGAGTATTACATTACACAAGTATTTACGCAATACGATAAGTACAAAAAGCAATAATACATTTGACTAAGAATTCTTTAAAATAAAAAACGTTACAAAAATTGTACGAGCACCGTAAAAACAAGCGGTAAATGACTGTTATAACTCTTCGTGTGTCATGGAGGTCAATCTTTCGGGCGGAAAGCCCCAGAAAAATGTTGGGAAGCCTCTGACGTCTCTTTCTCTCGCGACGAACGCTGAAAAGGAGGAAATGCAGTTTCCAATGAAATAATTCGCTCTTCCAAGTATCGCCAAGTCGAGATGAGGAGACACAGGAGAGTCCTGCCGATAGACCTTTACCTAAAATCACCAAAACGCAATATTTCAAAAATTCTGATAAACAACGTAAGACTCATTTCAAGCAAAAATATCGCCTACTTCCATCCGCGCCAAAGCCTTTTGCAGTTCGTCGATCATATAGTTGTTATCCGACGCAACAAACACAGACTTAACGTTATTCCCATTTCGAATGACCCGTTTCAGATGGCGCACAATTAATTCGAATGGCGGCAAACACATCGACGCAGTCGCTTTCCCACGCTCATTACGATAGCCCAGACACTGTGGTGCAGCAAATAAATTAGGCGTGCTTGAAATGTATTCGCAGGCACGTACCTGCAAATTATAAAAATATGCATGAGAACTCAAATCAACAACCAACTTTCCGGCTACTGTACAATCTTGCAACATCATTAAGCAATATTCAAATTGGCACGGTGTAAAATGTATACCCAGTCGATTCCATTGCGCAAATGTATCCCCACAAATGCTCCACTGGGCAGTTTCTGCTTTATGAAAGTCTTTGCCTTGTTTTGCATCTCTGAGTTCCAGACAAGGCACCTCTGGAGGTTCTTATTCTCTAGTTGAACGGGAAAACTGGCTGGCGCACCTGTGAATGCCAGTACGGGCCACTTTCCAGGTGGATACTGTCTTTGCCATTGGACTGCCATGTCGGTGTGGTAGACATCGTAGTGTAGGGGTCCATAAAATTCAGACTTTACGAAGTCTATGTTATACGTATCCCAGAATGGACCAAAGGGATTGCCTTCTTTGGCATTGCAGGATACACGATTGCCACGGGTCGAATAGCAGAATGCTGAAAATGGAAATATGTAGGTGAATAAGGTGATTTGGAGATTTAGCTTAAAATACTCAAGACTTACATACTCTTTCCTCAGGTGGCCATATGCTGGGAGCAATATCTCTCATGAAATCCTCCATTAACATTGCTTTATGACACCTTTGTACTTCGGATACATTGAAATATTTATTGAAAGGAACTTGTATCTAAGTGTAATAAGTGAAGCGTGAATAAACAAATTTTTAACGTTCTATCGTTATATAGATTGTCTTTCTTACATACAGACTTTGCTTCCCCAGTACGATATTCCACCCATGGTGGTAAAACTAAAGTACGATTTAATGACTTGGCAAATCCTAGAGCTCCTAAAAAGTAATCTGCTTGATTCCCGAACCTCCCTGAAATTATTCATAAAAATCATAAGGACGTTGTGTATCAAGTAACCGAATTGTCGAGAACAATAAAAACCCTTACCCATGCAGGGACAATAAGCAATATAACCATTTCTATCAAACTTCACATCACAGTATATCGTACAAATATTCAGTACAAGTATATTAAAAAATATTATTTTATTCATCGCTGCTGTATACATTAATTTGCTATTTTACTTGTTACGTCTATTATGTTTTTATATTAAATCGTAGGTTAGCAAAACCGCCGCATGTCAAACTCTGGAACCTACTGATCATTACCTTGGTTACGTCCATGAAATAGATATTAATGTGTAAATGACCCTACCATACGGAAATACGTTTCAAGTAAAAAATACTTCTTGCTAGTGACAACATGATCACTTTTTTATTGCGATACACTATGGAGTTTTACCAATCTTTGAAATGTAATTTCCATAGAATGACAGAAAACTCCCACTTGTAAAATGCGAATTTCAAGAACTTCGTACAAGTAAAATTAATTGCTGACTATATCGCCCGTAACATTCTGTTTCTCCAATCACGAACTGTTAATGTATGCAATATATACGACTGATATGTGCTTGCAGTATAAATATATTATAAGTATAAGTATACATAAATTTCATATAATTTATATCCGCATAACTCTTAATACTTTCTTTACTGTAATGCTTGAATAGTCTTTTTTGAAATCAGCGGTTTGGTTTGTTACGTGCCCCCTCCTAACAACATTGTAATTGAAAACGCGCGGTAAAATGTACATGAGAGGGAAAAGAATGTCAAAGAATTAGTAAAACGGTTAAGAACTAATCTTCCAGCTAACATACGCTTGAATTTACAAGAAAAATTCCAAAGATTACAGTATTCAACACATTTTTTCCAAAACGTCTTCTACAAGATAGCTACTTACTTCAGTTATTTAACTACGAAGTTTTCAAGTATACCACTTTTAATATAAATATTTGAATCCGTAATATTTCAAAATATACATCAATGGCGGCAGAAGCTGACAACACGAAAGTTCTTGCCAAATCAAAGTCTACGTATTGAATTGAGATAAAAGAAGACATTTGCATGTTTAGTTTATATAAGATTTGAGTAGCGCGCACATGATACGGTCAAATTAATTATTTATCGGTTGATGTAGGCAGCAATGTAATATTTCAGATCATTTTAATGTATAAACTGTGATCGCTTATTTTATAAATAATTTTTTATTGTATGCTACTACATTCACAAAAATATAAAATTCTTGTTTAAAAATTTACAATATTTCAGTTATCGGATTTAATCATACAGCTTGAAAATTAGCAATATTTAAGTGAAAATCATTTAAAATTGCATCTTGATAATCGACAATGCCTAAAGGTATGAAAATTCATTCACAAAAATACAAAATTCTTGTTTAAGAATTTACGATATTTCAATTTATTGGATTTAATCGTACTGCTTGAAAATTAACAATATTCAAGTGAATATCATTTAAAATTGCCGCTTGATAATCGACAGTGCCTAAAGCTATGAAAATACATTCACAAAAATATAAAAATCTTGTTTAAAAATTGACAATATTTAAATTTACCGGATTTAATCGTACTGCTTGAAAGTTACCAATATTTAAGTAAAGATCATTTAAAATTGCCGCTTAATAATCGGCAATGCCTAAAGGTATGAAAATACATTCACAAAAATATAAAATTCTCGTTTAAAAATTGACAATATTTCAATTTATCAGATTTAACCGTACTGCTTTAAAATTAGCAATATTTAAGTGAAAATTATTTAACACTAAACGTATCGGTACTTTATACCTACCTATTCTTATCATGAGAGGTCATTTGACTCCTTATAAAACCAACGGTGATTTTCAGAAAAAAAAAATCCTAATTCATTAAAGCGAGAAATTGAATAATCAGATAACAAGAATTTACAGAAAGTCAAATGAGCGAAAGAAATAACAGTAAATGTACGATTTTAAAGTAAATTTTGACAGGGGTCATTTGACTCCACTTGGTACGTTTAGTGTTAACCCCTTTGGACACTGTGCACATTGCAATGTACATAATACTTTTTGTGCTGTATTTTAGTACGCGTATTATTTTCACGAATACGAATTTTATTTTTTTATACAAATATTTCTCAGGATCTCCTTAATGTTACGAATTTTATTTTTTTATACAAATATTTCTTAGGATCTCCTTAATGTTACAAACTACGCGTAAGGACCATATGTCCATTAAAATGTACATTTACAAATTATAAATAAATAAATAAATATTTCTGTAAAAAGTATATTGTTGCCTTCATTCACATGAATTAAGTTAATTTTAGTATAAAAAATCGGGTCTGAAGGGGTTAAGGCAACGTAATGTATTTATACGGGAACGCCAAGCAAAAATGACTCCGCTTGGTACGTTTAGTGTTAACCCCTTCGGACCCTGTGCACATTGTAATGTACATAATACTTTTCGTATTTTAGTACATATATTATTTATGCGAATACAAATTTTATTTTTTTATACAAATATTTCTCAAGATCTCTTTAATGTTACAAATTTTGCGTAAGGACCCCATGTCCATTAAAATGTACATTTACAGATTATAAATGAAAAAAATAAATATTTGTGTAAAAAGTATATCGTTGCCTTCATTCACACGAATTAAGTTAATTTTAGTATAAAAAAATAATTTTTCTTAAACCAAAAAAATTGAGTCTGAAGGGGTTAAGGCAACGTAGTGTATTTATACGGGAACGCCAAGGAAAAATGGCTCCGCTTGGTACGTTTAGTGTTAACCCCTTCGGACCCTGTGCACATTGTAATGTACATAATACTTTTCGTATTTTAGTACATATATTATTTATGCGAATACAAATTTTATTTTTTTATACAAATATTTCTCAAGATCTCTTTAATGTTACAAATTTTGCGTAAGGACCCTATGTCCATTAAAATGTACATTTACAGATTATAAATGAAGAAATAAATATTTGTGTAAAAAGTATATCGTTGCCTTCATTCACACGAATTAAGTTAATTTTAGTATAAAAAATCATTTTTCTTAAACCAAAAAAATTGAGTCTGAAGGGGTTAAGGCAACGTAATGTATTTATACGGGAACGCCAAGCAAAAATGACTCCGCTTGGTACGTTTAGTGTTAACCCCTTCGGACCCTGTGCACATTGTAATGTACATAATACTTTTCGTATTTTAGTACATATATTATTTATGCGAATACAAATTTTATTTTTTTACACAAATATTTCTCAGGATCTCCTTAATGTTCCAAATTTTGCGTAAGGACCATATGTCCATTAAAATGTACATTTACAAATTATAAATAAATAAATAAATATTTCTGTAAAAAGTATATTGTTGCCTTCATTCATATGAATTAAGTTAATCTTAGTTTAAAAAAATAATTTTTCTTAAACGAAAAAAAATTCGGATCTGAAGGGGTTAAGGCAACGTAATGTATTTATACGGGAACGCCAAGCAAAAATGACTCCGCTATTGCGCACACTCGACCGCGCATGCTCAACCTATCCCAGGAGGACATATTCGGCTACCCCTTCTTCCACCGCAGGGCTCACTTCTGTGCGGGTACCTCTACCTCGTAGTTTCTTCTTAACAGCCGCTAGCCTCTTCTACGTATATCACTTCTAGCAATGGCGTCACCGAGTGAACCCGCAAACCCTAGGAAAAACCGCGTCCTAGGAAGTGAAGCTCGAGAAATCGTCTACCATGTCCACAAATATCTGTCCGAGCAAAAACAGCAGTACAATTTAAAATATAACGTCATACAGTCGACATCAGAGGCGACTGGGGTCTCGAAGGGAACAATACGTAGAATCTGTCGTGAAGCAAGGGCTTCTCTTGCTGCAGGAGTGACCACCCCAACGTTTTCAACGCCAAAAAGAAAGGCGCCCTGGTGGTAACAGAATTAATCTGGTCAAAGCGTGCAAAAGTCTTCAAAGAGAGATCTTAAGTTTTATACTGCGAAGATAGAGTGGCCGACAGTTTAAGAATTGTTACACGAAATAAAAAAAAAAAAGTGTACATTGTGGAAAAGAAGTTCTGCGAAAGAACGTCCGTGAAATTGAAATTATGTGAGAAATTTGTCGGAATATACAGGAAGTTTTAATTAAAGAATGAGAGATAGATGTCCTTTTGGACGCGTGCGATTCTGCAGGCGGCTTATGTTTGCGCACACAGGAGAAATGAGTTTTTGTAAACAATGATCTGTTGATATTAGATCGCAAACGACGAACTGAGATTACAACAGGAAAATTATCTCAGGGAATTCCATACAAAAAACGATAAACCGTTTTTTTTGTACTACACTCGTTTCTGTCTTTTGTATTATATGATCAGTTTATATTAAAATTTTTATTCGTAAGATAAGTAAAATATATTTGAGTATTTTTAATAAAGAAATGAAGTTGCATAAATTAATTCATAATCTGATGAAACATGTATAGGGGCTCTTCTTTTAAATAGTATAAGTACACTTTTTTTTGTTTTGAGATATATGAAGGTTTGATATCTTTGAAGGAAGACTTGTATGAGTTCTTTAAATTGAACATACATCAGTAAAAAAAAACAACTCATACTTCCAGATGATGGAAAAGAATTTGGGAAGCTGCAAACAATTTCTTGTAGTATTTTTTCTCTTCTGACTAGAATATCTCAGGCAGTACTGCAAGCATTTATTCAAAGCAACCCCTTAACAGAAAATAGAATTTGAGAATTTAGATATATGGTTTTTTCTTGAGCCTTGGATATATCTTTGAAAAAGGACTTGTATGAGTTCTTCAAGTTGTACATACATCAGTAAAAAAACAATTTATACTTGAAGAAGATGGAAAAGAATTTGGGAAGTTGCAAAAAGTTTCTTATAGTATTTTTTTCTCTTCTGACTAGAATATCTCAGGCAATACTACAAGCAACCCCTTAACAGAAAATAGAATTTGAGAATTCAGATAGATGATTTCTTCTTGAGCCTTGCATATATCTTTGAAAAAAGAATTGTATGAGTTCTTCAAGTTGAACATACATCAGTAAGAAAAACAACTCATACTTCAACATGATAGAACAGAATTTGAGAAGCTGCAAACAATATCTTGTACTGTTTTTTCTCTTCTGACTAGAATACCTCAGGCAGTACTGCAAGAATTTACTCTAAGCAACCCCTTAACAGGAAATAGAACTTGATTATTCAGATAGATGATTTCTTCTTGAGCTTTTGATATATCTTTGAAAGAAGACTTGTATGAGTTCTTTAAATTCAACATACAACATAAAAAAAAAACAATTCATACTTCAACATGATGGAAAAGAATTTGGGAAGCTGCAAAAATTTCTTGTAGTATCCTTTCTCTTCTGACTAGAATATATCAGACAGTACTGCAAGCATTTATTCAAAGCAACCCCTTAACAGGAAATAGAATTTGAGAATTCAAATAGATGATTTCTTCTTGAGCCTTGCATATATCTTTGAAAGAAGACTTGTATGAGTTCTTCAAGTTAAACATACATCAGTAAAAAAAAAAAACAATTTATACTTCAACATGATGGAAAAGAATGTGGAAAGCTGTAAAAGATTTCTTGTAGTATTTTTTCTCTTACTAGAATATCTCAGGCAGTACTGCAAGCATTTATTCAAAGCAACCCCTTAACAGAAAATAGAATTTGAGAATTTAGATATATGATTTTTTCTTGAGCCTTGGATATATCTTTGAAAAAAGACTTGTATGAGTTCTTCAAGTTAAACATACATCAGTAAAAAAAAACAATTCATACTACAAGATGATGGTAAAGAATTTGGGAAGCTGTAAAAGATTTCTTGTAGTATTTTTTCTCTTACTAGAATATCTCAGGCAGTACTGCAAGCATTTATTCAAAGCAACCCCTTAACAGAAAATAGAATTTGAGAATTTAGATATATGATTTTTTCTTGAGCCTTGGATATATCTTTGAAAAAAGACTTGTATGAGTTCTTCAAGTTAAACATACATCAGTAAAAAAAAAACAATTTATACTTCAACATGATGGAAAAGAATGTGGAAAGCTGTAAAAGATTTCTTGTAGTATTTTTTCTCTTACTAGAATATCTCAGGCAGTACTGCAAGCATTTATTCCACGCAACCCCTTAACAGTAAATAGAATTTGAGAAATCAGATAGATGATTTCTTCTTGAGCCTTGCATATATCTTTGAAAGAAGACTTGTATGAGTTCTTTAAATTCAACATACAACATAAAAAAAAACAATTCATACTTCAACATGATGGAAAAGAATTTGGGAAGCTGCAAAAATTTCTTATAGTATCCTTTCTCTTCTGACTGGAATATCTCAGGAAGTACTGCAAGCATTTATTCCACGCAACCCCTTAACAGGAAACAGAAGTTGAGAATTGAGATACATGATTTCTTCTTGAGCCTTGGATATGTCTTTGGAAGAAGATTTGTATGAGTTCTTCAAATTGAACATACATTAGTAAAAACACAACTCATACTTCAAGGTGATGGTAAAAAGTTTGGAAAGTTGCAAAAAATTTCTTGTAGTATTTTTATCTTCTGACTAGAATATCTCAGGCAGTACTGCAAGCATTTATTCCTTAACAGAAAATATAATTTGAGTATTCAGATAAATTTCTTCTTAAACCTTGGATATGTCTGCCCTTACTTATAACACATACACCAGTCGAACATAGAAAAATAATGACGCGGGGTTTTATTTGCACTTTACAATTTTATTACAAATAACGGGCTTTATCATGCTCTATGAGAAAGAGTTGCGCGAATCGCATGAAACATTGGCTTGTTATTTTGGCGGAGCAGGCATAGGCTTGCTCAAACGGGCTCCTCTGTACATTGGACCGGGCGCTGCCTGTTTTATAGGTAGCAACGAGCCGAACAAAACGTGTTGAATAACGGGAAACTTTGCCAATACCTGTGACAACAATATTTAAAATAAATGAAGAAAATACAATTGTCTGAAATTTCTAATTAGGAGTGTATTAACGCTTTGACTGCCATTATGGTCACCGGTGACCAAAAGATTTTACTGAAGATCCAAAATATTCGCAATGGGTAGCAATTATTATTTTATAAATGCAGTTGTTGTTAGAATAGTGATGCGACCCTTTGGTCTCCAATACCTGCATATTATTTACATTTTGCATAATTCAGTCAAACGCTGTAGTATTTCATAGCATCGCCATTCTAATACTTAACTATTAATAGTTGACTACATTAAAACTGCAACGTGATGAAGTATTACAGAATATGATTGAATTGTGCAAAATGAAAATAATGCGAAGGTATCCGAAACCAAAGAATTGAATCAATATTTACTATTAATCGCATTTACACAATTATAAATGGTACCAATTCGGTATTTTTTTAATTTTTCTTTTGCGCCGGTCACCGATGACTACCACCGTGCGTATTTTGCTGTATTAGAACAGCGATACTATGAAATACTACAGCATTTGACTGAATTATGCAAAATGTAAGTAACATGCACGTATTTGAAACCAAAGGATCGCATTACTATTCTAACAATAACTGCATTTATAATATAATTATTGCTACCCATTGCGAATATTTTGGATCTTCACTAAAATCTCTTGCGCGGGTCATTGGTGATCATCACGGCAGTCAAAGTATTAAAATTGTAATTCATACCTCAGCTTTGTACATTTTAATAAGACCGTTGTTCACTTTGTCCCATGGCGAAACAGCGCTGACGTTCCACAATTGATTCGAATGTTCTGCAAACGGTCCAATTTTCACCTGCCATGAAATAAAACGTGCTCAGTTGCGTTCATCATAATGCCGCTGAACTAAAACAGTAGTAAACGGTACCTTCGTAATAAACTCAATGCAACCAAGAAACATGAACTGTTTACTGTACAATTCAATAACATCTTGGTCAACAAAATGATGTGGTTCTATCCTCGGGTGACCTATGATAAATATATCGATAAACACACAACTGTGTTGACATTTGATATGAAATAAAAATAAGGCTGAGCGGTTGTGTACCAATTAATTGTGCACTTCCCCATATGAAAGGTACAAATTGATAATCATCCAAACTCCAAACACCGTGACTGCCAGCTGGTTCCATACGGTATGTTAACTGAAGCCTCCGTACTAACTCCAAATATCTGGAACACATGTATATGATAGCAAACGCTGGCAATATGTGTGACAGTTGATCAAAAATCAATTACCTATTGAATACTTTTACAACAACAGCAACTTTGTCCGTTTCTTTAAAGGCACCTATCTTAAACATGCAGCACAAGAACATCAAGAAAGCCATTTCATGTCCAGTTCCATAATCTATTCGCGTTGGGTTACCAAAACTTTCATACAAATACTCAACTATCTCTGGAATCGCACGATGATACAATTCTGGTAACACTTGTTTCAGCTGAGGTATTCCATTCTGGAACAAGTTACAGGAACCTATTCACAATACTGACATGCCCAGCATGTTTAATTCAGCACACAGATATTTCTACTGAATGTAGGGAAGAACCACCTCTTGCAATCTTTCATGCCACAACCGAAAAGACTTGTTTCCAAAGCGTTGGGGTTGTTCTGTGGGTGGTATATCAGTGATCCATTCGTCAAACCTCTTGAGCATCTCGACCACATTTTGCACAATCGAAGATTGTGGGCATTCGACATCCAATGCTTTCCCTTGCACAGCTTCATTCATCGCTAATATAAATCCCAAGTATTCCTGCACATGTATGAAATTGTGTAACGATTAAATGAAACATTGAAACTTCTCGTTGTGCACTAATATAAATCCCAAGTATTCCTGCACATATAGGAAATTCTGTAATGATTAAATAAAACATTTAAACTTCTCATTGTGCAGTAATATAAATCCCAGTATTCCTGCACGTGTATGAAATTGTGGAACAATTAAATAAAACATTGAAAATTCTTGTTGTGCGCTAATGTAAATCCCAAATATTCCTGCACATGTATAAAATTGTGCAACGATTAAATGAAACATTGAAACTTCTTGTTTGGCGCTAATATGAATTCTAAGTATTCCTGCACATGTATGAAATTGTGTAACGATTAACTGCTTGAGTGCGGAAGAATTTTCTTATGTATATGCTAAAATTGCGGAATGAAATGTGTAGTTATTTTTTTTGGAAAATAATAAAAATGGTTATAATTAACTCTAATGATAAAAGAAGTAATTTTTACTAACAAAAATGTTTTTTACTTTCACTTATTACATGAGTGCTTTTTGTAATTATCAGTATAACACTTGTTAAAAAAATAAAAACGATTTTTAATTCTTCTAAAATAATGAAAAGTTTTTTACTACAAATAAATAAATAAAACACAGTGGTAAAATATAGTAGAGCCGTGGATGGTGGTACAATAGAAAAAGTGATCCAATTATTTTGATATAATTTGTTTTTGTACATAAAAAATTTTTTTGTAAAAATTATCTCATCTCTATGGATGTAATGATGATTAAAAAAAAATTAAAGTCGAAATCTATCTATCTTTTTACATTGGCTCATTTTTTCTACCGTACCATGATCTATGGCTCTACTATATTTTACCACTGCGTTTTGTTTTAATTTTTATATTATTAAAAACCACAATTAAACGAAATTAATAATAAACTGCAATGGATATAAATACAACTGTTCTCAATTGATTCGAAAATTATACTAACAAACAACCACGTAGTCATGAGTCTCCGCATTCCTGGATAAACAAGAGAAGCGTGATTGCGCTTCTCCGCATTTTTGGCATGGTACAAGAGAAGTGCGATTGCGCTTCTCCGCACTCAAACGGTTAAATGAAACATTGAAACTTCTCATTGTGCACTAATATAAATCCCAAATATTCCTACACAGGTAGAAATTGTGTAACGATTAAATGAAACATTGAAACTTCTTGTTGTGCACTAATATAAATCCCAAGTATTCCTGCACAGGTAGAAATTGTACAACGATTAAATGAAACATTGAAACTTCTTGTTGTGCCTTGTACAATCCCCAAGTGTTCGCTGCAATCATTCTTCTTTGAATCTTTCATTATCCCTTGTTTTTCCAAACCTTGTCTTTTTAAACTTTCACGATAATAAATTTTATCGTTAAATCAAATTCATTGTTTTCATGTGTATCTTCAGATGACATGCAACCAAATTACAGTGTATACCCCTTGTATATTTTGCTTGACATTCCCGCTTACAGTCTTTTGTAATCAGTGCCTTGCAGCTTAACTTAATTTGAATACGTATGACACCACATTACTTACAAAATATGCTTCCGATTTCTCCCAAACCGACATATCCGCCCGGACCTTGACAGCCTTCTTCGGCACCACAAATTCATGCTGATCTACTAAAACAACGATAATCACAGAATTTAAATTCCTTTCCAAGCATTCTCTCGACTAAATATGTTGCGACACGTACGTTGCAACTCTTCCTCGTTCAGTGGAAACTTCGACGTTGTCATTATAGCCCGCGTCGAAGTAGCGGTTAATCGTGGTCGATCAGGTGATACTATGTTTCAAATTCAGTCGTCACCGATAAGGATAAGGACTTGTCCTCCAAGGGTAGGTGCATAATGACATACGCCGTTCCTTGGCATGCGTATTTCGAATATCTACGCGTACGTCATGTGTTAGGCTGAAAATAGTGCATCAAACGTCGAGCACGAGCTACAGAAGCAGCAAACAATTTTTAGGATGTACACAAGAGAAGACACCGAAGTGTCGGGCAACGAAGATCATTTTGATAGAGGGGCACACACCGTTGGTTCAGAAAAACCTTTCATCTGGAGTTTTGCTCAGTTCTGTCGCACTACGTGTTTCGAGATGGCGCGGTTTGCAGAGAAATTTGATATCACCAAGGTGTAGGGTCAGACCTATTGACTTATAGGAATTTTTAGCTTACGTACTAAGGTATCTGTTAAGATTACGTATAAGATTAAGTCATATAATATGATAATATTAAAGATTAAGTCATGTAATATGATAATATTAAAGATTAAGTCATGTAATATGATTATATGATAATCTACTAAGATTAAGCCAAAAATCAAACTGTCGAGCGCGCCTTATGTCTCTGAATGTAGTAGAAGTGGTAAGACTGTTTTACTGGGATTTTACTTTAACCCTTTCGATACTACTGCCGTCTATTGGCAGCATACAGTAAACCCAGAAATTGGTGGCATCCACTAAATATTCTCTGGGTCCTACCACCGACCATTGGCGGCATCCTTAAAAAATTAGGTGGATATGATTACTCTCTATAGTATGCATTACTTTACTATTTTGTGTTTAAAATTCCCGGTTGTTCTAATCGTTCCATTAGATAATTAGTAACAGTCAACAGTGCCTTAATTATATACGTTTTATAATATATAATTGGCGGCATCCTTAGAAAGTTATGTGGATATGTTTACTCTCTATAGTACGTATTGCTTTACTACTTTGTGTTGAAAATTCCCGGCTGTTCTAATCGTTCCATTACATAATTAGTAACAATCAACAGTGCCTTAATTATATACGTTTTACAATATATAATTAGCAGCATCCTTAGAAAGTTATGTGGATATGGTTACTTTTTATAGTACGTATTATTTTACTATTCTGTATTTAAAATTTCCGACTGTTCTAATCGTTCCATTACATAATTAGTAACAGTCAACAGTGCCTTAATTATATACGTTTATTCATATATAATTGGCGGCATCCTTAAAAAGTTATGTGGATATGATTACTCTCCACAGTACGCATTACTTTACTATTCTGAGTTTAAAATTCCCGGCAGTTCTAATCGTTCCATTACATAATTAGTAACTCTCAACAGTGCCTTAATTATATACGTTTTATAATATATAGGTGTATAGGCTACGAAAAACAAATCGGTATGTTTGCTTATATTGTTAATTTTTTAAATGTATAATTTACAATTTGAATTTAGTTCCCTTCATGATGAGTGTAAAACGTTTGAAAGGAAAACAGTAGATAAAGGAAATCATTGATTCAAAAAGTGATTCTGCTGATGAAAATGAATATTATTTGGCATTTCGCAAAAGCAGGAAATGTTTTTTAACCCTTTTAGTGCCGGGCGAAAAAGAGGTGCCTATGCGAAAATAACCGGCTGAATTTCACAATTTTGCTAGGTTTTGGAAGAAGGTTCATAAAAACCAAACAAAAAACAATATTTATATAATTCAAAAAGCAGTGTATTAAGGACGAAATAGAGAATAAAACATTGACACTAATTTTTCTATATTCATTGAAAATTATATAAATAACAAAGGTATAAATGATCTTAAAGAAAATAAAAATTGAGTCCTCTCTCTTTCAAAACGTATTACCACATTCGAAAAGTCATCTTTTCATCATAACTTTACATAGATCATTTATGACAAAGTATACACTTTGTATTTCCAAAATATTTTGTAACAAAACAAATAATATTGCATATCAAAAATAAAGAATAACTCCAAGGTACATGGTAAGCGTCGGACGAAACAAGTAATTGTTATTGGTAATATAAAGTTAAACCGAAAAACTATTTTTTTTAATTCTCTCCTAATAAAATTAGACTAGGAATAGAATGAATAGTATGTACTAATGACAACTTGACGCGACGTGTGTTCATCTTATTTATTAGCCTTATGATAAACTGCAATTATATGGTCATAGAGTACAAACGAGAAGACTATAGATGTGCGACTCCTAATATCGAATATCGGAGTCGCTAGAAAAAGTAACGTAAACCGTAACATGGTGACATTTGAAGTTATGAAATGAGACATACTGGTAAACATTATGAGAAAACATAAACAAAAGTGCCGGTTATGATAAATGTATTATTATTGGAAAGTATATATTAGGAAAGAGTCTGTAATTGTGTTTAATGGAATGGAATGAGTAGTATGTGCTAATGACAACGACGCGACGTGTGTACATATTATTCATATGTTAATATTTGTGTTTGAATACTCAATATTTAATAATCAATAACTAATGTAGTCACGCATTGTTCATTGTTAAGACAAACCATGGAAAACATGTTGGCATTATACTTAGGATACAAAAATTAATTTTACTATGTAAGATGATAACCTACTTGATATTATGAACTGCACTGAGAAACAAAATGTAATTTTATTATAGTTTAGTATAAAGTAATCAGTGAATCAGTGTGTACAGAAGGAAGTGCCTTTTCAATGCTTCACAGCACTTAAAAGTATTTCATAATTATGTCAGGTTTGTATCCTTGTCGCTACAAACTAATTAGTCTAATTTGCAATGAACTCATGCTAACATGTTTAGTTCCAGCAGCAAAGTATTCACAGGAAGAAATAGAGAAGAAGCGTTTGTTAGCTTTGCAGAGAAGAAAAGAAGCAATACAGAAAAAGCAAACGCCTGAACAATCTTGTAGAAATGAAAAATTTCAAAGTCCTCAGAGTCATTCGAACAAACATGAATCTCAAAGACCCCTGCAAGAAAAGACATCACAATGGGAACAAAACCAACATAATTTTCAGGGCGCAATGAGAGTACCAAAAACCAATAATCGTCATCAAGCCATTGCTAGTAACCCATTTTACAATAAAAAACCCATTGTACCAGTAAAATGTTCCATGATTAGCAATGATAGATTCAATACGGAGGTATCTGGTTTCATTCCAACACTAGCTGATCTATTTAAGACAATTCCTACCAGGTTGTACGGTAAGTTTAAAAAAAAATTGAACCCCTTCCTACGTACGTTGGCTCTATAATTTAACCCTTAGCGCTTCGTAGGCTCCGCTATGGAGCCGAATGTTTTTAACATGATTGCGCTTAAAATGCTCCGGTATTGTCGGCGTTGGCAATTGATGACTGTAGTTAAAACGTGATCAGTCTCTGCACTGTTACGATTAAACCATTTTTTGACCTTTTTTTATAGCACGTGTAATTCTTCTAATTTAAAATAAAATTCCGTTTCACTCGTTCCGCTGCGAAAATGTGCCGGAGCGCTAAGGGGTAAAGTATTTAATCCCTTTACAGATATGAAAACCAAGACTTGGACCTTCCATATAAAAGATTATGAGAATGTAATAGGAAAATTGGCATGCACAGAATCTGGTATTAAAGTAGCAGCGTTGCCTAAAGTAGTACTACAAGTAATTATTCTATTTTCTGTTAACTCATGAATATTGTCTATAAACGCTTTGTCTTACTAGTATGGAATTCTTCACAGGCATTTCGGAAGAACTTAAACTCAGACGTCTCGAATGTAGATCTATCAAATATTGATCCAGAATTAACGAGGGTTCTTATGCCATTTCAACGTGATGGTATTTGGTAAGTGTCTGATAATTGTCTCTTTCAATGAGCTTTCACAAAACAATGGAGAAATATATTACATATTGAATTCTAGTTTTGGAATATCGAGGAGTGGTCGCTGCATGATTGCTGATGATATGGGACTTGGGAAAACGATACAAGCATTAGGAATCGCACATCATTTTAAACACAATTGGCCCCTTCTCATTGTCGCACCATCTTCTGTTAGGTAACATCTTAACGATTAGTATTTATTATGATGCATGCCGTAAACCAATTTCTATTATTTAGATATCAATGGTCTGAGGCGATTTATAAGTTCTTACCATCGATACCCACCCACTATGTCCATCAATTTACAAATGCCAAGGATTCAATAGATCAGGAAAGAATTACTATTATATCATATGACCTATTGGTGCGAGCGGTGGACACATTTGAAAGGCATATTTTTGGATTTGTCATTCTTGTATATAAAAATAAATTTCACGTTATGCCAAAGCTGACATTTTTAAGAGTGAATTATGTTAATGCTATGAATGTATTTGCAGGATGAATCTCATACTGTAAAGAGTAATAAAACGGCGAGATATAAAGCTGTGCAACGTATCGTTTGCCAAGCTCGACACGTTATTTTATTAAGTGGAACACCTGCTTTGTCTCGGCCAATAGAATTATATACTCAAATTAGCCTGATAATGCCGAAATTCATGGGGTGAGTACGTATTTTGATTTTTCTGAATCCATCTTCCAATTTTCTGTAAATTTTCAAAATTGAGTTCTATAAACGACTTTGATCAGAGTACAGGAGTATGGTGTTCGTTACTGTAATGGACAAAGGAGTACGTTTGGATGGGATTTCAATGGCTCATCGAACCAGCTCGAATTGCAGCTGTTGTTAAAAATAACTTGCATGATCAGGAGATTAAAGTCTGAAGTGCTAAATCAACTGCCAGCAAAAATAAGGTATGAAAAATGGCTTATTCTTAAAATTAAACATCTACAAGCTTCTGCAGGTCGAATGTATAAAACGAATGCTTTTTTGGTATAGACAAGTTATTTTATTGGATCCAGCGTTAATAAAAGCGGGAACCAAGGAGATGGAGAATATGTCGCAAACGTTACAACGTAAAACTTTGAATGGTATGGAGAGACATAATGCTCTGTTGCAGTTTTATCACGAATCCAGTGTTGCACGACTAAAAGCTGTGTGGTAAGCATCGTTTTCGTATTGATATTATTTCATTAGATAAATCGATACTGATGTAACGATTATATTTCAGTAATTACATTTCTGATCTACTGGAAAGTAGAAAGAAATGTCTTATTTTTGCTCACCATCAAAATGTTTTGGATGCCATAGCCGATCTCACACGATCTATGAACATACGGTAATGATTCACGTAAAACTTATATTAGGTCTACCGGAAACTTTTGTCCGTTCTAGTATTAAAGGGTTACGCCTACTTGGGATCGGCGAAATTACACGATTTTCAAGATTTTTTTTGGCCGTTTTAGTGAGTACTAATTAAAATTCGCAAAATACTACCAAAAAGTACGTATTTAGTGGTACTTGTGTACATTTTTTTTTATAAGAAAATATTAAAAAATGGAGGAAATATAGCTCTTCTCGTAGAGCTTCCGTTTATTTTCATCACTTGCGGTGACCACGATTTCTCAAAAACTACTTCACCGTTCGGACTCTAATTCTATATACTTATTTGTCATTACAATAGGCAGGGCATGAACGAAGGATTTGAAAAAATTTTAATTTTTACAAGAATGACAATAGTTTTACGAAAAAATCTGTCTTTCGAGGTGAATTAACTTTCGTTTTTATGATGTAACTTTTTTTTTTTATTACCGAAATAAAAAATCCTTCGTTCAGGCCCTGTCTATTGTAATGACAAATAAGTATATAAAATTAGAGTCCTATCGGTGAAGTAGTTTTTGAGAAATCGTGGTCACCGCAATCGTATGTTTTAAAAAACACAGTTTCGAGATAATCGCGTTTGAAGTTTCAAGCTCTTTACTAATCATACATAGTAGCGCTCCAGATAAACGCTTATAATTTTTGAACGTATGCTCCGATTCTTATGTACTTTTGAGGAAATATTCTTAAAATGATGTACATTAAGAAAATGCAATAAAAAAAAATCAAATAAAAAATAAGTAGAAATACAGTGGTAGATACAGGCAACCATATACGTTTCAAACGAACATATTCATACATGTTGAAACTTGAGATTATATTTCGGACAGAACTTTCCGGTAAACCTAATATTTTGTTCTTTGTATGCACTTGCGTTATTAGAATATCATAGTACCGAACATTTTGGATATCAGATACATCAGAATCGACGGAAAGACAAGTACGGCCGAGCGAAAACATCAAGTTGATGAATTTCAAGAAAATAGCAATTGCATTGTTGCGATTTTATCGATAACAGCAGCAAACGCTGGAGTAACATTAACAGCTGCACATCTCGTAGTTTTCGCCGAACTGTTCTGGAATCCTGGAGTAAGTGCTATTTTAAATACATAAGAATCAACATTAACCCTTTGCACTCGGACATGTTTCTTCACGAAGTAGCGAACAGCGCAACATTTCGTTTAAAATGGTATCGTTTCGAAAAAAATACTGTGCTGAAATCATGCTTTGCATACAACTTTGCTGATACATTTATGTTCAAACAAAATTGAAATTTTACAGCCTATTCTTTTCGAATGCGTCATAGTTCATTCACCAATGTGCATTGCGGATTAATTCAAACACATATCGCAGTGATAACTTGTTTATGATCTTTCACGTGTCATTTCTTCTTCCGAGCATATACAATGTTTATACAATAACTTGCAGTTTATCATTCAGCCTATTGCAGGAATATATAGAAGGTTGTTCTTGCAGTCGCTAGAATTCTCCTCTCAGTTTATTAACCATGAATTTACTAAATACTAAATAGCACACAGATTATTAAATCTATCTCATTGCCTTAACTTGTAACTCTCCGGAAAAATCTTAAGGAAACAAATATTTGAACACACGTTTTCTGTACATACATTTTCCTCAGTAATAACACGAAGTATCTTCGTGTCCCCTCAGAAGGGACAGTCGAGTGCAAAGGGTTAACAATAAAATGTTGTTTGCCGCCTTCCACCTGGTGTTTTTGAAAAATCGAAAATCACCTCTCAACTGCTTTACAAGACTTTTCACAAACTTGTGGTGTGTCATTGGTTTTTGCTGTTTTCTTTCTTCTGAGATTCGAATTGCGAATTGCGAACTGAGATCTTGTAAATTTCTTCTCTCAGTTTTCGGTTTTCTTTATTATCTTATCAAGTTTCCCATATCATTGAGTCATACCCGTGTACCTTTGTATGCCTAATCCAGTAAATCTACAAATTGCTCAAGGGATTAGAGAAGTGTATAGTCCGTCGTGAATCCACTTCGCACGTTCTTTTTCGATGTGTAAAACGGTTGATTTATTTATCATGGATCTTGTTAATTTTATCATATTTCGATTTGTTTTTTGTCCCATTTTAATAGAAAACTACAGGAGAACACGTCTTTCTTAAAAAATTGCGGTGGAATAAGTTCATTCTCCGTAATCGTTAATAAACTTTCATGTCCCCTCAGAGGGGACAACCGAGTGATATGCTAGACTTACGTTGTCCCCTCAGAGGGGACAGTCGAGTGCAAAGGCTTAATACTTTTTATGCTGACTGACATTATCCAAATACAGATTTTATCCCAAGCTGAGGACAGAGTGCATAGAATAGGGCAAGACAACAGTGTTCTCATTCAGTATTTAGTTGCCAAAAATACAGCAGATGATTTCCTGTGGCCTCTTATTCAACAAAAAATGAACGTATTGAACGAAGTCGGTCTTGATCAAAACTTTTCCTTCGGGGATGCGAAAATTACGAAACAGACGTCACAAGACAAAACGGATCAGCGGAAGATGGATTCTTTTTTGTTAAGCCCAGAAAAACGTACCGACAAATCGAATTATCAAATAAAAGAAACGACCAACAGTGGGAGTGAGTTAACAGAGACTAATGATGTAAAAGAATTAAAAGATATACTTGAAATCAGCGCAGAAGATTTCGACAATTCTGACTGGGCTGAACTCATGTGACCGCAGTTTGAATGCAGTCTTTCGGCGAAATTTTGTAAGTTATATAATCCTTATAATAAATTAAAACAAAATATATTTTGTGATTTTATATGATCCCGTAATGCATAACATATCCATATATACTTTTTATTAATAGCTTCCATCTTACACTATATAAATATTACACAATGCATGACTGCTCTTATGGGATTAACACCCGTACATAAAAACATTACTTGCTATATTCCCATGTTGCGATAACGATATGTTTTCTTCCCAGACCGAGACATTGTCAAAAGAATACATTATTGACACTAAGTAACTTTTGTTCGTGATGTGCTTGTCGCACTAAAAAGGTAGTACTCAATAACTCAGTCTTTCGAACTTGTATCAGTATAATTGTTTGGAAGTAAACATATCAAATAGGGTATTTCGATTCCGATGAACGTTCCACGTCGTTAGGAACATCTTCTGCGGCAAGAGCAAGAACCTCTTCGCAGACACGTTTGTACACCCAAGCATCTCCCTTCAATCTTTTTCGCCGAATGCCAACCAACGGTTTGCTATCCGAAACGCCTTCCAACAAGCAAACCTCTAACTCAAACGAGCAGGTATTTTTTGATGAGTACGACTTCGTTGTATCTTTTTGATCTTCCGCGTCGACATGTTCAGTTTCGCCTTGCAATATGAACCTAGGCGAACATACTTTAACAAAAACTGTTTTCGATTTGGATCTGCAGTAATTCATGTTTTTCTTACCCTTTCTGATGGCACATGATTCCTTTCCGCCGCAATGCTCTACGTAGTTGTGACAATACGTACTTTGGACAGTCACTTGATGTAGATGACACGTTACAAAGACCCTTCAAACATAATGGGGTATAAGATTAACACTTTGACTGCAATGATGGTCACCGGTGACCGACGCAAGAAATTTTACTGAAGATCCAAAATATTCGCAATGGGTAGCAATTACAAAGACCCTTCAAACATATGGGGGTATAAGATTAACACTTTGACTGCCATGATGGTCACCGGTGACCGACGCAAGAAATTTTACCGAAGATCCAAAATATTCGCAATGGGTAGCAATTACAAAGACCCTTCAAACATATGGGGGTATAAGATTAACACTTTGACTGCCATGATGGTCACCGGTGACCGACGCAAGAAATTTTACTGAAGACCCAAAATATTCGCAATGGGTAGCAATAATTATTTTATAAATGCAGTTATTTTTAGAATAGTGATGCGATCCTTTGGTCTCCAATACCTGCACATTATTTACATTTTGCATAATTCAGTCGAACGCTGTATTATTTCATAGCATCGCTGTTCTAACATAGTAAAATACGCTTGGCAGTCAACATGTTAACACTTTGACTGCCATGGTGGTCATCGGTGACCGGCGCAAAAGGTCTCACGAAAAATTAAAAAACTACCCAATCGGTCGCATTTATAATTTTGAAAATGCAATTAATATTAAGTAGTGATTCAATTCTTTGATCTTTGGTATCTTCGTATTATGTTCATTTTGCACAATTCAGTATTATTCTGTAGTACTTCATCACGTTGTGGTTTTAATATAATAAAATACGCACGGCCGTCCAAGGTCTCATGAAAAATGCAAAAAATACCCAATCGGTAGCGTTTATAATTTTGTAAATGCAATTAATATTAAGTAGTGATTCAATTCTTTGATTTCCGGTACCTTCGTATTGTTTTCATTTTGCATAATTCAGTCATATTCTGTAATACTTCATCACGTTGCGGTTTTAATATAGTAAAATACGCACGGCCGTCAAAGACCTGACGAAATCTTCAAAAAATACCCAATCGGTCGCATTTATAATTTTGAAAATGCAATTAATATTAAATAGTGATTCAATTCTTTGGTCTCCGATACCTTGGCATTATTTTCATTTTGCATAATTCAATCACATTCTGTAGTACTTCATCCCGTTACGGTTTTAACATAGTAAAATACGCGTGGCAGTCAACGTGTTAACAGGAGAATGTCTAAAAGAATTGAGCCGTTTATTTTGAAAGTAGCCTAACTCCGTTTTTCAATATTTTCCGGTTACCATGGTTACATGTACAAATTGATGTTATTTATCAGTAAATGTTATTTATCTCGATTTGAAGATAAATGGAGTTAGGCCACTTTAAAAATAAACGGCTCAATTCTTAAGTGATTATCACATTCTGTAGTACTTCATCCCGTTGCGGTTTTAATATAGTAAAATACGCGTGGCAGTCAACGTGTTAACAGGAGAATGTCTAAAAGAATTGAGCCGTTTATTTTGAAAGTGACCTAACTCCGTTTTTCAATAATTTCCGGTTACCATGGTTACATGTACAAATTGATGTTATTTATCAGTAAATGTTATTTATCTCGATTTGAAGATAAATGGAGTTAGGCCACTTTCGGAATAAACAACTCAATTCTTAAGTGATTAATAATTACGCTAAGTACGATTAGTGTGTACACTAACTTTTCCTGAAAGTACTGTTGGTTCATCGGGGTCGGCGTTTTCATTCTTTACGCGTCTTTTGGGTGTGAGAACACACCTCATACGATTCAGACCCCTTTCCAACCCCATCATTACTTTGCGTGCGCTTCCTGGTGTTGACGTCTGTGCATTCCTACATAAAACAAACAATGTAAATATGGGGTCGCAATTGCCAGACGAAAGGATCGATTATATAAAATCTACCTTGAGTCTGGTGTGGCAACTTGTGTCACATTATGGGTCGGTGTAGTCTCTAATCGACTTTTGTCGGTGGCCTTTTTCGCAGGCACTGCAACAGAACATTTCTTTGGTATTTGCTACATATGTTTGATGTTCGTATTTTATGAGGTGTTTGTAAATGTATAGCGCAATCGTTGAATTTATTGGAACTGTGCTTATGAAGGAACAAATAAGCGATTAAAGGAATGTTCTACCTGTCGAAGGAGAGTTAGATGGAAAGTTCTATGCACACGATTATCAACTTTGAAACACTTCTGTTCCGAAGTCCATGCTTTCAGTAACCTGATAAGTGGCAGTCACCTAATAGGGAGTAAGTTTTATACGAGAGAGAGAGAGAGAGAGAGAAAGAGAGAGGAACATTATTCTACCCAGAAATCGGAAGCAGGCTTGTTACTAAGCTATAGCCGAAAGTAGAATGAATTTGTTTCCAAAAGTCAGTACCTGGAGAAACTATATCATCTGTATCCTTACTCCTCAGTCTCTTCCGTCCTGGAATGTGTGGTTCCATGAAATTTGATCCAACATTTTTATCTGTGCAGGTATTTATATCAATATAGTCGTCAACTGATTCTTAAATTGGAACATGAAGATTATTGGACTTAAACGTACCAGTATCAGGGGTTTTAGGAAGAATGTTATATGTTGCATCACATACTGGTGATTGTCTATTGAACCTACTTCTTGGAGAACAATCAAGTTTTGTTATGAAATTACCATTCCCTTTTTCGGAATTCGGCGTATTCGTTCCAATCTTTAAAACGATGCAAAGTAAAGTACAACAAACATAAAAAATAAAAAATAAAAATAACTCACATAATAACGGAAAAAGTAAAGATAAACATACCATAGCCTGTTTAACTAAACGCGATTTTGTAGATGACGATATCCTCAACGACAGACCGCGTAATTTCCGATCGAGTAACAATAGATATGTAGCAGTTTTGTAATCAGTTCTGTCACTCTTCACCAATCTGTTCCAAATATCCGAACTATGTTCGCCACAAATCGCAGACATAGTATTCAAAACATCCTCATCTTTCTCAAACTACATTAACAAAATCTATTCACAATTATTGTATTCAATGAAGCAACTTTACTTTGAAGTGGTACTTACATTAGTTTTGTGAATGAATGTCACTGGATTGAGAAAACCTGCTGTGATCCATGGGTGATTGCACAATTCCTCAATATGAATCCTCTTCTTAGGATCCGTTTGCAGCATTGCCTTTATTAGTTTCTTGCTGTTGGTTGACAACCAGCTTGGCTCTGTATATTTACCGCTCTACGATTGACATTAGTTACTTCAAAGTGACATAGAAATGATGGAAAATAAATGTTCTTGACTCACAAGTATTTTTCTGTACAAGTTCTGTATACTGTTATCATCAAATGGAAGAAAGCCACAGAGCAAGGCATATAGTAGAACTCCCATGCTCCATATATCAACTTCTGAGCCTGGAACATGAGACGTGTTAATCCAGATGATTAACACTAGGTTTACGGGACCCGTCAATTTGACGGATTTCAAACTTTGAAATGAAACACGCAAAAAACCATAGCAATAATCTTAACTACTTTGCATCGTAAATTCATAATTTCATTAACACGTTCCCTGCCTGAACTTTCCGTTCAAGCCATTTGGTATTATCATTGTAAAATGAAGAATTTTTTAAAAATTCATTATGCAGTCAATTATGGGCATCTTAATACTATTGCTGATGCCCTCATTTAATCAATTCGTGATGGACATTTAATCGTGATGGACAATTTTTTTCACCGTAACTTGTTTTAACCGCATTCCTCGTATTTCGATCAGTCAATTAGCCAAAAAGCTAGTTGCCCAAAACACTCATCTGGTTGGAACAATACGATCAAATCGCCGTGAAATTCCAAAAGACCTACTTTCAAAAAAATTACAGCGATCTGAATATATTGCTAAGGGAAAGCAATGATGGTTTGACAATAGTGAAATGGAAGGACAAACGTGATGTACTTCTATTATCAACGAAACACTCTAATGAAACTGTGGCTATGCAAAAAAGGGGGATATTGTTACAAAACCGAAGGTTATTGTGGATTATAGTGAAGGAAAGTCTTCTGTAGATATCTCTGATCAAATGGCTTCATATTGCAGTCCTCTACGAAAATCAGTAAAGTGGTATAAAAAAATTGTATTTGAACTTTGCCTGAACACAGTAGTGAATTCATGGATTATATATAACAGTCTTACAAACCGAAAAATAACAAGCATCGAATTTCGAAAAACATTAACAATGAATCTGATGTCGTGTAATAATAGTAATAATTCTCCACGAATTGGACCAAGAAAAAATCGACACGAAATTAAAAAAAAGGAAGGCAACTTTAATTCGATAAGAAGGGGCTGCAAAATTTGTTTCGAAAATTAAAAATTTAGGTTCCCAATCGGCAAGAAACTGTACTGTAAAAGTGCAACATTCTGCGATAGTTGTATGGATAAACCACACTTATGTTTGCCATGTTTTAACAAAGTTCATCGTAACATCCCTTTGTAATTGCATACAAACTTGAATTTAACTAAAAGATTATATTTTAAACTTATGTTGGATGCAACTCGCTTGGCATAGTAATGTTCAGTCAGGTATTTGTTAAACTAATTCCTAGAAAAATAAATTTATTGGTTTGTTGTACTATGCATATGAAACTATACACCATTTCCTTGATAATTATGATTTTTGCACTATTTTAATTATTGTAAGGCATACGCCAGAAACAAAATAATACAATTGTAAAGCCTGAACGGGAAGTCTTCAAAAAACGGTCTGGCAGGGAACGTGTTAAAAGAGTTTATAAACACAATTATTATTTCGTTAAGCTTTCTAAATTTTGAAATTTGTATGTGGTACATTTATCTCTACGAAACCCGTCAAATTGACGGGTTACCTGATTACGTAAACAATCCTTATATATTTGCTTCGTTTGTAAAATTATTCCTCCAATAGTAAATATAAGAGTGAAAGAAAAGTGTAAGATGCTCCCAACTCATTATCTCAATAGCGCCTCGATAATGTGACACAAAGCGAATTGTGTAGTATAATTGTGAAACATGTTACTTCGTACTGAACGAACTCACTTACCAGAGTAATCCTCGTGCCATTCGAAACTCAAAGCATGCAGCAGACTAAATGCCGTATCAAAAAGATATTTGGAAAAAAAATCTTGATTTATTAATATTTTATTTTTACGTGAAGCCTTATATTGTTCAACTCAGACTTAGTTTGAATAAATTGATTTTTTAACGTAAATATGTATTTTCACCTGCCCGTCAATTTGACGGGTGCTCGTAGAGATAGGTGTATAAGAAACGCCCGTAAACCTAGTGTTAAAACAACCATGCAATTGATATTACTTAAAGTATTGACTATACCTAAGTACTTCTTACGCAGTATCAACTCTGGAGCAGCATACGTAGGAGAACCACAGGAAGTGTACAAATGAGCAGAAACATTCTTTGGCTTTGCACACAAGCCAAAATCTATTAATTTCAAGTTTTCTTCTCTATCCAAGAGTACATTCTCCTACCATAGTTAAAATGATAAAAATGACTATATTACCTAGATATTAAGAAAAAGCAAGTACTTACTGGCTTGATGTCTCTATGTGCGTACCCTAAACTGTGCAAATAAGCCACCGCTGAAACGATTTGCCTGAAAAACTTACGAGATTCTGTCTCACTGAGTCGATTCTTCTCAACTGTAACAACATACGTAGTTAAACTATTCTCTTAGCTTTATTTCCGCCAAACACATAAATGAGCCGTATATTTTGAAAGTGGCCTAACTCCGTTTTTCAATATTTTCCGGTGACCATGGCTACATGTACAAATTCATGTTATTTATCAGTAAATGTTATTTATCTCGATTTGAAGATAAATGGAGTTAGGCCACTTTCAAAATAAACGGCTCAAATTAACATCCATCCTAGAGTATTACCGATATGATCAAACAGTTCTCCGCCGGAACAATACTCCATCACCATAAAATAATGAGTCTCTGTTTCAATGACCTGATAAAGTCTGCATATGTGTTGATGCAGTAAAGTCTTGAGTGCTTCAACTTCTAACTTGACCCTTGGCAGATCATCCTAAAGTAAAACAGGATGTACAAGCTGATAAGCTAAATCATACTACGTACCAGGTTGTTCAATAAGTTTTGTTTTGTTTTGTTGAGGGCGTTGCTACTAGTCCAAATTTGTTTTTGTTTTGTTGGTTCACTCTTCTTATCAACGTATGTGAAGGTTCATTTCAATTAGTCAATTCATTCTTTGTTTACAAGCCATTTAGTGTCGCCGTGTCACAGTATTTTCGACAATGGAAAAAATTGAATATCGTGCAGTGATAAAATTCTTATTTTTGGAAGGTGTAGCACCAAAAGAAATTCACGAACGAATGTTAACACATTGGCTGCCGTGGGGGTCACCGGTAACCGGCGCAAGAGATTTGACTGAAGATCCAAAATATTCGCAATTGGTAGTAATAATTATTTTATAAATGCAGTTATTGTTAGAATAGTGATGCGATTCTTTGGTCTCCAATACATGCACATTATTTACATCTTGCATAATTCAGTCAAACGCTGTAGTATTTCATAGCGTCGCCATTCTAATATGGCAAAATACGCACGGCAGTCAACGTGTTAAGAGTGTATAATGAACGTTCACCTTCAATTAGAACAGTAGAAAGATGGGTTGCTGAATTTAAACGTGGTCGTACAAGCCTTGAAGACGATCCACGTGAAGGACGTCCAAAAAACGCATCAACACCAGAAATCGTAGCCAAAGTACAGGATATGGTTTTGGAAGATCGTCGATTGACTGAGAGGGATTTAGTAGAGGCTCTACACATCTCATTAGGCAGTGTGAGTCATATTTTAAATGAAATTTTGAGTTTTAAAAAGCTGTGTGCACAATGGGTGCCGCATTCGCTAACAATTGAACAAAAACACATTCGAATGCGACTTTCTCAACAACATTTGGAGCGTTTTAAAAAGGATAAAGTGGATTTTGTGCGTCGATTCATCACTATGGATGAGAGTTGGGTCTATCACCATGATCCTAAATCAAAACAAGAGGCTAAAGAGTGGTGTGAACCTGGTTGTTCAGCTTCGAAACGAGTTCGTGTCCAGAAATCGGCCAAGAAGGTTCTGACATCAGTTTTTTGGGATGCGAAAGGAATTTTATTTGTGGATTACTTGCAAATTGGTAAAACAATTAATTCTGAATATTATTGCAACCTTTTGGACCAGTTGAAGGAAAAAATTCGTGAAAAAAGACCCGGTTTGCAGAAGAAAAAAATCCTTTTTCATCAGGACAACGCACCGTGTCACAAGAGCATTTTGACAATGGCTAAAATCCATGAATTAAAGTTCGAATTGTTGGAGCATCCGCCGTATTCACCAGATTTGTCCCCCAGCGACTTCCATTTGTTTCCAGAACTCAAAAAATTTATGCGTGGCAAGCGTTTTTCGTCAAATGAAGAGGTCATAACGGCTGTTGAAGCGTATTTTGCAGACCTTCCGGAATCTCACTTCAGGGATGGGATCCACAGATTGGAGGATCGTTGGAGCAAGTGCATTAATGTTCAGGGAGATTATACTGAATAATAAAGTGTATTTTGAACCATAACATTGTGTTTTCCTTATCGAACGACAAAACTTATTGAACGACCTGGTATAACAGCAGTGAAATTCCACGGATTGAAATTTCAACATCCTGTCAACAATAACAACGTCTAAGACTTACCCCCAAACCCGCTTTATCCATAATCTTGATGGCAACTTTTTCACCGGTCGCTACGTGGGTAGCGAGTTTGACTTTCGCGAATCCACCACTACCGATCGTCTTCTCCAATTCGTAAAGTCCTTTAAGAGCGACATATCGCACCATCTTAGCATGAATTCTCTTTCAACGGAAAATAAAACGACCGAGCCGAACACGCGATCACCTCCTTTGCCGCATCACTTTTTGAATGAAATCGTCTAACGTAAACAATGTTTGACAGCCAATCATGAACATGGACCGCTGGACCCGACTTTTCAATTCTCACCGGTGGCAAGTTTCCATGTGACGAATGAAACTTTACACGACTATTCAATCAGATATATGTCGGAAATATCATAATAATGGGAAATAAAAAACAGAAGCACTTATTTTAACGAACGTTTGATTTGTGTGGTAAGAGACTATAGTTAAAAGTTTTCAATTTATGTTTATTTTTATTTGGAGCACGACAGCTTATCTAAGAGGTGCAATTTCTGTGTCGTCTCCAGCAGTGCTACCAAAACAAGAGTATTCGCTGTTTTGATCCTGCGGGCTTAAATTTCTAACCCTTCAGTTGTTCGTACGTTGTACCGTGCGGTACGGTACGTGACTTGGGTTAGAGGCCGGGTCGGTTTAATTTTTATATAAAGATCCCGCATGACAATGTCCGTCGCAAACATGCGGCAGTTCTTTAGTGTCCTGTGTACACGTTACATGGGCTCGTTACAAGCGATACATCTGTCGAGAACGCAAAAAGTGAGTAACAATTGCCGGAGGTACCGATCTTCAGGTTAGGGTAAATAAGTTTACCTTGTACATTTGAATATTACATAACGATCGGATGCAGCAATTAATTGCCCCACTTGTCGGTTGTTGGAAACAATTTGGCAGAAGCGGATGTACTTGAAAAATTGTCAGAGTCTGGGTAATTTCAGATATTCATCATATGCCTGACTGGGGGCTCAGTACTACTTGGCGGGATGGCACAGTTTTTAAAAAGGAGAAGGAGGCATCCTTTGCCCATCGGCAGAAGACCGCTCAGAGATATGAAGCAGAGATACATAAATGCAAAGAACGCAAATTTTGGTAATATATCAAACTGTTGTAGCTAGTCTAAGGCTTGGGTTAACCGTTTGAGTGCGGTGAAGCGCTATCGCGTTTTGCTTGTCCTATGCCAGAAATGCGGAGAAGCGCAATTGCGCTTCTTTTCTTTATCCAGCAATGCAGAGACGCGTGACCACGCTGCTGCTCGTTATTATAATTTTCGAATCAATTGAGAACAGTTGTATTTATATCCATTGTAGTTTATTATTAATTTCGTTTGATTGTGGTTTTTAACTAGACTGCAATTTACTTTAAACATTATTCATGCTATAGAGAAGGAATGGTTAGCAAGCGAAAATGCAACAGAAAGACTACCAATAAGTAAAAAGTTTTCTTTAGAAAAATTACCTGGATGAAACTTGCGACAGTGTGAGATTTGCAGTAAAAAAAATGAAAATGGAATTAAACGATCCAATTTAAATTGCGCTGTATGTAAAAAAAGATTGAATGGAATTTGCGCAGCAAAACGCTCATGTAATAAGTGAGAATAAAAAACACTTTTGTTAGTAAAAATTACTTTTTTTATAATTTAAAAAAAAACTACGCATTGCATTCTGCAATTTTAGCATATACATAAGAAAATTCTTCGGCACTCAAATGGTTAAAGTAACGAAATTTGGTGAATCATTCTAAATGATTACATGTACCGGTGACGTCACAATCATAAAGGTCTTCAACTGTTTTATGACTTAACACGTTGACTGCCACACAAGCTTATAAGAAAATCTCTGCCAGGCCACGCGTGCTGTTATACCATGCAAAAATTCTTTCTTATTCTACTAGAAGATTATTACGTCTTGAATAAAATGTCTAGGGATTTCGAACAACCTAGGGAAGTTGAAAATCTATATTAGATTGTACTGGACCTATTGTTTTTTGCAGTAGTAAATAAGCACATTTACATCAAAACGTTTCGGAACATTTATTCAGTTGAAAATCCTTCCTCCAGAATGAAATATCTAAGAAAGCGTGTGTGGGCTGAAAATTATTTCTGCGTTTTCAAATATGTTTTCTGTAGTGACGCATCGTTAAACTTACTTTTACAACAATTTAATATTATTATTATATCCCGTGAAGTATTTTTCCAAATACTTACTAACTTACCTCGTAAGTACTGAAACCTGCATTTGGTTAATGCAGCTTGATCAAGATTTTTGCCGTCACCTGAATACAGGTGACACAGCAGTCAACGTATTAAGAAATTAATATAAGAAATTAAATTAATGTTAAGAAATTAATATAAATAATATAAGAAAAAAAATTTGGTAACAGGTGTTGCTTACATTTTTGTTATACTTGATTTAGATGCATTGTCGCAAGCATCTTGGGCAAGAAGAAGCGAAGCCAGTGTCAGAAGTCACATCAGTGATAGAGTATCACTTATATCTTCCGTGCCAGCAGGACCTGATGGTGATGTAAAACTCACTCCACAACAGTACGGTGTTCTTGGTAAGTTTAGTTGTATTTTTCACCTATATCAATACTCCTAAATAATGCACATTTATGTGCGACGTAGCATTGCGTAAATTAGATTGCTACTTTGCAAACCTAATAATAGTACCATAGCAATATGTAGTTATAGGTTCTAAAGAAATTGTTTTTTCTATATATGATACTTTGAAGAAACTTCTATATTATGGTAAAATGGAAAATTTGTCCTAGCTTCTGATTATAACTTGAGAACAGTTACTATCAATTTTAGCAACCAGGAATTACAGAGGGTAAATACTCATGCGGGAGAATTATATGTACATTTTATTTATTTACATGATCATGTACAATACAGCAATTTATTCACAAACATAATATCTGTTAAAAGCAGATACCATCGGAAACGTAGAAGTTTTTTGGCATTGGCGTAATTTTTAATGCTTTCTCTCGGTACAACGTTTAATTATTATATACTGCCGTTCCGAAGTACAGGATTAGAAAGAAGCGATCGTCGATCAAACGACGATTTTTACTCAAGTATAGATTTGGCAATTATCCTTTTCCATTGCATCCAGAACGTACGCGCTTTTCTTCTGTATTCGTCGCCATACTCGTCTTACGATCTCCCCCAACTGTCACAAAATATTGCTCGCAATATTAAACATCGTTATAATATATACGATACGTCATGTAATTATTCGTACTCGTCTATTCTATCTAGCATATGCGATCCGCGCACCATTTTAATAGCGCGCGATTTCGACTTTGCGGTAAGTTATTGCTCTCTACCATGATTAGAAAATTAGTCAATTGGAATGTGTGTTTCTCCGTTTTACATACGTTAACGCATTTTTCCTGCTAAATATCACAACAATGTGATTAGGCGTACTGTGACGAATATATTATTGGAAATACGTGGGGGTTATCATCTTTACGGGCTTAAAAACTTAATCACGTCGGATACACAAAATTTTCTAATAATCTACAACATAGTAAAATATAATAATTGTACTGTCACGACCTCCGCTCCGTAGAAAAAAAAGCTAGCAATGATTAAACGAATTCACTACAACAATTTATTACATCTATCGAAGATTGCAGATGCGGACATTATACGCATATTGAGTCGCTTCACGAAAAATGTTCCGACAACGAAAAAGCGTAGTGTGTAAAAATAACATCATCTTTTTCCCTCGCCTTTTCTTTCGGTTACACGCTCCTTTTCGATCAGCGCAAGTTTTCCGAATTAAATCAATCGGCCAGAATAAGTCGATCCGTGTTTCGTTTACCAATTCACCGAAGGAACATACCAGTCTTACTGATTATTAATTACACTCACACCGATTAAACTATTACATCTTTCCGTTATTACAATTTTCGTTAACAGTAATCTAGGAATTTGCGAGTCCTATTACTCTACACTTCGAGAATGGACGAGTACACGCGATGCTCTTTTCACATATTTAGGCGACATTTTATTTCCTCGAACATTGAAAAAAGTCTACGACGATCGAACATTTATGGGAATTAGATCGACATCGCTGAGTCGAAGGCCGTTGCTAACTGAGTAATCGAATTTACTTTATCTTCAATACTCCTTCCGGTACTTTTACTTGTTTTACTACGATTAGCTTCATTCTGTCAGACCGTTAATCAAAATTAGGTGTTGTACTCGAGAAACCTAATCATCCTCATTTATTCGCGTCCTAGATTCGTCGCTGGGACTGACGAAAAAATCTTTTACCCGATATGAAACAAAATAGTTCGTACCCGTCCGCCTCGTGTTCTACATTTACTTACTTACTATTCCTTACAAATCTTACAATCTTCTAAAATTATACTGCAATCTCAAAAATATATCATAACTGCGTATCTCCCCCTTTCCACAAATTTCTTTTTTCTTTCTCTTCTGTTTACTTTATACTCTTCGCGATAAAAGCTAGATGTCCCAGATAATAATACCTGCATATCGTCTCTCGCAACCCCTTGAACACGACTCTCTCAAAGAAGGTCCATCGTCGTCTTTCGAAGCATTTTCGCGAACCTTCTAAAAGATTTTAAAATTACACTCCGCAAAGGCAAGAAATAGTTACTCGGAAACCTCGATTCACAGCAGGATTAGAAAAGACGGAATGTCAGTAGTTACAATGTAGTTAATGTTAACAATTCATTTGTTAACACCTATATCTTAGCTGCAACCGCTTGTACTTAACATTGTTGTGAGACTAGCTCATTGTGTTTTAATTCATTTATAGTATTTCATTCTCCTATTCCGACGTGTGTGTAAACGTGTACGTATTCTGTGTCTGTCGAGTGTGTACGTGTAAAGGTTCGTGATCGTGTGTGTATTATTCATATGTGTATATATATACTTTTCTCATATATATATATATTAAATATCAAGTTTTGTTTAAAGGCAAGCATATGTCAGCACCGACGATTCTTTTTTTTTTCCTTACCGAAAGGTGCCAGACGTTCAGTATAATATATATAGCCAAAAGAGATGTTTTTCATTTTTATAATAGCCATAACTGCTATGTACGAAATTACAGCGACATCTTAATAATTTTTTTCTGCGATTATTTCTTTTTTTTTAATCTCTTAGATTTTTTTTCTGTACCTTCTCTGCTTATATTCTTTTACTGATCTACGTCAATGGTGTGTGTACATACATATACATATACATACATGTATATATATATATGTACATATATTACTAGAGCGACTTTATAATTTTTTTTATAGCAAGAGCGCGGGATAAGGTCGTGTATTTCACGTGATCCTATGCATGACGATCGCTAGAAGGGGCGCCGGTAGAATCATCAGATTCGACCTTATCGGACTGTTCGCCCCCGACTGACCACCAGTCTCGACTTTGTTTTTAAGAGACAACGGTCCGCCATCGTCGCTCTGCATGTTCGAAGTGTCAGACTTCTTCGGCGGTATGATCAGGTTCTCGTCATGCGCTGCTTCGTCCATGTCGTCATGCTGATGGGTTTCCTTACTCACAGGCAGAATCGTCGTGATGGTCGGTTCCGTGGTCGGCGGCGGCGTCGTGGTAGGAACCAGACTGTTGTTGTTCAGGAAGAAGATCGGTCCGAATTCCGGCGTAATATCGAACATGCTTTCCTCGCGACGGGTTCCCGCAATTACGCGGACCTTCGTCGCCTCGTCGTCGTAGTTCGAAATCAGTTTCCCTGAGTACGGTACGTCCATCTCGGTGTAATTTGCCCGCAGGGTCACGTTCACGCCGGTTCCAGGCTCCAGGAAGATTTCCACGCTGTTGGGTAGAGGCGAAAGGTTTATTGCCGGAAAGTATGAGGTCTAGAGGAAAGTTCTGTGCGGAAATGGTATCTCAAATTTCGAGACATATGAAAGTGTTCAGTTGAAACATACATTGCTACCTTTGTTTACCGTTAAATTTCTACATATGCGGAAATGTTATCTTGAATTTCAACACGTATGAAAGTGTTTACTTGAAACATACATGTTTACCATTAAATACTAAAAATACCGTACTTTGTTTACCATTAAATGCCTACATATGCGGAAATGTTATCTCCAATTTCAACACATATGAAAGTATTCACTTGAAACATACATGTTTACCACTAAATACCAAATATACCATACTTTGTTTACCATTAAATTTCTACATATGTGGAAATATTATTTCAAATTTCAACACATATGAAAGTGTTCACTTGAAACATACATGTTTACCATTAAATACCAAAAATACCATACTTTGTTTACCATTAAATTTCTACATATGCGGAAATGTTATCTCAAATTTCAACACATATGAAAGTGTTCACTTGAAATATACATGTTTACCATTAAATACCAAAAATACCATACTTTGGTTACCATTAAACTTCTACATATGCGGAAATGTTATCTCCTATTTCAACACATATGAAAGTGTTCACTTGAAATATACGTGTTTACCATTAAATACAAAAAATACCATACTTTGTTTACCATTAAATTTCTACATATGTGGAAATGGTATCCCAAATTTCAACACATATGAAAGTGTTCACTTGAAATATATGTACATGTTTACCATTAAATACAAAAAATACCATACTTTGTTTACCATTAAATTTCTATATATGCAGAAATGTTATATCAAATTTCAATACATATGAAAGTGTTCACTTGAAACATACATTGCTACCTTTGTTTAGCATTAAATTTCTACATATGTGCTCGTCAAAATGTACTGCAACAGTGATTTCGCCGTTTCGGTAGTATATATTGAAAATTGGTTATTACGTAAAAACTGTGAAATATGGTACCTACTATATATACTATAATGTATACTACTGAACTACTACTATATATACCATAATATATAATACTGATATGACGACATTATTCTTGCAGTACATTTCGATGAGCGCATATAGAAATTTAATGGTAAACAAAGGTAGCCATATATGTTTGAAGTGAACATTTTTATACGTGTTGAAATTTGAGATAACATTTCCGGACAGAACTTTCCGGTAGACCTAATATGTGTGTCATGTGGAAAAGTACGCAGAGAAGACTTGACGTTAAAAGCATTATTTTGCGGTGATTAAGTAATTGGGAGTATTTGTGAACTTGTTGCACGTGGATGTGTAGAGGTTTCGGGATTCGTATGGATAATCAGTGTTAACACGTTGACTGTCGTGTATTAGAACGGCGATGCTATGAAATACTGCAGCTTTTGACTGAATTATGCAAAATGTTAATACTGTGCAAGTATTGGAGACCAAAGGATCGCATCACTATTCTAACATTAACTGCATTTATAAAATAAATTCAGTAAAAATCATTTATAAAAAAAATTCAGTAAAATATCTTGCGCCGGTCAGTGATGACCATCACGGCAGTCAATGTGTTAATATTGCATCCACGGATAATAATATAGTGTCAAACTGAATACTGCGTTCTGACGAAAAATTATATCAAATTAACATCCTTTCGGAAGAACTATTGGCAGTAACACTCATCGTTGCAAGAAATGGGGTTCCATACAAGCAATACAGTAAAATTACATTAATCCCTGTGGCGATAATTCTTTTAGCGTGATTATACTAGCGTAATAGTTCCATCAATAAAGTATAAGACATCAAATATGGAAGGTATGATACTAACGTGTATACATCAGTGCGGTTAAATTTCTGCTCCAAGCCCCACATGATGTTCGGCAACGCAGTTCCGTTGGACAACGTGATAGATGTATTTTGTCCCTTCAGCGTAGCGTGACTCTGTCCCCAGTACACTTTGTAAGTGTATGAAAACCCAAACGCTTCAGCCATGTTCACTGGCTTGGCTCTGGTATTCTTAATAGTCGCCTCTCCTAGGATCTGCGGCACTCGCTTGATGACACGTTTCTTAGGCCAGTTCAGCTTAACATTGCTCAGCTCATAATGGGTTGGTTCTGTTTCGGCGAGCACCTCACCAGACTTATCCGATCCCTCGACTCCGCTCTGAGAGCAGAACTAAACGCTTTACTCCGGCGTCTACTTAGAATGAATGACATGCATGATCGTTCGAGTTAAGTAGGAAAATGAGAGGCAGATTGTGAAGGTGTTGAACGTTCGCGAGGATTTCTTCACGTATCGATCGGATGCGTTTAGAACTAGTCGGTTAGTTCTTTTACTCTGATTCGCTGATATTTCCCCCTTGTTTTGCGCATGAAACGTGTTATTACCCGAGCTCCCGTGTTATTACCCAATCTGATGTCAGCTTATGCCAAAATCAACGGGGTGTCGAGTTTGCTGTTCGTGTTACATGTCGTGCATAAGCGACTGCTTTACTGTTTCAGCACTTTACAATTTGCTCGATTTAACTGTGATTAAGCGTATCGCCTAAACTACTGCAAATTTTGTACTTCTGTTTGCGGGATTTTTTCATGTTTTGGGCTCTCTTTGATTTTCCAAAAGAAGAAACACCTCGGAAACTTTGACTTTGTGACACTTACGGAGAAAAGTTCACTTTTTTCAAGAAAGCTCTGGGCTAAACTGATGATTAGTGTTCTTTAAACTTATTCTATGCTATTTTGTGTTTGTAAGCTCCTGAAAGTTAACCCTTGAAACAATTTTTCCATCTTTGCCAAATGATCGTGTTTCTAAAACCGTTTGCATCCAGTACTACGCATTCAGAAAATATCGCAAAATTGTTGTCATGCGTCCGTGTCTTTTACTAAGCTTTCATCCAGATTCGCCCCATTTAACACGTTGACTGCCGTGCGTATTTTGCTGTATTAGAATGGCGCTGCTATAAAATACTACAACGTTTAACACGTTGGGTGCCACGTCAGCCATCGGTGGCTGACAGTGTAAGATATGATATGAAACCAAAAAATTTACATTGTTTTCCGTGATTACTAAAAATTTATTTACAATTCACTTAATTTGTATTTATTAGAGGATTGTATCATTAATGCATTTATATGTTTCTCATCAAAAGAATTAATGGATTTTATACCGCAATACATCTTATAACTGAATTATGCGAAATGTACATAATGTGCAGATACTGAAGACCAAAGGATCGCATTACTATTCCAACAATAACTGCATTTACAAAACAATTATTACATTTTGGATCTTCACTAAAATCTCTTGCGCCATTCAGCAGTGACCATCACGACAGTCAAAGTGTTAATCTCCATCCCTTCCTCATCAAACCAACCCTGTACCTTACCCAAACCACGTTGCACTCTTTCCATCATAAATTACCGCCGTTACCACCCCGGTTTATCGCAGGACAAAGTAAACCTTCTCCAGAAGTTTTCATCGGCCCGCGTACCCATACGTTGGGCGCAGCCCAGAAACATGAAAGGACCCATTGTATTCACTTACGTCATCCACGTAGAAGATTGTGCCGAAGTTGTCGTTGGAGTCGAATGTTCCAATATAGTGCGTGTATCGTACCGGTTCGGAATCATTGCTGTGCACCTCGCGCCTCGCCACGTACATTTTGTCCGTCGCCGCGACGGCGCCTCCAGGTATCTGCCGATACCTGTCCCAGTAAACCCATCTGACTCGTGCCGCACTCTCCATGTTCTCCAGCAGCTCGTACTTCTCGTAGGAGTGCACGTTCCCGTGGATCGAGACGGTGCATCGTTTTTCGCCGTTCTTCTGACTTCCGGCCACCCATATGCCATTGTGCTGAGCGCGGCACACGAACAAGGCCGTTCTTTTGGCCTCCGGCTTCTCGGCTTGATTGTTCTCGGAGTCATCTATTAAGGGGACCGGAAAGGTTTGAAATTTCAAAAAATCGATTTTTTACATAATCGGTTAGGACAATTTTTAACCCTTTCGTTACGGCAGTGTGGTGTAGTGTGTGCAACACTGCACGCAGTAAAGTATGCATATTGCCCTTCGGTAAACTGGTGTTTAGACGTATGTCTTTAAACGCTACCTTGTCATGCTCCGGATCGTACTATTCTTTGACACGTTGACTGCCAAGCATATTTTGCTATGTTAAAACCGTAATGCGATAAAATAGTGCAGAGTGTGATTAAATTGTGCAAAATTAAGGTAACGCAGAGTCGTTAGAAGCCAAAGTATTGAAGCACCGTTCTAATATCAATTGCTTTTATAAGACTGTAAATAAGCTTCATTGTAAATTATTTTAATTTTTAGTAAAATCTGCGCCGGTAACCGGCGACCACCGTGGCAGTCAACGTGTTAATTATTACACAACGACAAATTTGGAGATTTTGCAATTGTTATGAATAAAAATACAATTTAGGATAATCAACACGTTGACTGCCGTGGGGATCATCGGTGACCGGCGCAAAAAGTCCCACGAAAAATTCAAAAAATACCCAATCGGTAGCGTTTACAATTTTGTAAATGCAAGTAATATTGAATAGTGATTCAATTCTTTGGTCTCCGATACCTTCGCATCATATTTTGTAGTACTTCATCACATTGCGGTTTTAACATAGTAAAAAATACGCACGGCACTCAACGTGTTAATATGTCAAATTAAAATTCTGAGTAGTTCCATTCGGAATGATACATTTTAACACTTTGACTGCCATGCGTATTTTGCTGTATTAGAACGGCGATGGTATGGAGTACTACAGCGTTTGACTGAATTATGCAAAATGTAAATAATGCACAGGTATTGGAGACCAAAGGATCGCATCACTATTCTAAGAATAATTGCATTTGCAAAATAATTATTGCTACTCACTACGAATATTTTGGATCATCAGTAAAATCTCTTGCGCCGCTCACCGGTGACCATAACGGCAGTCAGTGTTAAAACAAGGATCGACACACAAAGCCACATTTCAGTTTCTACATTCATAATTAGATTCGCGTCTTTAATCGTTTGCACTGAAAACCGATTTATAAACCGAAAAAAATGTCGTTCTGTGAATATTAGCCACTGAGAGCTTGAAGAAGATTGGGGAGCGTGGTTCTAGTCCCGATTGCTTCCAAACCAGTGCATGCTTTATTTTTGGAGTAAATCAAATCAAAAACGAACCAAGGAATGACACATATCATCGATGTGCAAGGTACATACAAATAAAAGGAACAAGAATATCGCAGGGCCAGTGGTCAGGTAGTATCACACTCTTCATCGCGTGGATGCCGTCTATAGCCGGCGCTCGTAACGAAAGGGTTAAAAGAACATATTGGCGCAAGAAAAACTTCGATATTCGCAAAATTGAGTTGAGAAATGCCAAAAATGTGAGGTCATGCACGGTCGCCAAAGCGTTCCGCGGTCAAGTAGCCGTAATCCTGTTCCGAATCTTTAATCGCGTTTTTCTCAAAACAGTATTTACCATTAGTTTTGCCGCGATAACTCAAGAATGGTTGAAGATATCGATTTCATTTTTTTTTTATTTGAAGATAAATATGTATTCCATAAACTGAACCGATGTCTGCATATAAAAATTAATTCTTTAATATCGTTTTTAACAACAAATAACTTAAATTTGTCAACCTTTTCGATTTTTGGTCGCCATTGCTTCAACTGTGACGTTTCGTCACAGAATTTAGGTTCAGTCTACAGAGAGAAATCTCACCAACCAAATGGCGCTAAGAAAAACAGAAAAGAAGAAAACTCGCACGATACGCGGTTACCTTCAAATATAAACATTTCCTTTAATTATTAATATTTTTTAAATTTTTGAAGCTTGACTCGTTTGTTAAGAATGCACAAAAAACCTGCAAGAAAGAAAATTCGTGTATGTTTATTCGTTCGTCCACAATCGTTATTCAAATTTCACCCAGTTTTCGGTCGTTGAAAGCTTTCTGGTCCCCTTAAATAGAGAATAACGGCGTTGTGAGGAGAAAGGAAAACTATTAACGGAAATCGTTTGCGCGGTATAACGGTGAGATGCAAGGCATTGTGGGATATTTTGGCTGAGGGCGATACGAAAGAATTGTCGATTGTACCGGTATGATGGGAATAATTTGTTCAAAGGTTTTCTCTGATAGAATGCGGTGGCGAAGGTTTCCGTTAGAAGGGACTCGAGAGGTAGGTATGTGTCGTGGTTAAGGCACTTCCGTGATCTTGTCGATGGGATTGAAATAGCGTGGGAGTATTATGTCATATGCGAGGTGTGTGACAGTAACGTGATGTTTGAGAATAATGTAGGATCTCAAATAGGTTCGCCTAGTTGGCGAGCAAAGGTCACCTATGGTCCTCAATTATTATATTGAAGTATAATAGGTGACGAGTTTGTTGAATTAGGTTATTTTGCTTGCGTAGTAGTCAGTTGACTAGGAAAGATTAGGAAATAAGACTAAAGTGTCTTGATTGTGTTGTCATTGTTTATAAATATTCTACTCTCTACTTCCACATGTTTAACACTAGGTTTACGGGCGTTTCTTATATACGTATCTCTACGAGCACCCGTCAATTTATTCAAACTAAGTCTGAGTTGAACAATATAAGGCTTCACGTAAAAATAAAATATTAATAAGTCAAGATTTTTTTTCCGAATATCTTTTCGATATGACATGTAGTCTGCTGCATGCTTTGAATTTCGAATGTCACATTATCGAGACGCTATTGAGTAAATGAGTTAGGGGCATCTTAGACTTTTCTTTCATTCTTATACTTACTATTGGAGGAATAATTTTACAAACGAAGCAAATATATAAGGATTGTTTACGTAATCAGCTAACCCGTCAATTTGACGGGTTTCGTAAAGATAGGTATGCCACATACAAATTTCAAAATTTAGAAAGCTTAAAGAAATAATAATTGAGTTTATAAACTCTTTAACTGAAATTATGAATTTACGATGTAAAGTAGTTAAAATTATTGCTACGGTTTTTTGCGTGTTTCATTTCAAAGTTTGAAATCCGTCAAATTGACGGGTCCCGTAAACCTAGTGTTAAGAAACAAACACATGAAAGACATCAATTGTCGTCTGGGCATTCATTCATTTTGCAGCTGTTAAGTAATATACTTACTATTGGAGGAATAATTTTACAAACGAAGCAAATATATAAGGATTGTTTACGTAATCAGCTAACCCGTCAATTTGACGGGTTTCGTAAAGATAGGTATGTCACATACAAATTTCAAAATTTAGAAAGCTTAAAGAAATAATAATGGAGTTTATAAACTCTTTTAATGAAATTATGAATTTACGATGTAAAGTAGTTAAGATTATTGCTATGGTTTTTTGCGTGTTTCATTTCAAAGTTTGAAATCCGTCAAATTGACGGGTCCCGTAAACCTAGTGTTAAGAAACAAACACATGAAAGACATCAATTGTCGTCTGGGCATTCATTCATTTTGCAGCTGTTAAGTGATATACTTACTATCGGAGGAATAATTTTACAAACGAAGCAAATATATAAGGATTGTTTATGTAATCAGCTAACCCGTCAATTTGACGGGTTTCGTAAAGATAGGTATGCCACATACAAATTTCAAAATTTAGAAAGCTTAAAGAAATAATAATTGAGTTTATAAACTCTTTTAATGAAATTATGAATTTACGATGTAAAGTAGTTAAAATTATTGCTATGGTTTTTTGTGTGTTTCATTTCAAAGTTTGAAATCCGTCAAATTGACGGCTCCCGTAAACCTAGTGTTAAGAAACAAACACATGAAAGACATCAATTATCGTCTGGGCATTCATTCATTTTGCAGTTGTTAAGTGATATACTTACTAT
This sequence comes from Cryptocheilus praepositus, assembly GCA_033815515.1. Classification (NCBI taxonomy): domain Eukaryota; kingdom Metazoa; phylum Arthropoda; class Insecta; order Hymenoptera; family Pompilidae; genus Cryptocheilus; species Cryptocheilus praepositus. The sequence goes on from JAWWQZ010000093.1 coordinate 725,806, forward strand.
TGGAGGAATAATTTTACAAACAAAGCAAATATACAAGGATTGTTTACGTAATCAGCTAACCCGTCAATTTGACGGGTTTCGTAGAGATAGGTATACCACATACAAATTTCAAAATTTAGAAAGCTTAAAGAAATAATAATTGAGTTTATAAACTCTTTTAATGAAATTATGAATTTATGATGTAAAGTAGTTAAGATTATTGCTACGGTTTTTTGCATGTTTTATTTCAAAGTTTGAAATCCGTCAAATTGGCGGGTCCCGTAAACCTAGTGTGATACACAATTGCAATAATTTCGTAATGATATCCATCCTTAAGGTTATTTGAAGGTCATGGTGCAGGTCATATATGCAGGTCGAATGTGTTTTGTGTATAAAAATTTACGATGCAAAGTAGTTAAGATTATTGCTATGGTTTTTTGCGTGTTTCATTTCAAAGTTTGAAATCCATCAAATTGACGGGTCCCGTAAACTTATTGTTAAATTCTACAATAATGAGATAATAGAGTTTTCATGCATCGTATTAGAAAGAGGAGGGTAGAGCGGTGTTTGATGCTGGTGTTTAACGTTGTGGACGTTCGACAAATTTCGTGTGGAGGTGTCGCGGTAAAAAGTTGTACATACATGTACCTTCTGTTGGGTGCACGATCATAAAGCCTCCGACGACTATGTCCCTCGAGGGATCATAATGCGCCGCCGGCAACCAATTGAGGGTGCTTGATGTAACCAGTTGACGGTATTTTGACAGAATATGCACGCCATTGTCTGCGGTTGCCAAGAGCAAGAAGACGCCGACGAGTCCCAACGCAAGGTAGTTCCTCTGCCAAGACATCTGCAATTGAAGGTTGACCTTTTCAAATGAACGAATGCGTTTGCTTAATTAAGTAACGTACTAAAGAGTGCAAAGGGGCAAAATGGAACTGGCCCTTAATACAAAGAGAACGAGCGCGTTTATAGTTGCAAAACTTGTAGTTACAACATATTCTCCATTGATGTTGTTTAGACGCAAAACCTGCACTAAGCCGTAACAAAGCTAATCATTGATGCTACAAGTAATCACTAATTCAGCTCCGCTCCTCTTACTTGATGGAAATGAATGAATCACACTGGTTCGTTCATACACTATGCATAAGACGTAAAATGAAAATGCGGTGCAAACGGTCGGTCACTAATGGGACAAAATTCTGGTGATCAAGGCGATTAATCAGATAAATTCGTTAATGATGCTGACTTAAATTTGTGTGACAGAGGTTTTCTACCGCTCGGCGATTATGTTTCTGTTGATCAAGGCGATTAATGAGATAAATTCGTTAATGATGCTGACTTAAATTTGTGTGACAGAGGTTTTCTACCGCTCGGCGATTATGTTTCTGTTGATCAAGGCGATTAATGAGATAAATTCGTTAATGATGCGGACTTAAATTTGTGTGACAGAGGTTTTCTACCGCTCGGCGATTATGTTTCTGTTGATCAAGGCGATTAATGAGATAAATCCGTTAATGATGCTGACTTAAATTTGTGTGACAGAGGTTTTCTACCGCTCGGCGATTATGTTTCTGTTGATCAAGGCGATTAATGAGATAAATTCGTTAATGATGCTGACTTAAATTTGTGTGACAGAGGTTTTCTACCGCTCGCCGATTATGTTTCTGTTGATCAAGGCGATTAATGAGATAAATTCGTTAAGGATGCTGACTTAAATTTGTGTGACAGAGGTTTTCTACCGCTCGGCGATTATGTTTCTGTTGATCAAGGCGATTAATGAGATAAATCCGTTAATGATGCTGACTTAAATTTGTGTGACAGAGGTTTTCTACCGCTCGGCGATTATGTTTCTGTTGATCAAGGCGATTAATGAGATAAATTCGTTAATGATGCTGACTTAAATTTGTGTGACAGAGGTTTTCTACCGCTCGGCGATTATGTTTCTGTTGATCAAGGCGATTAATGAGATAAATCCGTTAATGATGCTGACTTAAATTTGTGTGACAGAGGTTTTCTACCGCTCGGCGATTATGTTTCTGTTGATCAAGGCGATTAATGAGATAAATTCGTTAATGATGCTGACTTAAATTTGTGTGACAGAGGTTTTCTACCGCTCGGCGATTATGTTTCTGTTGATCAAGGCGATTAATGAGATAAATTCGTTAATGATGCTGACTTAAATTTGTGTGACAGAGGTTTTCTACGGCTCGGCGATTATGTTTCTGTTGATCAAGGCGATTAATGAGATAAATTCGTTAATGATGCTGACTTAAATTTGTGTGACAGAGGTTTTCTACCGCTCGGCGATTATGTTTCTGTTGATCAAGGCGATTAATGAGATAAATTCGTTAATGATGCTGACTTAAATTTGTGTGACAGAGGTTTTCTACCGCTCGGCGATTATGTTTCTGTTGATCAAGGCGATTAATGAGATAAATTCGTTAATGATGCTGACTTAAATTTGGGTGACAGAGGTTTTCTACCGCTCGCCGATTATGTTTCTGCTGATCAAGGCGATTAATGAGATAAATCCGTTAATGATGCTGACTTAAATTTGTGTGACAGAGGTTTTCTACGGCTCGGCGATTATGTTTCTGTTGATCAAGGCGATTAATGAGATAAATTCGTTAATGATGCTGTCTTAAATTTGGGTGACAGAGGTTTTCTACCGCTCGGCGATTATGTTTCTGCTGATCAAGGCGATTAATGAGATAAATTCGTTAATGATGCTGACTTAAATTTGTGTGACAGAGGTTTTCTACCGCTCGCCGATTATGTTTCTGTTGATCAAGGCGATTAATGAGATAAATTCGTTAACGATGCTGACTTAAATTTGCGTGACAGAGGTTTTCTACCGCTCGGCGATTATGTTTCTGTTGATCAAGGCGATTAATGAGATAAATTCGTTAAGGATGCTGATTTAAATTTGGGTGACAGAGGTTTTCTACCGCTCGGCGATTATGTTTCTGTTGATCAAGGCGATTAATGAGATAAATTCGTTAATGATGCTGACTTAAATTTGTGTGACAGAGGTTTTCTACCGCTCGGCGATTATGTTTCTGTTGATCAAGGCGATTAATGAGATAAATTCGTTAATGATGCTGACTTAAATTTGTGTGACAGAGGTTTTCTACCGCTCGGCGATTATGTTTCTGTTGATCAAGGCGATTAATGAGATAAATTCGTTAATGATGCTGACTTAAATTTGTGTGACAGAGGTTTTCTACCGCTCGGCGATTATGTTTCTGTTGATCAAGGCGATTAATGAGATAAATTCGTTAATGATGCTGACTTAAATTTGTGTGACAGAGGTTTTCTACCGCTCGGCGATTATGTTTCTGTTGATCAAGGCGATTAATGAGATAAATTCGTTAAGGATGCTGACTTAAATTTGTGTGACAGAGGTTTTCTACCGCTCGGCGATTATGTTTCTGTTGATCAAGGCGATTAATGAGATAAATCCGTTAATGATGCTGACTTAAATTTGTGTGACAGAGGTTTTCTACCGCTGGGCGATTATGTTTCTGTTGATCAAGGCGATTAATGAGATAAATTCGTTAATGATGCTGACTTAAATTTGTGTGACAGAGGTTTTCTACCGCTCGGCGATTATGTTTCTGTTGATCAAGGCGATTAATGAGATAAATTCGTTAATGATGCTGACTTAAATTTGGGTGACAGAGGTTTTCTACCGCTCGGCGATTATGTTTCTGTTGATCAAGGCGATTAATGAGATAAATTCGTTAATGATGCTGACTTAAATTTGTGTGACAGAGGTTTTCTACCGCTCGGCGATTATGTTTCTGTTGATCAAGGCGATTAATGAGATAAATTCGTTAATGATGCTGACTTAAATTTGTGTGACAGAGGTTTTCTACCGCTCGGCGATTATGTTTCTGTTGATCAAGGCGATTAATGAGATAAATTCGTTAATGATGCTGACTTAAATTTGTGTGACAGAGGTTTTCTACCGCTCGGCGATTATGTTTCTGTTGATCAAGGCGATTAATGAGATAAATTCGTTAATGATGCTGACTTAAATTTGGGTGACAGAGGTTTTCTACCGCTCGCCGATTATGTTTCTGTTGATCAAGGCGATTAATGAGATAAATCCGTTAATGATGCTGACTAAAATTTGTGTGACAGAGGTTTTCTACGGCTCGGCGATTATGTTTCTGTTGATCAAGGCGATTAATGAGATAAATTCGTTAATGATGCTGACTTAAATTTGTGTGACAGAGGTTTTCTACCGCTCGGCGATTATGTTTCTGCTGATCAAGGCGATTAATGAGATAAATTCGTTAATGATGCTGACTTAAATTTGTGTGACAGAGGTTTTCTACCGCTCTGCGATTATGTTTCTGTTGATCAAGGCGATTAATGAGATAAATTCGTTAATGATGCTGACTTAAGTTTGTGTGACAGAGGTTTTCTACCGCTCGACACATTATGTTTCTGTTGATCGGAAAAAGCGATTAATGAGATAAATTTTTACGCTTGCGTTTAAAATTTGGGTAAAAACATTAAGGTTTTCACAAAACGCGATTATGTTTCTGTTGAAAAATTAATGAGAAATTCGTTTTGATGGACTAAAATTTGTGTGATATGACCGATTTAGTACTGGAGCGATAATGGTGAGCAGCGATTAAATTCTTTATGATGTTACGAAATTTGTGTGACAGCTCGGCAAGTTGGCGCGATTATTTCTGTTAAACATTTAAGTACTTAACGAGACAAACCTCGTTAATGATGCTGAATAAAGTTCCCGGACAAAATGTTCAAGAGTTCACTGTTAACGTTCGATTATGTTTCTCGTTGATCATACATTAATCGAGATAAATTCGCGATGCTGACTTAAAGGGGTTTGTGTTAATACGTTGACTGCCACCGGTGCAAAAGATTTTACTAAAGATGCAAAAGATTCGCAATGAAGCCTATTTGCAATCTTGTAAAAGTAATTGACATTGGAACGGTGCTTCGATATTTTGGCTTCTAACAACTTTGCGTTACCTTTATTTTGCACGGTTTCCCGTATTAGCCCGAATATAACGCAATATTTTTCGACCATTCATTTTCCGTTAAAAAACCGACTCGCGCTAAATTCAGAGTTTAAGAAATGGCATGTAATATAAACAAGGACCTTTTCCTACAGAGGTTGAAACGCGACTGACCGTCCGATCAATTCGCAGCTAATTAAAGGTTTCAATAAATGCTGCATTTGGGTGATTATTTAAATGGGACGGAAGATGATGTTTCTGGAGATGAAAGCGATTGAACGAAAATACGTTGATGATACCAATGTGACATCAAAGAGTTCTCATTCTGAAAACAGTTCAGGTTCTGAATAAAGATTTCCGTTTTTCGTTGTTGCTTACGTAATATTAATTTTGTTTTACATTACTTAATTTTATTGACATGAACGTAACTTGTGTTATTAGCTATAATTACCTAAATAAATGCTTATCTGATTGAATTTTACTTTCTTTGAATTCTTTTATGAGTATTATTTTTTTCTAAATATCTTTATGAAGATTTCGTGAAAAATTAAAAATTTTTTTTCATTATTTATGAAAAATAAATATCTTTATGAGTCGCATTTAATTCGGGGTCGCGTTATATTCGGGCGAATACGGTAATTATACTCTGCAATATTTCATCGCATCGCGGTTCTACATACCAAAATACGCTCGGTAGTTAATGTGTTAATTCGGCGAGGATCCCACGGACCAAAACCGGTGCAAAAGATTTTACTAAAATTGCAAAACATTCTTAATGAAGCCTATTTGCAATCTTGTAAAAGTAATTGACATTGAAACGGTAGTTCGATACTTTGGTTTCTAACAACTTTGCATTACCTTTATTTTACACGGTTTAATTATACTCTGCAATATTTAATCGTATCGCGGTTCTAACGTAGCAAAATACGCGGTGAAATTCCCAATGAAGCCTATTTGCAATCTTGTAAATGCAATTGACATTGGAACGCTACTTCAATACTTTGGACTTTTAACAACTTTGCGTTACCTTTATTTTGCACGATTTAATTATACTCTGCAGTATTTCATCGCATCGCAGTTCTGACGCATCAAAATACGCGGTGACCAATTTTATTAAAAATGCAAAAAATTTGCAATGAAACCTATTTGCAATCTTGTAAATGCAATTGACATTGCAACGGTGCTTCGATACTTTGGCTTTTAACAACTTTGCGCCACCTTTATTTTGCACGATTTAATTATACTTTGCCGTATTTCATCGCATCGCCGTTCTAACATAGTAAAACACGCTTGTCAGTCAAGGTGTTAATTTGACGAGGATCCCACGGACCAGAACCGTATTGCCAAAACTGCCATTTCAACTGACTTGATCAGAACCTTCGACAAGTGCAATTGTCACAACCCGTCCGTTAACTTTACATCCAAAAAAGCAATCCCGTAATGATAACCCGGGTATCATTTCGTCACCGCAAGGCCGTCCGCGCGTTGCACGCATTACAACACGTTTAAACACGCACGTGCCTGTCCACGGTCTTGCTTCGTTCATATTATGTCGCGCGTAAATACTATACATACACGTCGACCGTGAGTCCGCCGGCTCTGTTTCGGTACAACCGGGCAGGACTTCAAGTTAGCGTAACGGTTCTGTGGCGTATCCGTTTACGTGATAATACACATTATTCCTTGCGCGCTTCAGCGGTGTGCGCATTCACTCTCAACTTGTCCCGGTAACACAACACCTACGGTCGCTTAAGGATTTCCCTGTACGCTCACGTGCATATTATGTGACGTCCGCGACGCTGATTCACAGTCGAAAGATAAGGGAACAGGAAAGAATACACGAGGTGAGAATAAAAAAAAAATAAGTGGGAGTATAGTGCGCGCACGACAAAGAGTGAGGCAGCGAAGTGCCATTGTTCCTTTTGCTCCGTTGCGAGAAGGTGGCGTACAAAAGCGGTCACGCTTTGCTGGACGGAAACAAAAGGGCGGCCTGTTCCTTTTCTTGCCGAATGATCTTGACAAAAGTTCTAGGTGATAACTAGTACTCCGCTTTCGCATGCGTGCGCACGCGCTACCGCGTGAGCGGCGTGTGCGTCGCGTGTAAACATTTATGAGGGTTTTTTCCGATGCGCCGCTGTTGCACAACAACCGGTGCGTGGCAGGAGATATACTTGACCTTACAGGACAGTAAGGCACCGCAGACATGTATCTATGATTTTGGTGTTAACACGTTGACTACCAAGCGTGCTTTACTATATTAGAACGGCGATGCTATGAAATACTACGGGGTTCGACTGAATTATGCAAAACGTAAATAATGTGCAGGTATTGGAGACCAAAGGATCGCATCACTATTCTAACAATAACTGCATTCATAAAATAATCATTGCTACCCATTGCGAATATTTTGAATCTCTTAATCAGTAAAATCTCTTGCGCTGGTCATCGGTGACCATCACGGCAAAGCGTTAAAGTATCGCTGTTCAAATACGGCAAAATACACACGACGGTCAACGTGTTAAATTTCCAGTACAACCGTCAATAGTCTACCCGATCTGCATTTACAATTGTGTAAATGCAATTAATGTATTTAATTATTGCTACCATTATTTTCATTCCGAATCATTTTGGATCTTCAGTTTTAATATAGTAAAATACATGCGACAGTCAACGTGTTAACAGGATTTTACTGTAACCGATACCATTACGGCAAAATGTAAATAACTGTTAAAAGCTTGCATTTATAAAAAATTTCCAGTACAACCGTCAATCGTCTTCCCGACCTATTCAGTGCAAAAGCTGTATTTTAATTTATAACAACTGCATTTATAAAATAATTGCTACCCATTGCGAATATTTTGGATCTTCATTAAAATCTCTTGCGCCGACCATCATCGTGTAACACGTTGACCATCATGCTATGCAGCAAAATGTAAATAATGTGCAGGTATTGGAGACCAAAGGATCGCATCACTATTCTAATAACAACTGCATTTATAAAATAATAATTGCTACCCATTGCGAATATTTTGAATCTTCAGTAAAATCTTTCGCGGTGGTCACCGGTGACCATCATAACAGTCAAAGTGTTAAGAGATTGGTTCTTCCATGATACCACAGATATCTCGACAATCGTCGGAAATATCGATTTACGAAAGTTGCGGTGCGCCGTTTTTCCATTTTTAGTGGTACCGGAGACCGAAGGTCTGATCAATAAGGTATGTTCATTTGCCGCGGGTCGGGGGATTGTAACGTACTATTTATACCGAATATCTGCCCTCGCTGAATAGTTTAGGCTATCGCGTTCATCCAAAATGATTGCCGGCGATACCGAGCAATCTCGAAATATTTTCGCGCGAACGCGAACGATCGTCCTCGGACGCTGATCGGGTCAAATTACCGTGGGCGACAAAACGCTTCCGGTCTTGTTCACGATTTGGCGGAAGCCATTATTGTCGAAGAGACCGGCGTGCGCCATTGTCGAGTCGCGCTTGTGTCGCTCCAATTGCTGAAAACATTTGATTCGTGTGATATCACACCAGGCGGCTCGCTGTTACGTGGGCACGGAATCTCGAGATCTCTGCCATCGCGAAATTGAGTTACTGGCGGCTCGAAATCAGCGGAAAAATCGGAAACGCGCGAAACGAAACGCTTTACTTTTAGCGAGCGCAGTGTCCCTACACATCAATAACTAGCGTTTGATTCAAGGTATCCTTAGAAGCGCATCTTTGATTAACACGTTGACTGCAACGGTGGTTACCGGTGACCGGCGCAAAAGATTTTACTATAAATGCAAAAAAAATTCGTCATGGAGTCCATTTGCAATCTTTTACAAGCAATTGATACTAGAACGGTGCTTCGATACTTTGGCTTCTAACAACTCTACGTTACCTTCATTTTGCACGATTTAATTATACTCTGCAGTATTTCATCGCATCGAATTTCTAACACAGCAAATACGCTATGTGTTAACTCGTTGACTGCTGTGCTTATTTTGCTGTATTAGAACGGCGATGCTATGGAATACTACAGCGTTTGATTGAATTATGCAAAATGTAAATAATGTGCAGGTATTAGAGATCAAAGGCCGCATCACTATTCTAACAATAAGTACATTTATAAAACAATTATTGCTATGCATTGTGAATATTTTGGATCTTCAGTCAAATCTCTTGCCGGTGACCATCACGGCAGTCAAAGTGTTAACATGAAATAGGTTTCTCATAAGTATCGTGTTATTACTTTATTACTTTGCATATTAAACTATCGCGTTTAAAACGCAGACCATATTCAAACGCGAACGATTGACAAGCATTTGCGATAGAGTATACCAAAGGAACCGTAACCGAACTGGAACGGCAGGCAAATTTGTACGAGGGAACCTAAAATCTTATTGAGCTTGCAATTCAATCGATAGCTTTGCAGAACTGCAATGCTGAAATAGGTCTAACTATAATCGCACGTTTAGAGAGGAAGTTTAACGTTGTTTCGCAATTCGTCATAACCTCTTTAATGGAGTCTGTAGACGATTTCATTTCTTGCAAAGGAGTCCGTGCTTCAACAATGAATTTCAGTGTGAACATTAGCGTGCACGCAATGTTCCGTCACGAAAAGTGAGGAGAGTTAAATGAGTCATCCTCTCAATGGAGAGCGAGTTGATGCGTACGAACTAACTGTACACGAAGTGCATCGTGTCGCCTTTATAGAAACATAATGACGGATGTGTACTTATCGGAATCTACATGAACCGACAGGCTTGTATTTCGGTCCTGATCGGAATACACGCCAGGGTCAAGGTTGGCGTTCGTTTCCGTGCATTGTGAGAAAGATAGCAGTTACTCCTGTGCGCCCGCGACTACCCTAATAATAATTTAATTGCTGTTGCTATCGTGAGAAGCTCTAACGCTATAGGAGCTCCTCATGGATACGCGTAACAATCGTAACGGTGCATCACACTGTAATTACGGCGGATACCATATACCAGCAGACATTCTCCGAACGTTCTTATCGGATCTTCACGAACGGATCTTCACGGGGGTCTATAAAGTTAATGCACGTTATTATTGATGCTGGAGGACGCGATACGGTGTGACTTCTAAGTTTTTCTAACAAATCCTAGACTTAACACGTTGACTGCCAAGCGTATTTTGCTATGTTAGAACCGTAACGCGATGAAATACTGTAAAGTATGATTAAATCGTGCAAAATGAAGGTAACGCAGAGTTGTTAGAAGTCAAAGTATTGAAGCACCGTTTCAATATTAATTTCTTTCACAAGATTGCAAATGGGCTTCATTGCGAATTTTTTGCTATGTTAGAACTGTGATGCGATGAAATACTGCAAAGTATGATTAAATCGTGCAAAATGAAGTTGCAGAATTGTTATAAGCCAAAGTATTGAAGCACCGTTCCAATATCAAATGCTTTTATAAGATTGCAAATACGCTTCATTGCAAATTTTTTGTATTTTCAGTGAAATCTTTTGCACCGGTCTCCGCACATTTTACTATGTTAGAATTGCGATGCGATGAAATAATGCAGTATATAATTAAATCGTGCAAAATGAAGGTAGCGCAGAATTATTAGAAGCCAAAGTATTGAAGCACCGTCCCAACATCAATTGCTTTTACAAGATTGCAATATTTTTGCATTACTAGTAAAATATTTTGCACTGGTCACCGCGTATTTTGCTATGTTAGAACCGCGATGCGATAAAACACTGCAGAGTATGATTAAATCGTGAAAAATGCTGGTAACGCAAAGTTGTTAAAAGCCAAGGTATTGAAGCACCGTTCCAATACCAATTGCTTTTACAAGATTGCAAATACGCTTCGTTGCAAATTTTTTGTATTTTCAGTGGAATCTTTTGCACCGGTCACCGCGTATTTTGCCATATTAGAATTGCGATGCGATAAAACACTGCAGAATATGATTAAATCGTGGAAAATGGAGATAACGCAGAGTTGTTAGAAGCCAAAGTATTAAAGCACCGTTCCAATATCAACTGCTTTTACAAGATTGCAAATACGCTTCGTTGCAAATTTTTTGTATTTTCAGTGGAATCTTTTGCACCGGTCACCGCGTATTTTGCTATATTAGATCGCGATACGCCGAAACACTGCAGCATATGATTAAATCGTGCAAAATGAAGATAGTGCAGAGTTATTAGAAGTCCAAGTATTGAAACACCGTTCCAATATCAATTGCTTTTACAAGATTGCAAAGTTTTTGCATTACTAGTAAAATATTTTGCACTGGTCACCGCGTATTTTACTACGTTAGAACCGCGATACGATAAAACACTGCAGAGTATGATTAAATCGTGAAAAATGAAGGTAACGCAGAGTTGTTAGAAGCCAAAGTATTGAAGGACCGTTCCAACATCAAATGCTTTTACAACATTGCAACTAGGCTTCATTGGGAATTTTTTACATTTTCAGCCAAATCTTTTGCGCCGGTCACCGTGGCAATCAACGTGTTAAGCATTTTACCCGGCGGCATCGTTTCGGAAAATGTTTGGAATGTATCCACGCAAGGCTGCACGAGCAATAGTAGGAATTGTAAGAAATCACGAGTACTGTCACAAGGAGATTTCGACTTGTCGTCAGTCACTACACATTAACGGCAATTATGGCGCAAGGAAAAAAAAGTAATTACACTAGGCGCGCTGACAAGTCGCGAGTTAAGTGGCGTATATATGTTGCTTTAACCGGTTTCGCATAAGCCGGGCGTCAAGTACGACGACATTGGCACGAGTTAAGAGCGTCGACGGATGTTTATGCTTCGTTTTCATTATCCTAGACACTAAGTCACAGTGACATATGTAAACACTGATAGTAATTTACTTCTAAATGTGAAAAAGCTCGGCTTCACCAAAACGTTTATTTCGACCATAATACTCAGGGTCATCTCATATGTCACGTATCACTCATATCGGACAGACTGAAAAGCCAAGCGGTCTAAGCCCTGAAACCTCTTCACGTTTTTTCCGGCCGAAAACGGGTCTGGCCGAAATCCGGTTGAAGGCTGCTCATGGTGCAATCGCATCAGTTAAAATGTAACGGTGCAGCAACAGAGCAAACTGTGCATTAAGATATGTACATAGATATAGACCGAGGGTTATTCAATGGGAACTATTCACCCTTGTCATTCACACTACATCAAACCATCTCCAAATAAATCACCCTCTCCGCTTGATCGGTAAGCTACAATTTACAGTTGACACCGTTCGCGTGTCCCACTTGGAAAATTGGATACTCGCTTATGATTATTTCTCATTACGGGGGCGATGAAACATACCATCGGGCTAATTCTGAAAATACAGAAGTCATTGCGGTGTTGCACTACATCCGCGTAGAATGCCCACCCGATTAATTAAAGACTCATTACACTTTGCACGTTACACGGGCGCGGTTTTATAGTGTGGACTTCCGAATGATTGACATTCCCGGGTGGTGATGCAACGTCGATTGAAAGGTTCGCTGATCATGAGAAATCGCATTGACAGAGCGGTTCGCGAGCGATAGTCACAATGAACTCTTACGTTTTTCCCCGTTTAACCTATGTACCCGCGTAGCAATAGCGATAAACGTATGTCCATTGACACGTTCGTCACGCCGGCCAGGAAGATACGATCCTTCAACTCTGATATTTAGTCTTCTTCTATCGTAACCGCATACTTAAATATACTAGTTTTATATTTTCCTGGTTATGATGCAACTCATGTAAATGTTTCGTCGCAAATCGAAGATCCTTGATAAATCACACTTTTTTCAATGTTTTTTGTACGTGGATGAGGTAACAAACAGGCCTCTTGTGCGACACTCGTTGACTGCTCGTGTACAGTTACAGGAAGAATTGCAATTAAGAGAATGATTGTCATGCCAGCCACGCATGAGTGACACTGTGAATACCGCGGAGAGTTGTGTTGAAATATCTATTAATTTTGTAAATGTGGCTATTATGCAATTATATCACATTATAGTAGGGACAAAGTGCATCTTCTATCTCTTCTTTTAACATTATTAGTCATATCATGGAAATTACACCAAATATGTAACTTCCGCTTCCGACATTTTCAATTATTTTGGAAGCTTTTTGGATATTAAAAGAACAAGCAAATCAAAAAAGTAACCATTGAGCGTTTAACAATCAAATAGCGATGTATCCTTAGCGTAAATTACTCTTTATCAATTGGCGTAGCGTCGCAGCAAAAAAAATACATGTTTTCACCAATTTTGGCTGTACGCCGACAAATTAGCCATCTTGTATCGTTTTGCGTTGGCCCAGCCATCGTATTTTAATAATTTATCAGGTGTTGATTAAATTTGTACTATACGTGAATAAAAAACGTCATCAACGTTTTTAAATATTTTATTCCAAGTGGCAGTCAATGTGTTAACATGACAGGGGGATGATAGGTTTCATACGCGTTACCGGAGATGCGGGGCATTAAGAATCATTGACACCGAATGCAGATGAAATTCCGACAGTTTTACGCATTTCCCGCGGCATTGAGTCAACCGCGAACAAACGATCTGTATCGAAGGCCAATGAATTTACGTTTCCGCGAACCGTGCATTCCGGGAACGGAAACATTACACATTGGATTTTGGTGAAATTAGCAGCGCTTTAATGAGCACTCGTCAACCCCGTCAAGGCAAACTAATTAATCGGTAGACCTCGCCCGCTGGATTATTCATTCCAATTGGCAGAAAAGCGTAATCCATGGTAACAGAATCGATACACGTCCGCGGGTCTCGAAAGTGCAATTAAACATGCGATGTCGCGTAGTAATTAGCCGCAGCACTGGCATCTCTCTTTCGTTGTTAATCCGTCTCTAGTGCAAAGCGTCGCGAAAGAAAACGAAGAACGGAAGGTCACATATATGTCCTTGAACACGAACTCGAGGACCGAAAGAGAGGGCGAAGGAGATGCGAGAAGACAGGGAGTAATGAAGGAAACAAAAGTGGTAGACTTTGCCACAGCGCGAATTATCGTCTGAGAGATATCATTCCGTGGACAGATTTCATCAACCGTATGATAAAGGACTGGGTGAAGAAGACAATGAACCGCGCACCGGCATCAACTTCACGACAGAACCACGCATAAAGTCGACGAGATTCAGCGCGAAGTCACGTATTGACGACTACTCTCGATGTTGGGGAAATGACAAGAGATAGCGACGTGGAGAGGAATACTTAAATGAAAAATTCAGGACAACGCTCGTGTCTCGCATGCATTATTGCCCGCACGGCATGTCCTTCGCGTAATTCGGTCAGACCGCACTCATATACTTCGGATTGATGCGACGCCGACCTACTGACCTTACAAGCTACCGACAAGTTTTATGCCGACCCCGACTGGCAGACGGTAGTTTATTTAATTAGAAGCGGCGGTTAGCGCATCTTGTTGGTTACGGCGAGGTGCCCAAGGACACTCATCCGATGATAACAACGACACGGCGGTAATGACGGTACAAGATATATTAATTAACGCTAATATATATTCCGCGGGGTGTAGGGTTCGCCTAGCACATAGGGTCGTTCGTGCAAAAATGCTGAATAGCCTAGTAGAGGCGAGGCTCGTTTAACCACGCTGCGACGGTGTAACCGGTCAAGGACACAACGGTTCACCCTACGTGAAGACCTTAGACTCCCGTATGCAAGGTTGTCGAGGAGAAGATACCGCACGAAAAGAGGGAGCACGGAAGTGGCCTGAATTTTTCATCGATTGTTTGCGACCCGAGGAATCCGCCGGCCATCGACTGCCCCAGTCCCTAATGACGGACACAACGAATGTTCGTTACTTGCTCGAGCGACTCCTCATTGTCCAGTCACTGCGCAGGGAGATCGGTCTACAAGGCACTGCATAGTCTGCAGAAAAACCGTTAATTGAGATTGGTACATCGTCCCGAAGGCATTGGGGCGAAAAAGCAACGGAAAAAATCTATCGGAACAGAAATAGAAGCGTAAGAAATAGGGATAGCCCCGCTTTCACGTTTAATTATTCCGGAATGCGACTATCTTCGAGAGATGTAATTTAAGAGAAAGTGTAGGCTGGGGCCTCCTCTAGGAACGATTCTCTTCTGCTACTGCATTCAGAGTGCGATTATTTCAGAGTCTGTGTGCAACTCTGTTTCCTATCCGCAGCGGCGATGTATCGTCTGTCTATAATAAGACGCGCGTTGACAATGATCGGTCTCTTTGTAGGCTGATTTATTGTCAGGCGCGGAAAAGGAACATTGCGTGAGATTGCGCGTTCATTGAGATTCAGCGCGTAATTATCTTACATAAATCGCATGCCCCTACGAAGCAGAGCGGCGGCATATAAACGGGTGGCTATGCGTCTGCAGAAGTAAAGAAGATTAGAAAAACGTTCCAGAATGGTAGAAACTACTGGAATCTAGTTCTCTATTATAAGGTTGCGCTATTTGTAGCGGTATTGCATTATACCGTAATGGATAAAGTAGAGGTTTACGAGAAAAATGAGCGTGAAATATAACCGTGAGCAATTGCGGCTCCGTGTAGGATATAAACGCTACTTGGCAAATTTGCCGTCTGCCCTCTGCGCGTAATTCCAACCCCCGCCCCTCGCTAAATGTGAGACCTTCGAGATAACCGAAAAAGCGTATACCGATCGATGAGGCACTAAAATACCGTGCTACATGAGAAAAACACGTCGTAAAAATAATCTGGCGTATGTTCCGAAGTAAAGCGTCACGGCGCTCATCGGCGCGATTGAAAATTACGTTGGAGCTCATGATTCCCCGAAGAAACGGGAACGCGTGTAATCTCTCAGGCGAAATCTTTTTCACCTCATTTGAAGAGGTTCGCATTCATGTTTTATCAAAAGACGCGAGAACCCTTCCTGCGATTACCAGCTGTAGAATGCAGTTTCGTGGTAACGTCGAAAGACACGGGGTCGTGCGCGCGAGAGCGCACAAATAGGGCATTCCCTCGGTGCACAGCATATCAAATGAAGGGAATATCGATTTTCGACGGCTGCACATTGTCAGTGAGCAGCGTTACCATGATAACACCCCGCTGCAGTCCGAAGTCGAGAGCACTTCTTCGCATTTACGCTTCTCAGCACGCCCGCACTTCGCCGCATACAAACCCACCGCGGCAGGAGAGTCTGGGAGAAAGTGTAAGGGAACCCTTCAGCCTTCTCCGCGACATTATGAAAATAAAGCACTCAAGAGTGAAATCACACAAGCGGTTGTTGTAATCACGCCGAGTGCCAGTATAAGAAAGATTTGCCGTGGACGAAATGGAAGGGATAAAAACGGCGTCTAACGCGGCGGGAGAAAGTTGGCGTACCCGCAATTACTGAAGAGTAGAGTTTTAATTGTCTGTGAAGCGCTTCGGCAT
Source organism: Cryptocheilus praepositus (assembly GCA_033815515.1). NCBI lineage: Eukaryota > Metazoa > Arthropoda > Insecta > Hymenoptera > Pompilidae > Cryptocheilus > Cryptocheilus praepositus. Next base: position 742,156 of record JAWWQZ010000093.1, read on the forward strand.
ACGGTTATTGCGGTGAAGGGGCCTATTCAAAATAACGTGAAAGAAAATAGAAGGTAGCATTTTAGCGATCCCGAGTCGCGAACATTTTTATCACTCGGATACGCGTGACATTCATATCGCATGAGTCATGGGCACCTTGACATTGCGTCAAACGTCGGAGCGCGTAAATAAGGGTAAATGCGACGGCTGGAGACACTCACCATACGACTGCCACGACATAACGACGCGACGACGACATTCATCTCTCGGCAAGTGTGCCCTTCATGAAGCGATACTCCGACTCAGAGCATAACGTCACCTCTAATTTCTTATTGTCTTACGTCATCCCTGTCCTGCGGGTATTTACCTTCGTATAACCGGCTCCGTCTGCCGGCTCACCCTTGAAGAGAGACTATTCCGTGTTGACCGTACACTTCACGCAACTGTCAAAGCACGACCTGAGATATAACGATCGCAAGAGGGGACACACAGGCGATTTGTATCAGATGACCGCACCGTTAGGCATTCGCTTTCAAAACTTTTCACCTAACGACAAATTTGAATGACAACTATTTCTTATTTCAGCGGATTGTAACTCGACCGTTTAGAACTCTGCTTCCTGATCCTGCGTCTCTCAACTATCTGACCGTGACTCAAAAGCCTAATGCTCTAAATAGCCGTGCAGTTGAAAACGAAATACTTCGCAACCATTGGATAATGCGTTAACGTCATAACATCAATCAAACACTGTCGTCCGTGCTCGCGCGCGATTACATTCGAATTGTCGGGCCATTACGTTCTGCGTCTCGCAACAATTTGGCAAATCGTACATTGATAGTCGCGCGCAATTTGCCGGATGCGGAAATGCGGCATTTAACGATAACGCGAATTAGTTGGACAAGTTCGTGCGTTCTTGGGGACAATTGTTAAATAGAATAATTAGCGGCGACGCGTTACGTAAGGACGTGTTGAACGCACGGTGGTTAGGCGGGTATCAACCGTGACACTTTCAAGCGACGTGGCGTATATGATAATCCTAGCCAACTAACCAACGGATCCTCCTAGGGTCTCGATGATAGAGAGAGCTATAAGCGCGGCGGAGAAGCGCTACTTATCATTCATTGCCAAGGGCACCTATGCAACTGGACCGCCTCTAGAGCTCGTCGTTAAACTCATTTCCGCCGCTCGATTGCGCTCGAGAGTCCATTGGAAATTTCACCGCGGTAAGACTGCGACTGATAGATGGACCGTGCGCGCCTCTCGTCTGGATCGTCATTGATTGTTCCTGCTTCTCGTCCTTTCATTGCGCTACGCGATATTCCGTTACCGGTAAGACCCTTTCTGCGTCTATCTATCGCCACGAATCGATCTACGTCATTACGCGAAACTATTCCGAACGCTTTAGCTCTCTAATTGGTAGTAAAAGCAGCCCTTTGTGCTCGGGGTACCCCGAGTGGTTGGCTTCATTATCGTTTGTACACACCGTCCTCCCCTTGCATAACTCATGCTATCGTTGACCGCATACATGCATTTCGTTTTCACGAGCAACATCGGAAACCGCAGATGGAACGAACAAAGCGCTTCTGATACACGACCGCAGTCGACTAGGCGAAGGATCGTAAAATCAGCGATATCCGATATTCGCGGTGCATTTTAATACGGCAATTCCGTACGCCGCGATACTGCGTTTCCCGTTGCCCGTTACTTTGAACTAGTAAATCCTTCGAAAAAGGACGAGGAGCAGAGCGCACGCACGCGCAAGAGCGTGCTCTCGGGTGTTTCAGCTTTATCGAGAGATACCGAAGAGATCTTTCCAGCTGACGTGGCTCGTAACCGTATAGTGTGACCTCCGTCGGTCTACTTCACGGCAACCTGAACACACCATGGGTGGGGGGTACCTGTACACCTTCTACCCTCTCGTGTATCCGTAGCACAATACACTGTCTCAGAATGCTCGGTCAACCGCGCATTTTAGGAATATTAATAACCTTCAAACGGAGAGGAGCCTAGATTCTTGCGGCGTGTACAGGCCGTAGACGAGAATGGGAAAAACGGAGGCGTCCTTCGTTCTGTATCGCGCGCGGCGTCAAACGGGAGACGCATACGTTGTTGCATATTATGTACGAGCCGCCGATGTGTCGGAACGATTATGTGAACCGGGTTGTGAAAATCAGAGCGGACCTACACATACGTAGGTTAAAAGCTCATTGCGTCGGACTATAATGATGTCACTTTTATTAGCCTCATCAACGTCGGGCATCCTCAACGGGGGTCCGCTATTACCTAATAGCCATCATGATCACATATCGCTCGGTGCATGTATGATGTGTATGTACTTGCACAACATTGATCGGCACCAGCTTTTCATGCCCGACTCTCTAGCTCTATCTATATGTACATCTGTCGTCACCTTGCTCGCATTGTTTTCATCGAACAGCTCCGCCAGTTCGAAGTGGTGCATTATTGGAATATTTGTTTTCGAACTTTCGCGTGTACACACGTCCGTGGCCACTTAATAGAAACGAATGTTGCGACGTACGCGAATTCTGATGATCGTATGTACCAATTCTATGCCTTTATTTTGTCAACTCGACGATGTTGTTATTCGCTACCTGCCGGACAATCGACAACGTAAATTGAGCGTCCGATACGCTTGATATTTTACATAAGCTACTTGTTCGTTTTACTCTTCCAACGAGGGGCGGCACAGAAGACTAAAAGCGGCTCATGCATGATTTTCCTCGTTTTTGTCCGTCGCCTGCCTTTGTCGCCAAGGAAAACGTGTGCAAAATTGCAAAGATGTCGTTTGAACCCCGCCTGTGCATAAATACTTTTCTGACTAACGCCACCTCTTTTGCCGGGGGTCAATCTCGCTCGTCTACGTTTCTCACACTTTTGTACATTACGCATCACATACATATGAATGTTGGTGCTAATGTCTAAATATACTAACAACCACGGTGCAAAGGACGGTCCCCTACATGCTACCAGTTTCCTAAAAGATTTTTACTTGTTGAATCTACCGCCGCACTTCGCATAAAGCTCAAGAATTAACGAAGCATGCCAAATGAACTGCACTAACAGAATCGTTTCTCGATCGATCGTTACGTTCACGCACGATAAATTCAATAGGTTAACATGCCGACTTCTTTGATGCTATGAAGCTTAATGCTACGGAGCGTGAACTTCTTACGCGCCCATTTTATGCAAGTGTAACGACCTAAGCAGTTACAATACAGTACATGCTTCACGATTTCGTAACACCCGTTACTTGTGAGCGGAAAACATTTTATAGGACCGCGCGTAAGACTGAAACTAAGTTCCGAGCTAATACGGATCGGCAGGCCTACGTTTTCAACCGAAACACGGGGTTCGTACGTCGGGAATATGGAACGGTAATTCACGCAGGAATAAATTAGAGGTCACGAGCAGCTTGGGGTGTGATTGAAGCGCGGAATAAGGGTGCGTCGATTACGTGGGATAGGATTAAGTAATGTATCTTTATCTGAACGCGGAACTACGCAACGGAAGTAGAAGTGGCACGGCTATGAGAAGGAAGTGCGCGTGTGCTAGGGAAATTTCCAAGTTCACCAGATCACAGCAGGTACCTCCATCGATCTGCCGGTAGAGCGCTATTGCTACATTTACGGCGTTCACTCTTATTCGAGATTCCGCGGTGCGAGATATTGACCTTTGAACTTGACCTATAGAGTAGCCCTACCTAATGTTAGAAAATTTCGACAATCGCCGATGCATCGTCACATGGTTTCTAGCCACTCGCCACCACGCTCGACTTTCAGAAAGTTATGTCACTGTTCGTTTTTTAAGAATGTACGTATTACGCCCCGGTTCAATTTTTATGTTCCGGCTCCGTCGAGTGGAAGTAAGTAGGTGGGTTTTAAGCTTGCAACGCGAAAATAGATTTCGCGCGGAGGTAGAAAATTGACCGTGTTTCATAGCTTAACTTTCGCACACGCCTTTCTCGTGTCTTCCTGCGCCATAGGAGTCACTTAGCTTAATTAAAGCTAGCGAAAAAAGAGAATGTCGCAACAGCCTAAACGCTCGCCGACCTTGCAGGTAGTTGCGAACTGTTGCGTATGACGCGGTTCAAGAGACTTTTCACCTCGTCATACGCACATTTCTCGAAAGCGCCCTATTACAAAGAAACCGCAAGTGCGAATCGTGTCAAGAATAGCCCGATCGAATACATTTCATTGAACATATATACTCACTATCGTTTTATCCGGTCGTTCTCATAGAACAAGTCTTTAATCCAAAAATTCACGTCTCCGCGAGGGGATTCGGTCCGCCGACGAAGGATGCCTTCTCTCTCTCTTTCTCTCTCTCGCTCTTTCCGTCCCCTTCGAGGATCACCACCGTACTTGTTTACTTATTTCCGCTGCTCGCGAAACGGGACGTATTCTCCGTCGCGACGAAAGATACACGCGTCCAGTCCTCTCTCTACTACCTACGACGACGACGACACGGTAGTTATCGCGTCGGTCATAGCTTTTTGTCGGTGTGCGGTGCGCCGCTGTGCGTTCCTCGCTCGTAAGTTTTCTCGCGTGTCAACGGCCTGGCAGAGAGGAGACGTGAGGAGAGCACACGAGAGGACACTGCGCCAGTGGTACAAGCGCGGTAAGCCGAATAACTGACGCCAGTGAGGAAGAGCGACCCACCCTACTCCGACGACGTTCGCGACCCCCCACCGCCGCCTCTTTTACTGCGCTCACCGGGCTTCCTCTGTCTCCCTCTCTCGCCACGCGTCTCGTTATCTTCTGTCCTTTGCTAAACCGCTCTCTCCGGTTCGTTCTTGCCGGGGGCCCACCGGCGCACTAGCGAGACACTGCCGCAACGCGTGCTTCGAACACACTTCGAGAACCGCGCGCCACCCAGCTGCCGTATCGACCCTTCCTCATTGGATGATGCATCCTCCAATGACGAACCGCCCAAAGGATTACGTCACTTCGGTATTATTGACGCCAGCCATCCGACGGCAGCGCAGTGCCGAACACCCAACAGCGGGCACCTTCCTCGCTCTGGGGGGCGGCCGATTTATCCGCCGTGCTTTTCGCAAAATTACGAGGAAAGGCGTAAGCGTTAATCGCGGAAGACGGCGCGAACGGTGCAAGGAAAATGCGAGAGCTTCCGCGGAAGGTAGGCATGAAGTGCGGATTGCAGAGCAGTTCGGGAGCATGATGGTGCAGGAGCAGGAATAGCGGACTAAGGTCGCGGCGACGGGGTGTCTGCGGCTTAAAGGAGAAGAGTTCAGGACGAATGCGCGCTGGCTTAACACGTTCACTGCTAAGCGTATTTTGCTATGTTAGAAACCCGATGCGATTAAATACGGGAGAGCAGAATTAAATCGTGTAAAATAAAGGTGATCCAGAGTTGTTAGAAGCCAAAGTACTGAAGCATTGTTCCAATATCAATTACTTTTAAGAGAGTAAAAATAGGCTTCATTGCGAATTTTTTTGCATTTTCAGTAAAATCTTTTGCACCGGTCATCGCATATTTTGCTATGTTGGAACCGCGATGCGATGAAATATTGCAGAGTATGATTAAATCGTGCAAAATAAAAGTAACGCAGAGTTAGAAGCTGAAGTATGGAAGCACGGTTCTAATATCAATTGCTTTTACAAGATTGCAAATATGCTTCATTGAGAATTTTTTGAATCATTAGTAAAATCTTTTCCACCGATCACCGCATATTTTGCTATGTTAAAACTGCGATGCGATGGAATACTGCACAGTATAATTAAACCGTGCAAAATAAAGGTAACGCAGAGTTAGAAGCTGAAGTATAGAAGCACGATTCTAATATCAATTGCTTGTACAAGAGTAAAAAGAGGCTTCATTCTGAATTTTTTGCATTTCTAGTAAAATATTTTACGCTGGTCACCGCGTATTTCGCTATGTTAAAACTGCGATGCGATGGAATATTGCATAGTATAATTAAATCGTGCAAAATGAAGGTATCACAGAGTTAAAAGCTGAAGTATAGAAGCATGATTCTAATATCAATTGCTTTTACAAGAGTAAAAATAGGCTTCATTCTGAATTTTTTGCATTTATAGTAAAATATCACCGCGTATTTTGCTATGTTAAAATTGCGATGCGATGAAATACTGAAATACTTAAAAGCCAAAGTATTGAAGCATCATTCCAATATCAATTGCTTTTACAAGATTGCAAATAGGTTTCACTGCGAATTTTTTGTATTTCTAGTAAAATATTTTGCGCTGGTCACCGCGTATTTTGCTATGTTAAAACTGCGATGCGATGGAATATTGCATAGTATAATTAAATCGTGCAAAATGAAGGTATCACAGAGTTAAAAGCTGAAGTATAGAAGCATGATTCTAATATCAATTGCTTTTACAAGAGTAAAAATAGGCTTCATTCTGAATTTTTTGCATTTATAGTAAAATATTTTGCGCTGGTCACCGCGTATTTTGCTATGTTAAAATTGCGATGCGATGAAATACTGAAATACTTAAAAGCCAAAGTATTGAAGCATCATTCCAATATCAATTGCTTTTACAAGATTGCAAATAGGTCTCACTGCGAATTTTTTGTATTTCTAGTAAAATATTTTGCGCTGGTCACCGCGTATTTTACTATGTTAAAACTGCGATGCAATAAAATACGGAAGATTATAATTGAATCGTGCAAAATAAAGGTAACGCAAAGTTGTTAGAAGCCAAAGTATTGAAGCACCGTTCCAATGTCAGTTGCTTTTACAAGATTGCAAACAGGCTTCATTGCGAATTTTTTGGATTTCTAGTAAAATATTTTGCACCGGTCATCGGTTTTGGTCCGTAGGATCCTCGCCGAATTAACACATTGACTGCCAAGCGTATTTTGCTGTGTTAGGACCGCGATGCGATGAAATACTGAAGAGTATAATTAAATCGTGCAAAATAAAGGTAACGCAAAGTTGTTAGAAGCCAAAGTATTGAAGCACCATTCCAATACCAAATGCTTTTACAAGATTGCACATTTTTTACATTTCTACTAAAATATTTTGCGCTGGTCACCGCGTATTTTGGTATATTAGAACTGCGATGCGATGAAATACTGGAGAGTATAATTAAATCGTGCATAATAAAGGTAACGCAAAGTGGTTAGGAGCTAAAGTATTGAAGCATCGTTCTAATATCAAATGCTTTTACAAGAGTAAAAATAGGCTTCATTGCGAATTTTTTTGCATTTTTAGTAAAATTGGTGACCGGTGATCGGTGACCAACGTGGCAGTCAACGTGTTAAGCATTTTTAACGTTTATTGGCCGGATCCTGCGAGTCCGGGGCGTTTTGCTTTAAAAATGCTATTACGGATAATCGTCGCGTTATGTAGTTTTGTTTATGGATCTGCGACACGGATTTGTAGGTTATGGAGATTGGATGGGTGTGGGAAAAGTAGAGGTATTGATGGAACTTGAGCGTGGAGATATGCATTGATTACGGGATCTTTGAATGGATACTATTGCACTTGTACATCTCGGTGTAGGTTATCTTATGTCAAAATATATGCGATAGCTATCACTGTGGAATAACGTTTTAAGATTATTCATTTATTCGCAGCTCAACATTTATTTGATTAAATGAGTATCATACCATTACTATCGCTTGTTCCGTAACGCTCGTTAAACTTAGCTGCTACCTGCGCATCTACCCGCATACAGGATACTCTGTTCTGCCGACTTTAATGAAGAAATATTGCACGACGATTTCCATCTCGTGTTATCTCTCTTCTTTAAACGGCTCCACGGGTCTTAACCGATATAGATTTGCCCCTCAGATAGATACGTTACTGGGGAACACCCCAGCTTCTCTTTCACCCTTGTTCCTTACATACACACATTATTTTCCTCCTTTCGTTCCTTTCTCTTCTTTACCTGTTATTTTCGGCGTCCGTTAATACACTCGGAACTATGTTAATCGGCGGACAAGGACGAAACTCTGAAACAAGTAGGCGTTGTCGTAGGCGTAATGTAATAATGATCCCCCTAATGGGTGGTAGAAAAGTATTTTTAGTGTTTGTCAGTCCTCTACACCGCCTGTTCCCGGTCGCGAAAGCCAGAAATGGGGTGCGTGACGTTGCGTGACACTTTTACGATCGGTGCTCCTCTAAATTTAAGGGCCTATTACCTAGTAATAAATCCGATGCCAAATTTTCCCTACGCACACCATGCTTGGCGAGCGATTTTTTTCTCTACTGTTCATCTACTGGCATCTGGTGGCTAGTGTCAATGTGAATGATGTTTGTGACGTAATCCGACGACCCAGAGAACTTGCAGCAAACATTTCCGCGTTCATTTATAATGTCTGTTCTTTCACTTTGAAATCGGCTCGCATTCTGAATTTTTTGCATTTTCAGTAAAAGTTTTAAACAGCGAGAATTGAAATCGCATGAAAAAATCGATCAAATAGGCTTCATTGCGAATTTTTTGGATTTCTAGTAAAATCTTTTGCATCGGTCACCGCGTATTTTGCTATGTTAGAACCGCGATGCGATGAAATACTGCAGAGTATAATTAAATCGTGCAAAATTACCTAGTAATAAATCCGATGCTTTTACCTAAAATATTTTGCGCTGGTCACCGCGTATTTTGGTATATTACGCACACCAGAGTATAATTAAATGCTATATAAGTAATAATCGGCTAATAAGTACCTAGTAATTTTTTTCCCTACGCACACCATGTCCATTTTTCTACTGTTCATCTACTGGGGTGGCTAGTGTCAATGCGAATGATGTTTGTGACGTAACACGACGACCCAGAGAACTTGCAGCAAACATTTCCGCGTTCATTTATGTCTGTTCTTTCACTTCGAAATCGGTTCAGTTTTAAACAGCGAGAATTTCGTATGAAAAAATCGATCATACCCCGGAACGATCGGTTTGGTCAGTTAAGCGCGGAATTTAATTTTAGCAATCCCTCACAGGATGCGGAATTAAAATCAAGCAATGACGAACGCAGGACAAATGGTCCTATTATAAATTTCGATACTACTGCTGTCTGAATCACCCATCTGGAGGCTGAATTTAGCAATTTATTGTATTATCCTTAATATTATATTATACTTATATTTAGCTGGTTTTCATACCTTACGCTTTATTTTGACAATAACTGTGGAAATACGCAGGTTTACGTCAGATGCTTCAGAAGCGAGGAAGAGAGAGATTTTGCACCGAATGCCTGGGATTCTTGTATTCAATTCAAGAATATCTAGGACTCTGCCTCGTATAGCAAAGGGCCAATATTGGCCCTGCTAATTGTTTACGCAATTTTCCTGCAAATCAACGCCGCCCAAGTCGCGGCTTACGTGTATAATTGGTTTATGCAATATAAAATACTCAGCAGTTCTATTGATAATATAAAGGAAACATACCACCAAATAATATTCTTATTGCATTTTATTGAAATTTCGAGTTTTGATAGTCAATGGTAATTTTTTATTTTACACGTTGATTATATACGTTTATCGTCACGTCTATTGGTAATATAAAGGAAACATACCACCAAATAATATTCTTATTGTATTTGATTGAAATTTCGAGTTTTGATAGTCAATGGTAATTTTTTGTTTTACACGACCAGTATACACGTCATACGCACCGCAATTGAAATTTAGTTTGACGTGTATACACGTCAAACGCGCTTAACTAGTTTAACACGTTGACTGCCAAGCGTATTTTGCTATGTTAGAATTGCGATGCGATGAAATATTGCAGAATATAATTAAATCATGCTAAATAAAGGTAACACAGAGTTGTTAGAAGCCAAAGTATCGAAGCACCGTTTCAATGTCAATTGCTTTTACAAGATTGCAAATAGGCTTCATTGCAAATTTTTTGCATTTCTAGTAAAATATTTTGCGCTGGTCATCGCGTATTTTGCTACATTAGAACCGCGATACGATGCAGAGTATAATTAAATCGTGCAAAATAAAGGTAACGCAGAGTTATTAGAAGTCAATGTATTGAAGCATCGTTCTAATATCAATTGCTTTTACAATATTGCAAATAGGATTCATTGCGAATTTTTGCATTTTTAGTAAAATATTTTGCGCTGGCCACCGAGTATTTTGCGATGCGATGAAATACTGCAAAGTATGATTAAATCGTGCAAAATGAAGGTAACGCAGAATTGTTAGAAGCCGAAGTATCGAAGCACCGTTCCCATATCAATTGCTTTTACAAGATTGCAAATAGGTTTCATTGCAAATTTTTTGCATTTCTAGTAAAATGTTTTGCCCTGGCCACCGCGTATTTTGCGATGCGATAAAATACTGCAAAGTATGATTAAATCGTGCAAAATAAAGGTAACGCAGAATTCTTAGAAGCCAAAGTATTGAAGCATCGTTCCAATATCAATTGCTTTCACAAGAGTAAAAATAGGCTTCAGTGTGAATTTTTTACATTTCTAGTAAAACATTTTGCGCTGGTCACCGCGTATTTTACTATGTTAAAACTGCGATGCGATGAAATACTGCAGAGTATAATTAAATCTTGCAAAATAAAGGTAACACAGAGTTGTTAGAAGCCAGAGTATTGAAGCACCGTTACAATATCAATTGCTTTTACAAGATTGCAAATGGGCTACATGGCAAATTTTTTGCATTTCTAATAAAATCTCTTGCGCTGGTTACCACGTATTTTGTTATGTTAAAACTGCGGTGCGATGAAATATTGCAGAATACAATTAAATCGTGCAAAATAAAGGTAATGCAAAGTTGTTAGAAGCCAAAGTATTGAAACACCGTTCCAATGTCAATTACTTTTACAAGATTGCAAATAGGCTTCATTACAAATTTTTTGCATTTTTAGTCAAATATTTTCCGCTGGTCACTACGTATTTTGCTACATTAGAACTGCGATGCGATGAAATATTGCGGAGTATAATTAAATCGTGCAAAATAAAGGTAACGCAAAGTTGTTAGAAGCCAAAGTATTGAAGCACCGTTCCAATATCAATTGCTTTTACAAGATTGCAAATATTGCATTTTGCATTTTGAGTAAAACCTTGCAATTGCAACATTTTTAGTAAAACCTTGCAATTGCAAAATTTTGAGTAAAACTTTGTAAAATGCACCATTTTGCATTTTGCATTTTGAATAAAACCGTTTGCACCGGTTACCGGTGACCATCGTGGCAGTCAACGTGTTGAAATTGTTTTTGGGACACGAGGTACATATTTTTCTGTTCAAAGAGAATGTAAGATCAAAAAATTATGATAGCGCATCTGCGTAGAGCAAGACCACTGAACTCTATTCTAAACCTGACCGAGCGTTCCAATTGTACACGCACCGCATGACCTAACGGCAGAAAGGTGGGAGAAAGGTGGTATTAGACTTTTTTGGCTCGCTGCATTATAGTCTTGCACGTGTCTACGAGTCATTCCACTGGAAGGTGAAGAAAATCCGATATTTCCGAATGGCCGAATGAACAGAAACTCTCTGTCAGCGGGAACGAATATTCTACCAAACACGACTTGGCACCGTAAAGTAATTCGTCCCTCTCCTTCCGCTGGCTCAAAAATGAAACCTGAGGCGCAGCATAAGTTGGGCTATTCTGAATTTGCTCCGCCGATTGTATAGAGCGCAGGGACCCATTCTAGTTAAAATCCACCGAGTGAAAGTCGAGCCGTGGACGTTTTCTGAGAGCGTAGAAACTTTCGGCAACTATTGCGCGCATTTTAAACTGCCGTTTTATGTAATCGATCGAGAGGATAAAACGTTAATGCAACGTGTTACACAACTTATTTGAGATACGGGGCTATCGTTATTGCTAGAGCCTTACAACCTTTTGCTTTTAGCGCATTGGCTGCTACGTCGGCGAAATATGAGGAATAGCTGCCGTTTCTCAAAGTCCACGTTATCAAAAATTGATAATCGGGTAACAAATGTGTTACTAATACTGGAAGCTGAATTTCTCAAATTGTATTTTATGTATTTTAACACGTATGTTGCAAATGACAATATCTTATTCTGACTTTTAGCGAAGCATTTACTGAATATTATACATTTTGTAGTCTTATTGCCAAACGATTTCCATACTCCATGGAGAAAAAGTTTAGGCATTTTAATCCACGCATTTAGTACACTCCGCACGGTCGGTCAAATCCTGTCCGAATAATTCCTTTCTTCCTCTCACAATGCTCTCTAGTGAATGTAAGTGTTGCGTCAGAGATACTGCACGTCAGTCTCTGACAATAAGAACCTAACTCTGACGATTAAAATTAACATGTTATGATAATTAAACCTTACAAACTAATTTCGAAAACGAAAACCTTAAGTACATATACATATATATATATATATACCTATTATAAAAGGTACCTAGGTATAATAGGTATAGTATCAATAAATACCTATTCTATACTTATTTCGAGAATAATAGGTATTTATTACGAAATTAGTATAGTATAGGTATAGGTATTATTAGGTACATATATATGTACCTATTATAATAGGTACCTAGCTATAATAGGTATATTAATAAAAAATACCTATACTGTACTAATTTCAAGAATAATAGGTATTTGTTATGAAATTAGTATAGTATAGGTATAGGTATTATTAGGTACATATATATATACCTATTATAATAGGTACCTAGGTATAATAAGTATGTTAATAATAAATACCAATACTATACTAATTTCGAGAATAATAGGTATTTATTACGAAATTAGTATAGTATAGGTATAGGTATTATTAGGTATATATATCACAGTGAGATGTGACGCACTTTAACACAAATTTCGCTTCTAACATAACATGAATTTGTCGAAATATGCATATCACCAGTTAAATTGTCGAAATCGATACATTTGTAATCGCCGTAGACTGCCATATAGATTAGCGTCCCACCGCTTTTACGAAATGACCGTTTGTTTGTTTCTACCTATAAATAGTGATTCGTCCTGCAACGGAATATAATGTCATAAACATTGACAATGCACAGGGTTGGAGGCGTTGGAGAAAGCTCTCTACTGTTGGGAGGATGCCCTTACCGCATTTAGCTCGACGTTCAGCAATGATACGCTTGCTTTGCCGTCCAAAGCAGATGCGGCATTTACACACGATGTTCAGGAGCTACTCGATATGGGTTATCAAATCCAGAACCAGGCAGAGCTTCTGTTCATTGATCAGGTAGAGACATTGCGTTTCTTTTCGTCATATTCCCTTGTTTGTAACCAGAAGATCAAAAGAGCGGCACGCGCCATTTCTCAAGCGAGTTTCACTTAACGAGACAGATCTCCTTACCATTGTGGTCAGTGTCAGTCCACTCCATTTGTGTCATTCCATAACGTAGTATTCACCAATTGTCGTTCGCTCCCTCGGCGGAGAGAGGAGAAAAAATGTAGGAATTAATTCAATTTAAATGATAACCAGCTCGAGTAATTAGTGCAACGAGTCCACTTGACCCCCGGGCGGAAAGGCGGGAGTGATTATCTTGTATTGGGACATTAAACGGTCGTGTGCTGGTTTTTCAAATTTTCTCCTGTAGCGAATGGCAAAAAGAAAGAATTCGAGTGTGCGTTAAATAACATTTAACACGTTGACTGCCACGATGGTCACCGGTGACCGGCGCAAAAGGCTTCACGAAAAATTAAAAAAATACCCAATCTGAGGCATTTACAATTTTGCAAATGCAATTAATATTAAGTAGTGATTCAATTCTTTGATCTCCGATACCTTTGCATTATTTTCATTTTGCACAATTCAATCATATTCTACAGTACTTTATCGCGTTGCGGTTTTAATATAGTAAAATACGTTAAAGGCCTGACGAAAAATTAAAAAAATAGCCAATCGGTAGCGTTTATAATTTTGTAAATGCAATTAATATTAAGTAGTGATTCAATTCTTTGGTCTTCGATACCTTCGCATTATTTTCATTTTGCACAATTCAATCATATTCTGTAGTACTTCATTGCGTTGCGGTTTTAATATAATAAAATACGCACGGCCGTCAAAGGCCTGACGAAAAATTCCAAAATAACCAATCGGTAGCATTTACAATTTTGTAAATGTAATTAATATTTGGTAGTGTTTCAATTCTTTGATCTCCGATACCTTTGCATTATTTTCATTTTGTACAATTCAATCGTATTCTATAGTACTTCATCACGTTGCAGTTTTAATATAATAAAATACGCACAGCAGTCAAAGGTATCACGAAAAATGCAAAAAATAACCAATCGGTAGCATTTACAATTTTGTAAATGTAATTAATATTAAATAGTGATTCAATTCTTTGGTCTCCACTATCTTTGCATTATTTTCATTTTGCACCATTCAATCATAAATCTAATAGTAGTATTTCATCACGTTGCGGTTTTAATATAATAAAATACGCACGGCCGTCAAAGGTTTCACGAAAAATGCAAAAAATACCCAGTCGGTAGCGTTTATAATTTTGTAAATGCAATTAATATTAAGTAATGATTCAATTCTTTGATCTCCGGTACCTTCTTATTATTTTCATTTTGCACAATTCAATCGTATTCTATAATACTTCATTACGTTGCGGTTTTAATATAATAAAATACGCACGACCGTCAAAGGTCTCACGAAAAATGCAAAAAATATCCAATCGGTAGCATTTACAATTTTATAAATGCAATTAATATTAAGTAGTGATTCAGTTCTTTGATCTCCGGTACCTTAGTATTATTTTCACTTTACACAATTCAGTCATATTCTGTAGTACTTTATCACGTTGCGGTTTTAATATAATAAAATACGCACGGCCGTCAAAGGTATCACAAAAAATGCAAAAAATACCTAATCGGTAGCACAAGTACCCAACATGCAATTAATATTAAGTAGTGATTCAAATCTTTGATCTCCGGTACCTTTGCATTATTTTCATTTTGCACAGTTCAATCATATTCTGTAGTACTTCATTGCGTTGCGGTTTTAATATAATTAAATACGCACGGCCGTCAAAGGCCTGACGAAAAATTCCAAAATAACCAATCGGTAGCATTTACAATTTTGTAAATGTAATTAATATTAAGTAGTGGTTCAATTCTTTGATCTCCGATACCTTTGCATTATTTTCATTTTGCACCATTCAATCGTATTCTATAGTATTTCATCACGTTGCGGTTTTACTATAATAAAATACGCACGGCCGTCAAAGGTCTCACGAAAAATGCAAAAAATACCTAATCGGTAGCGTTTATAATTTTGTAAATGCAATTAATATTAAATAGTAATTCAATTCTTTGGCCTCCGGTACCTTCGTATTATTTTCATTTTACACAATTCAGTCATATTCTGCAATACTCCATCACGTTGCGGTTTTAATATGACAAAATACGCACGGCAGTCAACGTGTTAATCAGGAAACATTTATAAGTACACAAACACTGTATAGACACAGCAGTAACAAAATGTCACGTATTTTTCTATCACTCCATATTAATAATACAGGGAATGGCGAAGAATTGTACGAATATCTGAAATCTTTACAGCATTCCGTGCTATTTCGCAAAGATAGCGAGGAGAGTTTAAATAGTCATAAACCGTCGAATATAGGTAGTCGAATATCGGGAAAGGAAAAAGCCGACGCTGCGTCGTCACCGGAATCATTTGAGTCTGCACGCGACGGGGTAAGTTTCATTTGCATACAATGTGCATGCGCTCCTGCCAAATGTACTCAACGTACTCGACATTGTTACCGAGCGACATTTCCTCATTGCGACTCATTGTACTCTTAGGTAGCGGATCTACGGGAGTTCGAAGAGTTCTCCGAATTTTTTCCACACTTCGAAAAGCAAAGGCTTTATCACGCCGCGCTTAAACAGCACGAAGATAAAGGCATCCCTTGCAGGTAATCGTTGTGCTTCGCGGTTGGATAAACATAATACTTAGGGAGAGTAGCCTAATTTGGACCAATTTTGTATTTTTTCAAATATAGAAGGACGGAAGAAGTGCCAATAAAAATTAAGTAGTAAAAATAAACTCACCAAGTGTACCTTCAAAATAGAACCATTTATTAAATTTTAAAAATTATTTATAACAGTGAAAAATGAATTTAAAAAAATCGTGTCATCGATTCAATTTAGGAAACTGGTTTCCTTGTTTGGACCGCTAGTTTCCTAAATTGGACCATGAGCTTTCTTAACGGCAATTACAACAAAAGGACCTTTTAATTGCAGCACTAACTCCAGCACACCGAGTATGTATCCAAGCGTGACATTTCATGCATTGTATCATTTCTTCTTCCTTGGTTTCTTCACATAATATACAAAACCATGAATCACCAGTTTCTTTTTTATGTTTCTGCATTTTGTTAGACTTTGGTGAACTGATTTTTTCTTTTAAGTTTTGGTATAACCGCGATTTGTAAGGGCTGCTTCTTATTTCCACTGCTTTCTGGGCTATTGGTGCACTGCGAGAAGACGAAGGGCCAGTTGGATTTGGATTTTTCTTTGCTCGCGGTGATATTTTTTCAAGAACTGTCCTAAATCGTTTATTTTCCTTATCACTTCTATCTTCACCATCACTACTAGAAGATATTTTTTTAATTATAATTTATCCATGAAAAAAATGTCGTTGCCGAAATTGGACCGGTTCAATTTCGGCAACTGTTTTCGGTCCAACTTCGGAAACTTGAATATTTAATGCTTGATATTGTACAGAAACGTCAAACTAACATAACATCGCAAAATTATAATTGCAAATTGTAGATAAATATGCAAGTTTTGTGATGGTATAATAAGACATGTAATTACTTACGTTTAGACGAATTAACTGCTTTCACACTTATGTCGAAATAACAGATTTTCTTCTTAGCCAAACGAATAACACTTCTCTCAATGTAACCACGAGGCGTTTCTTTAAAAACACATTTGCAATAAAATGTCGTTGCCGAAATTGGACCGTTTCAATTTCGGCAACTGTTTTTGGTCCAATTTCGGAAACTTGAATATTTAATGCTTGATATTGTACAGAAACGTCAAACTAACATAACATCGCAAAATTATAATTGCAAATTGTAGATAAATATGCAAGTTTTGTGATGGTATAATAAGACATGTAATTACTTACGTTTAGACGAATTAACTGCTTTCACACTTATGTCAAAATAACAGATTTTCTTCTTAAACGAATAACACTTCTCTCAATGTAACCACGAGGCGTTTCTTTAAAAACACATTTGCAATAAAATGTCGTTGCCGAAATTGGACCGTTTCAATTTCGGCAACTGTTTTCGGTCCAACTTCGGAAACTTGAATATTTAATGCTTGATATTGTACAGAAACGTCAAACTAACATAACATCGCAAAATTATAATTACAAATTGTAGATAAATATGCAAGTTTTGTGATTGTATAATAAGACATGTAATTTCTTACGTGTAGACGAATCAACTGCTTTCACACTTATGCCGAAATAACAGATTTTCTTCTTAGCCAAACGAATAACACTCCTCCCAATGTAACCACGAGGCGTTTCTTTAAAAACACAATTGCATTAACCTCTTCTGCATCTACGTAATACAAAATGCCTATCTCAAATCTCGCAGATATCAGCAGTCTTTGTATATCATAGCGGTCCAAATAAGGCTACGGTCCAAATTAGGCTACCTTCCCCTAAGTTCGGATAAGAAAATGTTAATAATGATTGCAGACGGTTACACACGGAATTGGTAAAATGCGGTTCCGACGTGGAATATTTAGCGAAGGTATACTGTCTGCGACAGGCCTATTCGAAGCTGTTCACAATATCGTCCGCAACGGTGTGGATTGCGGATATAGGTCGTCAAGTAATTAGCGATTTGATCATGTATGCGGACAGGGTACGATATATGCTATTTACCCCACCGATCGTTTCGCCGACGTTTGGCAAATAACGAAAATTTCTTCTTTGTGAAAGGACCCTAAGGATTACCTCATCCATTACGAGCGCATGCTGGAATTTCTGCAAGACGCAAGCACTCGTCATTGTATGGAGGATGAGCTGTTCGCTCGAGGTGTAAAGTGTATTAACTTTTACGACGTACTCATAGACTTTATACTATTGGATGCATTCGAGGAAGTTGAAAAGCCACCGTCGTCGATTAAAGCTATTTTGCAGAACAGATGGATCTCGGCTAGTTTCAGGGAAACAGTGAGTATATTATCAGTTTTATCATATTATTAGACCGTTATAACAAAATTGAATAATATTGTAATATAAGTTGTGAATCGTGATGAGAACAGGTATTAAATATTGCACAGCTTTCAATGTGTTAATATTAACACTAAACGTACCGGTACTTTACACCTACCTATTCTTACGATGAGGGGTCATTTGACCCCTTATGAAATAAACGTTGATTTTCAGAAAGAAATTCCTAATTTATTTAAGTAAGAAAGTGAGTAATCGGATGACATAAGATTTTGCAGAAAATCAAATAAACGAAAGAAATAGCAGTAAATTTTGAAAGGGGTCATTTGACTCCTTATGAAATAAACGTTAATTCTCCGAAAGAAATTCCTAATTTATTGAAGCGAAAAATTTAATAATCAAATGATATAAGAATTTGCAGAACGTCAAATGAGCGAATAAAAATAACGGATAATATGAATGTACAATTTTAAAATAACAATGAATGTACGATTCTAAATTAATTTTTGATTGATCATTTGACCTCTTATGAAATAAACGTTGATCTTCAGAAAGAAATTTCTAATTTATTAAAGACAGAAATTGAATAATCAGATGATATAAGAATTTACAGAACGTCAAATGAGCGATAGAAATAACAATGAATGTACTATTTTAACATAAATTTTGAAAGGGGTTATTTGACGCCTTATGAAATAAACGTTGATGTTTAGAAAGAAATTCCTAATTTATTAAAGCGAGAAATTGAATAATCAGATGATATAAGAATTTACAGAACGTCAAATGAGCGGTAGAAATAGTAAATATAATTAAAGTGAAGGGATAGAAATAGTAAATATAATTAAAGTGAAGGGATAGAAATAGTAAATATAATGAAAGTAAAGCGATAGAAATAGTAAATATAATTAAAGTGCAGCGATAGAAATAGTAAATATAATTAAAGTAAAGCGATAGGAATAATGAATATAATGAAAGTAAAGCGATAGAAATAGTAAATATAATTAAAGTAAAGCGACAAAAATAGCAAATATAATTAAAGTAAAGTGATAGAGATAATAAATACAACTAAAGTAAAGCGATAAAAATAGTAAATATAATTAAAGTAAATTTAGAACGCTTGATACGTTTAGTGTTAAAATATTACAGTGCACGGCTATCGATATTCCGTTAACCTTGCGATGTTTTTGTTCGAAGGCCATCGGAACTGCTGTTTGGTCCGTGCTGATGGGCAAGAGGCAGATGTTGAAGTATGACAAAGGTTTCTTAGCGCATTTCTATTCGATCTCCGAGCAAATATCCCCCGTTCTCGTTTGGGGTTTCCTAGGCCCGGAGGGGAGTCTACGTTCCACTTGCCAATACTTTAGAGATCAAGTAATCGAATTCCTCGTAGATATATTTAATTTCTTCAAAGTTAGGTACACGAGCGTCGATCACCTAGCGGAGGACATACTCAGGGAGATGAAGATACGGGTAGAGAATATTAATCAAAGACTCTCGTTGGAAGGTTGCTAGTAACGTTTGTGTAATACGTGTCAGATTTAGTAGCAGGCATCTCATGTACCATGCCCAGGCGAATTCCATTCGCAAGTGCACTCATTTCAGAACGGTCTGACATCTCTTAGAAAACTTTCCTACTTCGCCGCGCGAAAGGCAACTGTGATGTTAATAACGTAAATTTGCGAATTGATATTGCTTGATATTGTATCGAACGTGAAGTATCCAATTAGAGTTCCGCAAGAAAAAGTGAAGAAACGGTATAAATGATGCAAAATAATTATGTAGCTGAATAATTGCGGTATCCGTTAATTTTAACACTTGGCATGCGGGCATACTTCGCCGCCGAATTTCGCGTGCAGCGGGCGTTTTTTCTTGAATCGCGCGGAAGTTTGGTTATTCAGAAAAATCGCTGTAAATCGAAAACTACTTCGTTTTTATGAACGAAACTTTTTTTTATTTCACACTTAAATATACACTGTACGATTATTTAACAAAAACAAACAATATTTTCACGAAATCATAAAAATAAGCGATTTTTAAAGTTTTCCACACTATCATACGAAAAGTCCGATAATTTGTCAGCGCATATTTCTTCATCACTATCTTTGTCACAACGGCTCATTTGATCAATTTTGTAATCAATAATAAAAAATCAAGCTTCAAATTGACAAAACACGTTCTGCACGTAGGAATTCGATTGAAGACGAAATAACTCAGCAAAAGACCGAGTAACTCAACAATCATAACTTATGGGAAAAAAAATGCAAAGCGTTGCCTAGCAACGCAAATAACACGCATATAATGTCACATTCATGTAATTATTCGTATTTAGTAGATTTGTGGTGGATATCCACTAACAACACCAAATCAACTAAATACGTATTTTTACGTGACCCGCGCTCCAGTGACAGACTACAAAAAACGTAAAAATACGTTGCCCGCATGCCAAGTGTTAATAACGTAAATTTGCGAATTGATATTGCTTGATATTGTATCGAACGTGAAGTATCCAATTAGAGTTTCGCAAGAAAAAGTGAAGCAACGGTATAAATGATGCAAAATAATTATGTAGCTGAACAATTGCGGTATCCGTTCATTTTAAATGGAGTTCTGTAACTTAACACTTGGCATGCGGGCATACTTCGCCGCCGAATTACGCGTGCAGCGGGCGTTTTTTCTTGAATCGCGCGGAAGTTTGGTTATTCAGAAAAATCGCTGTAAATCGAAAACTACTTCGTTTTTATGAACGAAACTTTTTTTATTTCACACTTAAATATATACTGTATGATTACTTAACACTAGATCGCCCGAGATTTCTTGTATACCTATATTGCCCAAAAACAGTCAAAATGACTGCATTGTGAAAAAATAACAAATATGTAAAGAAATTTGTTTAAAATTAATTTTTAATATTTTTTATGTTATTTACAGTTATATAACAGGTTATTAGTAAATATTAACTGTACATATTGATTGTTTTCAATGAACTTAACCCATATTTCCGAAAGCAGGGCAAATTTATTTGATTGTAGGCGCCTACTGCATTCGGTTCTTTTGTCAAAATGAATAAATCGTAGGATTTGCTTGAACTTTTCTCTGGCCATAGTTTTTCTAAAAGATTCGGGACCCCACTTCGCTGACCATAAATAACTCAATTTAAAATTTGTTGCCTCGTAAGCTCCACGAGCATATAGAATCCCAATAAATGCACGTATTTCCGGTAATGATATTGTCCAACCGTTCCGCAAAATTCGGCGACATTCTTCTGTGCACTTTCTTATATGTTTGATAATATAGTTATCTATTACCGACGATAATGCAGTGATAAGATTATCTGCCACAATGTTCCTTTTTGCGTAGCCTGTTGGCCCTTTCACACTCTTGAAAATACAAGCAGATGGTATCCTTCCAGGAATACCACCTTCGTCAATTTTTGTCCACACAGTACCATCAGCAGCTGTTTCGACCTCCTGAAACGTATTTTCAGTTTCTTCATCAGAATCTGAACTAGTTAGCACCCTACACCTTTTCCTGGGCATATTGATGACACTTTCATTGTCATCATTGGTGATCGACTCTTCATCACTATCTTCAGCGTCAGATGTTTCACTTTGAATATAATCCGCTTCATCTTCAGATGATAGTTCAGCAGTTGTTGCATTTGATTCTATATCGGAGCACTCTTCACTTATGTTCGTTAGCTTTTCCAATAACTCATTTCTGTTCGACATTTTTTTCATAAAGTTAGGGCGCAAAAGAAATAAAATAAACAACTTGTTAGAACAACACTTTATAAAGATTCGAATAACTAGTACTACTTTAGCTTATTGGGCAACTGACACTTATCAAGTATACGCCCAAATCGACAATTTATCATGCATCGGTATTTTGATTATTTAAAATTTACCAAGCAGTCAAAATGACTGCTTCTGGGCAATATAGGTATAACACATATATATATATACGGAAATAAAGGAGGGCGGAAGTAACTACAATTATTCATAAACCCATTTATATGTTATAGAAAAAGTCACCAAATTCTAAGAAATTGTGTCATCAATTTCATAATTGTTTTTCTAATTGAAATTAAAAAACAGTCAAAATGACTGCCTTGGGCAATCCAGTGTTAACAAAAAACAAACGATATTTTAACGAAATCATAAAAATAAGCGATTTTTAAAGTTTTCCACACTATCATACGAAAAGTCCGATAATTTGTCAGCGCATATTTCTTCATCACTATCTTTGTCACAACGGCTCATTTGATCAATTTTGTAATCAATAATAAAAAATCAAGCTTCAAATTGACAAAACACGTTCTGGAGCTAAGAATTCGATTGAAGACGAAATAACTCAGCAAAAGACCGAGTAACTCACAATCATAACTTATGGGAAAAAAATGCAAAGCGTTGCCTAGCAACGCAAATAACACGCATATAATGTCACACATTCATGTAATTATACGTATTTAGTAGATTTGTGGTGGATATCCACTAACAACACCAAATCAACTAAATACGTATTTTTACGTGACCCGCGCTCCAGTGACAGACTACATAAAACGTAAAAATACGTTGCCCGCATGCCAAGTGTTAATAACGTAAATTTGCGAATTGATATTGCTTGATATTGTATCGAACATGAAGTATCCAATTAGAGTTTCGCAAGAAAAAGTGAAGAAACGGTATAAATGATGCAAAATAATTATGTAGCTGAACAATTGCGGTATCCGTTAATTTTAAATGAATTTCTATAACTTAACACGCGCACAAAAAAGCTGTTTGTAAAACTAAAAAGCAGTATCTAAAATGTCTAGAGAACGAAACGATGTAAAACCTGCTTCATCAACATTATGACATTAGGGCAATGTAGAACATTGAGTAGTCGTTATGTCTTTCAGCGTTATTTAATGAAAATTACTCGTTTATCGCGTTGGGGCGTGAATACTTAATAGCCGGTAAACGATGATTACGTGATGCGAATTACGTGTCAGATTAATCGCGGCCAACATGCAGATTTTATTAAGCATATAAGTATTACACACACATTCGCGCGGGTGCGCACACATTTTGCGGCAAAATGTGATAATCCATCTCACGGCATTTAATTTAATCGTCGGTACCGTATCTGTCCCTGTCTCTATCTCTATAGAATTAAAAGAAAATAACAAATTATTAGCTCATTACGTTACAATGTAGAAATGTGCACTCTTTACACTTATGAAATACCCACGAATCCTATCTTAGATCTTACTAATGATTCTCTCTACGATTACGGCATTTTAAACTTGTGCTGTACTTCCTAAAAATTGTTAACCTTTCTCGCTAGAGGCGCATCGTTATTTTAAAGATCAGCATGCGTTTGTAGGTAGATCAATAATACGTTCCTTTAGAAAGTTGCTATAATATATACCATGATATGTAACGAATCATGTTCTATGAAAATTTCCACACGTTGTCTGTAAGATATGAATTTATCACTTATTCTTATACATACTTTATTATGCATGATGGCAAGATAATTTTCGATCATAATACACTGTACATACTTATTAACATCGTCGAGGTCGTTAACAATGAACTTTATACGATCCATTATTTTGCATTTCGAAAGATCTATCAGTACTGTAGATAACAATGCCACACCATAAAATGATGCAAAATGCAATGCCAAAGACATTATATCGTTTGTGTATGTATATATACATATATATACATATATATAGATACACATACAGATATTCGTGTATCCGTAAGTAAACGGTGATATTTTTGTTACGATTAATGAATTATATTTAATGTACCACAAATTGATTCAATCTTTTAATCGCCGTTTTGTAATCCTCTGTGTGCTAATTATTTGTATTAGAATGCAACCATAATGCAACTACGGGCACTATTTCGAATTTTGTATATGTATTCCCTAAGGTACCGATGTATACTAACATTCCAAGCTCGCAATCTCATTGTACACAGTGATTACGAAAATTAACGAATTTTGTAACTGTTATACATGTAATTGCAATAGTAAAGATGTACATTTTTGAAAATCGCAGGTGAAGCCGTCTTTCATCATTTTCCTGGCGAGAAATCATTGTATTAGGTTGGAGGGAAAGTTCTGTCGTATTTTTAATAGGCAGGTAATTTTTCTTGTAAATAAAAAAAACATCTGGCTAGTGAGTCATTCGGACTTTTTTTGGTTTTTTATAGCTGCTGTATAATATAAAAGGAGTCCTTTTTACCATTCATCATTTACTTGTGATATTTAAAGTGAAAAACATGTCAGTAGATAAAGTGCATTTACGACACTGCATTTTATGAATTCCAAAAAGGAAGCAACGCATCGGTTGCATGTAAAAATTTATGTGCTGTATTTGGGAAAGATATTGTAAATGTTCGTACTTGTCAAAGATATCTTATAAAGAGGAGTCCTTTTTTAGCATTCATCATTTACTTGTGATATTTTTGTTTTGCATACGACACTGCATTTTGTATGAATTCCAAAAAGGAAGCAACGCATGTGTAAAAATAATGGGAAAGATATTGTAAATGTTCGTACTTGTCAAAGATATCTTATAAAGTACTTATTACTATCAGTCCTTTTTTAGCATTCATTTACTTGTGATATTTAAAGTGAAAAACATGTCAGTAGATAAAGTGCATTTACGACACTGCATTTTGTATGAATTCCAAAAAGGAAGCAATGCATCGGTTGCATGTAAAAATTTATGTGCTGTATTTGGGAAAGATATTGTAAATGTTCGTACTTGTCAAAGATATCTTATAAAGTACTTATAAAGAAGTACTATCAAAGGAGTCCTTTTTTAGCATTCATCATTTACTTGTGATATTTAAAGTGAAAAACATGTCGGTAGATAAAGTGCACTTACGACACTGCATTTTGTATGAATTCCAAAAAGAAAGCAACGCATCGGTTGCATGTAAAAATTTATGTGCTGTATTTGGGAAAGATATTGTAAATGTTCGTACTTGTCAAAGATGGTTTAGCAAATTTCGTTTCGGGGATCTGAGCCTTCAAGAAAGTGATCGATCTGGACGACCATCCAAGATCGATAATGATGTTTTACGATCCATGTTGGAAGATAATCCACATTTAACAAGTCGAGAAATTGCAGAAGAGTTTGGCATTCATTATACAACACATTAAATGTATTATGATTAATATTAAACACATATTTTTATAAATTAATTCAAATAGTTTCTTTAAAATACGACAGAACTTTCCCTCCAACCCAATAATTTGAGATGTCGATTAATTAGACAATATGTTAGGATTCATCATGCAATCTCATTTACTCTTTCGTTCGCTATTCCTGCATCAAAATTAAAAATAAATTCAAGAGTACAAAAAATATGTATCAATTATCACGTAAACCATGCATCAAAGGCATCATCGTCAGATTCCTCTTCGTCCGTAGAAGGCACATCAGGCTGTATGTTTGTTATGTTATTTTTACGTTTGTACTCTTCAAAGTCTTCCCACTCTGCACCTGTTAAATATCAGCTTTAAACTATTGTCCAATAATTGTGCCAACCTAGCCTTGACAATACAAATACCTCCGAACATAAAGGATTTGTCATTCCAGTCTGTTTGATACAAATGTTCTGGATCAGCCACTATATGAGGATTTCTACTTTCTTCAATTTGAAGCCTTAGCCATCCTTCCCCTGTCATTCATTGTGTACATGTTAAAACTTAGTAAGTCGCAAATGTATGTAAAAGCAAAGTAAAAAATAATCATAAGAAATAAACCGTAACGTAGATTACATTTGAACGCTTTCGTTAAATGTATTTTTATTTCCCTGCCCATATTTACGTGGGTAGTCTTTTCTGGCACTACAGTTCCAAACAAGTATAGACATACATAATACTTTTTGCCCTGTAGAATGGTACTGGAAAAACGTTATCCCTATTATTTGGCATATACATATAGGCATATACAATATAGCATATACAATATTATTTATACATATATTGGGTTGGAGGGAAAGTTCTGTCGTATTTTAAAGAAAATATTTGAATTCATTTATAAAAATATGTGTTTAACCCTTTGCGGTCGTATTAAATTTAGACATGGGTGTTGTACTGGTCGGAATTAATTTCCGTTGATCGAGGAGTGATACGTAATATGCAAGATTATGAAGGATAAACAAGATTTATTAATTCTTTTGTGATCTTTGGATATATGTTTACACAATAATGTGTTTTAATGTAATGTTTTTATGTGAAAATTATATTTTATAATTCTCCATCGTGTGGTATCTTTCAAAGTAGTATCCAACATGAAGTCCTGCTTTTTGATTACGTGTGTCGCAAAAATAATTAGTTTAGCGTCTTCCGTCCTGGATTTTTCTGTTTGAACATACAGAACAATCTTTACTCTTTACGCTTTGACAGTGCAGCAATATATATAGTTTACCATTAAGTAACCATATGTAGTTTTGAAGATGCTCCTTCACGAAAGTCATCTACAAGTTGTTCGACCAATTTTCGGACAAACATTAAATATGACACTGGCTTTTTGTTTTCTCTTTTTACTGACACCTTACATAAGATGAAGCTATTGACAGTGCAAACCTCTGTTCCCCATAAAAAAATGTTCTCCACCATTGGCAAGATTTTCTCGTAAAACAATATGAATTTGCTAACTGGTCAGTCTTATCGACACCTCCCATATACATAATTATTATAATTTATAATAACATTTGGTTTGTTAATGTTGACGTTGCCACCTTCTTTCGTCCTCCTTTTTATAGATTTTATACCCGAGGTATCGTACCTGTTTACTATGGTGACTATTCTCTTGTCTTTCCACGCTAATGATAGAATATCACCTGATGGATAGGTAGCAACAATATTATTTTTTGTTACAACTAATTTTTTAATCACAGCTGGTATATATTTCTGTTTGTTGTAAGAGTACCAGTGGAATAGCAACTTAGTTTTAAAAGCTTAGTTTTGAAATACTATATAAGATTATTATGGTTCTTTGCTGTGGTGGCTGAGAGCAGACATACGACCGGAACGGTAAAAAAGCTTTGGTGGCTGAGAGTAGACATACGACCGCAAAGGGTTAATATTAATCATAATACATTTAATGTGTTGTATGATGAATGCCAAACTCTTCTGCAATTTCTCGACTTGTTAAATGTGGATTATTTTCCAACATGGATCGTAAAACATCATTATCGATCTTGGATAGTCGTCCAGATCGATCACTTTCTTGGAGGCTCAGATCCCCAGAACGAAATTTGCTAAACCATCTTTGACAAGTACGAACATTTACAATATCTTTTCCAAATATCACACATAAATTTTTACATGCAACCGATGTCGTAAATGCACTTTATCTACTGACATCTTTTTCACTTTAAATATCACAAGTAAATGATGAACGGTAAAAAAGGACTCCTGTTATATTATACAGCAGCTATAAAAAACAAAAAAAAATCCGAATGACTCACTAGCCAGATGTGTTTTTTATTTACAAGAAAAATTACCTTCCTATGAAAAATACGACAGAACTTTCCCTCCAACCCAATACATATATTTGGCATATACATTTAACCCATTGACTGCCAACTACGAGATATCTCGTAGTAAGCGTCTGTACCAAAAGTATTTTTCTTTCAATAAAAATATTGTAAATGCCATACAATTTTAAAATTACAATATTATATCAGTAACTTAATATTATTATATTTGGCAAAACTTCATGTCTTCT
The DNA here is from genome assembly GCA_033815515.1 of Cryptocheilus praepositus. Taxonomy (NCBI): domain Eukaryota; kingdom Metazoa; phylum Arthropoda; class Insecta; order Hymenoptera; family Pompilidae; genus Cryptocheilus; species Cryptocheilus praepositus. The sequence goes on from JAWWQZ010000093.1 coordinate 770,012, forward strand.
TTAACACTTTGACTGCCAAGCGTAATTTGCTATGTTAGAACCGCGATGCAATGGAATACTACAGAATACGATTAAATCGTACAAAATAGGGGTAACGCAGAATTTGATAGAAGCCAAAGTATTGAAGCACCGTTCCAGTATCAATTGCTTTTACAACATTGCAAATAGGCTTCATTACGAATTTTTTGCATTTACAGTAAAATCTTTTCCATCGGTCACAGCGTATTTTACTATGTTAGAACTGCGATGCGATGAAATACTGCAGAGTCTGATTAAATCGTGCAAAATGAAGGCAACGCAGAGTTGTTAGAAGCCAAAGTATTGAAGCACCGTTCCAGTATCAATTGCTTTTACAAGATTGCAAATAGGCTTCATTGCGAATTTTTTGCATTTCTAATAAAATCTTCTGCACTGGTTACCGCGTATTTTGCTATGTTAAAACTGCGATGCAATGGAATACTACAGAATACGATTAAATCGTACAAAATAGGGGTAACGCAGAATTTGATAGAAGCCAAAGTATTGAAGCACCGTTCCAATATCAATTGCTTTTACAACATTGCAAATAGGCTTCATTACGAATTTTTTGCATTTACAGTAAAATCTTTTACATCGGTCACAGCGTATTTTACTATGTTAGAACTGCGATGCGATGAAATACGCCAGAGTATAATTAAATTGTGCAAAATGAAGGCAACGCAGAGTTGTTAGAAGCAGAAGTATTAAAGCACCGTCCCGATATCAATCGCTTTTACAAGATTGCAAATGGGCTTCATTTCGAATTTTTTGCATTTTTAGTAAAATCTTTTGCACCGGTCACCGGTGACCACCGTGGCAGTCAAAGTGTTAACACATTGTTGACCGGTCACGAGTTAACTCGTGTTTTCATGGCCAAACGTTGTTGACCGGTCACGAGTTAACTCGTGTTTGCATTTGTGTCGGCTATTTTAATTTTTGAAACGCAGGGCAATATAGAATATAGCAAAATTTTGTTCATTGTGGTCAATACCGTCTGCTTTATTATAAAAAAGTATACTTTTCTTGGCACTGAGGCTTTTATTACAATTCTAGTATTAGAAAGTGTCAAGAACGATAGAACGTGACGGTGAAGCATTTTTTTATCAATGATACGTGAATGCTTTATATAATTGCCCGAGTAATTTTTAAATAAGTTATAGTCAATTTGGAAAATGATTATTGAAAATGAAATAACAAGGGGATAATCTAGCTCTTTAAAAGGAAAGCGCAACGAAACAAGATATATGTGTAAAACCTCTTGTCTACATCTACGCGTAAATGATTGTTGTACAGTTAATCGTATGAAAAAATATTAGAAATTACAAAAAATTTATGTCTAAAGTTCAATTTGAATTCATTATGCACGAACAAACTTTATTGAAGGTTATTTATATCGTTTCACTTCCATGTTCACTTACAAAATAATAGCCGGTGACTTGAGATAGCTTTTGCCGAAAATTGCCGGTCAACAATGTGTTAATATAGCAAAACCAAATCCAGAACTCACAATGTGAACAATAACCTAAATAACGTAAACAAGAAATAAAGTACCTGAATAATAAAAGATCGTTCTGAACCTTGAGATAATAATCTTTAACGTCCTGTAAGATAACACGAATCGTCACTGTAACGTCTGATTGATACCAAATTATTTTCGGCGTGTACAGTTCACTAATTAAACGCGGACGATTCATATTTCTGCCGGTCTTCTCTGTAAAACATTAGAGATAGGCTTTATAAGAAGCTGTTTGTCATCGCGGATGTGCACCTGCGTTCCACATTTTGGGTGTAAACAACAGTGGACCACAATACTGCATACCGGTAAAACTGCGTTACCGAATGACTGCATGATTAGATTTGAACAAAGTAAACGTTATAGACAACACTGGGCCTGCTAAGGTCTGAGGGTAAATACAGTGTTCTATTCTATTGCGCATTTCAATAATATGTTAAAAAAAGTACATGTTTTGGAAGCTGTAGCAAAAAAACAGTGCGCTGTCCAAAAACTTCAACAGCTACTTTTATGTATGCAAATGTCTGAATTTGAATTCAACGATTTTTTATTCTATTAAAACATGTCGCTATATCGTAGATAGTTCTAACTAATTTTTATCTATGCCCTTAGCATACAATGTTGGCTATACTGTATTAACCTCATTTCGAGTGAATGTAAATGCTCTATATTGTGACAGCTGTCATACCGAAAACATGGTTGGACGTTGAACTTTATCATACGTTTCATCCTTGTTTATACACGTTGGGTCCATTCGAACTGATCATTCGAGATACACGCGCGCACGGTGAGAATTTATTTGCACTGCGTCTAAAAACATAAATCTCTGTGAAGGATGACAATGGGCGATGAGACTCCAGTTACATCACTGGTTCTTCCTGTTATATTACGGCCCATATTAACCAAGGTATCGGTTCTTTCTTACACATAATCAAGCGATAACGTATATCGGGTCCGTTTTTAACGGTCATCAGGTTCCCTTGATCAATCTTACGTAACTGTGAGTTTGCCGGTGGTTTTTTAGAAAGTATCTTTTTATCATGTGAACGAACATAGTCAAGACCCATTCTAATACAGTCTGCATTTGATGGGACAGCGAATAAATGTAATCTTAGTTGGAGTGGCAAAATGTTTTCTTAGTTGGAGCGGTAAAATTTTAGAAAGTATCTTTTTATGATTTGAAAGAACATAGTCAAGACCCATTCTAATACACTCTACGTTTGGTGGGACAGCAAATAAATGTAATGAATTAATGCATCATTTTTCTTAGTTGGAACGGCAAAATTTTAGAAAGTATCTTTTTATGATGTGAACAAACATAGTCAAGACCTATTCTAATACAGTCTGTATTTGATGGGACAGCGAATAAATGTAATCTTAGTTGGAGCGGCAAAATGTTTTCTTAGTTGGAGCGGCAAAATTTTAGAAAGTATCTTTTTATGATGTGAACGAACATAGTCAAGACCCATTCTAATACAGTCTACATTTGATGGGACAGCGAATAAATGTAATCTTAGTTGGAGCGGCAAAATGTTTTCTTAGTTGGAGCGGCAAAATTTTAGAAAGTATCTTTTTATGATGTGAATGAACATAGTCAAGACCCATTCTAATACAGTCTGCATTTGATGGGACAGCGAATAAATGTAATCGATTAATGCATCATTTTTCTTAGTTGGAACGGCAAAATTTTAGAAAGTATCTTTTTATGATGTGAACGAACATAGTCAAGACCCATTCTAATAGTCTACATTTGATGGGATAGCGAATAAATGTAATCGATTAATGCATCATTTCTCTTAGTTGGAAAGGCAAAATTTTAGAAAGTATCTTTTTATGATGTGAACGAACATAGTCAAAACCCATTCTAATGAAATCTACGTTCAATGGGACAGTGAATAAATGTAATTGACTAATGCATAATTTTTCTTAGTTGAAACAGCAAAATTTTAGAAAGTATCTTTTTATGATGTGAACGAACATAGTCAAGACCCATTCTAATAGTCTACATTTGATGGGACAGTGAATAAATGTAATCGACTAATGCATCATATTTCTTAGTTGGAACGGCAAAATTTTAGAAAGTATCTTTTTATAATGTGAACGAACATAGTCAAGACCCATTCTAATAGTCTACATTTGATGGGACAGCGAATAAATGTAATCGATTAATGCATCATTTTTCTTAGTTGGAACGGCAAAATTTTAGAAAGTATCTTTTTATGATGTGAACGAACATAGTCAAGACCCATTCTAATATCGTCTACATTTGATGGGATAGCGAATAAATGTAATCGATTAATGCATCATTTTTCTTAGTTGGAACGGCAACATTTTAGAAAGTATCTTTTTATCATGTGAACGAACATAGTCAAGACCCATTCTAATGCAATTTATGTTCAATGGAACAGTGAATAAATGTAATCGATTAATGCATAATTTTTCTTAGTTGGTATGGCAAAATTTTAGAAAGTATCTTTTTATAGTGTGAACGAACATAGTCAAGACCCATTCTAATAGTCTACATTTGATGGGACAGCGAATAAATGTAATCGACTAATGCATCATTTTTCTTAGTTAGAACGGCAAAATTTTAGAAAGTATCTTTTTATGATGTGAACAAACATAGTCAAGACCCATTCTAATACAGTCTACATTTGATGGGACAGCGAATAAATGTAATCGATTAATGCATCATTTTTCTTAGTTGGAACGGCAAAATTTTAGAAACTATCTTTTGACAATGTGAACGAACATAGTCAAGACCCATTCTAATACAGTCTACATTTGATGGGACAGCGAATAAATGTAATCAATTAACACGTTAAGCGCCACGCCAGACCCTGGGCACTTATATTACGAATTTATACGGGTATCTACTTGTTCCTCCTTCTGCAGAAGTGTGTCTATCAATTTTTGACAGTACATTGTGATAGACATCTTCTGGCCTGTTGTTTCTTGGTGTATGAAAAAGGAATTCACAACAGCGGTGTTCAATAATAATTCAAAAGCCAATTTTCGATACCATTTCTTTCATACCATTTCACATTAATGTTTTTATGTATTATATTGTTTTCCTTAAACCGTCGACCAAACAAAAACAATGCCGCCTAAATTAAACGTTCAATCTCACAAGTACGAAAGGACAGACATATGCGCGATGATAATACGAACGAAAAGTCTGCCACCGGTCCGTGCAGACCGATGAGGCCCGAACGAAAAGTCTAGCGCCGGTCCCTAGGGCCCGGCGTGGCGCTTAACGTGTTAATACATCATTTTTCTTAGTTGGCATGGCAAAATTTGAGAAAATGTCTTTTTATGATGTGAACAAACGTAGTCAAGACCCATTTTAATAGCCTGCATTTGATGGAACAGCAAATAAATGTAATCGATTAATGCATCATTTTTCTTAGTTGGGACGGCAAAATTTTAGAAAGTGTCTTTTTATGATGTGAATGAACGTAGTCAAGACCCATTCTAATAGCCTACATTTGATGGGACAGCGATTAAATGTAATCGATTAATGCATCATTTTTCTTAGTTGGAACGGCAAAATGTTATGGCCGCACAAACTTTACGGACTGCATTGTCCAAGGCAGAGAATACATATCCTGGAATTACACATGACTTGATTCTTGGCATAATAAGACGTGCTGAGCTTAATTTGGACATGAATGAAAGTGTTCTACGCCTGCAGGGTGCTGCATCTGATTATGACGGTAATAACACAAACCGAATTCAAACTTTATCATCCAAATATTATGTTATAAAAAAACTTGTTAACACAAACGATTTCTTTTAGTTGTGGATTATCGTTCAGCTCGCTCTGAGGATGCATTTCAGGAACTCAATAGAAAATCCATTTCCCTAAAGAGAATACTTTGTAGAATTCCTGACGAAATAACAGACCGTAAGACATTCCTTGAGACAATCAAGTATGCATTGACAGGTGCTATTTATTTTGGATTCAATCAGGTCGAGTGTATGTTATAAATGTTAACGCATTTTCTGCAGAGAGATTGCAAGTGCGATAAAAAAACTGCTGGATGCAGTGAATGAAGTCACAGGATTCATACCAGGTTCCGCTGGAAAACAGGTCCTAGATCAACGCAAAAGGGAGTTTGTGAAATACAGCAAGAGGTTTAGTAACACCCTGAAAGAGTATTTCAAGGAAGGCCAGTAAGCATTCTTCCATTTTACTTGATATTTTATAATACTTACCTATTTACAAACACAAAATTTCTTCTTTTCGCAGAGCAAACGCAGTGTTCGTGAGTGCATTATATTTAATACATCAAACAAATATGATAATGCTTGTAGTCAAGGATAAATGTGAATAATTTAAAAAATTGTGATGGACGAACGTGATAATATAAAGACACAGTTAAAAGACAGATACATATATATATATATATATGCATTATGAGAGATATAGTAACTCTGATCTAATTAAATGTTATTCGTCAGACAATAGAATTGAACCTCCGCTTAATTGTACCACCGTTACAATACCGTTACTAGAAATCGTCGTTTTATCGTCGTATCATCAAGTTTATCGGAAATCATTTGAAATAAAAAGAACAAAAACAAAAACCATGGATATCTAAAATTAGAGTTTTGTATTTTTAGTACCAATTACAAGTTTCGTTTCCTGATAATCAGTACTGCGGACCAATACAACTTATAAATATAATATACAATAAAAAATATGTGATAAAATATTGTAAAATTTTCATTACTATACAATAAAAAGAAACGTTGAACGACTCGCCGTTTAAATATTGGAACTCGAATTAATGGCAGTTACAGTCGATGTATACAAGAAATAAAAATTATTTTATTGATAACAAATGTACACAAATGGGCTGGCATCTCCCCAGTGGAAAATTGAATGACTTGGCCTATCTACATTCTCATTGCGATGTGACGTGTGACAATGAGTAACAGTAAGGATAATGCTTTTTAGTTATTACAATAAAAGTTGTCTTGCGAGAAATGTACAGTCTCTGTCTTCAAGCTCGCTTACTGTCGGAGAAAACACGTATAATACTGCCTACGCCACTGGTATTGTATACTTTCTCGTGCCATGTCAATAAATGGCTACTGCTCCCTTCCGTTGGTATTTCGAATCCCCGATAAATATATTTCATTAGAACATCTACTAGGTCACGGTCTAATTGTGCTATGCAGTCATCCATTTGATTAGATTTTATACTTAGGAGTACCTTCTGCGTCAGGTTTCGAGCACTGTCCTGAAAGAGGTAAAAACGATTAAAATTAACACGTTGAGTGCCACATGTATTTTTAAGGAAATCCCAGTCAGGCCACACGTGCTGCTTAGAAGCATTCGTTTTCTGGTATAGCAATGCACTACTAACAGATTGAAATTTACTCGATACAGGTATGTACATATATTAGGGACATTCTTAGTTATCGTAGTAGAAGATTTAGAAGATTTAGAAAGAAATGCTTATGGGCATTCATTCAACACATTATGCACCAAGTCTGTTTTGTGTTGTTTATTGTTTGGCCCAGTAGATAAGATTTCACTGAAATCGGTTTACTTCCGGGGTTCTGGTTATCTTATGACAAAGTAATACATACATTTTAGAAACGCGACTCAATCGGGTAGAGCAATGGTTGGAAAAATGAGTAAACAAGTTGCCACATTTTGTGATACATGCAAAGGACAATCGTTTTTATGTTTACCGTGTACCATAAAGTTCATTAAAATTTTTTGATAAGAAATATAAAAATGCATTAGTAATACAATCTTGTAATAAATACAAATGAAGTAAATTTTAAGTAAATTTTCAGTAATTACTTAAAACAAGGTAAATTTTTTGGTTTTATATCATATCCTCCACTGTCAGTCACCAGTGTTACACTGTTAACACTTTACTGACCACTATTGACTGAAGATGCCACTCACTAACGACCGACCCTGTTTTGGATATCGCGCAGAAATTGTGTTTGTGCCTATTTGTAATGCTTTGTGACTGAAAAATACTGAATGCATTGTTGAGAATCCTTTGGTTTCAAAGCAGTGTAATTTTATTGTCATTTAGAATTGTCATAATATCATTTATTTATTTTATCTAATATAACCGTTGACCACTGAAAAGCCGATTAATCGGCTACCAGTAAATAGCAGTTGGGACCGAAAAGTCGATTAATCGGCTAGCGGTCGTTAAAGTGTTAACAAACACCCTCAAGTACAAAAACACTACTGAACAGGATAGTTGTCACAGGCGAAACTGATAACACACTATCCTAGAAATAATAAATTGTTCACAAGAAAACTGTAATGTTTGTATCAGTCTAATTCGATGATTGCTGGTAACTATCAATGACGTTTAAGGATACCTTAAAAAAAAATTTTTTGCTAAGAAATACAAAAATGCATTCTTGTAATAAATACAAATGAAGTAAATTTTAAATAAATTTTCAGTAACTACTTAAAGCAATGTAAATTTTTTGGTTTTATATCATATCTTCCACTGTCAGTTGCCAGTGACTGACGTGGCCTAAGCGGAAAGTTCAGTGTCAGTCACCAATGACTGGTACATGGTACGCAACGTGTTAAAAATGTTGTAAACAAATTTGAAAGTAATCCAATTAACGGCAGATACATTTTCTTATTATGAAGCTGAGACAAGTCACGATTCAATCGCACAAGTCCTTTGCACAGCATACCGGACGGTTTACAAGTGCATTTATCGTATTTCAATGAGGAAAGATCGATTCATCACTTTGCCAATTTAATCTGTACAGCGTTCGAAAGTTTATATTGTGGTATAGCAATGCACTACTAACAAATTAAAAATTACTCAATACAGGTATGTAGATATATTAGGGACATTCTCTCTTATCGTAGTAGAAGATTTAGAAGATTTAAAAAGAAATGCTTATGAGCATTCATTCAACACATTATGCGCCAAGTCTGTTTTGTCTTGTTTATTGTTTGGCCCGATAGATAAGATTTCACTGAAATCGGTTTGCTGCTAGGGTTCTGCTTATCTTATGACAAAGTAACACGTACATTTTAGAAGTGTGACTCAATCGGGTAGAGCAATGACTAAACAATTGCCACATTTTGTGTTACATGCAAAGGACAACCGTTTTCATGTTTACCATGTTTCATAAAATTCATTAAAATTTGTTGATAAGAAATACAAAAATGCATTGGGGACACAATCTTGTAATAAATGTAAATGAAGTAAATTTTAAATGAATTTCCAGGAATTACTTAAAACAATGTAAATTTTTTGCTTTTATATCATATCTTCCACTGTCAGTCACAGATGACTGACATGGCACTCAATGTGTTAACAAACACCCTCAAGTACAAAAACACTACAGAACAAAATAGTTCAGTCACAGGCCAAACTGACAACACACTATCCTAGAAATAATAAATTCCAGCTATACGTTCACAAGAAAACTGGAATATTTGTATCAGTCTAATTCAACGATCGCTGATAACTATCGATGACGTTTAAGGTTACCTTTACTTGTTGGTTTTTGCATCCAAGCGGTGCAGACTTCAACACAGCTATAAGCGCTTCGACGTTCTTCCCCTTGAATCTAGATTAAGGTAAATACATCGCTGATACCGTTCCTGAAAATAATCGACGCGAAAAGTCTGAGACTGACACGGCGAATACACGTTGTGTACGCAAAAGGATATTGGCTAAGTAGCGAGAGAATCTCGTTCTCATCCGGTCCGGTTGGGCCAGTACCGCCGTCAGCATCTTCCTCCTTGAAATTGTTATCGCTATATTGGTCCACGTCGATTTTCCGAAACGCCGATGCCGACGTATCCTTTTTCCCGTCGTTCCTCGACATCTCGTCCTTATGACCACGGCTGACGTTTTCCTGCGTTCACGCCCGTTTTATCAAATTACGTTTTCAAATAGGTCCCTTTGCCTGGGTACGCCTCAAGGGAAATCTTCAGTAGTCATCCGCATGTGGCGCCATCTGAATCGAAAAACGAACATTAAACGAACATTAAGTCCGTTCCTAAGAATTCACTCCACGGGTGGAAGTGAAAATTTCTCATGCGAATGGGATGGGTTATAACTTGGATGTCAAAGAGTTATGTTGACCGCGAAAATAATACACGTGAGAAGACGTGCAGTTAAGTAATTTTGAATAAACGGTGGAATCGATAGATTTGAAAGATGTTGGAGGGGAAGGATGCCGAAGGAAATTTGTATAATTTTGTAAGTAATGTACAATATTTGTCGGCGTCGGTTTAAGTATGATAACCTCTGCGTTGTAAGCACTTGAGAAACATTGCAATTTGTAGTAAACACGTTATAATGTGTTGTTGTATACTGTTCGATTGAAATCGTTAAGTATGCGCAGCTAATGTTCCAAGGAAATACAATATAAATGAATAATAATATAATATAAATATAATATAAGTGTGATAACCTCTGCGTTGTAAGCACTTGAGAAACATAGCAATTTGTAGTAAACACAAGTTATAATGTGTTATCTTATAATGTTCTATTGAAATCGTTAAGTATGCGCAGCTAATGTTCCAAGGAAATACAATATAAATGAATAATAATATAATACAAATATAATATGAACGTGATAACTTCTGCGTTGTAAGCACTTGAGGAACATAGCAATATGTAGTAAAGACAAGTTATAATATCTTATTTTATAATGTTCGATTGAAATCTAATGTGCAGCTAATGTTCCAAGGAAATACAATATAAATGAATAATAATATAATATAAATACAATATAAATATAATATAAGTCTGATAACCTCTGCGTTGTAAGCACTTGAGAAACATAGCAATTTGTAGTAAACACAAGTTATAATGTGTTGTTGTATAATGTTCGATTGAAATCGTTAAGTATGCGCAGCTAATGTTCCAAGGAAATACAATATAAATGAATAATAATATAATATAAATATAATATAAGTGTGATAACCTCTGCGTTTTAAGCACTTGAGAAACATAGCAATTTGTAATGAACACAAGTTATAATGTGTTGTTGTATAATGTTCGATTGAAATCGTTAACTATGCGCAGCTAATGTTTCAAGGAAATACAATATAAATGAATAATAATATAATGTAAATATAATATAAGTGTGATAACCTCCGCGTTGTAATCACTTGAGGAACATAGCAATTTGTAGTAAACACAAGTTATAATGTGTTGTTGTATAATGTTCGATTGAAATCGTTAAGTATGCGCAGCTAATGTTTCAAGGAAATACAATATAAATGAATAATAATATAATATAAATATAACATAAATATAATATAAGTGTGATAACCTCTGCGTTGTAAGCACTTGAGAAACATAGCAATTTGTAGTGAACACAAGTTATAATGTGTTATTCTATAATGTTCGATTGAAATTGTTAAGTATGCGCAGCTAATGTTTCAAGGAAATACAATATAAATGAATAATAATATAATATAAATATAATATAAGTGTGATAACTTCTGCGTTGTAAGCACTTGAGAAACATAGCAATTTGTAGTGAACACAAGTTATAATGTATTATTGTATAATATTCGATTGAAATCGTTAAGTATGCGCAGCTAATGTTCCAAGGAAATACAATATAAATGAATAATAATATAATATAAATATAATATAAATGTGATAACTTCTGCGTTGTAAGCACTTGAGAAACATAGCAATTTGTAGTAAACACAAGTTATAATGTGTTGTTGTATAATGTTCGATTGAAATCGTTAAGTATGCGCAGCTAATGTTTCAAGGAAATACAATATAAATGAATAATAATATAATATAAATATAATATAAATGTGTTATCTTATAATGTTCGATTGAAATCGTTAAGTATGCGCAGCTAATGTTCCAAGGAAATACAATATAAATGAATAATAATATAATATAAATATAATATAAACGTGATAACTTCTGCGTTGTAAGCACTTGAGAAACATAGCAATTTGTAGTAAACACAAGTTATAATGTGTTATTTTATAATGTTCAATTGAAATGATTCAGTATGCGGAGCTAATGTTCGAAGGAAATATGATATAAATGTGGTATTATGTTATAATTCACCTCTATTTTGCAGAGTGAGGAGGATTTACCGTACGAAGAAGAAACTTTACGGAATCCTTATTCTGTGAAGCACTGGCAACGTTATATAGACCATCTGAAAAATTCGAAAAGCACCAATTTGAATGTAGTTTATGAAAGAGCGTTGAAGGATTTACCAGGCAGTTACAAACTGTGGTACAGTTACCTTCACGAGCGCATGAATCAATTGAAAGGAAGATGTATAACACACCCCCTTTATGAAGATGTAAATAATGCTTTTGAACGTGCATTGGTTTTTATGCACAAGAAGCCTCGCATATGGATGGATTATTGTTCGCTGATGACAGAGCAATGCTTTATAACTCGTACACGTCAAGTGTTTGACAGAGCTCTAAGGGCTTTGCCTATCACGCAACACCATAGAATTTGGCCACTCTATATAGATTTTTTAAAGAAACATGACGTGTATGAAACTTCTGTTAGAGTGTTCAGAAGATACTTGAAGGTAATACAAGTAGTTAAGTACTATGAGTATCTATTCCTTGCGTTTAACCACGTGCGCTACGATTTAATTTTCGGCTGCCACGCTCTACAATATAACATGCGGTAAGGCGTTACCTTGATGCCACATAAAAGATTTTACTATAAATGCAAAAAATTCGCCATAAAGCCTAGTAGCAGCTATTGATATAGTAGCAGCGTCTATGTAAAAGACACGTCGTTTTTGCTTCTGTGACAAATGCCTATCAATGTGGTATACTGTTGCTGGCAGCTTTGGAATAAAAGCATCCCGACGTGCGTGGCACGTCTTCATAGCGCAAGTGGTTAATGTTTATGTACGTTAACCCTTTGAACGCTGTGAACGCATATATGCGTTTAGTAAAGTCGTTTACTATTGGCTATAGACACATATATGGGTTCTTACACAGTCATTCGATTTGAGCTATGAACGCATCTATGGGTCTTCACAAAAATATTCAATCTGGGCTATAAATTCATATACACAATTGATGCTTGTAAGCCGAGATACAAAAGTGGGCAGCCAACAGCACACGCTTAACGGTGCGCAACTCAGCGCTCCAAGGGTTAACGCTTTGACTGCTGTGATGGTCATGGGTGACCGGCGCAAAAGATTTTGCTTAAGATCCAAAATATTCGCAATGGATACCAATAATTATTTTATAAATGCAGTTATTGTTAGAATAGTGATGCGATCCTTTGGGACCCAATATCTGTGCATTATTTACATTTTGCATAATTCAGTCAAACGCTGTATTATTTCATAGCATTGCTGTTTTATTACAGCAAAATACTCACAGTAGTCAACATGTTAACACTAAACGTACCGGTACTTACATTTCTTACTACTATACTTCTCACTATTCTTACCATGAGGGATCATTTGACCTCTTATGAAATAAACATTGATTATCAAAAAGAAATTCCTAATTTGTTAAAACGAGAAATTGAATGATTAGATGATATAAGAATTTGCAGGAAGTGTTAACATTTTGACTGCCGTGATGGTCACGGGTGACCGGCGCAAGAGATTTTACTGAAGATCCAAAGTATTTGCAATGCGTAGCAATAATTATTTTATAAATGCAGTTACTGCTAGAATAGTGATGCAATCCTTTAGTCTCCAGTATTTGCACATTACATACATTTTGCATAATTCAGTCAAACGCTATAGTATTTCATACTATCGCCCTTCTAATACAGCAAAATACGTATGACAGTCAACGTGTTAAATTTGTCATTTTGAATGGAATTACTCAGAATTTTAATTTGACATATTAACATGTTGAGTGCTGTGCGTATTTTACTATATTAAAACCGCAATGTGATGCAGTACTACAGAATATGACTGAATTGTGCAAAAAGGTAGGTAGGAAGGTATCGGAAACCAAAAAATTGAATCACCTATTCAATATTAATTGCATTTACAAAATTGTAAACGCTACCGATTGGTATTTTCTGAATTTTTCGTGACACCTTTTACGCCGGTCACCGATGACCCCCACGGCAGTCAACGTGTTAATGAATGATGGCATAATTCATTTTTTTTCTACAGTTAGCACCAGAAGATACCGAAGAATACATTGAATACCTGATATCAATTGGAAGGCTAGATGAAGCAGCTGTGAAGCTTGCACAAATTGTTAATCAAGATGACTTTGTCTCAAAGCATGGGAAATCAAATCATCAATTGTGGAACGAGCTGTGTGATTTAATTTCGAAAAATCCATCGAAGATAAAATCACTTAACGTCGATGCTATTATTAGGGGTGGATTAAGACGTTACACCGATCAGTTGGGACCTCTTTGGAATTCGCTAGCCGATTATTATGTCCGCAGCGGTCTGTTCGAACGGGTAAAATTAGTCGCAAATTGTTTTAAATTTACTCGATTTTTCTTTGCTCTTACAATATTTTTCTCACCAGGCCAGAGATATTTATGAAGAAGCAATACAGACGGTGACTACTGTTAGAGACTTTACTCAAGTCTTCGATGCTTATGCACAATTCGAAGAGTTAAGTCTAAGTAAAAGAATGGAAGAGGCAGCTAAAAACCCAACTGAAGAAGGTATGGATTATTCATATAATACTATAACTATACTACATATACTACATATAAATTATATCATATAATTATATATAAATCAATATATATATCATATATAATTGTTTTCAAGTATAAATATCATATATAATTGTTTTCAAGATTCACAAATATTCCCTTCCGCAATACTATTTTTTCCTATTGCTTTTACAGATGATATAGATTTAGAGCTGCGGCTAGCAAGATTCGAACATCTCATGGAAAGAAGATTATTGCTTCTCAATTCTGTTTTACTCAGGCAAAATCCGCATAATGTCCAAGAATGGCATAAGCGAGTTATGCTTTACGAGGGACAACCGCACGAAGTAAATAATGAGTTCCTACGAATCAAACATTTTTACCGAAATAACAAAGTATTAACGCGACCATAATATGTTACAGATTATTAACACGTACACAGAAGCGGTGCAAACAGTACAACCGCATTTGGCTGTTGGAAAACTTCACACCCTCTGGGTTGCGTTTGGAAAGTTTTACGAGGAAAACGGTCAAATTGCAGATGCCAGGGTTGTGTTTGAAAAAGCAACCCATGTTCCGTATACAAAAGTAGACGATCTCGCGTCAGTTTGGTGTGAATGGGCAGAAATGGAAATTAGGCATGGGTGAGTCTAATCGTTCAGGAAACAGTGCTGTGTTTTCGGTGATTTATTTCATATTTTATATTGTTGGATCTTTACAGAAATTCAAAAGAAGCGTTAAAATTAATGCATCGCGCTACAGCGATGCCATTCCGAAAAGTAGCTTATCACGATGAAACAGAAACGGTACAGATGAGATTGTACAAGTCTTTGAAGGTTTGGTCCATGTATGCAGATTTGGAAGAAAGTTTCGGTACTTTTAAAGTAAGTACGAACGTAATATTTGTACTTCACCTAATATGTTCGCACGTTAATTTATTGAATCCGGTTATTTAGACATGCAAGGCGGTGTATGACAAGATAATAGATTTGAAAATCGCTACCCCGCAAATCATCATTAATTACGGACTATTCTTGGAAGAAAATAACTACTTTGAAGAAGCGTTCAGGGTAAGTATATATAAAGTTAACCCATTCGAGACGACGATTTTTTTCGAACACGGTCCCCAGGAGCGAAATTTTTTTTTCTTTATATTGTTCATTTTTAATAAAAAAAAACATGTTTACTATGGAAATCACCCGATTCGTAAGTGAATTTACATAAATAAGATCATTGCACACCAGGTGTGCAGCTCGCTCCTCGGAAAATTTTTATTGCGAGGAACGGATTGAACACCATGTGTGCAATGTAAGGTAAAATGAAAATACATCATTAAAAAATTTATCAACATTTATTTCAAAAATAGTTAGATAATATAAAATCGTTACTTTGTTTTCAATAATAAAAAAACAGAATATAATGCAAAGACAATGTTTAAAAAGTAGTAAAAAGTTAAAAAAAGATAAGTTGAATAATGAAAAAAATAACAAACGAGAAATAAATTTTTAGAAAAATGTCTACAGATAACAAAGTAATGTAACTCAGTAATAAAAAAGAAAATATAATTTGTAAATACACTTTTAGCAAATAGTACACTGATCGTAAAGTAATTATACATTAGTTGTTTGACCGTAGCACTTGAAATATTCTCCTAAACATAATCCAGGATTACCGACACAAGCACGACAAGAGTAATCATTACGTTTATATTTTCCTTCTTTGTAGGACTGTCGACAATTCATAGTATTTTACATGTAAGAAAGGCTTCAGATAATTTTTAGATTTTTGGTACACAGTAAAACCAATGCCAAATTTTGTTTTTCTATACTTTACAGATACATCATTAAAAAATTTATAAACATTTATTTCAAAAATAGTTAGATAATATAAAATCGTTATTTCGTTTTCAATAATAAAGAACAGAATATAATGCACAGAAAATGTTTAAAAAGCAGTAAAAAGTTAAAAGATAAGTTGAATAATGAAAAGAAATAACAAACGAGAAATAAATTTTTAGAAAAATGTCACACACAGTAATAAAAAAGAAAATATAATTTGTAAATACACTTTTAGCAAATAGTACACTGATCGTAAAGTAATTATACATTAGTTGGTTAAAACATTCTCCCAAACATAATCCAGGATTACCGACACAAGCAGGACAAGTGTAATCAATCGTTTATATTTTCCTTCTTTGTAGGACTGTCGGCAATTCATAGTACTTTCCATGTAAAAACTTCAAATAATTTTTAGTTTTTGTACACAGTAAAACCAATGCCAAATTTTGTTTTCCTGTACCTTGCAGATTTCATTAATTCAAGAAAAATCTTATTTCGATGACTAGAAAATACTGATAATTCAATGATGTTATTGCACACATAGCGTGAGAGTCTTATAGCCTCGAAAACCAATTGCACACACGGTGTGCAATCGGTCTCTAATGGGTTAAGTTATACAGTAAAACCTGTTTTTGTGCGGTGGATAAGGACTGCATAAAAAAAGTCGGACTAAGAAAATACATCAATGATTTATGAAATAGATGAGAGAATGCTTTCAATTAAATTAAATAATTAAATTAGACCTATAGAAATGGTAAAAATATTTAATTCTTCATTGTACATATACATGGAGAAGTTTTTACATTGTACATTAAATAGTTTGCTGCTACTCGTCGTAATCCAAAACGCGCATCTTCTTGTGACGAATTGGTTGAAAATCGCTTCCGTCGCTTGAAGATAGGATTTCAATTGATTTGTTTTTTGGCACCATAAACTCAGTGATCAGTTTTTGTGACGATGGTCGACTGGTCAATTGCTTGTAAACGTAACGATAGTGAGACATGCATGATCTCAGCTCTTTTTCGAATTTTAAGCGTCTTTCCGCTTTGGTATCTACTTTAAGAAAATGCGTTTCCAATTTTTTCGAAATTTGGATCCCTGCACATATTTTATCTGCTGTAATAGATTCCGGTTCTTCTTGCCCATTTTCATAATCTATCAAACTATTGATAATGTCGCTATCGTCGACAGTTTGGTCCTCAATCATCTCGTCTAGGTCATTATCGCCGAAAGAATCAAAGCCTTCTCCGCCGATGTTATGTGCAAGCGCACTAATTTCAGATAATAACGTTGACGTGTTTTCGGTAACGTTTCGATTAATTACACATTCATATATTTCGTCCACAGCATGTATATGTACATGATAGGAAACGTTAAACTGGTGCTAACGCCGCTAAGATTCATATAGCGCATAAAAATAAACCGCACAAAAAAAATTGCACAAAAATAAAATCGCATAAAAAAAGACCGCACAAAAACAGGCTTTACTGTACACGGTGTATCAATAATCAAATTCATGACTACGATGTCATAATTGCAGGCATATGAAAAAGGTATTGCACTTTTCAAGTGGCCTAACGTGTATGATATATGGAACACGTATCTGACGAAATTCTTGAAGCGTTATGGGGGCACCAAATTGGAACGAACTCGTGACTTATTCGAACAATGCTTGGAACACTGTCCACCGAAGTATGCCAAGGCGTTATATTTGTTATACGCGAAATTAGAAGAGGAACATGGTTTAGCCAGACATGCAATGTCTGTCTATGAAAGAGCTACAAGTGCTGTTTTACCTGAAGAAAGATTTGAGGTAGAGCTTAGACCTTTCCAATCTTCTATTGTCTTTGATTGATTTTTATTGTATAATCGAACGCACTGAACTTAATTTAATTTAATTCTACAGATGTTCAATATATACATAAAGAAGGCTGCAGATATATATGGTGTACCAAAGACTCGGCAAATATATGAAAAGGCAATAGAGGTCTTAAACGAGGAGAACACGAGAGAAATGTGCTTGAGGTTTGCAGAAATG
Organism: Cryptocheilus praepositus; assembly: GCA_033815515.1. Taxonomy (NCBI): domain Eukaryota; kingdom Metazoa; phylum Arthropoda; class Insecta; order Hymenoptera; family Pompilidae; genus Cryptocheilus; species Cryptocheilus praepositus. Next base: position 788,048 of record JAWWQZ010000093.1, read on the forward strand.
GAAACAAAGTTGGGAGAAGTGGACAGAGCAAGAGCAATATACGCTCATTGCAGTCAAATATGCGATCCAAGGGTATAAAATGATCCGATTTATGCAGACGTATATATATAAATCATGCGTCTCACTCATTAAATCAACCTTAATGGCTTGTTTGTTTGTCTTTTAGGTAACTTCGAATTTCTGGCAAATATGGAAGGAATTTGAAGTGCGTCACGGCAATGAAGACACGATGCGGGAAATGCTGAGAATTAAACGAAGTGTTCAAGCTATGTACAATACCCAAGTGAACATGATGTCGGCTCAAATGTTGAACAATGCAACAAACAATCAATCTTCAGATGCACCTGTAGATGCCATGAGACTTTTGGATATGAAAGCTGCCAGTACAGGTGCATAGTTACGCTTGATGAATAATTAATTCTACTTGGCTACGGCCAATTTTTTAATTTTATTATTACTTCCAGATAATGTCCCGAGTTCGATTGTTAAAGATAGCATTAAGTTTGTGCGAGGAGTAACAGAGAAGGACGGTAAACCAGAAACACATGTTAGCAATCCTGATGAAATTGATATCGACATGGACGAGGATAATGATAACGATAACGATAATGAGGGAGAAATGGAAGAAGGTAATCTAATTTTTCGGCAGTAGAATATTTACACATTGCTGGTGATTTATTGCACGGAGAATTGCATAACTTTTGTATAGCGTCTGATTGGGTGTTCGATTGTTCCAGATGTACCTATAGAAAAACAAATTATACCGGCACAGGTGTTCGGTAGCTTGAAAAAAGCCGACGACGACGACAATGAGTAATATAGTCTATTCTTACACGGACGCTACTGTATATTTTACTCGATTTTTTTAGTGTATATATTACATTCAGAAATACAGTGAAAAGTCTTAACATTTTTATAAATTATGTGATAATTTTTTGCGGTGTGAGCTGTCCCGACAATACAATACGCAACGGGTTAAGCTGCCTTCAAGGAAAAGACATTTCGTTATAGCAGAAGGAAATAGTAACTGACAAACAAGATATAAAACGCCTGCTCATGAATGTAAGACTGCAATACAGTGCGCGTATTTCTTTTACGGAAAAAGGCACTCACAAGCAACAGTATTAAATCGTTGGATTCTAACGTTTTCACGAGGGTCTATAAATTCGATTGTATATATACGTTAAAGCTCGCACGCGTATCTATACGTGATACGCACTTTTACAAAACATTCTATCACGCAAAAACAAATCCTTCGACGAGTTCATGTACTTAAAGGCGAAGAGTGTGCATTAATTCATCAATCCTCGAAGTCTCTTGTTTTCGAAGTTCGTAGAACGACTGGAAACCAGAATCACATGAAGACCGGTCCATTAAATGACGTAGCGCGGTGGATTTATGAAGTGAAGGTCGTGAACTTCAATGTCATCGATGTCAGGGGGACCCTGACTGGAAACCAGAATCACATGAAGACCGGTCCATTAAATGACGTAGCGCGGTGGATTTATGAAGTGAAGGTCGTAAACTTCAATGTCATCGATGTCAGGGGGACCCTGACTGGAAACCAGAATCACATGAAGACCGGTCCATTAAATGACGTAGCGCGGTGGATTTATGAAGTGAAGGTCGTAAACTTCAATGTCATCGATGTCAGGGGGACCCTGACTGGAAACCAGAATCACATGAAGACCGGTCCATTAAATGACGTAGCGCGGTAGATTTATGAAGTGAAGGTCGTAAACTTCAATGTCATCGATGTCAGGGGGACCCTGACTGGAAACCAGAATCACATGAAGACCGGTCCATTAAATGACGTAGCGCGGTGGGTTTATGAAGTGAAGGTCGTAAACTTCAATGTCATCGATGTCAGGGGGACCCTGACTGGAAACCAGAATCACATGAAGACCGGTCCATTAAATGACGTAGCGCGGTGGATTTATGAAGTGAAGGTCGTAAACTTCAATGTCATCGATGTCAGGGGGACCCTGACTGGAAACCAGAATCACATGAAGACCGGTCCATTAAATGACGTAGCGCGGTGGATTTATGAAGTGAAGGTCGTAAACTTCAATGTCATCGATGTCAGGGGGACCCTGACTGGAAACCAGAATCACATGAGGACTGGTCCATTAAATGACGTAGCGCGGTAGATTTATGAAGTGAAGGTCGTAAACTTCAATGTCATCGATGTCAGGGGGACCCTGACTGGAAACCAGAATCACATGAAGACCGGTCCATTAAATGACGTAGCGCGGTAGATTTATGAAGTGAAGGTCGTAAACTTCAATGTCATCGATGTCAGGGGGACCCTGACTGGAAACCAGAATCACATGAAGACCGGTCCATTAAATGACGTAGCGCGGTAGATTTATGAAGTGAAGGTCGGAAACTTCAATGTCATCGATGTCAGGGGGACCCTGACTGGAAACCAGAATCACATGAAGACCGGTCCATTAAATGACGTAGCGCGGTAGATTTATGAAGTGAAGGTCGTAAACTTCAATGTCATCGATGTCAGGGGGACCCTGACTGGAAACCAGAATCACATGAGGACCGGTCCATTAAATGACGTAGCGCGGTGGATTTATGAAGTGAAGGTCGTAAACTTCAATGTCATCGATGTCAGGGGGACCCTGACTGGAAACCAGAATCACATGAAGACCGGTCCATTAAATGACGTAGCGCGGTTGTTTTATGAAGTGAGGTCTTAAACTTCAATGTCATCGATGTCAGGGGGACCCTGACTGGAAACCAGAATCACATGAAGACCGGTCCATTAAATGACGTAGCGCGGTAGATTTATGAAGTGAAGGTCGTAAACTTCAATGTCATCGATGTCAGGGGGACCCTGACTGGAAACCAGAATCACATGAAGACCGGTCCATTAAATGACGTAGCGCGGTAGATTTATGAAGTGAAGGTCGTAAACTTCAATGTCATCGATGTCAGGGGGACCCTGACTGGAAACCAGAATCACATGAAGACCGGTCCATTAAATGACGTAGCGCGGTGGATTTATGAAGTGAAGGTCGTAAACTTCAATGTCATCGATGTCAGGGGGACCCTGACTGGAAACCAGAATCACATGAAAACCGGTCCATTAAATGACGTAGCGCGGTGGATTTATGAAGTGAAGGTCATAAACTTCAATGTCATCGATGTCAGGGGGACCCTGACTGGAAACCAGAATCACATGAGGACCGGTCGATTAAATGACGTAGCGCGGTGGATTTATGAAGTGAAGGTCGTTGTAAACTTCAATGTCATCGATGTCAGGTGGACCCTGACCCGTGGCTTGTTCTTTTCGAATGCCACCGAAGACAATTAACTCTCCACTGCCGACCACCAGCGAGTACAATATCCTCTCGTCCGGTCCCGACTGATTGTTGTGCTTCACGGGTATCCAGGAAGCGGTGCACTCTTCGCACAAAACATTCGTCACATCCAACACGTATATCGACAGTGTGTTTTCCGTCCTCTTCATCGGCTTCTGCTGGACCTTCCGATACAGAATTCTCTCCTCCATTCGTCTCAAGCATTCCAACTGACGTTGACGATTCACGTTCGAGCTACTGTGCAGCGGTCCGTCACGAAATGCGGCCATACTCAAAGTGTTGTCGATGTAGAGTGGGACGGCTCTCGAAAGAGTGGATGGAATTGACGATTGGGCAGTTCGCGGGAAGGATCTCGGTAGAGATCCGTGTCGTCCGTTTACATTTTCGTCTCTGTCCACGCCGGCGATGCTCCTCTGCCTGTTGAAGCATGCACTTTCTGTATAATGATTTCTAGTAATAGGCAAATGGTACAAACCTTTCATAGAGAGGACTCGGATCTGGCACTCTGGGTAATGCCGTTCTCTGGCCGGCGACTTTCTTCAATGAAATGCTGCTCATGTCATTCGACTTCGTTTGCCTCTTGTTTTTACTTAACACAATTATGTAATTTCCCACCTAAGAAAGACGAGGGTGTAAAGAAGAAATACTTTTTTCGGGGTAGGTTCTTGGGTTGAGTGAGTAAAGGTGGAGTACCTTACACGCCTGCTGGCACCAAATTCGCGTAGGTGCACATTCTGTGTGGCGCATGTTTATCTTTTTCCACGTCCACACCGGACCCTCCATCTCCAGTAACCAAGCGTCGTTCATGGCGGCATTTGGACCGGTACAACCACCTAATATCGGTATATGTTATTAATCGTTCATTAACACTTTGACTGTCATGGTGACCAGCGCAAAAAATTTTAACAGAAATGCTTAAAATTCGCAATGAAGCCCATTTGCAATCCTGTAAAAGCAATTGATATTGGAACGGTGCTTCAATACTTTTGCTTCTAACAACTCTGCGTTACCTTAATTTTGCACGATTTAATTATACTCTGCAGTATTTCATAGTATCGCGGTCCTAACATAGCAAAATACGCGGTGACGGGCGCAGAAGATTTTACTAGGAATGCAAAAAAATTCACAATAATCTTGTAAAGCAATCGGTATTAGAACGGTGCTTCAATACTTTGGCTTCTACTAAAAACGCAAAAAATTCGCAATGGAGCCTGTTTGCAATCTTTTAAAAGCAATTGATATTGAAACGGCGCTTCAATACTTTAGCTTTTACTAAAAATGCGAAAAATTCACAATGCAGCCTATTTGCAATCTTGTGAAAGCAATTGATATTGGAATGATGCTTCAATACTTTGGCTTCTAATAACTATGTATTACCTTCATTTTGCACGATTTAATTATGCTCTGCAGTTTTTCATAGTATCGCGGTTCTAACAAAGCAAAATACGCGGTGGCGGGCGCAGAAGATTTTACTAGGAATGCAAAAAAATTCACAATAATCTTGTAAAAGCAATTGATATTAGAACGGTGCTTCAATACTTTGGCTTCTACTAAAAATGCAATCTTGTAAAAAATTGCAATGGAGCCTGTAAAAATTGCAATCTTGTGCAAAACAATTGATATATATCAAACTTTGCTTCTAATATTCTGCGTTACCTCAATTTTACGATTTAAAAATGCAGTATTTCAAAATTCGCAATACGCGGCGACGGGCGCAGAAGATTTTACTAGGAATGAAAAAAAATTCACAATAATCTTGTAAAAGCAATTGATATTAGAACGGTGCTTCAATACTCTGGCTTCTACTAAAAATGCGAAAAATTCGCAATGCAGCCTATTTGCAATCTTGTAAAAGCAATTGATATTGGAATGATGCTTCAATACTTTGGCTTCTAATAACTATGTATTACCTTCATTTTGCACGATTTAATTATGCTCTGCAGTTTTTCATAGTATCGCGGTTCTAACAAAGCAAAATACGCGGTGGCGGGCGCAGAAGATTTTACTAGGAATGCAAAAAAATTCACAATAATCTTGTAAAAGCAATTGATATTAGAACGGTGCTTCAATACTTTGGCTTCTACTGAAAATGCAAAAAATTCGCAATGGAGCCTGTTTGCAATCTTTTAAAAGCAATTGATATTGAAACGGTGCTTCAATACTTTAGCTTCTACTAAAAATGCAGCCTATTTGCAATCTTGTGAAAACAATTGATATTGAAACGGTGCTTCAATACTCTGGCTTCTACTAAAAATGCAAAAAATTCACAATGAGGCCTATTTCCAATCTTGCAAAAGCGATTGATATGGGAATATCAATACTTTGGCTTCTAATAACTCTGCGTTACCTTAATTTTGCACTATTTAATTATACTCTGCAGTATTTCATAGTATCACGGTTCTAACATAGCAAAATAAGCTTGGCAGTCAATGTGTTAATATATTATCGGTGTCATAATTTATTATCTATATAATATATTACCTGTTCTCATTTCTTAATATATTATCGGTGTTATAATTTATAACCTGTTGTCAATTACCTAAGATAAGGAGATGTTTTTCTCCAAGCTCGATTTGTGATTGACCATAGCGGGGTTGTGGTTTTAAGTTGGATGTCGCCTGTTTATGCCAATAATATGTGTCCAAGTTTAAACACCACACATCATTGGAACTAGATCAAAGTAATAAAAATGTAAGAAGCATAAGAATCTATACCACACAATTATCTACTGGGAAACATAATTTGCGCACCAAATATTGTATGCGTACAACGTTAGTATCATTGGAACTAGATCAAAGTAATAAAAATGTAAGAAGCGTAAGTATCTACACAGCACAATTACCTACTAGGAAACATAATTTGTGCACCAAATATTGTATGCGTACAACATCAGTGCCTGATATTAATACAATACCTAACATCATGGCAGACACCCCCAAATACCACCATCATATTTCCATGTATTGTAGCAGAATGAGCAGAAGTAGGTGGTGGAGAGTCTAATGTGTTTATTGCACTCCATTTATTAGATGCTATAGAATAGACATGTAGTTCATTAAACAGTTTCCATCTCTGAAAGTAGATGACACTAATTATCAATGTAAGTTCTTATTCATAATGTAATTGATTCTTAACACTTTGCGGACCGGGCATTCTATTGCTAATCGTACCCAGTGGCCGGGTATTTTTTTGCGTCAAATATTTTTAAATTAGTGATGATTTGTTAGTAGTTAACACGTTGACTGCCACGGTGGTCACCGGTGATGTGCAAAACATTTGACTAAAAATGCAAAAAATTCGCAATGAAGCCTGTTTGGAATCTTGTAAAAGCAATTGATATTGGAACGGTGCTTCAATACTTTGGCTTCTAACAACTCTGCATTACTTTCATTTTCGATTTAATTATACTCTGCAGTATTTTATCGCATCGCGGTTCCAACATAGCAAGAAACGCTTGGCAGTCAAAGTGTTAAACTGTCCACAAATATTTCTGTAATATTGGTAATCGTTTTGTCGCTATCCATATTTCAGAGCTTCAAATAATTAATTCGCAACACAAATTACGAAAAACTGCGGCTGACAATCACGTAGCAACTGTGTGATATCTTGTCACCTGCTTCGAACGATAGAATATGCAAGACGATATATCTCAGTGGCCCAGAATGACGTAATACGCAAGACGATATATCTCGTCAATGGCCCCGAACGACGAAATAGCAATGACAAGATATCTCGTCATCCGTCCGCAATGTGTTAACATATGACGGTACTACCTGATGAAAAGGATACGGAGTCGGATGGGACCATCCTCCAAACAAAACCAGGCTTTTCTTATAACATAACATTGTAGCGCAAGCTTTGGGTGACGGATAACTTCCCATGGTATTAGGCCTGAGCCACATCTTACTATCCAGATCCAATCTCCACAGATCGTTGAACGTCGTGCATGTCGCCGTACAGCCCCCAAAAACGTACATGGAGTTTTCATAAGTGCAAGCAGAGTGAGAATGCCTTTTACCAATTGTAGGCAGCCAAGCTGTACACGGCCTTGGATTCCAAAACAGGGAACCGTAGGCAACTGATTTTTGGAAGTGCGCTTCATTGCGATCTATAACGTCTGCAAATAAAACAACACGACAATAATTTATTGTACCAACCGCTTCTAAGTAGACTATCCAAAGTAGTCGTACATACTTTTGGTGGCACGGCACCATCTCTTTGAAACTAATTTACATTTCTGAAGATTCATATAAGGCGGAATCAGACTCAGTATATATTCCAGCAGCTCGTCTGGTAGGTCGTCAATCTTACACTGCATTCTTTTGCATGTAGTTCTAATATAAAGTCAGCAAACTATCTAACGTTACCGCTCAGTACGCAAGGATCGTGCGACCGAGCAGACTTCATTCATCTACGTTGTTGTGCTCGTTTAAAACTACGCTACACGATTGAGCCCTGTACAATCGGCATCACCAGTAGCGTCCACCTAGAAATCCTGACAGAGCGCGAGAGACTCGTCCCCTGTATACGACGAATTTGACATTTCTCCGCTGGCAGCAGGAAACATTCATCGAATACACATATTCAGTCGTACGTAGCGTCATAGCTCATGAAATGATTGACACTAGGCCGCGCCATCTTCCGTAAAATTGTTCATCGAAAGTGAAACGGCGCGTTTCCTAATTATTTACGAAATTTTTTTTTTAATTATCTTTGGTGCAGATGTTAAAAAAGTCAAAATTGCATCGTTAATTATTGTGCATGGAAGTAAATTTTAAATTCGATATTTAACCCAATGGGCAGTGATGAATTGACGCATTTTTAACACTAAATATTTAAAGAGTAATATTTATGTTATTGAGCTTAAAGTATTTAAAAATAACTGTTATCGTAAAAAAGATTTAGCTACAGCTTAAGCAAAATAAAGATAAAATTAAGTATTTAATGGGAAGTAACTAAACACAATGGATATGAAATATTTAATGAGTTAGCTAGCTTAACTTAAGGGGTTATGCCTACTTGGGATCGGCGAAATGACATGATTCTCAACATTTTTTTTTGCCGTTTTAGTGAGTACAAATTAAAATTCGCAAAAAACTACCAAAAAGTACGTATTTAGTCTTTACTTGTATACATTTTTTTATAAGAAAATATTAAAAAATTGAGGAAATATAATAAAATTGTTCATTGAAAGTGAAACGGCGCGTTTCCTAATTATTTACGAAATTTTTTTTTAAATCGTCTTTGGTGCAGATGTTAAAAAAGTCAAAATACGCGCCGTTAATGATTGGGTATGGGAGTCAATTTTAAATTCGATATTTAACCCAATGGGCAGTGATGAATTGACGCATGTTTAACACTAAATATTTAAAGAGTAATATTTATGTTATTGAGCTTAAAGTATTTAAAAATAACTGTTATCGTAAAAGATTTAGCTACACCTTAAGCAAAATAAAGATAAAATTAAGAATATAATGGGAAGTAACTAAACACAATGGATATAAAATATTTAATAAGAGTTAGCTAGCTTAACTTAAGGGGTTATGCCTACTTGGGATCGGCGAAATGACATGATTCTCAACATTTTTTTTGCCATTTTAGTGAGTACTAATTAAAATTCGCAAAATACTACCAAAAAGTACGTATTTAGTGGTACTTGTATACATTTTTTTATAAGAAAATATTAAAAAATTGAGGAAATATAATAAAATTGTTCATTGAAAGTGAAACGGCGCGTTTCCTAATTATTTACGAAATTTTTTTTTTAAATTATCTTTGGTGCAGAAGTTAAAAAAGTCAAAATACGCGCCGTTAATGATTGGGTATGGGAGTCAATTTTAAATTCGATATTCAACCCAATGGGCAGTGATGAATTGACGCATTTTTAACATTAAATATTTAAAGAGTAATATTTATGTTATTGAGCTTAAAGTATTTAAAAATAACTGTTATCGTAAAAAAGATTTAGCTGCAGCTTAAGCAAAATAAAGATAAAATTAAGTATTTAATGGGAAGTAACTAAACACAATGGATATGAAATATTTAATAAGAGTTAGCTAGCTTAACTTAAGGGGTTATGCCTACTTGGGATCGGCGAAACGACATGATTTACAAGGTTTTTTTTTTCCGTTTTAGTGAGTACTAATTAAAATTCGCAAAATACTACCAAAAAGTGCGTATTTAGTGGTATTTGTATACATTTTTTTATAAGGAAAAAATATTAAAAAATGGAGGAAATGTAGCTCTTCTCCTAGAGCTTCCGTTTATTTTCATCACTTGCGGTGACCACGATTTCTCAAAAACTACTTCACCGATCGGACTCTAATTTTATGTACTTATTTGTCATTACAATAGGCAGGGCCTGAACGAAGGATTTTGGAAAATTTTAATTTTTAAGAGAATGGCAGCAATTTTACGAAAAAATCTGTGTTTTAAGGTGTTGCAAATGAAGTTAATGAAATTATGAATTTACGATGCAAAGTAGTTAAAATTATTGCTATGGTTTTTTGCGTGTTTCATTTCAAAGTTTGAAATCCGTCAAATTGACGGGTCCCGTAAACCTAGTGTTAAGAAACAAACACATGAAAGACATCAATTTTGTCGTCTGGGCATTCATTCATTTTGCAGCTGTTAAGTAATATACTTATATATTGGAGGATTAATTTTACAAACGAAATAAATATATAAGGAAAGTTTACGTGCCCCCAATCAGCTATCCCGTCAATTTGACAAAGGGTTTCGTAGAGTAATTGTGAAACATGTTACTTTATATGAACAAATTTCAGTGAAATTTGAAACTCAAAGCATGCAGCAGACTAAATAATTAAAAGATATTCGAAAAAAAATCTTGACTTATTAATATTTGAATTTACGATGCAAAGCCTTATATTGTTAAGATTAGTTTGAACAAATTGATTTTTTTTAAATGCGTGTTTCACCCGTCAAGTTTGAAATCCGTTAAATTGACTCCCGTAAACCTAGTGTGAATGTAGGCACGATAAATGATGTATGTCGGAACACAACGGGTTCGGAGATACTAACCGGTAGATAGGGTTAATTTGTATTTGCATGAAGATGAACAAGACGGTGGAACAAACGATTAATTGTTAATATAATTATCGGAGGAGTACTCGGAGAGGCAGTAAAGTCATTACTTTGATGGGGGAAGGAGACTTGTTCTTAAAAACCGTTATTTATAGATTTACTGGTTGAGAGTATCGAAAAGAATGAAGATCCTTTTATTTACATTGTTGCTCGTCTGTCAAGGTGGATATTATGTTATCTCGATAAAAAACGAACAAGTTGATCCATTAAGAACGACGATATGGGGACCTGGACTAAAGCCGGAGAAAATAACAATGCGCGCAAGATACTTCTTTTTGCAACTATCAAATTCAAATGGGCAGAAGTAAGTATGACATACGTCATATCAAAACGTTCGAATATTAAATAACAAACGTTCAGTTTAAATAATTTCTTTCTTAACACTAAACGTACCGGTACTTTACACCTACCTATTCTTACCATGAGGGATTTTTTGACGCTTTAGAAAATAAATGTTGATTTTCAGAAAGAAATTCCTAATTTATTAAAGCGAGAAATTAAATAATCAGATGATATAAGAATTTGCAGAATGTCAAACGAGTGAAACAAATAACAATGAATGTACGATTTTAAAGTAAATGTTGAAAGGGGTCATTTGACCCCGTTTGGTATGTTTAGTGTTAATAATTGATTAGATAAAACGTACAGAAGAATACAGGCCATGACATATTAGATTTTTGTATTTTTTATATTTTGTTGATAGTTTAACAGAATCACCCGGAGAAGGAGTAGTCTCTGCACAAGTAAAGGGTGAAACTTCAAGTGGAAAACCATGTCACATTTGGACTCAACTTCTGGATTGTAAAGACGGAAGTTTTATTGTGCGTTATAAGATACATAATGTTTGTTTTAACTTAAACATCAACGTATTAATAAACAATGAAAATGCGCTGCAAGCAGCATTAACATTTCCAGGTATGTAAATCTGTACTTAACTCATTGCGTATGGATCACGAGAAATCTCGTCTTTAGCAAACCGAACGTTGAGGCCGGGTGACAAGACTTGACGAGTTGAGAAATTAACACGTTGACTGCCAAGGATATTTTGCTATGTTAGAACCGCGGTGCAATGAAATATTGCAGAGCATAATTAAATCGTGCAAAATAAAGGTAACGCAGAGTTGTTAGAAGCTGAAGTATTGAAGCACCGTTCCAATATCAATTGTTTTTACAAGATTACAAATAGGCTTTATTGCAAATTTTTTGCATTTTTAATAAAATCTTTTGTGCCGGTCACCGGTGATCACCGTGGCAGTCAATGTGTTAAACATAATAATATTGTCATTATTACGATACCAAGATAACGAAGCCTTGCGTGAACTTATAATAGAAGATTCGTGAAATAAATGAATGTCGAAATGTCGAAACAGTAGAAAACAATCGGCTAGTATCACAATTATATTAGTAAGTTCGGTCCATTAGTCTATCGTATCTTATAAACGATTTTATTATTGTGCATTTTATTATTTGAATGATAGCATTTGAATTTGTGAAGAAACAGTTTTTTAATTAGTTCACAAAATAAACCCTAATTCTAAAAAAGTCAAATATGACTCATGGAAGGAAGAAAATGAAAGCCAAAATGAATTATTGTTTGATGATTTATCTGATGTACCGAATAATATTTCAAGCGAAAGTGAATTTAGTGACGATAGCCACATTGTTGCAATAAATTATGGTGTTAAACAAACAAAGAGATTGAATAAAAAATATAATATTTCAAGCGAAAGTAAAGATTTGGAGCTTGTGGTTGATGAGCCTATAATTGAAGAATGGACAGAAGAGGATATTTCTCCATATTTGGAACCATTTGAAAGAATTTTTGGTATACTTACACCATTACAAAGAAACTGCAATGTGAAAGATGCAGTCAACTGTACATTTGGCAATGAATTTTTCGAAATTATTAGTGAGGAAACAAATCGGTATTATTCACAAAATTCACATAAGTATAAGTCTAACTTGAAACAAGGAAAATGGAGGAATGTCTCATGTTCAAAAATAAAGAAATTGTTTGGAATATTTATTATAGATGCGACTTAAAAAAATGCATGTTTGCATTGCACAAAGTTGTCTTGGAGCGCTTGAAAATATGCAAGCTCTGGAAGCACGTTGGGGGAGCAACGTGCCGTACGCAATGAGTTAATTAGGAAAAAGATTAATATTGACAAGAAATCAATTTGATTACAGGTCCCATATATGCAGAAGAATGCAATTGTCCTCAACTGTCACTTGAGACATTCATGAAAAACTATGAATGCTCTGAACAGAATTACACGCAAATGATAAGTGATTTGTCCAATTTCCCGAGTGTGGATTTTGATCAAATACGTGCGAATCTCATTCAGAATTACAATAGACCAAACAGTATCAGTATTTGCCATTATATCCTGAAAGATAATAAAGTAAGCATTAAATGAAAATATATTAGATGCTCTAGACAATGTAATTAGGTTGAGAGTAAATTAAATTAGATTTTCAGGAGGTGCTATGGTCAGCATGTGGGTTTTAAGATTTTTATGGATGCAACTTTGTTGTCATTAGCTAGGAAAGTGATACTGCCTGACATAGAATTCTTTGTCAATTTGGGTGATTGGCCACTAGTTCCTAACACTGGATTAAACTATCCGATTTTTTCGTGGTGTGGATCGACAGAAACAAAGGACATCGTTATCCCTACATACGATTTGACAGAATCTTCCATAGAAGCAATGGGCAGGTGAAGGAAATAAAAATAAGACACATTGAAAGTTATTCATACCATCATTTTTCATGAACCATGAATATGTAAATTTTTAGGGTGATGCTGGATATGCTAGCTGTTCAAGGCAATACGAAAGTACCCTGGGCAGCAAAGGAACAGAAATTATTTTGGCGCGGACGAGATTCAAGACGCGAACGTTTGGATCTGATCGATATTTCTAGAAAACATCCGGATCTTTTCAACGCGTCAATAACAAATTTCTTTTTCTTCAAGGATGAGATGGACAAATATGGCCCTGGGCAAAAACATATATCGTTTTTCGATTTCTTTAGGGTAGGCCAATATCATCTGCAACTAAGGATAACACAAATTTGAAAACCTATTGACGTCTGTGTATTCTTTCAGTACAAGTACCAATTAAATATCGATGGAAGCGTGGCAGCATATCGATTCCCATATTTGCTCATCGGTGATTCATTGGTGCTGAAGCAAGACTCGAAATATTACGAATTTTTCTATAAAGACCTCGTACCTGATTTACATTACGTGCCTGTGAAGAGAGATCTTTCGAATTTAGTTGAGAAAGTTTTATGGGCCATAGAGCATGATGAAGAAGCTTTAAAAATGACCAAAGCTGCCAGACAATTTGCGAGAGACAACTTAATGCCACAAAACGTTTTCTGCTATCATGTCGTGCTCTTTCATGTATGAAATTATCAGCAAATAATCTATATATTACAGTGAAACACCGAAATCTGGAGAATGTTGACTTTCACCGGTGAATGTCAACATTCACATAGTCGCTTGGTGTATGTCCGAAATATTTGCTAAATACCCTTATTTCTGACTTACACCGGTAAATGTTGACATTCACATAGTCGCATGGTGTATGTCCGAAATATTTGCTAAATACCCTTATTTCTGACTTACACCGGTAAATGTTGACATTCACCATGCACTAATGGTCGACACACACCAGAAGGGGCCGAATGTACAACAATGTCATGAAATATTCGATTTTTCACCGACGTATTTGCTATCTATTGACATTCACCGGTGAAAGTCGACATTCTTCAATTTTGGTCATTCAGGGTAATATATTGGGTTGGAGGGAAAGTTCTGTCGTATTTTAAAGAAAATATTTGAATTCATTTATAAAAATATGTGTTTGATATTAATCATAATACATTTAATGTGTTGTATGATGAATGCCAAACTCTTCCGCAATTTCTCGACTTGTTAAATGTGGATTATTTTCCAACATGGATCGTAAAACATCATTATCGATCTTGGATAGTCGTCCAGATCGATCACTTTCTTGGAGGCTCAGATCCCCGGAACGAAATTTGCTAAACCATCTTTGACAAGTACGAACATTTACAATATCTTTTCCAAATATCACACATAAATTTTTACATGCAACCGATGCGTTGCTTCCTTTTTGGAATTCATACAAAATGCAGTGTCGTAAATCCACTTTATCTACTGACATCTTTTTCACTTTAAATATCACAAGTAAATGATGAATGGTAAAAAAGGACTCCTTTTATATTATACGGCAGCTATAAAAAAACAAAAAAAAAAATCCGAATGTCTCACTAGCCAGATGTGTTTTTTATTTACAAGAAAAATTACCTTCCTATTAAAAATACGACAGAACTTTCTCTCCAACCCAATATATACTAAAAATACGGTGCAAAGTAACTTGATTAAACTTTCTTTTTTCAGGAATGGAGTAAACGTTTAAAAAGTAAAGTTAAGGTGCTGGACGGTATGGAAGAAGTACTGCAACTTGAACATTCTTGTAAATGTCATGATACTTACTCAAATTCCAAAGATGAGCTTTAAGATTTCATAGATTTCCTTCAAATACTCGAATTATTTTAATACAAAAGTAATCCAGTTCAAGGAGATAGACGTAAGGCGCTACGATGTTCGCAAAATGTTGTTCATATGTAACATTTTATACACATTATTGATGTGTAAATTTGAAATATATTTTCGATACCAATGGCACAACTACATGCTTCAACGTTATTAAAAGAAAAGTGTCTTTAATGGTAAGTAGATGTATTTCATTGATAATCTTATAATATACTCGCTATTGAAGATTCAGTCTTATCAGTCAATAGTATCGCATTTTTTTTTTCGTTATTCGGTGGTACATAAATAATTGTATTGGACGAAATACAAACGAAACTTGTCAAACAACAAACTTATTAAAAGCACATCTAGAAGTAAATTAATGAACATTTTCTGGAAACGAAAAGCTAACGTAAAGCAAGCGAATCGAACGCACATAGTTATGCACGACAAGATCTTGAAAAGGATAATAGAAAAAGTGAGCTAAAAATTTATAAATCTTTTAATGACAATCAAGAAAATATATAAAAATAAGATAAGCGAGTACGAGATTAAATCTAGGATAAACATGTATGTTGGAAGCTGTTAACAGATATTATATTCTGCAGTATTTTGTAAAACTTATCGCGGTACATTAGATTTCTTGTTTGTCTTATCCTATGTGCAATAACCTTCTGCTAGAACCTGTTTGATGTGCACTGAATGCGCACACGGTGCAAGGCTGACAGGAAATTTTAAGTCTAAAATTTGTAACTGTTTCGCATAACGTTCGTATATGAAAAATCATACATAACTGGCGGAGTTTTCGGCAAAGAAATCCGGTCAATCAACAAGGAGGTGTAATAAAATCTCAAGAGAGCGGAGACTACATTGTAGTGGTCTCGTTACATAGAAATAATTATTTTCTATTGTATATTAACATCGTATGTGAATTCTTACAAAACACTCAGTGGTTTTTTTGGATTCGTTATGTAACATTTAGTACTATGTCCATCTTCCACTTAGCCGTAGCAAGAAAACAGTGCTTTGCTTTCTTTACATGATTTTGTACGCTCTCTATGTACGTTATAATTAAATTTATATATTATCATGTTAATGTTTAAACCTTCACAACCCAGGAGCTATTTAAATTATAAACATGTCTTATTTAAATAGAAAAAGTTGGAGAAAGCGCGAAGAATAAAGGTTTCGCGCCGGATGCATCCTTCGTCTCTATACACGAATTTGTAATAATACAAATTGAAACTGTGATATATCCGTTTGATGAGAATGATCTTTTTTAGAAGTGACGGCACAATTTCATGTAACGTTTTCACAGCTTTTCCAAAACGTATTCCGATCGATTCGTGGCAATCAAATAAATTTACATTAGCGTTTTCTATTGCGGGGATGGTTGATATCCGTATCCTCCATACTGATTCGGAGGTGGGGGACCTTGGGGTCCTGGTGGCGGTGGCATGTGTCCAGCTGGTGGTCGAGGAGGATATTGTGGGTATCCTTGTCCAGTCGGTGGCGGTGGATAACTCTGCGGTGGATACTGAGGGTGACCATAATGTTGCCCACCCTGCGGGGGATGAGGTGTGTAGACCTGCAATTATGCCAATGTCCTCTTGCAATTTCTCACTACACATTTGTAAGGCGTTGCGGCAACACGGCATCAAACACTTTTCATTTTAACCGTACGTTGAAGATTGAACTACAGCGAATTTACTTTAACCCTTTCGTTACGGCAGTGTGCATATTGCGAGTCGGTAAACTGGTGTTCAGAAGTATGTCTTTTACCGCTACCTTGTCATTCACCGGATCGTACTCTTTTTTAAGTGTCACACAACGACAAATTTGGAGATTTTGCAATTGTTATGAATAAGAATACAATTTAGGATAATTAACACGTTGAGTGTCGTGGGGGTCATCGGTGACCGGTGCGTAAAAAACCGTAATGCGATAAAGTACTGCAGAGTGTGATTAAATTGTGCAAAATTAAGGTAACGCAGAGTTGTTAGAAGCCATAGTATTGAAGCACCAATATCAATTGCTTTTACAAGATTGCAAATAGGCATCATTGCAAATCTTTTGCATTTTTAGTAAAATCTTTTGCATATTAGAACCGCGATGCGATAAAACACTGCAAAGTATTATTACATCGTACAAAGTAAAGGTAAAACAGAGTCGTTAGAAGTCAAAGTATTGAAGCACCGTTCCAATATCAATTGCTTTTACAAGATTGCAAATAGGCTTCATTGCAAATCTTTTGCATTTTTAGTCAAATCTGCGCCAGTCACCAGTGATCACCGTGGCAGTCAGCGTGTTAAGTGTTACACAACGACAAATTTGGAGATTTTGCAATTGTTATGAATAAGAATACAATTTAGGATAATTAACACGTTGAGTGTCGTGGGGGTCATCGGTGACCGGTGCAATAGGTCTCACGAAAAATTCAAAAAATACCCAATCGAATATTGAACCCAATATTGAATAGTGATTCAATTTTTTGGTCTCTGATACCTTCGCATTATTTTCATTTTGCACAGTTCAATCATATTCTGTAGTACTTCGTCACGTTGCGGTTTTAATATAGTAAAATACGTACGGCACTCAACGTGTTAATATGTAAAATTGGAATTCTGAGTAATTTCATTCAGAATGATAAATTTTAACACGTTGACTGCCATGCGTATTTTGCTGTATTAGAACGGTGATGCTATAAAATACTACGGCGTTTGACTGAATTATGCAAAATATAAATAATGCACAGGTATTGGAGATGTGAATATTTTGGGTCATCAGTAGAATCTCTTGCACCGGTCACCGGTGACCATCACGACAGTCAGTGTTAAAACAAGGATCGACACACAAACCACATTTCAGTTTCTACATTCATAATTAGATTCGCGTCTTTAGTCGTTTGCACTGAAGACGACGCACCTTCTACTTCTGCTTTTTCCTACCGATTTATAAACCGAAAGAAAATATCATTCTGTGAATATCAGCCACTGAGAGCTTGAAGAAAATTGGAGCGTGATGCTTGTCTCGATTACTTCCAAATCAGTGCATGTTTTATTCTTCGAGTAAAACAAATCAAAAACGAACCGAATAATGACATGTGCTATCGATGTGCAAGATTCATACAAACAAAAGAAACAAGAATATCGCACGGCCGGTGGTCAAGCGGTATCACACTCTTCATCGCGTGGATGCAGTCTGTAACCGGCGCTCGTAACGAAAGGGTTAACACGTTAAGCGCCACGCCGAACTCTTATGACAGCTAAAGAAAGACAGCTAAAAATGTAACGCCAAAAGTAACAACATTTTGTAATCAATGTAGACAAAAACCTTACTTTTGCTTATTTTGTTTCAATAAGTTACATTAATGTTTTTAAGCATTATATTGTTTTCTTTAAACCATTGACCAAACAAAAACGATGCAGCCTAAATTAAACGTTCAGTCTCACAAGTACGAAAGAACAGACACGCGTGCGATGATAATCCGAACGAAAACTCCGCCGCCGGTCCGTGCGAACCGACGAGGCCCGAACGAAAAGTCTAGCGCCGGTCCCTAGAGACCGGCGTGGCACTTAACGTGTTAGATGACCGATAGTTGCCAGCGCTCAAGCTTTAAATGTCTCCAAAAAAGGTCGCCGGCTGTCAATGTATTAAACTGTCTGCTTTGGAAAAGCGATTAACGTCTGAAACAGCAGTACCTGTGGCTGTCCCCCTGGTGCGGGAGGAACATAGTTCTGAGTTGTGGCCGGGCCATAACCAGGTTGCTGCTGCGGCCCTGGCGGGGGTCCCGCCGATCCTTGCGGTGGACCTGAAGGCGGCTGGAATCCACTGGGTGCGGGACTCGGAGATTGTTGCTGTTGAGGCTGCGGCGGCGTCTGCGATTGTTGTTGACTCTGTTGAGTCGGCGGGTGCGGCGACTGATGAGACGGCGGTTGATGAGTGGACTGATGAGACGGCTGATGCGGAGGTTGATGCGGAGCGTGCGGTGGTTGATGAGGCGACTGGTGCGAGGCCGGGTGCTGAGGATGGGAGGAAGGATGAGATGTCTGGTGTACCGGATAGCCTGATGGCGTAGGGCCTGGCGGTGCGTAACTTTGCGATGTTGGCGGTGGACCGCTGCTGGGTGGATAGGTCTGAGTCGATGCGGATGGGGTACTGGTCGGCTGACTGCTCTGGGCGTAAGTATTTCCGGCGCTCACTGAAGGAGTACTAAATGGCGGGGACGTAGAAGCAGGACCGTACTGTGTGGGACCTGGTCCTGGACTCGGCTGACTACCATAACTGGGTTGCGGCCCGGAAGTCTGTTGAGATCCTGGCTGTGGGGATTGAGTTGCGTTTGAGGTGGGAGGGGGAGGATAACTTTGGGGAGGGACGCTATTGCCATACGCCTGGGAAGACGGGGGTGGGTAACCGGGTTGTCCGGTTCCGTAGGCATTCTGTGGCGGCGGCTGATTGGGCGGCTGCTGATAGTTGGGCTGCGGACTGGGGCTTCCGTATTGGCCGGGTTGCTGCTGCTGACTGCTGGATTGGAAATTTTGCTGGGAAGCGTTAGATGGAGGATAACCTTGCTGATTCGGAGGCGGTGGTCCATACCCCGCTGGCGGCTGAGTGCTTCCTGGTGGTGGATAGCCACCAGGCTGTGGACCGTAGCTATTTACAGTAGTGGGAGGACCATAATTCGGTTGTGTCGAAGCTGTGTAACCTTGCTGCTGAGAAGTATTTGGCGGACCGTACTGGTTTGGTTGACTGGGGGTGTACGCTGACCCTTGCGGTCCTTGATAGTTTGAACCTGGGTTTTGATTGGAGTATTGACTGGGGTAGCCTTGCTGAGCGGGCTGCTGAGGGTAGCCTTGAGGACCTCCTCGATACTGCTGCGGTCCTGGAGCTGTAGGAGGTCCTTTGCAAGACGAAATAACAATCGAAATTAGCAATTGCAATTATGTCTTGCAGAATGCTCATGTACGGAAAATAACAGTACTTATAGCAGGTCCTTGACCAGGCAGTACAGGCCCACGGTAACCACCCTGCGTCATGGGCTGGCCTTGGTTGAAACTGGTCATTGGTATAGCTGGCTGCGTATTAGGTGGCATATCTCCTCCAGGCCCAGCAGCTGCTCCTGGACCGCTGGGCAATCCTTGAGGATTCATCATACCGTGCTGAGGGCCATTCGGAATTCCTTGAGGTGGCTTGAAAGATAAATACAATAGTTTCAACACCCGTAAGAAACACATTCCGTTAGTTATGACAAAGAAAAAGTAATCCTTACAGGCAACAATACTTGTATATTCTGATTCGCATCTGCGATAGATGCTAGGTACACAAGGTTTCGATGCAGCATTTGTTGATACCTAAAACCAGTTACGATGTTCTAACTCTTGCATAAATCAAGTCTCCCATGTAACACTTACTGTATGCATTCTTGGGGTTTGCCCTTATTCTGATACTCCTGTATGGTTTGAATCAGTTGACAATTCTCGTCGAGCATCTAGACAATTTTAAATATTCTTATAATTCAGTGTACGATGCAATATACCATCATCAGTACATCGGAAGAATATATGTAAAATTTCATATGAATACCATGCAATGCATGTATGGTTTTTCACCTTTTGAATCTGGGCAGGATTTGGCGGCGGCCTCCCGCGTTGTGCAAATGTCACGGACATTCTCACTCGATATTTGATACACTGTCCAGGATGGAACCGTCGACGTTGAAACGACGATGCCCGTAGCAATGGTCACTCTGTCGAGAAATGCGGTGGCGTATCTTTATCAAAATAACTTCCTCGACATCGGGCATAATTTACCAGACACAAACTAGCATGAGGGTTTAATTACATACACCCACGTAGCTGCATATCCCGCTAAATGAAAAGGTCGCAACGTTCGCAACAAGCGGACATAATTGTATTACCTTAATTCTATAAGAGTAAAAAACGTCGATATACCATAAAAATCTACGCCTCCCGAAGCGGTACAGACAACAGGATGGCAGCAAAGAGGAACCTCGCAAAAATCTCTCACTTGTCTCTTTTTCACAAACAAGAACGTTCGACCATTTCTGCGACATGAAAGCTTGGGCGAACAGCGTGACCTACGGTAAACACGCGAACTATTATGTCGTCGGGAGATATGAATATTCGGACGACCATAGATGGGATACTAAGGTAGATTTATCGCATTAAAGAAATTCAGCTATAATGAACCGAAACATCGATAGTTTTAGAGCCTTTTAAATGGCCGATAATGCGTAAAAATATGTATATGTATAATGTATATATATAATGCGTAAGTATATGTATATATATATATATTACGTAAATATATGTATAAAAACTGTATCTTTTTCAAACTTCCCACCGACTTTTAAATTATATTTCTTTTTAACAAACTCTTTATCATAGCCTATAAAAAAAGATGTGTAACATCTGTTGAAGCTATTTTTGATGAATATTATGTCATAGAGATATGAATATTCGGACGACCATAGATGGGATACTAAGGTAGACTTATCGCATTAAAGAAATTCATCTATAATGAACCGGAACATCGATAGTTTTAGAGCCTTTTAGGTGGCCAATAATGTATAAAAATATGTATAATGTATATATATAATGCGTAAGTATATGTATAAAAACTGTATCTTTTATATATATATATTTTTTTTATCAAACTCTAGTTATAGCCTATAAAAAAAGATGTAGTATCTGTTGAAGCTATTTTGATGTTTCATAATATGATGCTCAGGAGTCGCAAATTATTATGTCGTCGAGAGATATGAATATTCGGACGACCATAGATGGGATACTAAGGTAGACTTATCGCATTAAAGAAATTCAGCTATAATGCACTGGAACATTGATGGTTTTAGAGCCTTTCAGGTGGCCGATAATGCGTAAAAATATGTATATGTACAATGTATATATATAATATGTAAGTATATGTATAAAAACTGTATCTTTTTCAAACCTTCCACCGATTTTTAAATTATATTTTTTTTATCAAACTCTTAGTCATAGCCTCTAAAAAAAGATGTAGTATTTTTCGAAGCTATTTTGATATTCCATAATATGGTGCTCAGGGGTCGTAAAATAAATGAAATAATTTTATGAACTTTCACTACGGAAAGTGTTACAGCCAATAACGTTCCGTGTAGTACGAAAATACTAACGGGGTTCTAATGCCTCGGAATAATTGGACAAAAAGACGCATTGAGTGTTAGATATATGTTAGGAGACTTAGAAGTTATTCTTTAACACTTTTGATTGGTGGTTAAACATGAATTGTAATACCGTTAGTTACCTACGGAATGTTTTTTCTAACAATGTAATTTTTATAATGAATATCTGTGTTGTATACAATATAAATACAATTTTTCATCTACATAGTGCATAGTATCGTTCTAATGCCCTGGAATAATTGGACAAAAAGACGCATTCAGTGTTAGATGTATATTGGGAGACTCTTACAAGTTATCCTTTAACACTTTTGATTGGTGATTGAACATGAATTGTAATACCGTTACCTACAAAATATTTTTTCTAACAATATAAATTTTATAATGAATATCTATGGTGTATACGGTATAAATACAGTTTTGTATCTATATACCACATAGTATCGTGATTGACTTATTGGCTTCTATGATTGCATGAAGTATTTATAAACTGCATTTTTAATGTCTTCATGCAATTTTCATACAGGTTTCATCAGCATTGAGTCAGTTACTATCGATAACTAATTGTATTAATGCAAAGCGCACTGAAATATGGTATTACGCTGGTACAAGGTATTATGCAGGAGTTGTCAGCGTATTACTTTAATGAAAAAATTCCAGATCTGTATTTCATTTATGCATTTCAAATGATGGTGTTCTAAGTTCTTGACATTTCACACATACCTTTCTGAATTAGACTAATTTAATTGCTATCGATACTCTATATCAATGCAGAATATGGATAATTGAATTTTAAGCATTCTAGAAGAAAATTCCAGAACCTGCGTGAAAAGAATATTTGACGGTATAAGAATCAATATTGTTCCCATCTGGAGAATGCGTGATAAACAAGCACTCTTTCCATCAAACTATCAAGGAAGAATAAAATTTCACAGTGGTTATTCGTCTTGCATTTTATTTACTGATAAAGTTAAACAAAAAAATATTTGTAATGATAATGTATGGACAAAGGAGAATCTGCGTGAATTTATTCAAACAAAAGATTAACACTGCATTTTGTTGTTCTTGTTCCATAATAAAATGATATATTTATTTTCGTTACAGTGATATCAAAAAAGGTACGTGACTACAGTTGAGTTCATCTGAATCCGATATGGCATGAAAATATAGACTAGGTACTTTGAACTTTTTATCTGATACTATAAATAATTTGCCAGGATTCATCGGAACATTTGTAGTTCCAGTATCCCGCACAATAAACAATATTCCAAATAATTGTAATAAACTATTAAAACCTATACTTTTATTAGTACGTATTTTTATTATTATTTCAGTTATATTATTTACTGAAATTTTATTTCATTAATAAAAATAATTAATGAAAAGGCATTTAATTAAAAACTACGTTTTAATTTGCCAGAATTCATTGGAACATTTGTAGTTCCAGTACGCCACACCATAAACAATATTCCAAACAATTGTAATTATTATAACTTATACTTGTATTAGTACGTATTTTTATTATTACTTCAGTTATATTATTTAGTAAAATTTTATTTCATTAACAAAAATAATTAATGAAAAGGCATTTAATTAAAAACTACGTTTTAATATGAATTATTCTTTAATTTATTAAATAATAAAACTGCATTTTCTACATTTAACTATTATTTATTTTAAAGTTCTGTTTATTTTCCATAAATTGTAGTATGAAACGTAATAAATTATTTGTCCTTTTTATTGCACCACTAGGTTACAGTCTCGTAATACGACAAGAAAAGACTGTCGTCAAGTTGTGGTACTTTGCCTTATAATAAGGCGACTATCTACAGGTCAATCCTATTCAATGCCGAAGAACCTGTCTTAATTTTTTAATACACAGATGAGGATAACGCATATATATCGATAATAACCACATTTTTTTAACAATGTAGTCTTACATATGTAGATTACTCTTTCATGAAACTCGAAGCAAAATTTGGACATTTTAACATCGATGTTCATGATTTATCGGAATTTAGAAAATATTATGCATTTTGTTAATAAAAATGATTTTTTTTCGTTAGTAATACGCAGTTCATGCATCATGTGTATTGCCCTTAACAAATTCATGTGCATCGAAATGGCAGTCGAAGTGCACATTACGGTGGTGGTCGCGGATTAAAAATTCGGCCGCAGGTCCTGCACCTTTCGGTATTTCAGTTCAAGCAAATGGCGTCTCACAGGTGGAGATCGTTGCGTCAAATTTCACAAATCATGAATGAATTCTAAACAACATCGCGAATTCACAGTGAATTGAAGGTGTTATCAGTTCCGGTAAGTCTTGGCTTCGCTCTTTCGTATAAATTACATGAATTTGCGGCCGCGTAACGTCGTAAATCGATTCAAACTTTAAGTGGTTTGGCTTGATATGTAAACAAACATTGAATCACTGTGCGTACCGCGGTAAACTGTCCAGTTGGGATTTCCACTTGCCGCAAATAAAATACGACCTATTGATTAGCTTCAATGAGTTTTCGCGCCTGCATACTCGGATAATTCGCTTTTCACGTCGTAAACCCTTATCTTTTTGACTGCAGCAATATTGGAATCTCATACACTCCTCTACTCCAACAGATTAAAATTTAAGTTTTTTCTGTTAGTCCGTAAACAGTTGGTGTATCGTAAAAAGTAGCGTTACCGACAGTTTTTGTAACATTTATGTATGTATAAACATTAATGAATGTATATATGATGTAAATGGCGTAGTGTAACAAAAAACCACGCACATCAAACAATGAACGAAGTGAGTGGAGGAAAGCAAGATATTCCAAATACTTCAGCTTGGGATACATTGCCAGGACAATCAGTACCAGTCATGCATCATCATCATCATCAGACCCTTCAGCAAGATACGAGCGCAGCAGTTACGCAAGTGATAGTTCCTACACCTGTGAAACTTCAAGCACCCATAATTCCCACAGTGCAATCTGTTACGGATCATTGCTCGCAACTTAGCCATATGCAACAACCTCCATTAATGACTCAGGTACGGTATTGCGACATATTGAATATTTGTTTCTTAACCACTTGCGCTATAAAGACGTGCCACGCGTGTTGAGATGCTTTTATGCCAAAGCCGCCAGCGACATGTATACCACATCAATAGGCATTTGTTGCAGAAGCAAAAACGACGTGTCTTTTACATAGACGCTGCTACTACATCAATAGCTGCTACTGGGCTTTATGGCGAATTTTTTGCATTTATAGTAAAATCTTTTGCGCCGACATGTTATATTGTAGAGCGCGGCAGCCGAAAATTAAATCGTAGCGCAAGTGGTTAACCCTTTGCGGACGGAGCGATTCGAAGCCGATGACACCCATTAAAATTACCAACTCTTGTTTAACACATGCCATTTGCAAAATACATACATATATGCCCACCTCTGCTCTATTACTTATTTTTCTCGAACGCATATTTATGTCTCGGCTTTATCAGGTGTTTTCGCCGAACATAAGTATGCCTTCATCGGTTATAGGAATATCTTATGCTGAACGCACATATGCGTCGCTCGTCCGCAAAGGGTTAATGTTATTATAGACCAAAACAATATTTATTAACATGTATATTTATTATAACAGAGCGCACCACCGAGTGGATTTCCAGAACCAGAACTTTCGCCAGAATTGCAACAGCAGGGTTGGAAAAAGTTTTGGAGTAAAAGAGAAAACAGACCTTATTTTTGGAACAAATTAACAGGAGAGTCGCTATGGGTTGTTCCATCGTTAAAACCACAGGTAGTCACAAACGGTTGCCAAGAACATATTTAGGTAGCTGCAGAAACAGCTATCAATACTATTAATATCTGTCCCAGTTTGATCCGATCACTGATCCGCTTGGAATTTGTGGCGTACCCCCTGTTTCTGGAAACGGTACGATTCCACCTGGCACGCCAGGCGGTGGCTTGAAACGCAGAGCATCTGAAGAAGGTGCTGTTCCGGCAGCTAAAAAATTCGTCTTAGCGTACGTACCCTCTTTGCAATTATTAGAGAAACTGCAATACGAACATCCTGTATTCATTACCTTATATTGGATGCAAGGCTCATTTTAATAAATTTCTCTCAATAGAGGCCCTTGGGACCTGGAAATTCCGACGAATGTCATAATATACGAGCGAGCACCGACGAACTTGCCTCATGTCCATCCGGAAGCAGAAGCGTTACGTTGCGGCTTGTTGGCGAAATTGCGTCAGTGCTACCAAGAACTTTGTCACACCCGCGAGTCGATAGACGCCCCAAAAGATTCATTCAATCGATGGCTGATGGAACGGAAAGTCATCGATTGCGGGTCCGATCCGCTGCTACCGAGTCAATGTTTTCCAGAGATCTCAATGTCGATGTACCGCGAAATAATGAACGACATACCGATAAAGTTGGTCAGACCGAAATTCACCGGTGACGCGAGGAAGCAACTGTCGCGGTACGCGGAGGCGGCGAAGAAAATGATCGAGTCGCGGGCCGCGTCGTCGGAGAGTCGAAAAGTCGTGAAGTGGAACGCTGAAGACACGTTTCAGTGGCTGAGAAGAACGGTCGGCGCGACGTTCGACGATTTTCAGGACAGACTGGCTCATTTGAAGAGACAGTGTCAACCGCATTTAACGGAAACCGTGAAGGCGAGCGTCGAAGGTATCTGTCTGAAGATCTATCATCTGTCCACGGAGTACGCGAAGAAGGTGAAGGACAAGAACACGCAGATTCTGAAGGACAACGGCCTAGGTGATGTGATACCGCTTGGCGGGCCGGCCAGCACGCAACGGAAAGTTTGGTGTTATCCGGTGCAATTTTCTCTACCGTGTCCGCGACTCCCGCAAATCGATTACCTGCCTGAAAGGGAACAGACAATGCTGCGATTTCACGGCGACACGATGTGCATAAATAATATGCACCTGACGAAGTTGGAGCATCTGTATCGATGCAATTGTTTCGATGATAAGAAGTTCGAGATGTTCTTGCCCCGGGTTTGGTCGATGCTGAAGAGATATCAAACTTATCTGGGAATTAACGAGGGCCAGGCGACGCAGATGGCATTACCAGTGACGGTTTTCGAATGCTTGCAAAGATCCTTCGGCGTCACGTTCGAATGTTTTGCTTCTCCGTTGAACTGTTACTTTAGGCAATACTGTTCGACGTTTGCTGATACGGATTCTTATTTCGGATCGCGAGGTCCTTTTTTGGACTTCAGGCCCGTCAGCGGCTCGTTTCAGGCGAACCCACCTTACTGCGAGGAGCTGATGGAGGCGATGGTCAATCATTTTGAGCGTCTCCTAGCTGATTCAGCCGAGCCGTTGTCCTTCGTTGTCTTTCTACCCGAATGGAGAGATCCGGCGCCTAACGCTCTTATCAAGTTGGAAGGCAGTCATTTCAAGCGCAAGCAAGTCGTGGTGCCGGCCATGGAGCATGAATACAGGCATGGCTTTCAACACATATTGCCAAAGTATGTAATATTCGTTATGAATTTCCTGTCGAAGAACTGTTATCCTTTTGACTGAAAATGCTCAGAAACGAAACGTGACGATTGCGGGGCGTTTTAATCCTTTCATTATGGCAATGCGGTCCGTTGGAGTGACACCACTGAATGGGGCACCATGCCGCAAAATATGCATATTGCGCGTCAGTAAACTGGTGTGCAGACTTACGTCTTTCACCACTACCTTGTCATTCTCTGGATTGTACTATTCTTGAAGTGTTACACAACGACAAATTTGGAGATTTTGCAACTGTTATAAATAAAAATACAATTAAGGATACTTAACACGTTGACTGCCACGGTAGTCACCGGTGACCGGAGCAAAGGATTTTACTAAAAATGCAAAAAATTCGCAAGGAAGCCTATTTGCAATCTTGTAAAAGCAATTGATATTGGAACCCTGCTTCCATATCTCAGCTTCTAACTCTGGGTTACCTTCATTTTGCACGATTTCATCATACTCTGCAATATTTTATCGCATCGTAGTTCTAAGGTAACAAAATACGCGGTAACCAGTGCAAAGGATTTTACTAGAAACGCAAAAAATTCGCAATGAAGCCCATTTGCAATCTTGTACAAGCAATTGATATTGGAACCGTGCTTCAATACTTTGGCTTCTAAGAATTCTGCGTTATCTTCATTTTGCATGATTTCATCATACTCTGCAGTATTTGATTGCATCGCAGTTCTAAGGTAGCAAAATACGCGGCGACCAGCACAAAATATTCTACTAGAGATGCAAGAAATTCGTAATGAAGCCTATTTGCAATCTTGTAAAAGCAATTCATATTGGAACGGTTCAATACTTTGGCTTCTAACAATTCTGCGTTACCTTCATTTTGCACGATTTCATCATACTCTACAATATTTGATCGCATCGCAGTTCTAATGTAGCAAAATACGCGGCGACCAGCACAAAATATTTTACTAAAGATGCAAGAAATTCGCAATGAAGCCTATTTGCAATCTTGTAAAAGCAATTGATATTGGAACAGTGCTTCAATACTTTCGCTTCTAACAACTCTGCGTTACCTTCATTTTGCACAATTTAATTATACTCTGCAGTAAAATATTTTACTAGAGATGCAAGAAATTCGCAATGAAGCCTATTTGCAATCTTGTAAAAGCAATTCATATTGGAACGGTTCAATACTTTGGCTTCTAACAACTCTGTTACCTTGATTTTGCACGATTTAATCATACTCTGCGGTATTTCATCGCATTGCAGTTTTAACATAGCAAAATATGCTTGGCAGTCAACGTGTTAATATATCAAATTAAAATGTTGAGTAATTCTATTCAGAATGATAAATTTTAAAGTAAAGTTCGACACACAAACCCACATTTCAGTTTCTACATTCATAATTAGATTCGCGTCTTTAGTCGTTTGCACTGAAAACTACGCACCTTCTACTTCGGCTTTTTCCTACCGATTTATAAATCGAAGGAAAATGTCATTCTGTGAATATCAGCCACTGAGAACTTGAAGAAGATTGGAGCGTGATTCTTGTTCCGATTGCTTCCAAATCAGTGCATGTTTTGTTTTTGGAGTAAAACAAATCAAAAACGAACCGAAGAATGACAGGTGCAATCGATAAGCAAGATGCATACAAACAAAAGCCGACATCTGGGGCTTGTAACGAAACGGTTAACTCCAGGCTGTTCTCAGTCAAACTTTGACTGCCAAAATGGTCATCGGTCACCAGTAAAAGAATTTGCAGAAAGTGTTAACACTTTGACTGCCGCGATAGTCACCGGTGACCGGTGCAAGAGATTTTATTGAAGATCCAAAATATTCGCAATGGGTAGCAATAATTATTTTATAAATGCAGTTACTGTTAGAATAGTGATGCGATTCTTTGATCTCCAATACCTGCACAGTATTTACATTTTGCATAATTCAGTAAAACACTGTAGTATTTCATAGCATCGCCTTTCTAATACAGCGAAATCCGCTCAAGTGACCGGCACAAGACATTTTACTGAAGATCGAAAATATTCGCAACGAGTACCAATAATTATTTTATAAATGCAGTTATTGTTAGAATAGTGATGCTTTCCTTTGGTCTCCAATACCTCCACATCATTTACATTTTGCATAATTCAGTCAAACGCTGTAGTATTTCATAGCATCACCGTTCTAATCCAGCAAAATCCGCTCAAGTGACCGGCGCAAGAGATTTTACTGAAGATCTAAAATACTTGCAATGAGTAGCAATAATTATTTTATAAATGCAGTTATTGTTAAAATAGTGATGCTTTCCTTTGGTCTCCAATACCTGCACATCATTTATATTTTACATAATTCAGTCAAACGCTATAGTATTTCATAGCATCGCCGTTCTAATACAGCAAAATCCGCTCAAGTAACCGGCGCAAGAGATTTTATTGAAGATCCAAAATATTCGCAATGAGTAGCAATAATTATTTTATAAATGCAGTTATTGTTAGAATAGTGATGCTTTCCTTTGGTCTCCAATACCTGCACATCATTAACATTTTGCATAATTCAGTCAAATGCTGTAGTATTTTATAGCATCGCCTTTCTAATATGGCAAAAACGCACAGCAGTCAACGTGTTAGCACTAAACGTACCGGTACTTACATTTCCTGTTCTTAATATTATACTTCTCATTATTCTTACCATGAAGGGTCATTTGACCACTTATGAAATAAACACAGTCAACGTGTTAAAAGATTACAATGCAGAATAAAGACATGCGTTTTCACTACGTTCTTTCATTGCAGAGGAGAGGTAAATATTCGAGCAGCACACGGCACTTTGGTCGTCTGGCTTCAAAATGCAGCCGGTGCAGCACGATGGGGACCCACTGAGGAACGTGTCGAGGCTCTTCTGGAAGCATGGCGACCCGGCAGAGAACGGGAAAGGGACAGGCAAGAACTTCTTTCGCCACCCAGGCAAACGCATCAGCCCATCCCGTCGACGCCAGTTCCTGTACCAACGACGCCTACTACGCCAACGGTTTCACCGCTCCAAACGTTATCCAGTCATCCCATATAATTACACAGCGTGAGAACGATCACGTGCAAACCCGTAACACATACAGAACGTAGCATACAGAACGAAGAACGGGACAAGGTGCAAGGCAAATTTTACACACACACTGTCGTACCTCTGGGGGCAATGTTTAAGAAAGTTGTATTTTTTGACGCTGAACAGTGGAATTTCTTTCGTATATCGATGCGGAGACGGCATCGGAACGGACGGTAAAAAGTGGAGATTTGTTGGCTGTAGTTCCTTAAGATTCTTCAAGAAGGACATTTTTTCGATTTCGCGAGTATTATTCTTTAAGATAAGTGTAAGCCATTTTACACTCACGATGGTCTTCTGTACGCCGAGATTTTTTTTATCGCCACGCATGTAACCCTCTCCTGGTGCGCAATTTTATATCGCGAACGATGGAGGATGGGCTACCTTGCTGCGCCATATCTATCTTTTAACAAACTCCTGTTCTCACGAGTATAAAAATGAAAAGCGCAAGTGTATAATGTTTTTTTTACTATGCCTGCAACGGATTTAAATTCCGTTAAATAAAAAGCCGCTAAGACAGAGAAACATATAGAGAGATATCAGAAATTATATAGGCGATGCAATGACGAGTATGTATCTATTATATAGGTATGAATAGAGCGTTTGCGCGAATATTGGCCAAATGATACATTCTCACGTTACAGAAAGTCTGATCATTGTAATAATGTTAATTGTTGTCAATCAATGAATTGGACTTTGTGGGACGCGATCTCTTAAAATAGTAGATATACTTGCCATGCAAGGTAAAAAAAAGGAGTCCGTAATATTGACGAACGAATAAAAATAAACGAAATTTAGTATCGCTAAGAGGTAGAACACACATCAACGTTTGTAGATTCGTGCATAGTGTCCGGAACATTGCATCCGCCTGATCTCGAAACCGGATGTCATTTTTATATGGACGGACCTTTGAAGTAACTTTTTTCTGTATATTTTTTAACCATGACAGTCTTTTTCGCTTGATTATCTGTACGCGCGCGCGCGTTTATATAAAGAAGAAACATGTAACCACGGTTTCCTTGTTAACGAGTAGCTTTGTTGGTGCAATATTACGTATTACTCTGCAGAGAAAGTGAATGGCCATATTCTTTTTTTTCGCCTGCACGCAACCGAGCGTATACAGAGAATGCATTGACTCTTATTCAAAAATTCATTACTAATGACGCGTCTGCTCACGTGAACACGTTGTAAATGATAATGGTACATCGACCCTACATGGAATGGAAACAAGTACAAATTTGTTAAATTCTTGCGACCGATCGCATACTATTGTTTTACCGGCAGTACGTTCAAACTGATAACAATGGTTCTACAGAGTAATTCGAAAGTTAGTTTTCTAGTTCAATGAGTACCGGTAATTGAATGGATTAATAAAAACGTATATCTTACTCGTGTCAAGCATATCTACATACTGTATAACTTTGCGACTAAACAAATCATTTATTGTCTTGTAACGTGAATATAGGAAAGAAAACACGACCATTACACAGAACGCACATGTACGAGGGAGGATCTTTTTGGTAATCATGAAAAAGTGATGTACATTGTAAACATACGTATACGGGTGATATATTGGGTTGGAGGGAAAGTTCTGTCGTATTTTAAAGAAAATATTTGAATTAATTTATGAAAATATGTGTTTAATATTAATCATAATACATTTAATGTGTTGTATGATGAATGCCAAACTCTTCTGCAATTTCTCGACTTGTTAAATGTGGATTAGTTTTCAATATGGATCGTAAAACATCATTGTCGATCTTGGATGGTCAGATCCCCGGAACGAAATTTGCTAAACCATTTTTGACAAGTGCGAACATTTACAATATCTTTTCCAAATACCGCACATAAATTTTTACATGCAACCGATGCGTTGCTTCCTTTTTTGGAATTTATACAAAATGCAGTGTCGTAAATGCACTTTATCTACTGACATGTTTTTCACTTTAAATATCATAAGTAAATGATGAACGGTAAAAAAAAGTTATATTATACAGCAGCTATAAAAGACAAAAATCCAAATGACTCACTAGCCAGATGTTTTTTTTATTTACAAGAAAAATTACCTGCCTATTAAAAATACGACAGAACTTTCCCTCCAACCGAATACGTATGACTACACTTACATCGGTGAATTTATTTCATTCGGAAAGATCACAATTTTTACTTCTCATAACCGACCGAATTAGCGTATGAGTTGTGCCCTGTTTTAATCTTGCAAAATTACAATTCCCATAAGATTGTTAATTGCTTCTATCGGAAATATACATCTTATAAATTTTGTACATTTTTATTAAGGGTGTAAAGTGTACATATAGTATGTGTAGCGAGAGTTTAGGTGTAATGTATTTATGCTGATAATAATTTGTAAGTATAATCTGATGCAAGAACTCTAAAGGCGTACTATCCATGGTTATCAATTCCATTTCAAGCGCTGCGAACGTTGTCGCGTACTTCAATTTACAATTGTCACCCGCCATTTACTCGATCATTTCTTCGAACTGTCCTCTTCGAAGACCAACTCACTTCCACTGAAAGGAGAACACGTCGTTTGACGTTAAAGCTATTGGGTTGGAGAGAAAGTTCTGTCGTATTTTAAAGAAAATATTTGAATTAATTTATAAAAATATGTGTTTAATATTGATCATAATACATTTAATGTGTTGTATGATGAATGCCAAACTCTTCTGCAATTTCTCGACTTGTTAAATGTGGATTATTTTCCAACATGGATTGTAAAATATCATTATCGATTTTGGATGAACGTCCAGATCGATCACTTTCTTGGAGGCTCAGATCCCCGGAACGAAATTTGCTAAACCATCTTTGACAAGTACAAACATTTACAATATCTTTTCCAAATACCGCACATAAATTTTTACATGCAACCGATGCGTTGCTTCCTTTTTGGAATTCATACAAAATACAGTGTCGTAAATGCACCTTATCTACTGACACGTTTTTCACTTTAAATATCACAAGCAAATGATGAACGCTAAAAAAGGACTCCTTTTATATTATACAGCAGCTATAAAAAACAAAAAATATCCGAATGACTCACTAGCCAGATGTTTTTTTTTTATTTACAAGAAAAATTACCTGCCTATTAAAAATACGACAGAACTTTCCCTCCAACCCAATAATTGTACGAAATCCATTATTGTCAGTGGAGATTCGAAATTTGCGAAATGTTCCAAGAGAACGAGATACGCAGAAGTTATGTAAATACATGAAATACGTTTAGATATATATCATAGTCTAATAGATAATATACAGGATTTGAACGCTGTGATGGAAATAGACGCGAGTTCGATCTTTATCCAAATTGAGGGACTAGATATCGACATTCTTATCGTCATTACAACGTAAAGATGCACTTTAAGCTACGATGAATGCTATTGGGTTGGAGGGAAAGTTCTGTCGTATTTTAAAGAAACTATTTGAATTAATTTATAAAAATATGTGTTTAATATTAACACTTGGCATGCGGGTATACTTCGCCGCCGAATTTCGCGTGCAGCGGGCGCTTTTTCTTGAATCGCGCGGAAGTTTGGTTATTCAGAAAAATCGCTGTAAATCGAAAACCACTTCGTTTTTATCAACGAAACTTTTTTTATTTCACACTTAAATATATACTGTACGATTATTTAACAAAAAAACAAACGATATTTTCACGAAATCATAAAAATAAGCGATTTTTAAAGTTTTCCACACTATCATACGAAAGGTCCGATAATTTGTCAGCGCATATTTCTTCATCACTATCTTTGTCATAACGGCTCATTTGATCAATTTTGTAGTCAATAATAAAAAATCAAGCTTCAAATTGATAAAACACGTTCTGGAGCTAAGAATTCGATTGAAGACGAAATAACTCAGCAAAAGATCGAGTAACTCAACAATCATAACTTATGGGAAAAAAATGCAATGCCTAGCAACGCAAATAACACGCATATAATGTCACACATTCATGTAATTATACGTATTTAGTAGATTTGTGGTGGATATCCACTAACAACACCGAATCAACTAAATACGTATTTTTACGTGACCCGCGCTCCAGTGACAGACTACAAAAAACGTAAAAATACGTTGCCCGCATGCCAAGTGTTAATAACGTAAATTTGCGAATTGATATTGTTTGTCATTGTATCGAACATGAAGTATCCAATTAGAGTTTCGCAAGAAAAAGTGAAGAACAAGCGGTATAAATGATGCAAAATAATTATGTAGCCGAACAATTGCGGTATCCGTTAATTTTAAATGGAGTTCTGTAACTTAACACTTGGCATGCGGGCATACTTCGCCGCCGAATTTCGCGTGCAGCGGGCGTTTTTTCTTGAATCGCGCGGAAGTTTGGTTATTCAGAAAAATCGCTGTAAATCGAAAACTACTTCGTTTTTATGAACGAAACTTTTTTTATTTCACACTTAAATATATACTGTACGATTATTTAACAAAAAAACAAACGATATTTTCACGAAATCATAAAAATAAGCGATTTTTAAAGTTTTCCACACTATCATACGAAAAGTCCGATAATTTGTCAGCGCATATTTCTTCATCACTATCTTTGTTACAACGGCTCATTTGATCAATTTTGTAATCAATAATAAAAAATCAAGCTTCAAATTGATAAAACACGTTCTGGAGCTAAGAATTCGATTGAAGACGAAATAACTCAGCAAAAGACCGAGTAACTCAACAATCATAACTTATGGGAAAAAAATGCAAAGCGTTGCCTAGCAACGCAAATAACACGCATATAATGTCACACATTCATGTAATTGTACGTATTTAGTAGATTTGTGGTAAATATCCACTAACAACACCAAATCAACTAAATACGTATTTTTACGTGACCCGCGCTCCAGTGACAGACTACAAAAAACGTAAAAATACGTTGCCCGCATGCCAAGTGTTAATAACGAAAATTTGCGAATTGATATTGCTTGATATTGTATCGAACATGAAGTATCCAATTAGAGTTTCGCAAGAAAAAGTGAAGAAACGGTATAAATGATGCAAAATAATTATGTAGCTGAACAATTGCGGTATCCGTTCATTTTAAATGGAGTTCTGTAACTTAACACTTGGCATGCGGGCATACTTCGCCGCCGAATTTCGTGTGCAGCGGGCGTTTTTTCTTGAATCGCGCGGAAGTTTGGTTATTCAGAAAAATCGCTGTAAATCGAAAACTTCGTTTTTATGAACAAAACTTTTTTTATTTCACTCTTAAATATATACTGTACGATTATTTAACAAAAAACAAACGATATTTTCAGGAAATCATAAAAATAAGCGATTTTTAATGTTTTCCACACTATCATACGAAAAGTCCGATAATTTGTCAGCGCATATTTCTTCATCACTATCTTTGTCACAACGGCTCATTTGATCAATTTTGTAATCAATAATAAAAAATCAAGCTTCAAATTGATAAAACACGTTCTGGAGCTAAGAATTCGATTGAAGACGAAATAACTCAGCAAAAGATCGAGTAACTCAACAATCATAACTTATGGGGAAAAAAATGCAAAGCGTTGCCTAGCAACGCAAATAACACGCATATAATGTCATACATTCATGTAATTATACGTATTTAGTAGATTTGTGGTGGATATCCACTAACAACACCAAATCAACTAAATACGTATTTTTACGTGACCCGCGCTCCAGTGACAGACTACAAAAAAACGTACAAATTCGTTGCCCGCATGCCAAGTGTTAATCATAATACATTTAATGTGTTGTATGATGAATGCCAAACTCTTCTGCAATTTCTCGACTTGTTAAATGTGGATTATTTTCCAACATGGATCGTAAAACGTCATTATCGATCTTGGATGGTCGTCCAAATCGATCACTTTCTTGGAGGCTCAGATCCTCGAAACGAAATTTGCTAAACCATCTTTGATGAGTACGAACATTTACAATATCTTTCCCAAATACAGCACATAAATTTTTACATGCAACCGATGCGTTGCCTCCTTTTTGGAATTCATACAAAATGCAGTGTCGTAAATGCACTTTATCTACCGACATGTTTTTCACTTTAAATATCACAAGTAAATGATGAATGCTAAAAAAGGACTCCTTTTATATTATACAGCAGCTACAAAAAACGTAAAAATACGTTGCCCGCATGCCAAATGTTAATCATAATACATTTAATGTGTTGTATGATGAATGCCAAACTCTTCTGCAATTTCTCGACTTGTTAAATGTGGATTATTTTCCAACATGGATCGTAAAACGTCATTATCGATCTTGGATGGTCGTCCAAATCGATCACTTTCTTGGAGGCTCAGATCCCCGAAACGAAATTTGCTAAACCATCTTTGATAAGTACGAACATTTACAATATCTTTCCCAAATACAGCACATAAATTTTTACACGCAACCGACGCGTTGCTTCCTTTTTGGAATTCATACAAAATGCAGTGTCGTAAATGCACTTTATCTACTGACATGTTTTTCACTTTAAATATCACAAGTAAATGATGAATGCTAAAAAAGGACTCCTTTTATATTATACAGCAGCTACAAAAAACGTAAAAATTCGTTGCCCGCATGCCAAGTGTTAATCATAATACATTTAATGTGTTGTATGATGAATGCCAAACTCTTCTGCAATTTCTCGACTTGTTAAATGTGGATTATTTTCCAACATGGATCGTAAAACGTCATTATCGATCTTGGATGGTCGTCCAAATCGATCACTTTCTTGGAGGCTCAGATCCCCGAAACGAAATTTGCTAAACCATCTTTGATAAGTACGAACATTTACAATACCTTTCCCAAATTCAGCACATAAATTTTTACATGCAACCGACGCGTTGCTTCCTTTTTGGAATTCATACAAAATGCAGTGTCGTAAATGCACTTTATCTACCGACATGTTTTTCACTTTAAATATCACAAGTAAATGATGAATGCTAAAAAAGGACTCCTTTGATAGTACTTCTTTATAAGTACTTTATAAGATATCTTTGACAAGTACGAACATTTACAATATCTTTCCCAAATACAGCACATAAATTTTTACATGCAACCGACGCGTTGCTTCCTTTCTGGAATTCATACAAAATGCAGTGTCGTAAATGCACTTTATCTACTGACATGTTTTTCACTTTAAACATCACAAGTAAATGATGAATGCTAAAAAAGGACTCCTTTTATATTATACAGCAGCTACAAAAAACAAACAAAAATCCGAATGACTCACTAGCCGGATGTTTTTTTTATTTACAAGAAAAACGACCTGCCTATTAAAAATACGACAGAACTTTCCCTCCAACCTAATAGTTACTTAAAAATGACTGTTTTATTTTCAGTGGATGAAGATAGCGCGTAACGATCACACTCCTTTGCACCGGGCATTAAAACGCAGTTCCATCGTTCAAATTGTAAGTTCATCCGCTAATCGTGTATCGTGCTCGTCAGCAGATCATCCGTTTCTACGTTTTCTGTAACGTTTAATTTTTCTTTTTGTATGTAATGTATTAATTGTATTATATTGTACAGATTAGATCTTGCAGACATAGAAATTTAATAATTATATAGAAAAAGAAAGTGTAGAGTTTAAAAACAAAAAAGGCGGAAGAATGTTGTGCTTGTAATTTTTAAGGATGTTCCTTGTTTTCGAAATTTCTGTTGCGCATTTGTACATTGAAATGAACGTGCCGGTAAGGAATTGATCGGAGGCGTTTCCGGTTCTCTTAACGCAATAAGATTTTTACGTTATAACGGTAGCTCGAACGTATACACAGAATATAAAGGACACGAGAGGCAAATTGATTGCGGAAATGTTAAAGAACCATCAAATTTTCTTAGCGTTAAGGTACTTTTATTAATACGGAAGGAGGTTGCATTTACTTTGAGTCCTCTTATGGTAAAGGAGTATCGTTTAATGTATCGCTAAGGAAGGCTGTTAGAAAAATTAGAAACGAGGAAGCAGAAAAGTCTTTATGTATATAGTCTTAATGTGAGCAACTTTCTTACGAATTCAATCGTTTATTGAGATCCGTTTAAAACGACAGTCTTCTAGTATAAGGCAGACTTACATGATAATATGCCAACTTAATTTGCTTGTATCATAGTTTTGCAGCTAAAATGTTATCAATATAGTTTTCTTTCTCATGTATACTTAAGTTGAATACTAATCTTCATTCGCCTAATGAATTACAATTGAGCAACTGC
Organism: Cryptocheilus praepositus; assembly: GCA_033815515.1. Classification (NCBI taxonomy): domain Eukaryota; kingdom Metazoa; phylum Arthropoda; class Insecta; order Hymenoptera; family Pompilidae; genus Cryptocheilus; species Cryptocheilus praepositus. Next base: position 826,994 of record JAWWQZ010000093.1, read on the forward strand.
TTTTGCATTTTAATGTTTTGCCGGTATAAGATGAGCCACGACGGTGGTGAACATATTTTAAAAGGATGCGAACACTGCAATTTAGGTGTCCATGTTTCAAAGTCACATTGCATGATACGTTTGATTGTCGCTTAACTACAGCGACAAAATGAAGAAATTCAATAAAATGTATTTTTTTGCTTACAATTTTTAGTTATTTCGAAAGAACATCGTACTCTATATATCACAATGCATGGGTCTCACTTACCTTCAACTTAACTTGCATTCATGAAGTTGTACACTGTTACATATTTCTACCAACTTTAACATGGGGGGAAAACACCAATATATACGATTGATTAATTTTAAACAAATTGTTCGACTTTTCAAATAATTGTACCGACTTATTAAAAAATATTTCTATTTTCAAGGATTTCGTACACGTGTTTTCACAAGATGAGCCACGACGGTGGTGAACATATTTTAAAAGGATGCGAACACTGCAATTTAGGTGTCCATGTTTCAAAGTCACGTTGCATGATACGTTTGATTGTCGCTTAACTACAGCGACAAAATGAAGAAATTCAATAAAATGTATTTTTTTGCTTACAATTTTTAGTTATTTCAAAAGAACATCGTACTCTATATATCACAATGCATGGGTCTCACTTACCTTCAACTCAACTTGCATTCATGAAGTTGTACACTGTTACATATTTCTACCAACTTTAACATGGGGGGAAAACACCAATATATACGATCGATTAATTTTAAACAAATTGTTCGACTTTTCAAATAATTGTACCGACTTATTAAAAAATATTTCTATTTTCAAGGATTTCGTACACGTCTTTTCATAAGATGAGCCACGACGGTGGTGAACATATTTTAAAAGGATGCGAACACTGCAATTTAGGTGTCCATGTTTCAAAGTCACGTTGCATGATACGTTTGATTGTCGCTTAACTACAGCGACAAAATGAAGAAATTCAATAAAATGTATTTTTTTGCTTACAATTTTAGTTATTTCGAAAGAACATCGTACTCTATATATCACAATGCATGGGTCTCACTTACCTTTAACTTAACTTGCATTCATGAAGTTGTACACTGTTACATATTTCTACCAATTTTAACATGGGGGGAAAACACCAATATATACGATCGATTAATTTTAAACAAATTGTTCGACTTTTCAAATAATTGTACCGACTTATTAAAAAATATTTCTATTTTCAAGGATTTCGTACACGTGTTTTCATAAGATGAGCCACGACGGTGGTGAACATATTTTAAAAGGATGCGAACACCGCAATTTAGGTGTCCATGTTTCAAAGTCACGTTGCATGATACGTTTGATTGTCGCTTAACTACAGCGACAAAATGAAGAAATTCAATAAAATGTATTTTTTTGCTTACAATTTTAGTTATTTCGAAAGAACATCGTACTCTATATATCACAACGCATGGGTCTCACTTACCTTCAACTTAACTTGCATTCATGAAGTTGTACACTGTTACATATTTCTACCAACTTTAACATGGGGGGAGAACACCAATATATACGATCAATTAATTTTAAACAAATTGTTCGACTTTTCAAATAATTGTACCGACTTATTAAAAAATATTTCTATTTTCAAGGATTTCGTACACGTGTTTTCATTTTACAATGTTTTCTTTCTCTGCGGATACTTGCAACGTCGAGATAATCTCATTACGTAACACAGATATTTCATCATTCTTACAAATCAACGTAGAAATAGATTTCTGTTCTATGTCATCAATAAAGTCATTCAACACTATTTTGAGAGCTTCAAGATCAAACAGACAGTGGTTAGAGCCGAGCTCGTATTTATTGAAACTCATCACACGGGTACTACGCACAAAGTTGTCCAAGCGTTTCCGCGCTATAAACGATACAAAGTCATAAAATTGCGAGTAATCCATTCCATAGGATGCTTTCAGCATGAGCTGACAATGTTCAGACCAATTGCTCATATCCTTGCAATCTTCGACCTCTCTCATAACGTTGATCAATTCTTTTTTCAATGCTGTCCATACGTTTGAGATGTTGCAGGCATTGATCCAGTTGTGGTTTATCGAAATTGTATCTTCCTAACGACGCAAGAAATACTCATTTATTAACATTACGGATACTGTAGATAAATTTATTCTTAATTAATCATATATGGTATGTTTAATAAATTACCAAATTCCAGACTTGATGATGCCATCCAGATGGCACAAATATGATTTCTCCTGCGTTTTGAGTTACCTTGTAGCACTTCAACTTTTCGCAGTCATATTTTTTTGCTTACAATTTTTAGTTATTTCGAAAGAACATCATACTCTATATATCACAATGCATGGGTTTCACTTACCTTCAACTTAACTTGCATTCATGAAGTTGTACACTGTTACATATTTCTACCAACCTTAACATGGGAGGAAAACACCAATATATACGATCAATTAATTTTAAACAAATTGTTCGACTTTTCAAATAATTGTACCGACTTATTAAAAAATATTTCTATTTTCAAGGATTTTATACACGTCTTTTCATTTTACAATGTTTTCTTTCTCTGCGGATACTGGCAACGTCGAGATAATCTCATTACGTAATACAGATATTTCATCGTTCTTACAAATCAACGTAGAAATAGATTTCTGTTCTATGTCATCAATAAAGTCATTCAACACTATTTTCAGAGCTTTAAGATCAAACAGACAGTGGTTAGAGCCAAGCTCGTATTTATTGAAACTCATCACACGGGTACTACGCACAAAGTTGTCCAAGCGTTTCCGCGCTATAAACGATACAAAGTCATAAAATTGCGAGTAATCCATTCCATAGGATGCTTTCAGCATAAGCTGACAATGTTCAGACCAATTGCTCATATCCTTGCAATCTTCGACCTCTCTCATAACATTGATCAATTCTTTTTTCAATGCTGTCCATACGTTTGAGATGTTGCAGGCATTGATCCAGTTATGGTTTATCGAAATTGTATCTTCCTAACGACGCAAGAAATACTCATTTATTAACATTACGGATATTGTAGATAAATTTAATCTTAATTAATCATATATGGTATGTTTAATAAATTACCAAATTCCAGACTTGATGATGCCATCCAGATGGCACAAATATGATTTCTCCTGCGTTTTGAGTTACCTTGTAGCACTTCAACTTTTCGCAGTCATATTTTTTTGCTTACAATTTTTAGTTATTTCGAAAGAACATCGTCCTCTATATATCACAATGCATGGGTTTCACTTACCTTCAACTTAACTTGCATTCATGAAGTTGTACACTGTTACATATTTCTACCAACTTTAACATGGGGGGAAAACACCAATATATACGATCAATTAATTTTAAACAAATTGTTCGACTTTTCAAATAATTGTACCGACTTATTAAAAAATATTTCTATTTTCAAGGATTTCGTACACGTGTTTTCATTTTACAATGTTTTCTTTCTCTGCGGATACTTGCAACGTCGAGATAATCTCATTACGTAACACAGATATTTCATCGTTCTTACAAATCAACGTAGAAATAGATTTCTGTTCTATGTCATCAATAAAGTCATTCAACACTATTTTCAGAGCTTTAAGATCAAACAGACAGTGGTTAGAGCCAAGCTCGTATTTATTGAAACTCATCACACGGGTACTGCGCACAAATTTGTCCAAGCGTTTCCGCGCTATAAACGATACAAAGTCATAAAATTGCGAGTAATCCATTCCATAGGATGCTTTCAGCATAAGCTGACAATGTTCAGACCAATTGCTCATATCCTTGCAATCTTCGACCTCTCTCATAACATTGATCAATTCTTTTTTCAATGCTGTCCATACGTTTGAGATGTTGCAGGCATTGATCCAGTTGTGGTTTATCGAAATTGTATCTTCCTAATGACGCAAGAAATACTCATTTATTAACATTACGGATATTGTAGATAAATTTAATCTTAATTAATCATATATGGTATGTTTAATAAATTACCAAATTCCAGACTTGATGATGCCATCCAGATGGCACAAATATGATTTCTCCTGCGTTTTGAGTTACCTTGTAACACTTCAACTTTTCGCAGTCATACATTTTATACTTTGATTTGTCATGGAGTTCGGTAGAAGTGGCATCGTAGGCTAGCTGACCATGTGCATCACGAAGCTGATCATCTTCATGCGGAGGAAACAATAGCCATTGTTTCTTCCCAGTAATATTTGCCGACCAACTGTACGAAGTGAAAACATCTGCATGCAAAGGTGTCCTAAATATTATATGTTGCCAATGTAATTTTCTTATTTCAAGAACATGCTGCATTTACTACTACAATGATTAGCACCTATTTTGTTTATGTAATGAGAATTGTGTTGTATGAAATGTGACAAATTAATTCTATGCTGGAATATCAAACGCTTACCATGTGCCCTTCGGTCCCATATAGACAAACATATAGTCATCCTTCAATTCAGGATGACTGATGTAATACTCATTCAGCCAGTCGGATGCAAAATATAATGGAACATCATATATTGGTATATTCGGAAACTCTTTTACACAATGCCAGTCTTTTAAGTACAACAGTGGCATGTTAGAAGGATAATTGTTCTGTTTATATTCCGTCCAATACTTTAAATAATTTTTCATAGTCATATCGTCCTTAAATTGTGCGTTATAATACCTTTTATTGCAATCAGCCACTGGTACAACGCTTTCTCCTAGGAAAGAACAAAATGTGTCACAATATAATGAATACCAATTAACACTTTGACTGCCACGATGGTCAAAACTGACCGGTGCAAGAAATTTTACTGAAGATCCAAGATATTCGCAATGAGTAGCAATAATTATTTTCTTAATGCAGTTATTGTTAGAATAGTGATGCAATCCTTTGGTCTCCAATACCTGCACATCATTTACATTCTGCTTAATTCAGTTAAACGCCTTAGTATTTCATAGCATCGCCGTTCTAATACAGCAAAATCCGGTCAGGTGACCAGCGCAAAAGATTTTACTAAAGATCCAAAATACTCACAATGAGTAGCAATAGTTATTTTATAAATGCGGCTATTATTAGAATAGTGATGCGATCCTTTGGTCTCCAATACCTGCACATCATTAACATTTTGCATAATTAAGTCAAACGCCTTAGTATTTCATAGTATCGCCGTTCTAATACAGCAAAACCTGCTCAAGTCACCAGTGGAAGAGATTTTACTGAAGATCCAAAATACTCGCAATGAGTAGCAATAGTTATTTTATAAATGCAGTTATTGTTAGAATAGTAATGCGATTCTTTGGTCTCCAATACCTGCACATTATTTACATTCTGCCTAATTCAATTAAATGCTGTAGTATTTCATAGCATCGCCGTTCTAATACAGCAAAACCTGCTCAAGTCACCAGTGGAAGAGATTTTACTGAAGATTCAAAATATTTGCAATGAGTAGCAATAGTTATTTTATAAATGCAGTTATTGTTAGAATAGTAATGCGATTCTTTGGTCTCCAATACCTGCATATTATTTATATTCTGCCTAATTCAATTAAACGCTGCAGTATTTCATAGCATCGCTGTTCTAATACAGCAAAACCTGCTCAAGTCACCAGTAGAAGAGATTTTACTGAAGATCCAAAATACTCGCAATGAGTAGCAATAGTTGTTTTATAAATGCAGTTATTGTTAGAATAGTGATGCGATTCTTTGGTCTGCAATACCTGCACATTATTTACATTCTGCCTAATTCAATTAAACGCGGTAGCATTTCATGCATCGCCATTTTAATGCAGCAAAATCTGCTCAAGTGACCGGCACAAGAGATTGTACTGAAGATCCAAAATACTCGCAATGAGTAGCAATAGTTGTTTCATAAATGCAGTTATTGTTAGAATAGTAATGCGATTCTTTGGTCTCCAATACCTGCACATAATTTACATTCTGGCTAATTCAGTCAAACACTGTAGTATTTCATAGCATCGCTGTTCTAATACAACAAAATCTATTCAAGTGACTGGCGCAAGAGATTTTACCGAAGATCCAAAATACTCGCAATGAGTAGCAATAATTATTTTACAAACGCAAATATTATTAGAATAGTGATGCAATCCTTTCGTCTCCAATACTTACACATTATTTAAATTTCGCATCATCCATAGCATCGCCATTCTAATACAGCAAAATCCACTCAAGTAACCAACGCGAGAGATTTTACTGAAGCCCCAAAATATTCGCAATGAGCAGCAATAATTATTTTATAAATGCATTGTTAGAATAGCGATGCTTTGCTTTGGTCTCCAATACCTGCACATTATTTACATTTCGCACAATTCATTTAAACCCTGTAGTATTTTGTAGCATCACCGTTTTTAATGCAGCAAAATATGCTTGGCAGTCAACGTGTTAAACGTAAAACATTTATACAAGCGCTACCTACCAATCATTATGTTTACCTACCAAAGCATGCATCCAGTCGTTCAAAATTAGGTGCCTCGTCAGCTACCCATTGTTGCTTACATGGCCAATTATTTGACACTTGTGCACTAATAACACACGGTCTATTGTCAATAAGGAATTTTCCAAAGAAATCATCATAACTCATTGACGCATTCACCCTGTCAATGGAATTAGTGTCAAGAAATTCAGCAGGACCGACACGAGAAAGTGTTTCCTTTGAAATTTCTATCAGTTCCGACATTTCGAATATTCCATGCGCATAAATTGCGATTTAATAGTTTAATTTTTCGAGAATCCTTAATCCTGTACCATCGTATTATCGACTTTCCATCATTTTGAGCCACGAATTCGATTGCGTAGAAATATTCTCTGAAAATATTTACATAAACACAGTAAACAAATGGCCAAAGATGTCAATGCACACTGGCGCTACCTCGTGTCTCACCTTTGATCTCAAAGCCATTGTAACACGATAAGAGTATTTAATTACGATTAATTGTAAGCATATCAGAGTATGACTTTCAATATTTTTAATCTTTCGTACTTGCATCATAGTTCAACTTTGTTTTTCACTTACCCGATAATTGTATATAATTTGGTTGTACAATTTACGATATTATTAGTTACGTTGCGAAAACACGACACTCAATTTTATTTTTTACATTTAATTTAACCTTTCAATCTTTCGTACTTGCATCATAGTTCAACTTTGTTTTTCACTTACCCGATAATTGTATATAATTTGGTTGTACAATTTACGATATTGTTAGTTACGTTGCGAAAACACGACACTCAATTTTATTTTTTACATTCAATTTTATTGCGAAAATTATTGAATTTTACATTCTGCAGATTTTATATTTAGGTATATTGTTAGTTTTTCAGAATTGGTTGTGTTTTTATTAATTCAAGTATACTTTTCTGGTTGGACAGGAGGCATTTTGGTTTGTAAAGAAAGATGAGTTCATGACAGCCCAAATCTGCACTGCGAATCCGAATATTTACGCTAGCATAACCAATATTTTAAAGTGACGTTCCAACAATAAAATGAATTTTCCTGAATTGATACACATTAAATTAATTTGGTTATCGTCATTTTCAATTTGAACGGATGACAAGTATATTTGAAGTTGGGGCTTTAAAATTATAGGGTTTCGCATCAGCTATATCATGTGGTGCAATTTCGATTGATTTTGGAGCAACTGTGACTTGAGTGGATAAGGTAGTTAAGTGGCAGCCTTAATAATGAAAAAGAAAAAGAAAAACAAAAGGAAAAAGAAGAATACTTTTTTATCACTACATGATCTTTTCCAGGTTTGTTTGCACAATATTTTTTAGACATCTAACCCTCTCAATGGTACTTGATGTTTTAGTAAATGACAAGCAACCATTTTTTTTTAAAGATTCAATGAAAAATGTAATAACACAACATTTTTGAAGTTAATTTATATAATACAGTCTTCTTTTGAAGTTAATCTATATAATACAGTCATTTTTGAAGTTAATCTATATAATACAGTCTTTTTTTGAAGTTGCTCTATATAATACAGTCTTTACATTATTCTGCTTAGTAAATTGGATTTCATTAATAATGCACTGTATTATATTTAAGCTGTTATATATGTGAGATAATGAAATTGTTAATATATACAACATTAACTGGGTTTAGATCAAAAAGCATTTATTCAAACATGGCTATCAGTATCTCGTAAGACAAAAACATGATTGAAAGGTTGTCAATCGTTTATTGTAGAATCATTCATTGTTTTCATTTTAGCTGATCCAGTTTAATGATATAGGGTCCCAGTCTTTATTTGATCATGTTAATGAAAAACCTTAATCGGCTATCATTTTTATTCTGTTTGTTGAAAGCAGAATAATATGTAATATTAATGAAAAACCTTAATCAGCTATCATTTTTATTCTGTTTGTTGAAAGTAGAATAATATGTAATGTTAATGAAAAACCTTACTCGGCTATCATTTTTATTCTGTTTGTCGAAAGTAGAATAATATGTAATGTTAATGAAAAACCTTAATCGGGTATTATTTTTATTCTGTTTGTTGAAAGTAGAATAATATGTAATGTTATGGAAAACTTTAATTGGCTATCATTTTTATTCTCTTTGTTGAAAGTACAATATGTAATATTAATGAAAAACCTTAATCGGCTATTATTTTCATTCTGTTCGTTGAAAGCAGAATAATATGTAATGTTAATGAAAAACCTTAATTAGCTATCATTTTTATTCTGTTGAAAGCAGAATAATGTGTAAAGTTAATGAAAAACCATAAAAATCATTTTTATTCTGTTTGTTGAAAAGAATAATATGTATAATTTGGAATCTATCAATGCTGTCCATTTTGTAAACAATTTAACTGCTTCTTAGTGGAGAAAACTCATTTGTGAATAATTGCAAGTAATGCGGATGTTTGTGTAAAGTATTGGATGAATCATGCATTAAACATTACACTTTGCTAATGCAAAAAACAATATAAATTGTACCATATAACATGTTCTGTTATTGACTGATTGTAAAGGTGATATAAATTGTGCATTAAACATTACACTTTGCTAATGCAAAATTATCAATATAAATTATGTATATAACATGTATTTATTTTAATGTGGAATATTAAATAATGCTTCCATTGTTTCTAATATCTAAAACACAAGATTATCTTCTAATTCTAAAGGAGTAATGATGTACTTGTTTATAAACCAGATGCAAAATGTAACAGAACATTGTTTATACACTTTCACAGAAACTTTTTCACAGAGTACAAAGCATTTAAACAAAACACGAGCATATTAGAGGGACAATTACTTCGTTTATAATTTATCCAATATTTCATATAACGTTTCACAGCTAGATTACCTTTAAACTATGAATTTACTTACACAACTGCTGGTATACATCTTCCTTATATTTAAAAAAGAAATATCTAGCAATATAAAGAATATAATTGATTCTTTTTGAAGAAAAAAACTTTTAACTCATCATTTAAGAAAAAAATATGCAATAGCAATATAAAGAATATAATTGATCCTTATGCAGAAAAAACTATTATCTCATCAAAGGGAGTCATCATTCAGTTTTATTTGTCACCACACTAATAATTGCCGGTGGAGAATCAGTTATTAATCATTCTCGAACAAATGATACGTGACCAGCTAAACACAAATAATATCAGGAAGAAATCATCGTAGTTTATTGATTAATTTTAACAACTGCATTAACGTAAAAGAATTGTAATGAATTTATAATAATAATAACAAAAATTTGTAAGAAATTTGTAACAGTAATAACAAAAATTTGTAATAAATTTGTAACAATAACAACAAAAATTTGTAATATTGGGTTGGAGGGAAAGTTCTGTCGTATTTTAAAGAAACTATTTGAATTGATTTATAAAAATATGTGTTTAATATTAATCATAATACATTTAATGTGTTGTATGATGAATGCCAAACTCTTCTGCAATTTCTCGACTATTAAATGTGGATTATTTTCCAACATGGATCGTAAAACATCATTATCGATCTTGGATGGTCAGATCCCCGAAACGAAATTTGCTAAACCATCTTTGACAAGTACGAACATTTACGATATCTTTCCCAAATACAGCCCATAAATTTTTACATGCAACCGATGCGTTGCTTCCTTTTTGGAATTCATACAAAATGCAGTGTCGTAAATGCACTTTATTTACTGACATGTTTTTCACTTTAAATATCACAAGTAAATGATGAACAGTAAAAAAGGACTCCTTTTATACTATACAGCAGCTATAAAAAACAAAAAAAAATCCGAATGACTCACTAGCCAGATGTTTTTTTTATTTACAAGAAAAATTACCTGCCTATTAAAAATACGACAGAACTTTCCCTCCAACCTAATAATAATAATAAAAATTTTTAATAAAATTTGCAAAATTTGAAGCCGCAAACTGAATTCAAGTGTTTTCCGAAATTGTCGATACGGCAATGGACCGTAAGACGACAGTGCTAACGAATACAGATAATACGTCACGCACGATTCTTTATCGTAAAACGATGACGATGTTAAACGCTAATGGATGATAACAATGTAACGTACGACGAAAGCAGAAATATCGGTACTTTGCATATTGACTGTTGAACAGACACCGGGTTGATCCGTATCGCAATGTCATTGTAAAAGTGACGTCCGTTGGTACTGCATTTATTCTTTTTCCCAGCATTTACACTCAAACTCTTTACCATAACAGAACAACCGCATAGAAATGAGTACTAATTAAAGCTGTTGAATTCCTGCATTTTCAGTCTCAATAGATGCAAAACAATGCCGCTGAAAGGAGTGAAGGTTTTGGAACTGGCTGGTCTTGCACCAGTGCCATTTTGTGGTGCAATATTAAGCGATTTTGGAGCATCTGTGATTAGGATAGATAAGGTAAGTCAACTAACGATTTTGTGCTAAAGAAGAAATTGAATTGTTTTACTCTTAAAATTTTACTCTTTAAATTTTGATTCTCAACAGCCATCGTCATCAGCAAATTTTATACAAACCGACACCGTGGGACATGGAAAACGGTCTATTGCGTTAAATCTAAAACATAAGGATGGAATTAAAATCTTTAAAAAACTAAGCGATGAAAGTGATGTGATACTGGAACCTTTTCGGAAAGGTTGGTTGTTTATGTAGGCTTATGTGTTATTGCGTTTAAGAAATTGAGTTGAATAACCGCGATACTATATTATTCTTTATGTTTAAATGCACTGTATTATGTTGTAGGTGTTATGGAAAAATTGCAATTGGGTCCAAATGATCTTATGAAAACTAACAAGCGATTAATATACGCAAGATTAACAGGGTTTGGACAGGATGGTCCATATTCAGATATGGCTGGACATGATATAAACTTTTTAAGCATGTCGGGTAAGTAAAACACGATATAAAATTGATCAGTGTGCGTAGTAGGTAAAACATTATTTAACACGTTGACTGCCATGATAGTGACCGCTGAGAGTTTTTACTGAAGATCCAAGATATTTGCAATGGGTAGCAATAATCATTTTATAAATGCAGTTATATTTAGAATAATAATGCGATGCTTTGGTCTCAAATACCTGCAGATTATTTGCATTTTCCTTAATTCAATCAAACGCTGTAGTATTTTATAGCATCGTCGTTCTAATACAGCAAAATACGCTCAAGTGACCGGCGCAAGAGATATTACCGGAGATCCAAAATATTTGCAATAGGTAGCAATAATTATTTTATAAATGCAGTTATTTTTAGAATAGTAATGCAATGCTTTGGTCTCAAATACCTGCACATTATTTGCATTTTTCTTAATTCAATCAAACGCTGTAGTATTTTATAGCATCGCTGTTCTAATACAGCAAAATACGCTCAAGTGACCGGCGCAAGAGATATTACTGAAGATCCAAAACATTCACAATGAGTAGCAATAGTTATTTTATAAATGCAGTTATATTTAGAATAGTGATGCGATGCTTTGGTCACCAATACCTGCATATTATGTATGTTTTGCATAATTCAGTCAAACGCTGTAGTATTTTATAGCATCGCTGTTCTAATACAGCAAAATACGCTCAAGTGACCGGCGCAAGAGATATTACTGAAGATCCAAAACATTCGCAATGAGTAGCAATAGTTATTTTATAAATGCAGTTATATTTAGAATAGTGATGCGATCCTCTGGTCTCCAATACCTGCACATTATTTGCATTTTCCTTAATTCAATCAAATGCTGTAGTATTTTATAGCATCGCTGTTCTAATACAGCAAAATACGCTCAAGTGACCGGTGCAAGAGAGATTACTGAAGATCCAAAACATTCGCAATGAGTAGCAATAATTATTTTATAAATGCAGTTATTTTTAGAATAGTGATGCGATGCTTTGGTCTCCAATACTTGCATATTATGTATATTTTGCATAATTCAATCAAACGCTGTAGTATTTCATAGCATCACTGTTCTAATACAGCAAAATACGCTCAAGTGACCGGCGCAAGAGATATTACTGAAGATCCAAAACATTCGCAATGAGTAGCAATAATTATTTTATAAATGCAGTTATATTTAGAATAGTAATGCGATGCTTTGGTCTCAAATACCTGCACATTATTTGCATTTTCCTTAATTCAATCAAACGCTGTAGTATTTTATAGCATCGCTGTTCTAATACAGCAAAATACGCTCAAGTGACCGGCGCAAGAGATATTACTGGAGATCCAAAACATTCGCAATGAGTAGCAATAATTATTTTATAAATGCAGTTATATTTAGAATAGTGATTCGATGCTTTGGTCTCCAATACCTGCATATTATGTATGTTTCGCATAATTCAGTCAAACGCTGTAGTATTTCATAGCATCGTCGTTCTAATACAATTCTTATCAATATGTAGTGTAATTTCTTAGAATGTAATACATTCTAATCAATGTGTTAATACTGACTGATACGTTTACACTTTTTCGACATCCTAACATTTATTTACTTTGCAATTATACTATCAAAAATTGCTGCAAGGCTTCATTATCTTAGCAACGTACCGATCAACATTAAACAACTGTCAACGTGTTAAATAATACCTATCCTTGTTACGAATTGGATATCTACTTGTTAGATCTATTCCAACTGACTCAATGTATAAATTTAGGTTTGCTATCTCTATTTGGTCGTGCTAATCAAAAACCAACTCCACCTATAAACTTCGCTGCTGACTTTGCCGGAGGTGGTTTAGTATGTGCACTTGGCATTTTACTTGCATTATACGAACGTAACACAAGCAATATTGGTCAAGTGATTGATGCGTCAATGGTTCAAGGCTCTGCATACGTTGGTAGTTGGCTGTTCAGAAGTCAACAAATCTCAATATTATGGGGGAATGGACGTGGAAAAAATATGTAAGTTTTTTCATTTAGCAGAACATCCAAACTCCTTAATACAGTCAATCCGTTGTTTCTATCAAACGTTTTTGTTCATAGATTAGACGGTGGCTCTCATTTTTATGACACATACGAAACAAAAGACAAGAAATACATGTCTGTAGGTGCTATTGAGCCACAATTTTATTCCATCCTTCTGCAGAAGCTTGGACTCTCGCAAGATGACGTCCCGCAGTATGAAAATTTCGAAGAAAATCGTCAGAAAATGGCAGACATTTTTAAGCGCAAAACTCTCAAAGAGTGGTGTGACATTTTTGATGGTACAGATGCATGTGTTACCCCAGTTTTAAGTTTAACCGAGGCATCTCAGCACCCGCATAACAAAGAGTCGAAGACATTTACTGTGACAGAAGAAGGCATTGTACCTAATCCTGCACCCCGACTGTCTCGAACACCAGGTGTTTCGTCTAGCAGTCGTCCAAATCCGTTGCCTGGTGAAAATACAGTGGAAATCCTTTCCGAATTACATTATAGGCCGGAGGAAATTACCGCATTATTGTCGAACGGTATCGCCGAACAAGCGGATAGACGCAGCAATCTTTAAATCATTTGGGAAAAAGGATCATAATGGTGCTATTTTGTCTCATAAAGAAATGTAAAGAACTGAAACATAGTTACAGGTACTACTACTTTTAATGTGCATATTGAGCCACAGAAGAAGGCATTGTTATTTTTATCCGTTCCCTGGTGAAAATTGTTCGGATAAATTTGTTACTTTTTTTATAATATGTAGTGTATATGGTCGTTGAATAAGAATCACTTTTTCACATGAATTGTTATAGAAATATAAGTCTACAACTATGTATGTATGATGATGGGTGATGCAGAAATTTGAGCCGAAGGCTCTCATTTTTATGACATACGAAACAAAAGACAAGAAATACATGTCTGTAGGTGCTATTGAGCCACAATTTTATTCCATCCTCCTGGAGAAGCTTGGACTCTCCCAAGATGACGTCCCGCAGTATGAGAATTTCGAAGAAAATCGTCAGAAAATAGCAGACATTTTTAAGCGCAAAACTCTCAAAGAGTGGTGTGACATTTTTGATGGTACAGATGCATGTGTTACCCCAGTTTTAAGTTTAACCGAGGCATCTCAGCACCCGCATAACAAAGAGTCGAAGACATTTACTGTGACAGAAGAAGGCATTGTACCTAATCCTGCACCTCGACTGTCTCGAACACCAGGTGTTTCGTCTAGCAGTCGTCCAAATCCGTTCCCTGGTGACCATACAGTGGAAATTCTTTCCGAATTACATTATAAACCGGAGGAAATTACCGCAATATTGTCGAACGGTGTGGCCGAACAAGCGGATAGACGCAGCAATCTTTAAGTCATTTGGGAAAAAGGATCATAATGGTGCTATTTTGTCTCATAAAGAAATGTAAAGAACTGAAACATAGTTACAGGTACTACTACTTTTAATGTCGTTCGGATAAATTTGTTACTTTTTTTATAATATGTAGTGTATATGATCGTTGAATAAGAATGACTTTTTGCCATGAATTGTCATAGAAATATAAGTCTACAACTATATACGTATGAATGATGATGGGTGATGCAGAAATTTGAGCCGAAGGCTCTCATTTTTATGACATACGAAACAAAAGAGAAGAAATACATGTCTGTAGGTGCTGTTCAGCCGCAATTTTATTCCATCCTCCTGGAGAAGCTTGGACTCTCCCAAGATGACGTCCCGCAGTATGAGAATTTCGAAGAAAATCGTCAGAAAATAGCGGACATTTTTAAGCGCAAAACTCTCAAAGAGTGGTGTGACATTTTTGATGGTACAGATGCATGCGTTACCCCAGTTTTAAGTTTAACCGAGGCATCTCAGCACCCGCATAACAAAGAGTCGAAGACATTTACTGTGACAGAAGAAGGCATTGTACCTAATCCTGCACCTCGACTGTCTCGAACACCAGGTGTTTCGTCTAGCAGTCGTCCAAATCCGTTCCCTGGTGACCATACAGTGGAAATTCTTTCCGAATTACATTATAAACCGGAGGAAATTACCGCATTATTGTCGAACGGTATCGCCGAACAAGCGGATAGACGCAGCAATCTTTAAATCATTTGGGAAAAAGGATCATAATGGTGCTATTTTGTCTCATAAAGTAATGTAAAGAACTGAAACATAGTTACAGGTACTACTACTTTTAATGTCGGTCGGATGAATTTGTTACTTTTTTATAATATGTAGTGTATATGGTCGTTGAATAAGAATGACTTTTTGCCATGAATTGTTATAGAAATATAAGTCTACAACTATATATGTATGAATGATGATGGGTGATGCAGAAATTTGAGCCGAAGGCTCTCATTTTTATGACATACGAAACAAAAGAGAAGAAATACATGTCTGTAGGTGCTGTTGAGCCACAATTTTATTCCATCCTCCTGGAGAAGCTTGGACTCTCGCAAGATGACGTCCCGCAGTTTGAGAATTTCGAAGAAAATCGTCAGAAAATAGCAGACATTTTTAAGCGCAAAACTCTCAAAGAGTGGTGTGATATTTTCGATGGTACAGATGCATGTGTTACCCCAGTTTTAAGTTTAACCGAGGCATCTCAGCACCCGCATAACAAAGAGTCGAAGACATTTACTGTGACAGAAGAAGGCATTGTACCTAATCCTGCACCCCGACTGTCTCGAACACCAGGTGTTTCGTCTAGCAGTCGTCCAAATCCATTCCCTGGTGAAAATACAGTGGAAATCCTTTCCCAATTACGTTATAGACCGGAGGAAATTACCGCAATATTGTCGAACAAGCAGATAGACGCAGCAATCTTTAAATAATTTGGGAAAAAGGATCATAATGGTGCTATTTTGTCTCATAAAGAAATATAAAGAACTGAAACATAGTTACAGGTACTACTACTTTTAATGTCGTTCGGATAAATTTGTTACTTTTTTTATAATATGTAGTGTATATGATCGTTGAATAAGAATGACTTTTTGACATGAGTTGTTATAGAAATATAAGTCTACAACTATGTATGTATGAATGATGATGGGTGATGCAGAAATTTGAGCCGAAGGCGAGAATGTTGTACACTGCTAAAAATAATTTGTTGTCAAGGAGGAAGCGTTCAGAAGGTATCTCTCATATGTATATATACATATGTATGTATGCAAATGAGAGAGAGAACACAACGTTAGTTTTCACTTCCTCAAATGGTTTACCGAATTATACGTATATTTCAGTAAAATCATGAATAATCATGAAATCTTTTAAAACTAACACTGACAGAAGAAAGCAAAGTATATTAATTGCGTAATTATGCGTTGAACGCGTCTGGTCTTGATTTGCGTGTAAAAGTTCTGTGCGTTTTTACTTTTTCGAGAATTTACATAGAGCTATGTATTTTTGTCGAAGGTAACTTATACATAAAACGTACATTGTATTGTATCAAAGCACATCAATTATTACAAGGCGAATACCATATTCATAAGTTCTCTGTAATTAATTATCGTGTGTAAATGTAATTCTTAAGTCATTAGCGGCAGTGATGTGATGCCGCTTACCGCCGTCAGAAATCAAATGCGTCATTAATGTATCAAATGCATTACAGTGTCCTTTTACGCTATGAAACTCTATTACCTCCTATTATTTATTATGAAATATATACACTGATATGTTATACCTGTGTGTAACATAATTTAATAGCTTATAGAAAATGAAATTGCTACTTATGCTGAGCGCGTATATTGTTGCTGTTAGTTTGTTTGTTCATGAAAAGCCACGTGTACGACATACAAGTACAGTCTGGGTCTTTGAATCGTATATTATGCTAAGATACATTGATCATAATATATTTACAGAATTCTTAATAGTTTCTTTTAGTAAATTTGCCATAAATGAACCACAATTCTTTCATAGACGCTAGGGTTTATTTAACACGTTGAGTGCCGAGAACTCGCAACGTACGCGGGTTGCACGTATCGAAAAGACAACAGCTATTAACGGTAAATATTCGCTGACAACAATCACTTGATTCGGGCACAATTTTGCGCCTTGAAAGAACTTGTTTCTTGATTTCCTCGCGTGCGCACGTATGTTTCTACTGACTTCAACGGATTTGTCAACGGGAAGAAGTGTTTCAGCTCGAGCATCGCAATTAACGTGTTAAACTTACGGAATGTTATACCATGTTTCAATTGCACCGCTTCTTCTTCAGACTAGGATTGACTGTAGCGTTACATTTCTCATACGTTCGCGTTCTCGTCGGAAGCGGTGCAATATTTTGTCTACTAAATGTAAATAATTATATATGATCAGAGCTCTAATCGCTCGTCTAACTTTGTTCACACTCGCGAGAAGAAACGACGTTCAGAGCGACGATGACATTAATTACTAACACTAATATATGGTATTCTCGACAGCTTAGTGAAGAAGCAATACTCTGCCCTTTCCCGAAAATTCTTACAATAAATCGAGTATATCGTCAGAGACCAACTTTTACAATATGAAGCACACCAGTGCACCATTGTTAAGAAAGTACTGAAGAGTATTTGCACAGTGTTTTATTGACAAAATATAAAATAATTATTGATGAGACGTTTGAATACCTACAATCGTTAAAAATCCATAATGTAAACGTATAAATAATAAAACGACATGTATATACTGTTAACACCCACGAGCGGGGTAGGAGTTTTAGAAAGGTAATCGATTTACAAAACTTCGACATTGAATCAGGAAATCTGGTCTTTATTTCCAAAAATATCTCCCCCACTTCTGGACCGCCCAAAACTGCCTGCAAATACAAATAAAAAAACTGTGAGAACCCTTTTTGCCGACAAGTACACAATGTGCAAAACTTATTTGCCCGATAGTATCGCGAGGCGACTCATGAAAGGCAACAATTCGAAAAGAAACCAAACAACTCTCACGGCGGACAACAAAATTTTCACACATAAACGATGAGAGCATGTAACAACGGTAGTTTGTCCATTCAGAGTTTGATTGTGAAATTGGAATACGTAAGCGGCTGATATCCTATTACGCATCGACAGGCAAAACACAAAGACAGTTATTGTATACAATAAATAACGACCAGAATATAAAAGGCCAAACGCTTTATTTCGTTGCGAAGGTAGTATGCATTCTGGGGGAATATATATTCGGGATTATACAAAAATTCATAAGATCTAAACTTTTGAATGTACATCTCCTGCGGCAACGCTTGTGATTAAAATACCCCTTCCAATACCCAACTAAACCTCTGCCTAGACAAACAAGTTGTAATCGCGGTGATAAGAAGTGCGTCGAATAGAGACCGTTGAACACAGAGTGGGCCATCCAGTTGGAAATATCTTGTGGATAAATAGACGGGATGAAGAGTTTAATGGGGAGAGATGGTTCGGTGTCAAGGACAAAAAATCGGGTTGTGACCGGGTAATGAGTAAAGTGTGGATGATGCATCTGGAGAAATTCTAAACACTTCTGACCTGTTTCGCAACGATAGTTTTAAACAGAGCGATCAAGGTGACTGGGGCTGGCTCTGCTCACTTCACACTTTTTGCTTTAGTATGCCACCCTGTGGTGATATTTAACCGTAGTAATGGTATTATTCGTTTTTAACGTAACGCCGTCGCTAATTAACAATTGCTAACCGCGAAACCGCGGTACCTCAATATAGTAACAACGACCGTAATATGATGTACTAGTTTTAGTTGGTAGCGGTAGATAGTAATAATTGTAGTAGTAAGTAGTAAGGAGTAGTAGTAGTAGTGTAGTAGTAGTAGTGTTGTTGTAGTAGTAGTAGTAGTAGTTGTTGTTGTGTTGTAATAGCGGTATTGGTAAGTAATAATAATAATAGCAGTACCAGCAACAGTAGCGATATTAACGGTAGAGTAGTGTAATAATAATAATAAGAATAAGAATAATAATAATAATGATAATAATAATAATTGTAAGATTGAATAGTTATAGTAGTTCTAACTGTCGTAGTGTAACAGATAAACTATGTCGTAATTCACTATTACAAAACGAAATTAAGGCGTGAACCTTGGAATAATGTTTGGTAGATCGCGTTTACATAAGCGATTATAGTTCACCGACTCACTCTGTATATACTCACACACCATGAGAGATCAGCTGAGAGCTCCTTATTTCACTTACTTTTTATTATTCTTTTATTATAATGAATTATAGCCAATAGTCGGACTTAGATCAAATCCGCAACGTTCAATGGCATTTCCTCAATACGAGTGTTGTAGAATTGTTCAATATCTTTCAAGGTTCGTTTGTCCTCGTCTGTCACGAAATTAATAGCCACTCCCTTACGGCCGAAACGGCCACCGCGACCAATTCTGCAAAGATTCAAAAAATTACAAACCGTTATACTTCTCTGCTGAACCAAGCCACGCGCTTAATGTAAATTCAGCAACTTTGCTTTTATAAGATCTATTATACCATGCTACTATTTCTTTCACTTGATAGTTATTACGCGCAACCTTGAGATAACAAAGTAAATAAAATGAACCGCGCAACATCAATCAACGCATTAACATTACGTGGAAAATGACGTATAAAAAAGTAAAGTAAGGTAAAAGTTCTATAATATTACTTTCATCTTGACCAAATGTAATACAATGTACCGATGAATTACCTGTGAATGTAGTTCTCTCGATTGGAAGGTAAATCATAGTTGATAACGAGTGAGACTTGCTGCACATCGATACCACGGGCCAGAAGGTCTGTTGTGATGAGAACTCGAGAAGAGCCGGTTCGGAATTGCCTCATGATGAGGTCACGCTCCTTCTGTTCCATGTCGCCATGCATGGCGGAAACAGTGAAGTCTCGTGCATGCATACGCTCCGTTAGCCAATCAACTTTACGCCGCGTGTTACAGAAAATGACGGCCTGTGTGATGCTCAAGGTATCGTACAGATCGCATAACGTGTCCAATTTCCATTCCTCGCGCTCGACGTACACAAAGAACTGTTTAATACCCTCCAATGTCAATTCCTCCTTTTTCACCAGAATACGTATTGGGTTTCGCATAAAACACTTCGAGACGTCCAAAACGTCCGTGGGCATTGTAGCTGAGAGAAGTATGACCTGTAAGCAGTTCGTGAAATTGGATGAACGCTTGTATAACTGAGCTATTCTACCGAACGGACGGACAATATTAAAATTGTCCACCGTGTCATCTGTACTACTATTCGCATCATATAAAGTTCGCGTCATGCTGTAATGATCAAGGATTATCCCCCAGTATCAGCACCGTGAAATAATTCAAGAGTCGCTAAGAGAATTTTGTGGAAAGCTTGCTTTTTTAGCTATGTGGACACAACTTAATGAGCAGTTCGTGAAATTGGATGAACGCTTGTATAACTGAGTTATTCTACCGCACGGACGGACAATATTAAAATTGTCCACCGTGGGGTCTGTACCACCATATACATCTTTATAAAGTAAGTTCGCATCATGCTGTAATGATCAAGGATTATCCTCCAATATCAGTACCGTGAAATAATTCAAGAGTCGCTAAGGGAATTTTGTGGAAAGCTCGCTTTTTTAGCTATGTGGACACAACTTAATTATCGCATTAGTTCCTGATACTATTATTATGTTAGCTACAGTGATCCGCAAACATGCGATGTTTAAGTCAATAGTCTGTTGTTGTATGCCCGTTAGAAGATTATCTTTTTCAGCGGGTAATAAACAAGTTACAAATAACCGTGTATGCAACTGATAACGTACCTGCACTTCGTGAGGCAATAATTTGAATACATCGTGAATCTGATCCTTAAAACCGCGGGAAAGCATTTCATCGGCCTCGTCGAGGACGAATAACTTAATGCTGCCTGCCCGTAATGCCCGTCGGTTTATCATGTCGTAAACTCTACCTGGTGTGCCTACAACCACGTGAACACCTTGGTCCAACTTGCGCATATCCTCTCGGACATTAGTGCCGCCGATGCACGCATGGCACTCCGCATGCATAAAGTCTCCGAGTGCGATAACAACTTTCTGAATCTAAGAGGAAGATATAAAATCTATCATTGATAAATGTATGATAAGGCGAGTAAAAGTTAATAGTCATACTACGAAGCTAATAACACATTATAATACAAAGTGCAATTACGAATTCATAGTTCATTTGAGATACTTACTTGTTGAGCAAGCTCACGCGTTGGTGCGAGGATCAAGGCCTGACACTCTTTAACACTGGTGTCAATTTGTTGCAGAATAGATATTGAAAACGTAGCAGTCTTGCCAGTTCCTGTTAGAATCGAAGTACGTTAGAATGTTGTTTTATCAGTCTTTGATATCAAATTATTGTATTCGTGATAGTATAGGGCAGTACGCACCTGATTGGGCCTGAGCAATAACATCGTGTCCTTTGATGCAAGGCAAAATGGCACGTTGTTGAATTGCAGATGGTTTTTCAAAGCCATAAGCATATATACCACGCAAAAGCTCCTCTTTCAATTGCATTTCATCGAAGTTGTCCACGACCTAATTTACATAAGTAATAGTAAGGCACGTACGAACGTAATAAATCTGACAAACTTTAGATATTTCACACTTACGACATCCCAGTTGGACTCGATGATACCATCGGGGTCCATTCCTGGGGGGCCATCATAGGTCGGTGGTTCACTTTCAGGACCATTTTTGGACTCGTCTAGCCATTGATCATCGTTCCTGAAAAAGCATGAAATACACAGAACATTATTATCTCGCACGCCAATATTCCAGACAATTCACCTACAACATAAATACAAACTCTTCTCAGTAAATCAACCAACCCCACCTCCCATATTATAAAATATTCTTAAATGCTTCTTAAATATTCTTAAATTCTTAATATTCGCTATATTTGAAAAGGAATCAATTCATAAAGCATTGCCACGAACACTGTCAGATAAACGATCGTTGAAGAAAACACATGCACACCCGAAATCTAGAAATTAGCGGTAGCATGGCAGATTATTTGGCCAAAACTGATGAATCATTTGGAATGTCTCTGAGTACAGAACTGAAGCCATTGCCAATCCTCGAACTTTTCCAAATATATCCAAATCGAACGAGCTATGCGCAATGAAGCAGTGCCGCGTGCTTAGCCGCGTGATACCCGATATTAGAATGGGGAACGCATAGAAAAACGCAAACCGAAGTCCCTAACAGGGCAAGACCTGTCGATCGCTTGATAGGTACGTTGACAGTGACTCACGCGAAAGCGTGGTCGAGGGTAAGGTAGAGTACAATTCCCGATCTTAGCGAAATCCCCGAAAAAATCCCATAAACCCGCCTAAAACCCGTCGCACCCGCCCGTTCACTCGAAAACCATCTAAACAATTTCCCCATCGCGAAATAACGCTTTATTACGTAATTTCGGCGTGACGGAAAAACGTGTTTGCACGTTGTGTGCGGCATGCGAGGTAAGCTGGGTTTTACGGTGAATTCCGGGAATCGCAGAGTGCTCGAGGACCGAGAAGGTTCGGGACCCGCGAAAATCATTCTTCCTTCCGATCGTTGCTGCTCGCTTTAGCCGGCGGTCGAAGCAAAAGCCCCGATTAGTCCCGTGAACAATGTGACAAAAACGAATGAACGCCATGTTGTCAGTCTCGTGTCCCATGCATTCGTCGATTGCGGCACTGGTTTTTTGACAATATATCGTTCGGCGTGGCGTCTTAATCGCGTACCTGAGCAGTTCCGCGAGCGCGACGCGTCGAGGAATATATTTGCAGATCGCGGGCGAGGTGGGCAGTTCGCTTTAACGCGTGAAAAGGCTGAACTTACCTTCGTTCAGTCGTATGCGACATGTTCCACTCACGGTAGGTCGACGGAAAGGACGAGTTCCTATTGCGTCACAAGGAATACTCTTGTGAACGCCGCACAATGGCGCTGCGTGCGGTGTCAAAGATTCCGGGCGATTTTCAAGCGATCGCGCGCTCGGCCTTACTTTCATACGACCGCACCGAGGCGTGCCTTTTTTCGACGCACGCTTTACCCACCTTCGACGGCGCGACACCGCTGCGTTCCTCGACGATTTTTCCGCCGACTTTCCTCGCCGCCGAGCTTTTCTCGCACTGCGCACAGGGGAAGTTACGTCGCCTACCCGAAATCCTTTGCGGCCATTTAGTGGGCCACTGTGTGGCAAATGCGAATGGCCGGTATGCCCACCGGTTAACGTTCACTGCCGGGCGAGATTAGAAGAAAATTTATGACAGGTAACGCGCACTGCTATGCCGGGCGTCAGTTGTTTTTGGTCGAAGTGGAAAATTATTGCGATTAGAACGGAACGCCTAGGGATTTCGGTCGAGTTGAAAATCTAGGTTGGAGAATCGTATTCGGGCTATTGTTTCTTGTAGCGGAAGATAAGGACGTTCAAAACGAAAGGTTTCGGGACATGCGTTCAGGGGAAAATCTTTCCTCAAGAACGGAGTATTTAAGAGAGCGGGTGAGATTCAAAGATTCTTGTTTTTTAAATATTTTTTATATGGTGACGAACGGTTAAAGCTGGTTTCATGACAATTTAATAGTTTTATCAAATCTCATGAGATATGTTCCGAAATACTTACTAATTAACAGGTTGACTGCCAAGTGTGTTTTGCTATGTTGGAACCGCGATGCGATGAAATACTGCATCGTATGATTAAATCGTGCAAAATGAAGGTAATGGAAAGTTGTTAGAAGCCAAAGTATCGAAGCACCGTTTCAATGTTAATTGCTTTTACAAGATTGCAAACAGGCTTCATTGCGAATTTTTTGCATTTTCAGTCAAATCTTTTCCACCGGTCGCCGCATAATTTCCTATGTTAGAACCCCGATGCGATAAAATACTGCAGAGTATAATTAATCGTGGAAAATGAAGATAACGCAGAGTTGTTAGAAGCCAAAGTATTGAAGCACCGTTCCAATATCAATTGCTTTCACAAGATTGCAAATTTTTTGCATTTCTAGTCAAATGTTTTGCGCTGGTCACCGCGTATTTTGCAATGTTAGAACCGCGATGTGATGAAATACTGCAAAGAATGATTAAATCGTGCAAAATTATGGTAATGCAGTTGTCAGAAGCCAAAGTTTTGAAGCACCATTCCAATATCAATTGCATTTACAAAATTGCAAATAGGCTTTATTGCGAATTTTCTGCATTTCTAGTAAAACACTTTGCGCTGGTCGCCGCGTATTTTGCTATGTTAGAACCGCGATGCGATGAAATATTGCGGAGTATAATTAAATCGTTCAAAATAAAGGTAACACAAAATTCATAGAAGCCAAAGTATTGAAGCACCGTACCAATATCAATTGCTTCTACAAGATTGCAAATAGGCTTTATTGTGAAGTTTTTGTATTTCTAGTAAAATATTTTGCGCTGGTCACCGCGTATTTTGCTATGTTAGAACCGCGATGCGATAAAATATTGCGGAGTATAATTAAATAGTTAAAAATAAAGGTAACACAAAATTCTTAAAAGCCAAAGTATTGAAGCACCGTACCAATATCAATTGCTTCTACAAGATTGCAAATAGGCTTTATTGTGAAGTTTTTGCATTTCTAGTAAAATATTTTGCGCTGTTCGCCGCGTATTTTGCTATGTTAGAACCGCGATGCGATGAAATATTGCGGAGTATAATTAAATCGTGCAAAATAAAAGTAACACAAAATTCTTAGAAGCCAAAGTATTGAAGCACCGTTCCAATATCAATTGCTACTACAAGATTGCAAATAGGCTTTATTGCGAAGTTTTTGCATTTCTAGTAAAATATTTTGCGCTGTTCGCCGCGTATTTTGCTATGTTAGAACCGCGATGCGACGAAATACTGCAGAGTATAATTAAATTGTGCAAAACAAAGGTAACGCAAAGTTGTTAAAAGCCGAAGTATTGAAGCACCGTTCCAATATCAGCTGCTTTTACAAGAGTGCAAATAGGTTTCATTGCGAATTTTTTGCGTTTCTAGTAAAATATTTTGCGCTGGTCACCGCGTATTTTGCTATGTTAAAACTGTGATGCGATGAAATATTGCAGAGTATAATTAAATCGTGCAAAATAAAGGTAACGTAAAGTTGTTAGAAGCCGAAGTATTGAAGCACCGTTACAATCTCAACTGCTTTTACAAGATTGCAAATTGGCTTCATTTCAAATTTTTTGCGTTTCTAGTAAAATATTTTGCGCTGGTCACTGCATGTTTTCCTATGTTAAAACTGCGATGCGATGAAATATTGCGGAGTATAATTTAATCGTGCGAAATAAAGGTAAGACAAAATTCATAGAAGCCAAAGTATTGAAGCACCGTTCCAATATTAATTTCTTCTGCAAGATTGTAAATAGGCTTCATTGCGAATTCTTTGCATTTCTAGTAAAATATTTTGCGCTGGTCACCGCGTATTTTGCTATGTTAGAACCGCGATGCGATGAAATATTGCGGAGTATAATTAAATCGTGCAAAATGAAGGTAACACAAAATTCATAGAAGCCAAAGTATTGAAGCACCGTTCCAATATCAATTGCTTCTGCAAGATTGTAAATAGGCTTCATTGCGAATTCTTTGTATTTCTAGTAAAATATTTTGCGCTGGTCACCGCGTATTTTGCTACGTTAGAACTGCGATGCGATCAAATATTGCAGAGTATAATTAAATCGTGCAAAATAAAGGTAACGCAAAGTTGTTAAAAGCCGAAGTATTGAAGCACCGTTCCAATATAAATTGCTTCTACAAGATTGCAAATTGGCTTTATTGCAAAGTTTTTGCATTTCTAGTAAACATTTTGCGCTGGTCGCCGCATATTTTGCTATGTTAAAACTGCGATGCGATGAAATATTGCGGAGTATAATTTAATCGTGCGAAATAAAGGTAAGACAAAATTCATAGAAGCCAAAGTAATGAAGCACCGTTCCAATATCAATTGCTTTTACGAGATTGCAAATTTTTTGCATTTCTAATAAAATATTTTGCGCTGGTCACCGCGTATTTTGCTATGTTAGAAGCGCGATGCGACGAAATACTGCAGAGTATGATTAAATCGTGCAAAATAAAGGTAACGCAGAGTTATTAGAAGCCAAAGTATCGAAGCACTGTTTCAATGTCAATTACTTTTACAAGATTGCAAATAGGCTTCATTGCGAATTTTTTGCATTTCTAGTAAAACATTTTGCACTGGTCGCCGCGTATTTTGCTATGTTAGAACCGCGATGCGATGAAATACTGCAGAGTATGATTAAATCGTGCAAAATGAAGGTAACGCAAAGTTGTTACAAGCCAAAGTAATGAAGCACCGTTTCAATATCAATTGCTTTTACAAGATTGCAAATAGGCTTCATGGCGAATTTTTTGCATTTTTAGTAAAATCTTTTGCACCGGTCAGCGGTGACCACAATGGCAGCCAACCTGTTAACCTCGCAAATATTTAAACAAGCGTCACCCCAATACTGATGACGCGGCGTGATCAGTTTTTTGCCGCCACCCGAATACGGATGACACGGCAGTCAACGTGTTAATGTACCCTATTCACTGCACGCACTTTTTCGGCAAAACGCAATTCAACTTTTTTGCCCTCAAAACGCACGGCACTGCGTTAGATTCTGCGCGGGCAGACACACTTTTCTTCTACTCTTTAATTTCACTACGAGTAACGTTCTGATGTCTGGTTACGTGTATTTCAGGTACATCTGCTTGGGCATTTACATTGAGATCTTGCGGTTGTCTTTGCGGATCCGGAGACGCACGTTGAAGTGTTAGATTGCAACTTTTTGATGGTACGAGTTCGAAAACGTATTCGCGGTATTTTGAAAAATGTTATGTTATGCCGCTAAAGTGTTTCAAAATCGAATGTGATCGTTTAGTTCTTCAACAACGTGCACTTTCGCAAACATTTCGCGAAAGACTGGCACGTTTCGGAGGTATTTGCAACTCGTCCAATATATGTAGTTGATAGCTTATTATCGAAACGCCAACGATTACCGGTTAATGGATAAGATACGTATGGAAGTCAGTTACGATAGTTGCCATTTTGTTCCATTTTGTCGCGAACATTTAAACATGATACAGCTTGATGATCCTCAGTAAATTCAAACGAGATAGTCGCTGGTTAAAATTTATTATCGGAATGCCAATATTTTGATGTATGTTGTCTTTAACACGTTGACTGCCGAGTATTAGAATGGTGATGCTATGAAATACTACAGCGTTTGACTAAATTATGCAAAATGTAAAAAAATGTGCAGGTATTGCAGACCACAAGATGACATCATTATTCTAACAACAACTGCATTTATAAAATAATAGTTGCTACCCATTGCGGTTATTTTGGATCTTTAGTAAAATCTTAGTAAAATCCTCAGTAAATTCAAAGGAGACAATCGCTGGTTCAAATTTATTATCGGAATGCCAATATTTTGATGTACGTTGTCTTTAACACGTTGACTGCCGAGTATTAGAATGGCGGTGCTATGATTAACTAAATTATGCAAAATGTAAAAAAATGTGCAGGTATTGCAGACCAAAAGATGACATCATTATTCTATCAACTGCATTTATAAAATAATAGTTGCTACCCATTGCGGTTATTTTGGATCTTTAGTAAAATCTTTTGCGCCGCTCACCGGTGACCATCATCAACGTGATAAACATAATTTATAAGGCATAAAAAAGATTGGGATAAATCTGACAACCTACGTACACCCGTACAGTGTCACGAAGTGTAATTGAATGTCGAACGTTAGTTAAAATACTT
The DNA here is from genome assembly GCA_033815515.1 of Cryptocheilus praepositus. Lineage (NCBI taxonomy): Eukaryota > Metazoa > Arthropoda > Insecta > Hymenoptera > Pompilidae > Cryptocheilus > Cryptocheilus praepositus. The sequence continues at coordinate 855,102 of JAWWQZ010000093.1, forward strand.
TATTGCCATGTGGCTCGTTTCGAATTAATAAATTCTCAATTATTTTTTCACCATCAGGTACTAGTGTAATATAACCACTGTCGAGTATATCTGATAAACATCGTTACTTCTTACACGGTGTAGTTCAATATGTAATGTATATCCTTTGCTTGATAAAATATATACATATCGTTTACATATAAATAATCTATATCTGCGTATTGTCTGTAACACGTTGACTACCGAGCGTATTTTTCAGTATTAGAATGGCGATGCTATGAAATACTACAGCGTTTGACTAAATTATGCAAAATGTAAAAAAATGTGCAGGTATTGGAGACCACAAGATGACATCATTATTCTAACAACAACTGCATTTATAAAATAATAGTTGCTACCCATTGCGGTTATTTTGGATCTTTAGTAAAACCTTTTGCGCCGCTCACCGGTGACCACCATCAACGTGTTAAACATAATTTGTAAGGCATAAAAAATATTGGGATAAATCTGACAACCTACGTACACCCGTACAGTGTCACGAAGTGTAATTGAATGTCGAACGTTAGTTAAAATACTTTATTGCCATGTGGTTCGTTTCGTATTAATAAATTCTCAATTATTTTTTCACCATCAGGTACTAGTGTAATATAACCACTGTCGAGTATATCTGATAAACATCGTTACTTCTTACACGGTGTAGTTCAATATGTAATGTATATCCTTTGCTTGATAAAATATATACATATTGTTTACATATAAATAATCTATATATCTGCGTATTATACATATTTAGAGAAGCTATCTATTTGGATATATACCTATATGTTTACATATTCACACTACACTCTCCATATCATTCCAAAGTTAAAATGCATGTATCAATATTGTCCAGAAGTAATTACAGTATTGCGATAATCGCAAGTATTGCTTGGGTTTAGTTCCTGAGGCATTTTTCGGTAACAGAAAGTTTCAAAATACATAAACATTAGAATATCATAACAACTTAAAATAATATATCCCTACGAACTTTTAACAATTACCAGCTGCCCAGTTTGTCGACGAGTCAGTATTAACACGTTGACTGCCATGCGTATTTTACTATATTGAAACTGCAACTTGATAAAGTACTTCAGAATATAATTGAACTTTGCAAAATGAAAATAATGCGAAAGTATCGGAGACCAAAGAGTTTAATTACTACTTAATATTAACCCTTCTTTGCATGATTTTTTCTTCATTGATGACATAAATCAAGGTGATATCATTCATGTTCAAAATTAAAGGAAAAATAGTTAAAAAAATCTTAATATATATTTATAGTATAAATTTAGCAAAAAACAATATGATAGAAATTTCCATCATCATGCAAAGTTAGATTAAAGTGAACTTGTTCTTTTATATAATTTTTGGGCATTCAATGTTATGACGGAAATTTCCACCATCATGCAAAGGGTTAATTGCATTTATAAAATAGAAATAGAAATTTCCATCATCATGCAAAGTTAGATTAAAGTGAACTTGTTCATTTATATAATTTTTAGGCATTCAATGTTATGATGGAAATTTCCACCATCATGCAAAGAAGGGTTAATTGCGTCTATAAAATTATAAATGCTACCGGTTCGGTATGTTTTGAATTTTTCGTGAGACCTTTTGCGCCGGTCCCCGATGACCACCATGGCAGTCAACGTGTTAAAATATGGAGTCAATTCGAAACATTTACAGTATCATACATCCTTCCCTCTTGAGCTTACATGAAGGCACAACTGAGTACGAGAAACAATACTGCTATCGGGAATATCATGTACATCCCCATGCGGGGATGACAAATAGATACGAGTAAGTTAATCTCGTCTGTTTCATGATCAATGCCATCCATTGTCGGAATTTCGACGATTACTCTGTCCGCTGACATCATGCTTAGCGAGAAAGAACATTCTGTCTGATTGATACAGGACTTCGTTACGTTCTCGTACTGAAACGTCGGTTTGTAAATGTCGAATAGCGCGTGAATGTCATTAGACACTATATCGTTGTCGCTATAGAAAATGTAGTAGTAGTAACCATCTTCAACGACGTTATGTATCGTTTGCATATGTTTGCCGTTGATCAAGTAAGAAACGTTTACGCATTGGTCAGAGGGTTCAAATTCGTGGGCTAACAATATTGAACCTTCGTAACAATTCAGTAGACCGTTCTCAAAGCTCGATACTGAAGATACCTCGTCAGAATCCGTTACGTTTCTGTCCGCATTTCCGCCGTGTTTAATTCCTTGGTCGAGTAACGAAGGAGACATCACCGGCTCCTGGCTTCTCTTCGTTCTGTTGTTAACAGACATTTTTCCGCTTTTGCCGGTCTCCCAATTTTCATCCTCATTTTCTGTCTCCGTCTGAGCATTAAGCTCTTCTTGTAATGTTTTTATACTCTCTCTATTTCTATTTTTCAGACTGTTGTTTGTCCCGTCATAATTAATGTTATTCCTACGAGTGACGCCTTCTTGTCGAAGCAGATCTTTCAGTCTATCCTCGTACATGTCCTTTTCCTTTTCTTTTTTCAGTTTCTCCAACTGTACTCTGTGTATCCTTCTCTTCGCGTGCCTCAGCCTTCTTGTAATGTTTCGTTTCTTTGCTTGTTCGAGCTCCATATGCTTGAGAACATAAGTTTCCGCTGTTTTAAATAATTCTTCCAACTGTTTCTCGTTCATGCTTTCGGTAGACGGTTCGAATGTCGCATCCGTTGTCGCTGCAGTATGAGTTAGGTATTGTCCCTTTAAATTTTCTGAATTGGCATCATTCCTGACATTGTCCGCTGTGTCTTGTTTAGGAACATCTTCAGATTTTGGCGAGACAGTGGGTTTACGCAAATTGAAAACTATTTCGCTAGAATTTACTCCTTGGCCGATCGTTTCATATGTGATTTTAACTTGGGGGTTTGATTCTGGCAAGAAAATGCCAGTAGCGTGGCCTTTGTTATTGTTATGTTCCAGCATGCCACATGTGCGCAAATTTCGTTCACCCTTAACCACTAATATAGAAGCTCCCTGAAATCTGATTCATTATTAACGTTAGTAACAGGTGTTATGTGAAAATGGCTTTAACCCCTTAACGCCTGAATTTTTTTCTGATGAAAAAATAATTACATAGTATATATCCTGTTATTATGCACATTTAAATCTGTCAACAATTTTTATTTGTGTACTGTGCTTGTGCACTAGTATATATTGGTAGTAGGAATGTATCCTATTCGCTACAACCGACACTTTTATGAAATTCTCAATTTTAAACCCATATGCGACATGCGAAGCAGTATGTCGCAAATTATCCTCATTCGTCGTTAAGGAGTTAATAAGGTAGAATAGGAAATATTCTGTATTACCTAGAACAAACAGAGAGTGCCACGCTTGCCCCTTTCAGCAAATAGAATCCCCAATATTCTAATGTGTCATCAGGTAAATTCATACTCTTTTTCAGTCTTATATGTTTGTTGTAAGATGTTACCTCAGGCCTATGTGCCATTTGGAATGCATTGAAGGATCCATTCATTTGCAATGTATGCTCCTAGAATGAAACATATGTTTCTATCGTAACAATAACAAAATACGTTTATAAATACATTATACAGAATGAAATAAAATTGCGAGAAAGTAGGACAGATATTTAATATTCTGTAAAATATTTGTTCCGAGAAATAATGTATGCCCTCACTGAACAGAAAATTGTTGATATTCCATCGTTGATCTCCAGAATATCAGATTCAGTTACTGCATAGGCGACGCTAGCATAAAAACTATGTCGTAAGTACAGCGGTATTACCAAAAGCATGGTCGGTAGGATAGTTGTAAGGGTACAGAAAACTAATACTCTTCTGATACCATGCATCTTTACCAAGCCTACAAATATTAAAATCAGATATATAAAAGCAACGGTGAATGCACAAGGCGTTAGTAGATACGCATATAAAATACAGGAAAGAGCGATGCTTTTCAGATATTCAGAATAAGATACGAAGCAAAGCTTTAACCCATTGACTGCCAACTACGAGATATCTCGTAGTAAGCGTCTGTACCAAGTGTTTTTCTTTCAATAAAAATACTGTAAATGCCATACAATTTTACAATTACAATATTATATCAGTAACTTAATAATATTATATTTTGTAAAATAAATAAATAACAACACTTTTATTTTAAAATGTCTTCTTTAAAATAAAACTGTGGCACCCAGGGCAAGAGGCGCTAAATTTGCGTGGCAGTCAATGGGTTAATCTCCAAAATTCAAGGGTCACAGAATTCGAGTATATTTCTTGGGGGTACCGTCATTTCGCATAAAATTGCATGTAAAGTCACGAAATTATGTTCGTCTATGTCACGTGAAAATTTGTGTATAAAGCGTAAAAGTATTTTTCTTCTCTCCAAGGTTATGTCGTAGTTTGTCACATTCATGTACCTTTATTCTCATTTGCAGTCGCATATCACTGCTGTGCTCCGTTGTTGCTGTAAAGTCGGGAGCATCATAAACGCCCCGCTATTTTGTCACAACGTACATGCATGTCATAGCGGAATAAGATGGTAATATCGATTTGTCTGAAAAAATGTAGCCCATATATGCATGTATGAAAGCCAATGTACGAACGAACTATCAAGTTTCGCAAGACGGAAGGTTGAGATAATATGGAGATAAAGATGCGTGAAGCTTAGATGAAAGTGAGGGCGAGCGAGATGGAAAAATACTTGTATGATTCATTCATTATCACCTGTCTGATTTGAGCATGCTATCTTGACGTTTAAAGTGACATTTTCGAAATCTTTCTCAAATTCTGCGCATGCGTTGGACATCACGTATATCGGGTATACATATATATGTATATTTCAATATTAACCTATTCGAGACGACGATTTTTTTCGGACACGGTCCCCAGGAGCGAAATTTATTTTTCTTTATATTGTTCGTTTTTAATAAAAAAAACATGTTTACTATGGAAATCATAGAAATTCCCATTGCTTTTACAGACGATATAGATTTAGAGCTGCGGCTAGCAAGATTCGAACATCTCACGGAAAGAAGATTATTGCTTCTTAATTCTGTTTTACTCAGGCAAAATCCGTATAATGTTCAAGAATGGCATAAGCGAGTTATGCTTTACGAGGGACAACCGCATGAAGTAAATAATGAGATCCCACGAATCAAACATTTTTACCGGAATAACAAAGTATTAACGCGACAATAATATGTTACAGATTATTAACACGTATACAGAAGCGGTGCAAACAGTACAACCGCATTTGGCTGTAGGAAAACTTCACACTCTCTGGGTTGCGTTTGGAAAGTTTTACGAGGAAAACGGTCAAATTGCAGATGCCAGGGTTGTGTTTGAAAAAGCAACCCATGTTCCGTATACAAAAGTAGACGATTTCGCGTCAGTTTGGTGTGAATGGGCAGAAATGGAAATTAGGCATGGGTGAGTCGAATCGTTCAGAAAACAGTGCTGTGTTTTCGGTGATTTATTTCATATTTTATATTGTTGGATCTTTACAGAAATTCGAAAGAAGCATTAAAATTAATGCATCGCGCTACAGCGATGCCGTTCCGAAAAGTGGCTTATCACGATGAAACAGAAACGGTACAGATGAGGTTGTACAAGTCTTTGAAGGTTTGGTCCATGTATGCAGATTTGGAAGAAAGTTTCGGTACTTTTAAAGTAATTACGAACGTAGTATTTATACTTCACCTAATATGTTCGCACGTTAATTTATCGAATCCGATTATTTAGACATGCAAAGCGGTGTATGATGAGATAATAGATTTGAAAATCGCTACCCCGCAAATCATCATTAATTACGGACTATTTTTGGAAGAAAATAACTACTTTGAAGAAGCGTTCAGGGTAAGTATATATAAAGTTAACCCATTCGAGACGACGATTTTTTTTCGAACACGGTCCCCAGGAGCGAAATTTTTTTTTTCTCTATATTGTTCATTTTTAATAAAAAAAACATGTTTACTATGGAAATCCTCCAATTTGTAAGTGAATTCACATAAATAAGATCATTGCACACCAGGTGTGCAGCTCGCTCCTCGGAAAATTTTTATTGCGAGGAACGGATTGAACACCATGTGTGCAATGTAAGGTAAAATGAAAATACATCATTAAAAAATTTATGAACATTCATTTCAAAAATAGTTAGATAATATAAAATCGTTATTTTGTTTTCAATAATAAAGAACAGAATATAATGCAAAGACAATGTTTAAAAAGTAGTAAAAAGTTAAGAAAAGATAAGTTGAATAATGAAAAAAATAACATAAACGAGAAATAAATTTGTAGAAAAATGTTTAAAGATAATAAAGTAACGTAACTCAGTAATAAAAAAAGAGAAGGAGAAAAGACGTCCTCGTCCGTGTCCTATTAAAGAAAATTTAACAATTCATTTAAAAATAAAATAAAATTTAAATGTTTAACTTTAATAATTTAATTAAAAAAATAATTTTAACTAATAAAAATTATAATATAATGAAGCGACCACTGCATGCTCTTTACCAATCATACATAGTAACGCTCCAGATAAACGCTTATAATTTTTGAACGTGTGCTCCGATTCTTATGTACTTTTGAGAAAATATTCTTAAAATGATGTACATTAAAAAAATGCAATAAAAAGAAATCGATTTTTTTCACTAACCCAAATAGGCATAACCCCTTAAACCTTCATTTTATTCAGAAAGTCTGTTTTACAGAACTGATCATAAAATTATAGAACCGTAACGTTATGTACAATGTAAAATGTCTACAATGTAATTACATATCGAAGCTTGTGCGTTTGATATGTTAGTGCAAACTTTTAATGCATTAGTATTCTTGACTTCGCAAATGTTTATTTGTCATCGAATAAAGTAATAATTTCGGCCGCCTCGTAATATGATTCATCCGCCGTTCCAAGACACGATAAATGAATACTCTTTAAAGGCACTTCTCCAAATACTCTTTCGCTGTGATCCTGAGGAAAACAAAACACGCATTAGCTTGCCAATCTTATTCCTCACTAATGCGATCTCCGTTAAATTATTCTGCTGCATTCTTACTTTTAGAATATTTGTCACGTCGAATGTGACATTGGATTTCCATATTGGCAATTTTTTTTTGTCTCCTGCTGGGCGCTCTGCCTTTAGTTTGTACGTCGCATTCATTAAAGTCATGTGTAACTTAACATGTGTATTTTGGGCATACTTAAGCAAACCTGAAAGAGGAATTACATTAATCCAAATGATTGCATATGTTCACGATCTTCGTGCACAAATCTTACATACCTGAATCAGCGTAATGCTGTACAATCTTGTCTGCAAGTGTTTGCAAAATGTCGTTCTCCGTAGTGACTTTTGCATAGAGAACTTTTACACTCGTGGGGTCATCGTTCATACAATCGAGTCCTTTAATTTTACAAGTCACAGGTCCATGTTCACGGAGAATGGGTCTGGAATACGACACACATACATTCGCACACCGATGATAGTCATTTTTTTATCGACAACTGTACAGAAATCTAAAACAACTGTTGATAAAGTCATAAGTCGTGAAGTCATAAGGTCTGGAATACGATACACATACATTCGCACACCAATGATAGTCATTTTTTTATCGACAGCTGTACACAAATCTAAAACAACTGTTGACGAAGTCATAAGTTCCTTACTCTATAACATTCCGTTTGCAATCTTGTAAAAGCTCAGCTGCACGTTTTATTTCATCATCGTCCACCAGGAGTAGCATCACTATTGTAAGATGTAACTTGAAAGGTTTCTGAAACATAATTGGTTCGATGCCTCTTGCTGTTTCACCAGTTCCGTTGAGTATATCGTTTTTGAATTCTTCGTAATTGGCGATTACATCGTCAGTGGCCAATGGTATTGATATAAAGTGAGTCGGTCTAAGTTTCTTCCTTGATGACTCCATCAATAAATCTATCCTTTGCCGTGCTGAGATTATACTCTTTCTGTTTTTTCCAATTATTGCTGTTGATGAAATAAAAATTCAACGTCTTTTCAAAGGATTTAAGTATGTACAAGGTTTAACGATGAATACTCATCATACAGGGTTAATAGAAGTGATAGAGTGAAAGATAAAAATTATAAATAAAGAATTGAAACCAGAGTAAACCTGATAGTTTGTCTTCAAAGTGTGATTCAAAACTGGTAGAATGCAATCAATTTTTGCTTCTATGTATTTGTATAATTGAAGCCTTAACGGACGACGAGTTTTTCGACCGGGTGAGGTAGCAGGACGAAGCGATTTTTGCGAATGCGTTGAGTAACTTACATAATATAATAAAATGATCTTACATATAAATTATCTCATAAAAACGTTATATTTCGATTGTTTATCTATATTTACACTTTTAAAACTTTATTTTTACAAAAATTATGTTCTGTACTTTCGCTGTGTGCTAAGTTGTATTATCCCCATATTTACAATCACCGCAATAAACGCCCAAAATTCATTCTTTGTGACATTGTACCAAGTTTGCCAGAGCGACCTTGATGATAGCGCCTTTCCCTCTAATATTTTTGTCGCATAGTTGTTTGTATCGATTATTATTTGATCGACTAGCTCCTCGGTAAAGAACAACTTAAAAAAATCCAAAGGTTCTCTCACATTGGACGGTACGTGTGGTCCTGCAACTGTTTCACCTGATGTGCATTTTATTCTGGGTGGCAGTTCCTTCGAATTGTCACATTCTGATTTATCGGAATCAGTGTCACTCTCGGATTCGCTATCTATCACTCTTATTTTTCGAGTTCTTACGCCTACTACTATATCATCATCTTCATCCGTTATGTCACTTTCCATCACAGTAACTTCTTTATGAATACGTCTGATTTCGTCATGAACCGTATCAAAACAAAATTCGTCTTCACTAGAGCTGAGTTCGTTTGTGGAATCCATTTTTGCAGGGGTTCATACAAAATCACGTTAAAAAAATTCTTCTGATGCTTTTGCCACGCTTGCCAAGTCTCAACTGATGTCGGAACCACTGTCAGAGCTACACTCATCGAAGAATGTTTCAATATCTTATCTCTGTCATGGTACGTCATTTCATACATTGTACAAGAGACCATCGATAGCTAAGGAACCTTTCCCAGAACCAATAGTGCGACCCTGTTGTTTGGAGATAACAAAATCTAACATATACACAGAGTGTTGCCTCTCACTCGCCACTTGTCCTGCCACGCGAAACACTGTGGCGATTGAGAGTCGCCTCTCGTCCGTTAGCTCCTCGGTAAAGAACAACTTAAAAAAATCCAAAGGTTCTCTCACATTGGACAGTACGTGTGGTCCTGCAACTCTTTCGCCCGATGTGAATTTTATTCTGGGTGGCAGTTCCTTCGAATCGTCACATTCTGATTTATCGGAATCAGTGTCACTCTCGGATTCGCTATCTATCACTCTTATTTTTCGAGTTCTTACGCCTACTACTATATCGTCATCTTCATCCGTTATGTCACTTTCCATCACAGTAACTTCTTTATGAATACGTCTGATTTCGTCATGAACCGTATCAAAACAAAATTCGTCTTCGCTAGAGCTGAGTTCGTTTGTGGAATCCATTTTTGCAGGGGTTCATACAAAATCACGTGAAAAAAATTCTTCTGATGCTTTTGCCACGCTTGCCAAGTCTCAACTGATGTCGGAATCACTGTCAGAGCTACACTCATCGAAGAATGTTTCAATATCTTATCTCTGTTACATGTCATTTCATACATTGTACAAGAGACCATCGATAGTTAAGGAACCTTTCCCAGAACCAATAGTGCGACCCTGTTGTTTGGAGATAACAAAATCTAACATATACACAGAGTGTCGCCTCTCACTCGCCACTCGTCCTGCCACGCGGAACTCTGTGGCGACTGAGAGTCGCCTCTCGTCTGTTAGCTCCTCGGTAAAGAACAACTTAAAAAAATCCAAAGGTTCTCTCACATTGGACGGTACGTGTGGTCCTGCAACTCTTTCGCCTGATGTGCATTTTATTCTGGGTGGCAGTTCCTTCGAATTATAATTCTGATTTATCGGAATCAGTGTTCTCGGTATCTATCACTCTTATTTTTCGAGTTCTTACACCTACTACTATATCGTCATCTTCATCCGTTATGTCACTTTCCATCACAGTAACTTCTTTATCTCTCTCATCCGAAGAATGTTTCAATATCTTATCTCTGTTATGGTATGTCATTTCATACATTGTACAAGAGACCATATGTAAGGAACCTTTCCCAGAACCAATAGTGCGACCCTGTTGTTTGGAGATAACAAAATCTAACATATACATAGAGTGTCGCCTCTCACTCGCCACTCGTCCTGCCACGCGAAACACCGTGGCGACTGAGAGTCGCCTCTCGTCCGTTAAGGGTTAATCTGAAATACTTTCTGTTTACGATTGCCTGTTATTGTCCTTCTTAGCTTTCTATGATTCTTTTGAACGATAAACAAGCAGCTTTAAAGGATACTAATTGCATTGTGGCATGATACCAATTATTTAGTTATGAGAGGTTCTTAGAGACATTAAGGTATCTTTTTTTCTCTTGCAACTTCCAGAAAGTAACGAGAGTGAATCGTTAGTACACACATACATACACAGGCCTGATTCTATGGTCAACATACAAAGAATCAACATTATAATCTTATTTACTTATGTCTTGACCGGTTTTCGGAATTGTAATAGTTGTCTCGGTTTCGGTTTCCAATTTTATCCTCATGGCTCCTTTGGTACCGATGATGAATGGAAAAAATATACTGCATTAGAACAGAAGTATATGTGTCATTAGTTATTCCCACACTAATATAAAAACAGATATGTAACATATAAGTTTAAACTGTGACTACCTGGGACAGCTGAATGTATGCTTGAATTTTGAGTTGTTAACTGGAACTATTTCTATATCCATGTCACAAGGTTCGTCTTCGTCACAAACGGGCTGAAAATCGTCCTCTACGTATGAAGTAATTTCAGATGAAGAAGCCCATCCCCCAGTTTCAAAAAATCGGTAACACTTATCATTAACCCAGACTAATTCGGGTTTTAGCACATCCATTGTGGAGAAAAAAATAAGGATTTACGATTAAAAACTTATTTCTTTACAGAGAAGTGTCATGAGTGAACGTTTATCAAAATAAGCTGCTATCCTAAATTTATTGCGTACAAGGTGAAATTGGCCGAACACTGTATTATCATGTAGGTTATGTTTATGTTTGTATATATTTTGAATTGACTTTTCTGCTTCCACTTGTTACAAACCTAGGAAAAGTTTTGTCGTCGATTTAAACGCAGCGTTAATCGAAATAACTCTATCGATAAGTGTGCGACAAATAAAGGATACTTATATACTTGAATAATGCAGAGATAGTAATAAATCCAAATATATAACCGTGAATGATATGTGACGTGTAGATACTTTATTGTAGATTAAACTTGTATAAATTTGGGAATCCCCGATAACAAACAACATAAAAAGTGTAAAGTCACACTTCCATGAAGTATGAAGCGTCAACGTTTAACATTTTTATTGGATAATACAAGCGTCCAATAATATTTATGTATTTTTTTTTGTAAGTTTACATTCGGAAGCGACGGTTTTTCATTTTCATTTTAAATTCCAATGACGTTCTATTTGAAATTTGAGCAGAAAGTCAGTTTTCTCAAGTAGAATGATGAAGTTTATAAGTGCTAAATGAATAAGCGGTCATTTATGTTCATATGAATATATGACAACGAAATACTTAATGTATGATACCTGACTAGCCTATCCTCTCTTCATCAATCGAATTTATCTCGTTTCACAGTCTTTATATTCTCTTGCTGCTTTGAAAAGGTTTTGTACACTTAAACTATATTATTCTCATTAAACATAGACTTTCCCTTTATTCAAGGTTCTACATTGCTTTCGCTATTTGAAAAAGTCATGCATCACAGAATCTCTTTTTGTACCATGTAGATGAAACCGCAATAATACAGAGAAAGAGTACAGGTATTAAATGCAAAGTTTACCTGCTTCAATTAAATGTTAGTATTTTTTTCTTCATTTACGTTTACACACATCATTGAAGACAAAGTCATTTTTATAAACAGTAACTCATTTTTATGAAACTGTTGAAAACCTCACTACGGCGTACATAATATTTACAGATCTTTGCGTTAATTGTTGTGAGTAGGTAAGGTGTCGCACCTCAAACCTCGTATTGCAGGCGAGTGCATATCCGTACCTGTCATTTCTTTATACAAAACATCTGAGATTTCGAATTTCTTCATACTATCAAGTATTAAATAGATTTTTTTTTCTTACAAGGTACACCATATGCACAATCCGTATGCAATAAAATGAAAAAGTGACAAAATTTATGCATGTGAAATTATAAATTTGCTATTTTATTAATATACTAAATTACGGAAATGTGTTTTTTTTTTGTTGTCGTCACCGCGCATATACAAATCTCGTCTATCTTACAATAATAATACACTTAGAAATATATATCTACATACGAGCGCTACCGAAATCTTACGAGGTTCTTATTAATATACAAGGTGAAGTGCTCGCATAATAAATAACTATTTCGTCTTATATGTTACAACGTTTAATCTTCGTCGGTGCCTTTCTGATAGACTGCACCGAACTTGCTCATGTACTTCCGTACAAAGTCTTTAGCTTTATGTTTAACATTCTCGTTGCATTGTAACTCGTCTACGCTCTTACAGTGCTTGAGTTCTTTCGCGAGTACAAAATGTGTGAGCTGCAAAATAATTATGACCATAAATTTGCCATCCAACATCCCTTACGTCAACCAATACCCGTAATGTACCTACCTTTCTGGCAAGATGTTTGAAGTCTTCAGTGTTCGTTATGCGACCCTGTTTACAATCATTTTTTCTATACGGGTTCAAAAAGTGAACCATCACATTTGCCATGTTTATTCTGAACGTATCCTTGATCTTCCTTTCGGACATCGCCGATACGTCAGACGACGATTGTAGCTTGCTCACATTATGTCTAGAATGAGACTTGGACTTGTTACTGCGTCTATGCTTCCTCAACTTTTCAACATGCTCCTTGAGCTTCGCCCTCTCCTTCTGGCGACGAAGTTTCTCCTTTATCTCTTTATACGTCTTGTGGTCCATACGATCCTCTTCCCTACGCGGCTGTAATAAAAAGTAAAAAGTAAGTAAAAAGTGCAAGAACATAAAACGCGCTGTTGATTTGAAGAGTACTCGGCGTCAGCTTGAAAAATGAGATACAGTAAAGCCTGTTTTTGTGCGGTCCTTTTTTATGCGATTTTGTTTTTGTGCGATTTTATTTTTGTGCAATTTTTTTTGTGCGATTTATTTTTATGCGGTATATGAATCTAAGCGGCGTTAGCACCAGTTTAACACTTTGACTGCCATGATGGTCACCGGTGACCGGCGCAAAATATTTGACTAAAAATGCAACATTTTTGTAATAAAGACTATTTGCAATCTTGTAAAAGAAATTGATATTGAAACGGTGCTTCAATACTTTGGCTTCTAATAAGTCTGCGTTACCTTCATTTTGCACCATTTAATCATATTCTGCAGTATTTTATTGCATCGTCGTTCTAACATAGCAAAATACGCTTGGCAGTCAAAGTGTTAATGTTTCCTATCAATGTACATATACATGTTGTGGACGAAATATATGAATGTGTAATTAATCGAAACGTTACCGAAAACGCGTCAACGTTATTATCTGAAATTAGTGCGCTCGCACATAACATCGGCGGAGAAGGCTTTGATTCTTTCGGCGCTAATGACCTGGACGAGATGATTGAGGACCAAACTGTCGATGATAGTGACATTATCAATGGTTTGATAGATTATGAAAATGGACAAGAAGAACCGGAATCTATTACAGCAGATAAAATATATGCAGGGATCCAGATTTCGAAAAAATTGGAAACGCATTTTCTTAAAATAGATACCAATGCGGAAAGACGCTTAAAATTCCAAAAAGAGCTGAGATCATGCATGTGTCACTATCGTGGCGTTTACAAGCAATTGACCAGTCGACCGTCGTCACAAAAACTGATCACTGAGTTTATGCTACCAAAAAACAAATCAATTGAAATCCTATCTTCAAGCGACGAAAGCGATTTTCAAGCAATTCATCACAAGAAGATGCGCGTTTTGGATTACGACTAGCAGCAAACTATTTAATCCTTAGCGCTCCGTAGGCTTCGCTGCGGAGCCGAATGTTTTTAACATGATTGCGCTTAAAATGCTGCGGTATCGTCGGCGTTGGCAATTGATAACTGTAGTTAAAACGTGATCAGTCCCTGCACTGTTACGATTAAACTATTTTTTGACCTTTTTTATAGTTAGCAACATGGAGAAAAATAATTATTATGATGAGAATTTACAGTTGAGTGGTAGTGAAGACGTGTTTGATTTTCAAGTGTTAAAAGGTATTGCGAAAGACAATGTTGATTATAATTCTGACACTTCAAATAGTGGTTCCGAAATTATACTACATAAAAGAGTGACTGTGTTGTGTCTTCTACAAGGAAACAGAAGGATGGCAGACGTCAAACAAGTGATTACTGTGACACTTGCCCAAGTAAACTCAGGATGCACAGGGGAGATTGCTTCCAAAGATATCCCACCATGGTAAATTACAAAATTTATCTTTCATTTGCAAAAAGAAACTGCATATGTATAAAATAAATATAATTAAAAACATTCACAAGCACGTGCAATTCTTCTCACTTAAAATAAAACTCCGTTTCACCCGTTCCGCTCCGAAAATGTACCGGAGCGCTAAGGGTTAATGTATAATGTGAAAACTTCTCCATGTATACGTACAATGAAGAATTAAATATTTTTACAATTTCTTTAGGTCTAATTTAATTATTTAATTTAATTGAAAGCATTCCCTCATCTATTTCATAAATCATTGATGTACTTTCTAAGTCCGACTTTTTTTATGCGGTCCCTATCCACCGCATAAAAAAAATGTTAGGTACTATATCGTACAAAATTGTTTATTATATGTAAGAATTTATCAAATTTTCGAATATTTTTTTGTACGATTTCTTTTATGCGGTCCCTATCCACCGCACAAAAACAGGTTTTACTGTACGCGAGGACTTACGCTGATGATTCTTTCTTGCACAAGACCGTCCCTCCTCTTCTTAGGTTCCGGAAAGGAAGTTTGCCCTGCATTGACGCCGTGTCCACTAACTTTCTTCGTTGAACCGTGTCTCGAGCCAGTGGATGCATTGTCCGGCACGATAGGATTCGAGACGACATCCTCCGTCTTATTTTGATCCTCGGTATGTTCGTCTTCAGCTTCCTCGTCCTCTTCGTTAGACGAACTGGACTCGTCGCTGGATTCTGACGTAGAAGACGAGTCCGGTTGTACGCCTATGTGATCCGGAGGTGGAGGCAACCACTGTGATATTCTTTCTCTGGTATGGTAGTAGTAGGTTCTTCCTCTGGCGTCGGTCGCACTTTTCCACTTTGGCGGCAAATCTATTGGCGGCACTTCCGTTTGCGGTGCACGACACTGTGTAGTGTCGTTGGACGTGGAATTCGAAAACTGCCGGTCGGCTGGTTTTTCGAGATAAAGCTGTTGCGCCGGTATCGGCATCGGAGGGGTTCCACCGTGCACAGGTACTAGGTTACTGGACAGTGGAACCTGACTGTCGGGATATTGCTGGTGACGATGCGGTAGTATAGAGTAGGATGTGCTCGTCTGATTGAATACGGACGTTTGATTTAACGAGTACACGGATGACGCTGCGGCGTTTGGAATGCTCTGTGCGATACCGGGTGATATATCAGAGGACAATGACGGTAGTACGTGCGAACTCTGAGATACCATGCCTGATTGCGAATGACCAGGCAGTGATTGAGGTCCTCCTACGTATACTGGAGTGCATTGTTGTGGAATTTCTCCTCTATCTGAAATTCGAAGCGCCGTGGTTTATGATGCTTGATAAACGAGATGTATCGAAGGTACTTTATTTAACACGTTAAGCGCCACGCCGGGCCCTACGGACCGGCGCTAAACTTCGTTCGGGCCTCGTCGGTCTGCACGGACCGGTGGCGGACTTTTCGTTCGTATTATCATCGCGCATATGTCTGTCCTTTCGTACTTGTGAGATTGAACGTTTAATTTAGGCGGCATCATTTTTGTTTGGTCAATGGTTTAACCCTTTGCGGACGGAGCGATTCGAAGCCGATGACACCCATCAAAATTACCAACTCTCGTTTAACACATGCCATTTGCAAAATACACACATATATGCCCGCCTCGGCTCTATTACTTATTTTTCTCGAACGCATATTTATGTCTCGGCTTTATCAGGTGTTTTCGCCGAACATAAGTATGCCTTCATCGGTTATAGGAATATCTTATGCTGAACGCACCTATGCGTCGCTCGTCTGCAAAGGGTTAACACGTTCACGCCGACGTGTACCACCGGTGGGTCACGCTCGACTGTCCCATCGGGCGTCAACATTTGTTTACACGCCGCTCACCATCAAAAATATAGTTCGTTTAGTAAGTGGACAAAATTGCCGTATAGTTGAGAATTTAGATAATTGCAATTTAAATAATTGAACAAGCAACAATCGTACGCCACCAAATAAAGTGCTGCATGAATTCGAGGGCCGCCTCACAGCGAAAAACATGAAAATCCGCCCCGGCGTGAACGTGTTAAGGAAAATAATATAATACATAAAAACATTAATGTGAAATGGTATGAAATGGTATCGAAAATTGGGTTTTGAATTATTATTGAACACCGCTGTTGTAAATTCCTTTTTCATACACCAAGAAACAACGGGCCAGAGGATGTCTATCACAATGTACCGTCAAAAATTGATAGACACACTTCTGCAGAAGGAGGAACAAGTGGACACCCGTATAAATCCCTAATATAAGTTCCTAAGGCCCGGCATGGCGCTTAACGTGTTAAGTCAGTCATAAAATATATCGATAGTAAACCTTGAGTGGAGTAATGCTGCCATTGTCCCAGAGACGGATTGTAGAAAACGGGGTACCCCGTCTGAGGATCCATCATTGCCGTTGAATGAGGATCGATACCCAGTGCCATGCACCTTGCTTCATGATCTTGCCACGATTCCTGTTGCTGCCGTCGTTGTCGTTCCTCTTCCTCCTTGGCGACTTTCAGGGCGAACAATTGCCTGCGTTCGTATTTGGTCATACGCGGTATAGGAACTAGGGTGCTTCGCTCTTCTGTTCTTTTGTCCTTCATTCTACTGTGGTCGGATTCGGGAGATTCTCTTCCACGCCTTCTGTCGCTACGTTTGCTGTCCGTTTCAGTTCTTCCGTACCGGTCAGATCTATGCCTAATAAGCGATGATAGTCAAGAAAATAAATATGGAATAGCATAATTTGTGAGAGAACAAAAAAAATAGATACCTATCATACGACGTGCCCCTTTTCTCTTCTTTTTCCAACTCTTCTCTATACCCACGATCTAAGAGTTACAATATATTTTATAGTTTGTCTTGTATTAATTTCTGTTATTCGTTGATATGAAATTTATGTGATTACCTGCTTCTCGTTCATGCTCCTTCATTTGTTCGATCCTCTCTTTCTTAGGTATTCGAAAGACCAGTTTTAAATTGGACCAGTCCGCCAAAAGAGTCGCTGCTAAGTCAGGGATAAGACTGTGATCGTCCGTTTCTGCTTTGATTTCGTTCATCATTAAACGATCAGTACTATGCTCCGACTTTTCAGCGAACTCATTGTGACGTTCGGGGCTCTTCTTATCACTGTTCTCATAACTTTGCTCGTCAACACCAGTTTTGACTTTAACCTGATCGTCATCTGGCGAGTCAGCGTTCGGTGAGAGATACAAACGTTTCGACCAGTTTTCGACAACCCCGTAAATTTTACTATCCATCAACATTGTCTTATTGGGAATCGGCAGTGTGTTCAATGTCTTCAGAACCTCCAAACGGAATTGCTGTGCTTCCTCGGAGTCGTCAATTGCGACGTCCATAACATAACTCCAAATTAAGCGTAGACCATGATAATCCAAAAATAATCTTCGACATGGTTGCTCGCCAATTTGTATCAGTCGCAATAACCGTGTTCTGTGCTCCAATTCTCTGCTACGTACCATCAGTCGACTCAATGTCAGGGTATGTGCCCTGTTCTTTAAGCCGCCTGAGCATAATTTATCGATCTCTTCCTCCAGCTACATAGAAAATGCAGTTAAGTAATATAAGTTAAAGAATAAACAGTATCACGGGTGTACACAATACGTACATCTTCGTCTTCCATGTAATCAGTTGGTTTCTTCTCTTCTTTCTTCTTCCTCGCATCTTTCTCTCGTTTCTCCTTCTTCTCGATCTTTTCCTTTTCCTCTTCCGGCGTATCGCCGATCCAACCTCGACAATTTGGAGCCTCGCAGAAACACTTTTGCGCTTCCTTCCTGATATTGTAAAAGATACGGCATAAAATAATGAACGTGTTGTTTCGCATCGGTGCCAATACAATTTCTTATGTGCCAAAGGACATACCCGTATCGTTGAAAATGATAGTCGAAGGTAATTTCTTCGCCGGCGGCTATGAACTTTTTATTGAAAAATCCTATCCTTAGCTCGCCGTTTACGGTCCACTTTTGAGTTTCAGAGTTTGGATCGCAGCTGTGATTTATAAACCGAGATACGTTTCCCTTCATGGTAGCGTCAATAATCTGATCAGACTTCAAAGCCATGAAGTAGTAATGCTTATTCTTATCCTTCGAATATTCTTTCGCCCGGCGTCGAAAGTCTTTTGGGTCTACCACTTCGCCAACATACTCCATAATAAATTCTCCTCTGAAGGAACATCGTTAAATTTAATAATTGACTGAAACTAAATCTCCGTTGCGAAATACAAACTTTAGTGAACTTACGCAACTAAATCAACGACAGCGCGTAATCCAAAACCCTTCTTCTCTGTTCGAAAGACCTCGCACTTTGCATATTCACAATTCTGAAATCTCTTATTTGTGCAGCGATCTCCCACTACGCACCTTGTACCACTGTAAAATATACATTGAGACACATCGGTGCTAAGATCCTTACCGTAAAATATTATACATACCACTCTATCATGAGAAGCCTATTAAGGCAATCTTCCCCACAACCGAGCTCTCCTCTATCAATTTCCTCCTCCGTGAGAAAACAATCGCACACCATGCGCTTAGTCTCTTTATTCGTGTACCTAGTCATCGCAGCAATGAATTAATTGCAAAAGTTCGAAACATATAACATCCGCGGGCTAGATATTATATTTTCGATAAACGTACCTCTCTGTGAGATACAAATTTTCCCGCAAATGTTCGAATTGACTAAGTCTCTCTTCCATTTCCCTGTCCCTCGTCTCGAGTACCATCGGCAACGGGATCTTCGCTCCCACAATTGCGGTGTTGACAACTTGCGGGACCGATGACTTCGCCGAAGAATTACTGGTTGTCGTTGAACTATCACTGACGCTACTCTCTGTTGACACGACTGTCTGACTATTCGTGCTCGAAAGCGTTTGTCCGGATGCAGATTCCGACGATTCCGATTCTACCACGGTTGGTCCAGATTTAAACGAAAAACGCGCTCCTGGTTCGGACGCTACATTAGTCGGAATCCCTGATCCGATTGTCGGTCCAGTAATAGACCCAAATCCTGAACTCGATCCGCCCATCTCAAGTTCGCTCGACCGTCGCCAGCGAGATTTTACTTTAACGGGCTTCGAGGAATCAGAATCGTAACCGGTGGTGTTACAGCTACTGGCTAAAGGGGCGAGTGTATCATATGTGTTGATCTTACTTTGACCGCTGTCTTTGTCGCACAGGGTCTCAGGATTATTATCTAGATTGCTTTTTGGTTCCTGAACGTTCGCGCTGCTGTTCGTGATTTTGTCTCGGTCCTGATGGAGACCCGACTTTGAAATATCTACACTTGATTTTGTAACCAAGCCGCGCCCACGTGATCTAAAAATAAAAGCGGGATTCCTTGATTATGTCAAATCCTGACATTGTTGGCACCTGTGTGATGTCATAAAGAGATCGTTAAGACTTTACCTTTGCTGCTTCATCAGGCCGATCGAACGAATCCTACTGCTGCGCCTAACTCCTGAACTATTTGACCCGCTTTCCGACCCTGTTGTGTCCGTACTGCCGCTTCGACTTCGAAACTCAAGC
The DNA here is from genome assembly GCA_033815515.1 of Cryptocheilus praepositus. NCBI lineage: Eukaryota > Metazoa > Arthropoda > Insecta > Hymenoptera > Pompilidae > Cryptocheilus > Cryptocheilus praepositus. Next base: position 875,295 of record JAWWQZ010000093.1, read on the forward strand.
TTTTTCTCGCCGTCCCCTGCGCCTTTGATGTCATTGTCGCGGATTTTACAATTGTTAATGGACAGTAACGTATCACTGCTGTTCTCACTGCTGCTAGAGGACTTCATATCCTCGCCGTCCATCTTCGAATCGCCTTCAATATTTCTGGGACCTAGAGTCTTTTTGCTTGACATTGCTCTACTTTTCGATAGCAGCTGATTCGGACTTTCGGGTTTATCGTTATAATTACTCGAGTTTCTCGAAAGTTCGTTCTTCAATGCGTCGTTCTGTTCGACAGAATTTCGAAATGTGTTGGCATCAGCGGTCGAGGCAGTAGTTGTTTGCTGATGTAATTGCTCCATTTTGTCTAATATGGACGAATTACTCTCATCGTCCTCGTCGATCGACGATATCTTCTCGATGACCGACGCACTACGCACGGGAGAATCTATACTCTCCAAATTCGAGAGATCATTAACTAATTTTTGAATCTCCTTAGAAGATTCGCTAATTTGCATTCCTGCCATCTTGTCGTCTATCTTACAGAATGAATTTTCTTCGCTCTTGAATTGTACTACTTTCACGTCCTGCAATTCTTTCGACTCGATAATATTTTCAGACCGGCAGGCGCTTGTTTCTTCTAAAAAATCGCTAGACGAACTCGACTCTTCCTTGGGCAAATCCCTCTGAACCTTTACAGAGGACGATTCCTTGTGTTGCTCCGAATCGACGCTTTCTGTAATAGCACTATCGTCTTTCGTATATTTACAGTTCCTACCCTCAGCCGCGTTCTTCTTCTTATTCACATAACTCTTACTAAAATTCTTTAATTTTTCGCTATAATTCTCGTTGTTCGAAGACAACGACTCCTCATCACCGTATAACGCTGACACAGAACTCTCTGGCTCGGTTAATTGTACGGTATCAACGTTTTCTTCGATGATCTGATATCTACTACTGGACACGTTGTCCGAATTCATCACCATGGACTCGGTGCCGTCTGAATTTCGTATTACTGTGAACTCCATGAACTCCTTCCCCGCCAAATTCGGCTCATCCATTAGCAGAACTCGTTCTACCATTACGTTGCTCTGCCCTATCGTGTAGCCGCTGTCGGGTACGTCACCTTCCACTTCCATTTCTTCGCAGATTATAGTTTCCTCTATGACATCTTCAGGCCATACTTCGACCTCGGTCGACGCAGGATCCGTAGCTTCGGTTGTTGGGTTTGGGTTACCGACAACCATTTGCCTAACGTCTTCAGGACTAAGTTTATCAGATTGGTCCATAACATTGTCTAAACCATCTTGACTATCGCTTTCACCCGCGTCTCTTTTATACTGCAGTTCTACGTTACACATGGTGTTATCGATTGATAAGTTTGTTTCGCTATCAGAAAAACTCCTATGCTGCGGATGCTTTTTTTGGGGACTCTGATTTCTCCTCGATGGCATCTGATTCTGATCGTCATCGGCCAGACGAGATTCTTTAATATTATTCGAAGTGGACGTCTGTAATATTTCTCCATTTACTCTCTTCTCCTCTAGCTGCTTCTTCGCAATTTGCCTACTGGACTTTCGCACTGGTATATACTTTAGAGAAGATTTTACAGATGTCTTCATTTCATTTTTACGCTTGCGTGCCATTTTAATTCCATATATGCTTATAGTCTGAAAATTGAATGCTTGCTCCAAAACAGAACTAGTACATACATTTAACATTCAGATATATATTTGAAATTTTCTTCTAAATTAAGTAAATCTCTGCAATAAACGAAGGCATAGAAAGTATGTACGAACGATACAACATAAACTTTCTCGCATTACAGCGCTATGGCTTACGGTATTAGATAACGCTATGTCAACCGATATCAGATCTAAGTTGACGTGTTCTGAATTAGCATTCTAAAAGTGGCTTCATAGCATGCATGATGCCCAACCGGCTTAAATAAAAGAGTACGACTTATGTAAACTTGACGCTTCAAAATTTCTTGTTATCAAACATTAATATAAAACCGCTACAAGAATGTAAACCGAGATATCGAAAAATGCACATTACTTACAATGGCCTACGTCACAGTGGTAAAAAGAATTCTGCCCGTTACAGTCACCGGATATATCGGTCTGGGGAATAACAGGACAGCTCACAGATCCGTACGACCAGAATGTTTCCGATGCTTTGTTGCAAACCACAGCTCGTGATAGTCTACAAAAGCCAAGCATATCTTTTAATGGTTAGAGCTGAAAGGTCAATGACGTTCTCGTTCAAACCGAACGGTTACACGGTATCGTTTATCCATAACTCCGTGTCACGGTGAACCACAGCGCGACACTTACCGTGTACTTCTGATATTGTACTTCCCGATTCGAGGCTAAAAATCATCGTTCCGCGGCAATTGGTACTAATCAATTTCCTGGCATGAAGACCCAGTGTCCGAACATTTCGACCGACATCTGAGTATGACTTAAAATTCACTTCGGCCGGACGAGTCTCCGTAATACTTGACGGTCTCGGACTGATTATGCACTGGCACATAGACAGCACTTTTTTTTCGCTGATATCAATTCCCTTTTTGCCGAACTCAACGAAATCACTTTGCAGGCCTCTCGTCACTTTGCTCTCTTGGCACTCTCTTCTGGCGCTGGGATAAAAATCTAACGACGTGTCGATACCTTTCGGGCCCTCCGATCGCGGTGTGATTTTTGTTTCAAACAGATAAACATCGATCATCTGAAGGGGCTCATCATCGGGAGGCGCAGGGGTTGCGTGAAACTTGAATGAAGGTGTACATCTTAGGTGTATATGCTCTGTCGCTACAGGACCATGGCTTGTTTCTCGTAATAGCAGCGTGAAGTTTGCCGCTCTCTCTCATTTGATCGGAGAGTTTGGCTAACGGAACATATTAGTGCGCCTCCCCATGCGTCCGGAATTGAGATCACGACATAAAGTGCAGTCGTACGTTGCAGCCAGTTAGAAATCGACGATTATCAACCGAGTCGGACGTACTCGATGCTCATTGGGCAAGAGCTAGAAACTTAACCTTTTTGTGGTAAAGTTCATAGAAAGAGTATGGGTTGTGCTTATATTGTATTAAAATCTGCGTTTGTGGTACTGAAGTTCGGTACGCAATTTTTTAATGCGGTAGAATGGAACGGTGCTGAGAAAAATCTTTAACACTTTGACTGCTGTGATAGTTACAGCTGATTGACGCGAGAGATTTTACTGAAGATCCAAAATATTCGCAATGAGTAGCAATAATTACTTTATAAATGCAGTTATGGTTAGAATATGGGTGCGATCCTTTGGTCTCTAATACCTGCACAGTATTTACATTTTGCATAATTCAGTCCAACGCTGTAGTATTTCATAGCATCGCCGTTTTAATACAGCAAAATACTCACGGTAGTCAACGTGTTAACACTAAATGTACCGGTACTTAAATTTCTTACTACTATACTTCTCACTATTCTTACCATGAGGGATCATTTAACCCCTTATGAAATAAACGTTGATTATCAGAAAGAAATTCGTAATTTGTTAAAACGAGAAATTTAATAATCAGATGATATAAGAATTTACAGAAAGCGTTAATACTTTGACTGCCGCGATAGTCACCGGTGACCGGCGCAAGAAATTTGACTGAAGATTCAAAATATTCGCAATGGGTAGCAATAATTATTTTATAAATGCAGTCATTGTTAGAATAGTGATGCGATCCTTTGGTCTCCAATACCTGCACATCATTTACATTTTGCATAATTCAGTCAAATGCTGTAGTATTTCATAGTATCGCCGTTCTAATATGACAAAATACGTACGGCATGTGTTAACACGTTGACTGCCGTGGTGGTCATCGGTGACCGGCACAAAAGGTCTCACGAAAAAATTCAAAAGTTACCCAATCGGTAGCATTTATAATTTTGAAATTGCAATTAATATTAAATAGTGATTCAATTCTTTGGTCTCCGATACCATCGCATTATTTTCATTTTTCACAATTCAATCACATACTGCAGCACTTCATCACATTGCCGTTTTAATATAGTAAAATATTTGCTACGTTAGAACCGCGATGCGGTGAAATACTGCCGAGTTCGATTAAATCGTGCAAAAAGGAATATAACACAGAGTTGATGGAAACCAAAGTATTGAAGTACCGTTCCAATATCAATTGCTTTTACAAGATTGCAAATGGGCTTTATTGTGAATTTTTTGCATTTCTAAGAAAATATTTTTGCGTTGGACACCGCGTATTTTACTATGTTAGAACCGCGATGCGATGAAATACTGCAAAGTATGATTAAATCGTGCAAAAAAGAAGATAACGCAGAAGTATTGAAGCATGGTTCGAATATCCATTGCTGTTACAAGATTGAAAATAGGCTTCATTATGAATTTTTTGCATTTTTAATCAAATCTTTGGCGCCGGTCACCACATATTTTGCTATGTTGGAACTGCGATGCAATAAAATACCGTAGAGTATGATTAAATCGTGTAAAATGAAGGTAACGTAAAGGTATTAGAAGCCAAAGTATTGAAGCACGGTTCCAACATCAATTGCTTTTACAAGATTGCAAATAGGCTTCATTCCAAATTTTTTGCATTTTCAGTAAAATCTTTTGTACCGGTCACCGCATATTTTGCTATGTTAGAACCGCGATGCGATGAAATACTGCAGAGTTCGATTAAATTGGACAAAAATAAAGGAAACGCAGAATTGATGGAAGCCAAGTATTGAAGCACCGTTCCAATAGCAAATGCTTTTAGAAGATTGTAAATAGGTTACATTGCAAATTGTTTGCATTCATAGTAAAATCTTTTGCGCCGGTCATCACGTATTATGCTATGTTAAAACTGCGATACGATGAAATACTGCAGAGTTCGATTAAATCATGCAAAATGAAGGTAACGCAGAGTTGATGGAAGCCAAAGTATAGAAGCATCATTCCAATATCAATTGCTTTTGCAATATTGCAAATAGGTTCCATGACGGTTTTTGTTGCATTATAGTAAAATCTTTTGCGCCGGTAATAGCGTATTTTGCTACGTTAGAACCGCGATGCGATGAAATATTGCAAAGTATAATTAAATCGTGCAAAAAGGAAGATAATGCAGAGTTAATGAAAGACAAAGTACAGAAGCACCATTCCAATATCAATTGCTTTTACAAGATTGCAAATAGGCTTCATTACGAATTTTTTGCATTTCTAGTAAAATATTCTGCGCTGGTCACCGCGTATTTTGCTATGTTAGAACTGCGATCCGATGAAATACTGTAGAGTTCGATCAAATCGTACAAACTAAAGGTAACGCAGTGTTCTTAGAAGCCAAAGTATTGAAGCATCGTTTCAATGTAATTACTTTTACAAGATTGCAAATAGGCTTCATTGCGAATTTTTTGCATTTTCAGTAAAATATTTTGCGCTGGTCACCGCGTATTTTGCTATGTTAGAACTGCGATGCAATGAAATACTGCAGAATACGATTAAATCGTGCAAAATTAAGGTAACGTAGAGTTGATGGAAGCCAAAGTATTGAAACACCGTTCCAATATCAATTGCTTTTACAAGATTGCAAATTTTTTGCATTTTTAATCAAATCTTTGGGGCCGGTCACCGTGGCAGTCAACGTGTTAATTGTACAAGCATCATGGTGAACCAGTAGTGTCGAATTTCCTAGAACATCTTCTCTGCACACGACACTATCTTAATTAAATAATAGCTCGATGTTTCAGTGTTGTTTTACTTTCCGTTAGAAACATTCTAAAATAGCAAAATTCTTTATTGTCCAATATTTTGATCATTTACAATACTTCCCTTGTAACAATAACCTTTAATAGCTCGCAATAACAGCGGTGCATTACATAACCGACGCACCATAATGTGCGTACTGTATAAAATCAGTCATCTACCCGTTTGCGGGTTGTCATCGAATCGTTAGGAACATTAAAAACGTCACATGTCAAATATTCTCTCCTTGTTTAGCGCTCGTTTTCGTGTTGGTCAGCGAGAAATTAGGAATAGTCAGACTATCACTAGGTTCTTGAATACTTGTCCCGGAGGAGGTCGTGTTCGTGTCATTTGATATTTCGCTGTTCGACACCGAATTTGAATTTGGCAGCTTCGGCGTTGACGTTCTTCCCTTGAGAAGAACCGCCTGTTCGGTACTTTTGCTAGCTTCCTTGATCGATATCGACGACAGATCACTAAAATTTGGCAGGCCCCGTACGCTCGCGTCAAATTGCTTCTTGGCAGGAGAGATAATTCGTCTCGCAGTATTCAACGGCGTCACGTCCGAATTCGAAGATGAGCTCAGAGCACTTGCTTCTCGAGTTTTCTTCAACGTCGTTATTGCCCACCCAAGTCCAAACTTCTTCAGCGCGGTTTCCATTTCCTCGGACGAGGAAACATATTTTAAGAGATCCGACGAGGGCGTGCTCGTAATTTCGGAAATTCCGGACAGGCCAGAGAAACTGTTCGAGCTGGTCGACGTTATTTTATCTTTCTGAGTCTTGCTCTCGGCACTGGGACCGGTAATCACTGAGGGACCACCAAGCTGATGTTTCGCTTGAATATGCTCCTCCTGAGACGAGTCACGGTGCAATTCTTTACCCGTTTTGTCCGATATTTCGTGAACGTCTTTCGTCGGAATCTCAGTCGCAATCGCCGGATCTTCTTGCAACTTCGTGGACGGCGACTTACTTCGTTTGCCCACTGTTTCCGGTTCGATATTTTGCACGGCCAACGGGCTAATGTGTACAGACGGTTTCACGGATACTGACGACTTAGGTTCTTGCGAGTCTACTGATTTTTTTAACATAGAGTTTGGAGACTCTGTGCTGGCGTCTGTTGTAAAGCTTTTTCGCTTGGCGGTTGGACTCTTAGTGTTACCCTGATATTTACTTACGTTATCGGTTGTATCGAACTCCACTATCGTTGATAATTCGTGGCCCGGGGACACAATGTCGGGCCTAGATTGTTGAAATGGGTTAATGTATATTAAAATGTTTTTAAGCTGGTTTCGTGGTTAGTTGAATTTAAGTTTTTTACCTGGACGGACCGCTTAATAGCGTAACTGGCGGTTTCGACCGTCCGTTAACGGAGGTGTTACTCGTCAATGGTCTCGAAACCTTGGGAATGCCTGCCAGTATTGGAATGTGGTTCTCGTTCTTTGTTGGCTGAAAAAGGTTATGCATAAAAAAAATAAAAAATGTTGAAGAACCAACAGAAGATACTTTAACCCTTTGCGGTCGGCAGATTTCTTAAGAGTAGCAGCAGGTCGGATGAAATCTAGCATTTCGCAGTTACTCTTCCGTACAGAATTTAAAGTCATATATGGATATTAAAACACACAGAATTTGTTGAAACTAATTTGTTGTGTTTGTTACTACTTGTAATATGTAAGAATAGAAATGTTTAATCTCTGTAATGTTCTAAAGTATAATATTTCGCGAAACAATCACCGATATGAAGTCCTGCCTTTCGTGTATCAAATACAAGTATTACAGTACGTGTGTGTTTGTCGTCTTTTTCCCGCAGTTTTCCTGTCGGAACATACTGCACAATCTTTCTTGCCTCCTGAGCAAAGTATATGAAATTATTTAATCTAATGTCTACGAATGACGTTGAAGGTGACGGTGTAGATAGTGTTTGATGGCGAAAATTTCCTACTAACTGATCGACTAAACATTTCATAAGATTTAAGTGTGTCAGTGGCTTTTTGTTGTTCTGTTGTCTTGTTATTTTATACAGTATGGGTGTGTTGAGAACGCACATCTCCATGCCCCAACAAATAATTGCATTTTCGAAAGTTCCCGCTGCGGGATATCGACTAATACGATGATTGAGAAATATGAAACCGGTCGCAAAGGGTTAACACGTTGACTGCTACGTATTTTACTAAAAATGCAAAAAATTTGCTATGAAGGTCATTTGCAATCTTGTAAAAGCAATTGATATTGGAATGATGCTTCAATACTTTGGCTTCTAACGATTCTGCGTTACTTTAATTTTGCACGATTTAATCATACTCTTCAGTATTTCATCGCATCACGGTTCTAATATAGCAAAATATACTTGAGAGAAACACGCAAAAGATTTTACTAAGAATGCAAAAAATTTGCAATGAAGCCTATTTGCAACCTTGCAAAAGCAATTGATATTGGAATGATGCTTCAATAGTTTGGCTTCTAACAACTCTGCGTTACCTTAGTTTTGCACGATTTAATCATACGCTGCAGTATTTAATCGCATCGCGGTTCTAACATAGCAAAATACGCGGTGACTACCGCAAAAGATTTTACTATAAATGTAAAAAATTTGGCATGAAGCCCATTTGCAATCTTGTAAAAGCAATTGATATTGGAATGATGCTTCAATACTTTGGCTTCTAACAACTTTGCGTTACCTCAGTGTTGCACGATTTAATCATACTCTGCAGTATTTAATCGCATCGCAGTTCCAACATAGCAAAATACGCGGTCACCAGCGCAAAATATTTTACTAAGAATGCAGAAAATTTGCAATGAAGCGTATTTGCACTCTTGTTAAAGCAATTGATATTGGAATGGTGCTTCAATACTTTGGCTTCTAACAACTCTGCGTTACCTTTATTTTGCACGATTTAATTATACTCTGCAGTATTTTATCGCATCGCAGTTTTAACATAGCAAAATTCGCGGTGATCGACGCAAAAGATTTTACTATAAATGCAAAAAAATTTGCCATGAACCTATTTGCAGCGTTGCAAAAGCAATTGATATTGGAACCGTGCTTCAATACTTCGGCTTTTAACAACTCTGCATTTCCTTCATTTTGCACGATTTTTTAGCGCATCATTTTGCAGCGCGATTTTATTGAATCATATTCTGCATTGTGGAATTTTATCGCTTCTAACAACTCTGCGTTAGTTCTAACATGGCAAAATATGCAAAATACGCGGTGACCAACGAAAAATATTTTACTATAAATACAAAAAAATTCGCCATGAAACCTACTTGCGACCTTGCAAAAGAAATTGATATTGGAATGGTGCTTCAACACTTTGGCTTCTAACAACTCTGCGTTACCTTAATTTTGCACGATTTAATTATAATCTGCAGTATTTCATCGCATCGCGGTTCTAACGTAGCAAAATACGCTTGACAGTCAACGTGTTAAACAACGTGATTTACCTGCTCGACATTGTGTTCTTTTTTGACAGATGTTCGTGAGGTGTCGCCTTTCCAAGAGAGGGTGCTTTCGGGTTTATGTGGGTCATCCGGGGGTAGTTCTCTGTACTTTACCGAACTGGAGCTTAATTGTTTTAGCGAAGTTGATCCGCGGCTAATTCTATCCAATCCACGCGTCTGCTCCAAAATTTCTTTCGATAACTTTTCTATCGTGTTATCATCGTGTGTGGATGGCAGCGAAGTACGATCCGTTGTTTCCGTCGTTATGGTTTGCGGTCTATGATTTATTTTCAACCGACCCAATTGTATGTTAACTCTCTCGTCGCTTATAATTCTCGGTTTGCTGCTCATTTGCGGCGGTTCGTTCTCATCTGCCACATTCCGAGTTACAGCGTCCGCTGATTTTCTTGGCGTTTGTTCAACTGTGACCATTGGTTGAGTGGCTGCGTCACTAGTTGCCTGATGAGCGGTGTTTGAATCGCTAGTGATAAGTCTTTGCGATTCAATCAACGTTTTTGCAAGCTGATTGTGAATGGCTTCGATGTTTTCAACAAGCTTTCGAACATTGTTCAGGTCGTCAGACCTTGGAATGGATGGAGGTAGTTGCATATAGCTAGTGTCATTATCCGACTTGATTACCGACAATTCCATACCTGAAAAATAGGAAGTGAAACGTTAGATTAAATTCATATTAACACTTTGACTGCTGTGATAGGCACCGCTGACCGGCGCAAAAGATTTTACTGAAGATCTAAAATATTCGCAATGGGTAGCAATAATTATTTTATAAATGCACTTATTGTTGGAATACTGATGCGATCCTTGGGTCTCCAATACCTGCACATTGTTTACATTTTGCATAATTCAGTCAAACGCTGCAGTATATCATAGCATTGTTCTAATACAGAAGAATACGCACGGCAGTTAACGTGTTAAGGTGGCATTTGTTTAAGGAATAACATGTACCTTTTTGTTCATTCCGGACTTTCTCAATCAGATCCGACAATGAAGCGATTCTTTCAGTGCATATATTTTGAAGGTCCTCATACTTCTTCAATATTTCAGGACAATCCTGCAACGTTGACGCTCGAATATCGGTCAACTGATGTAATGCCTTACAATTGGGATTGTTGCAAGAACAGAATGGCGAGGATGATGAATATTTCGGAGGTCCAATAATATTTGGCCGTATTGACGACGATTTGTAATGACTGTCAAGCGCATTAGTTGAAGTCGAAGTCTCGTTCTGCGTAGATGAATGTTGCAGGCTATCATTCGTCTGGGAATCCGTAGACGCATACCTCAACATTCTACTTATCTTTTCGAAATGAGGAATATTCGACGGCATCATCATAGTGCGCGGAGAGGGTGTATCAGGTGTCGAAACTGGACTTACGTCTTCAGCATACATCCGACTACCGTACAAAGAAGAATCTAGCATTTCTAATATAGGAGTCTCAGTATGAATACCCTGAAGCAGTTCACCAGGCTTCATTGGTGGCGGACTGGCAAATGATGTCGAAGTGTCCGACGTGTCTCTTATTCTTATTACTCTTTTACTCTGCGTCTGCACCCGATAAGGCTTGCCCACATTCTGATCGTGATTCTCGAATGACGAATATACTTGAGAAGTTTCCGTACTAGCGTCAATGGACAGCTTGGCCTTTTCGGCCGGTTCAACTTTATCGTTCGACGAAGATTTGCTAACCCTCGTATCGACATTTCCTTTTCGCGCACTGCTTGTTGACCCCCGCGCATCTTTTCTCGGACTCGCAAGGCAAGAACCCGGTAACGATTTCGATAACTTTTTATGCGGCGACGAAACTTTCCTCGCCGATATGGAGAGAGACTTTTGAAACGTCTTGGACGGTCGTTTAGAAATATTCACTTGCCGCTTTTTCTTCTTCGGCGTCACCTTTACTTCCTTCTCGCTAATGTCAATGATCACGCCAGTTACTATTGAAGATGCCGACCCACTGCTACTGTTCTCCGCTTCAGGAGTGATGACTGTAATTTTTGGCTCTATATGTTGATGTCTGACAGGTGGTGAAAGTCTATCTATCTTGTCAGACACACTATCGTCAGGCTTCGGCTTTTCTTGGATCAGCTCTACTTGAATACTTTTGTCTTCGGCAGTGTTACGAGTTTCGAGGACTGACGTTTGTACGGCCGCCTCGATTTTCTTCGATGTCGCCTTCGTCGAAGGCGCGGTTTTCTTCTTGGGTGCCTCACACTGTGACATGTTGATTACTTCGATTTCAGGAGACGCTGGTTTTGGTTGTTCAATAATACACGGTGGAGGCACTGAACACGGTTGTGGCTGGGGTTGCTCGCGAATTTCAAGCAATGATTTCATGCTTGCGTTAAAAATATCGTCCGGGAGGTTGGCCCCGAATTCCTTTAACAACAATCGTTTTTGCCTCTCTACTTTCTTCAACATGTTCAATATCTGCTCTTCGCGTGACAGTTCTTCCTTGCTGTCGTCCGACTGAATCCAAGAACCATCTAGGTAGTCCACTCTTTCCCACTTTCCATCGGGGATGTCGTCCTTTGTGCTCTTTTTCTGAAGTTTATGGATAGTCCTTGGAACAGGATCTGGAGCTGATTTTGATGCAGTGGTTTTATGAAGCAATTCTTGAAACGCACGATTCGCCTCCCTTTCTTTCTCTTCCTGCAGACATTTTCTTTGGCAGTGTCTGAGATGTATGTCGTCCTCCTATAAAGGACAATGTATTAGAGTACAGGTAACCCTCCTATAACACGGTATCTTATAACACGGTTTTGCTATAACACGATTCGTAAATTGCGGGAACACTCCTACAACACGGCATCCTACGTGGGCAGTCCGATAAGTACTTAGCCTACAAAAGAAAAACGAAAATTTTGGAAAATTGACGATTTATTTTTCAACATAGTCTCTTTTTAACTCGATACACTTGATCCAGCGATGAAATCTAGGCATATCCTGCATGAAATATTGGGCATGAGAAAGCTTTCTGCTCGATGGGTGCCGCGTTTGCTCACTCCGGATAACAAGCGCATCCGCGAGACCACTTCAGAGCAGTGTTTGACACTGTTTAAGCGCAATCCGAAAGAGTTTTTGCGTCGTTTTGTGACTGTTGACGAAACGTGGATCCACTGGTACACATCAGAGACCAAGGAACAGTCGAAACAGTGGACTGCGCCCGGCGAATGTGCTCCGAAGAAGGCGAAGACTGTCCTATCGGCCGGAAAGCTGATGACCACCGTTTTCTGGGATTCACAAGGTGTGATCTACATAGACTACCCGGAGAAGGGCAAAACAGTCAGAGGGCTGTACTATGCCGAATTATTGAGCCGATTCGACGCCGAATTAAGGAAAAAACGGCACCATTTGGCGAAAAAAAAATTGCTCTTTCACCATGATAACGCACCGGCTCACTCCTCTGCCCAAGCTACAGCCAAATTCGTTGAATTAGGCTACGAACAGCTGCCCCATCCACCGTATTCTCCAGATTTGGTCCCGTGTGACTACTTTTTGTTCCCAAACTTGAAAAAGTCACTCGCTGGGCAGAAATTTGAGTCGAATGAGGAGGTTATCGCTGCCACGGAGGCCTACTTTGCAGATCTCCAGAAAACGTATTTTTCAGACGGGTTGAAGAAATTGGAGCATCGCTGGGACAAGTGTATCGAGTTAAAAGGAGATTATGTTGAAAAATGAATCGTCAATTTTCCAAAATTTTCGTTTTTATTTCGTAGGCTAAGTACTTATCGGACTGCCCACGTATAACACGGTTGTTCCTCTTATCGGGGCCTGTGTCCCCCGTAGGACATTGGGAACATATCTTTGTCGCTGAAAGAAATAAAAACATCAACCTTAAATGCGTGTTGGAAGAAGATATGGCCCTCTTCAATTGAAACAGAAAACATGCGTGAAACATCAGAAAATGGAATTGGTGCCATATTAGAAGTCGCTAAATCAATCGGAGGCGAAGGTTTTGTGGATATACCTACCAAAGACATTCAAGATTTATTAGTGGAAGAAGAAGTTGATGAACCGGATTTGATGGAAATGGCATCCCTAGATGCAAATCAAATCGATTTTGAGGACGCTAGCTCTGATGAAGATTGTGCAGTTAAAAATTTAACATTAAAAAAAAATACAAGAAGGCCTATGCTTAGCGGAAAATCTCGAGCAATTTTTTTTTGAATACAGACCCTTCTACGGAGAGAAGTCGAAAATTCAAAAGGGAGCTGCAAAACTGTTTAGCTCCATACCGCGAAATTTACAATGACCTAGTAAGAACCAGCAAGCAAAGTTCGATTACAGATTTTTTTAAGAGGGGAAAACATACAAAAACTTTAGATAGAGAAAAAAATTCTGAAAGTGAAGGCGATATCGTTCCACCGAAAAGACGTTCTCGGTTGATTATACTGAGAAGTGACGACGAATAAATTCGTTAAATTATGGTTGCGTTAGATTACATTTTTTTTTACTTTGTGTTGTACATACATTTATATTTTTAATAAAAATTAAGTTGTTTATGTCGAATTAAAAAAAAAAAATGTTATTAATAAGTTTTTGGAACGTAACCCCCCCTTTTTGTACTAGCTCTGGGTCTCATGCAACACGGTTTCACACAACACGGCATTTTCTAGGAACCTAACTACCGTGTTATAGGAGGGTTACCTGTATTTCGTTATTTTCAGTTTTCGTTATTCTCCCTCAGTGCTTACCGGTCGATGAATTTGGCTAGCTCGCAACTTTCGTTCCTCGCAGGACAAGTGATCGAGATTCTTAATCATCGTTTGATAGTCCCGACGAACTTTTTCTCTTAACATTGCATCTTCCCCACGCTGTTGTGCGCATCGTCTGCGATTTTCTTCAATCTGCGTCTTCACGCTCTCTGCCCGTTGTACTTCCCTAGCTGCTTCAATCGCGTTTGGCTGCGATCAATATACATGTATTAAAAAAAGGGTAAGAACAAATTCTGTTGTGATATGGGTTCATAGATTTATAGCATACTTCATTTCGGATATCGTGTCGTTCAACTATGCCAAATGGTCGATCATAGGCGTTCCTTTGTCGTGTATTAAAATCATATAATTGCACTTTTCTGTCAGCCAACGATGGTGTATGCTTTGGAGTTTTTGTAGTTCTGGATTGTTGTTCTGCACTGTCAGAAAAGTACGAAGAATCATCGCTTACCGAGGCAGAACTGTTGCTGCTACTTGAATCCGACATTGCTTGCGTGTAATCTTCCGGATTATACCTTTATCGTTTATAGAATATTATCGTTATATAGAAACTACCTTGTCAGATATGAATAAAACATTTACACAATGAATATACCTTGCGACTTTATCTGCTTTTGTTGGTGTAGTAATTGAAATTGGCACAGTTTGCCTAGGTACATGATCGTCCACTATTGAGGTGCTAATATGCTCTATGTGGTCAGGGTCTCGGTGGATAAGAACCTCTGTTTGTATTTGAGCATGACTAGTTTTAGGGGGTGTCTTTTCTGGTTCCCCACTTTTACGTGTCACTATAGTTTTCTGTGATTTAGAACTACGGTTATTGATCTGAAAAGAGAATAGATATACATGTCCATTTGCACTAAGATTGATCGTTGTAACTAATTGTACGTTATACTCTTGGACTGTGTTGAACAATTTTCCGGGGCGATCTCTTAGAGATAATCCTTTTACTCTTCTTTTTCTTAACTGATTTCCTTGGGCTTATCACTTTAATCTCTTCATTGTCTTCTTCTGGTGACGAATCAGAATAATCCTTATTTGATCTTTCCTCTACTGTTCTTTTAGGAAGATTGGCTATCAACATAGACCTCAAATTTTCAATTTCTCTCATTTTGCGCATCCTTTCTTGCTGAATTGTACGGGAATCGTTTTTCTACACCGATATTACTTTATTATAACAGTTTCCATAGTTTGCAATGTTCAAGTTTAAGGTATATAGAAAGAAAATATGATGTACCTTCTCTTCCCTTAATTGTTGCATTGCTTCGTTCCCCCGTTTTAAGGCAGCAGCCTTATTTCTCTTACTCTCCTCCTCAAGCTGCGCATGTGCATCTGCCTGCAAAGCAGCGGAAGCATGGGCTTGACCAATGTCTTCCATATCCTCCTGGTATTTCTGATGAATCTCCATAATTCTTCTGTCATGCGTTTTTTTGAACTCTGACTTACCATCTCTCTCCAATTTGTCAAGCTCCTGTTTACCTGCTTTCTTGGCCCTTTCCAAAAGCCTGTTCGATATCTCTTTCGATTGCTGACGAACCTATACACACAAGAATGATACATGTACTCCTCTGCTGAAGCTGTTACCGTTACGCTCCATTCATAAAAGTAATATGAACTCTGCAAACTAATGCATACATCTTGTAATTGTTTCATTATTACATGTGCAAAATGGAGGTTGTCACACGGTCTCCATACATTAAATTTAGCATTCACAAATAGATAGAGAGTAGTCATGTATTCAAGCCGTTACTGTTACGCTCTGTTCATAAAAATAATATTGATTCCACAAACTAATGCGTACATCTTGTAATTGTTTGACTATTACATGTGCATAATGAAGGTTGTCACACGTTTTCCATACATTGGATTTAGCATTCATAAATACATAGAAAGTAGTCATGTATTCAAGCAACGAATACTGAATGCAGAATTTATTGCTTTAACTGATCTTTCATTCATAAAGTGGCCTAGTATGATATGTGTACCTGTTCTAAACGTAACTTTCCTGCTGAAGCTGTTACTGTTATGCTCCATTCATAAAAGTAATACGAACTCCGCAAACTAATGCATACATCTTGTAATTGTTTCATTATTACATGTGCAAAATAAAGGTTGTCACACGGTCTCCATACATTAAAATTAGCATTCAGAAATAGATAGAGAGCAGTCATGTATTCAAGCCGTTACTGTTACGCTCCATTCATAAAAATGACATTGATCCCGCAAACTAATGCGTACATCTTGTAATTGTTTGACTATTACATGTGCATAATGAAGGTTGTCACACGGTCTCCATACATTAAATTTAGCATTCATAAATAGATAGAGAGCAGTCATGTATTCAAACAACAAATACTGAATGCGGGATGTATTGGTTTAACTGATCTTTCATTCATTAAAGCGGTCTAGTACGATATGTGTACCTGTTCTAAACGTAACTTCTCTGCTGAAGCTGTTACTATTACGCTCCATTCATAAAAGTAACATTGATTCCGCAAACTAATGCATATATCTTGTAATCGTTCGACTATTACATGTGTATAATGAAGGTTATCACACGTTTTCCATACATTAAATTTTGCATTTATAAATAGATAGAGAGTAGTCATGTATTCAAGCAACGAATACTGAATGCAGGATTTATTGCTTTAACTGATCTTTCATTCATAAAGTGGCCTAGTATGATATGTGTACCTATTCTAAACGTAACTTTTCTGCTGAAGCTGTTACTGTTACGCTCCATTCATAAAAGTAACATTGATTTCGCAAACTAATGCATACATCTTGTACTTCTTTGACTATTACATATGCGTAATGAAGGTCGTCACACGGTCTCCATACATTAAATTTACCATTCAGAAATAAATAAAGAGTAGTTATCTATTCAAGCTGTTACTCTTACGTTCCATTCATAAAAATGACATTGATCCCGCAAACTAATGCGTACATCTTATAATTGTTTCATTATTACATGTGCGTAATGAAGGTTGTCACACGTTTCCCATACATTAAATTTAGCATTCATAAATAGACAGAGAGTAGTCATGTATTCAAACAACAAATACTGAATGCAGGATTTATTGGTTTAACTGATCTTTCATTCATAAAGTGGTCTAGTATGATATGTGTACCTGTTCTAAACGTAACTTTTCTGCTGAAGCTGTTACTGTTACGCTCCATTCATAAAAATAACATTGATTCCGCAAACTAATGTGTACATCTTGTAATTGTTTCATTATTACATGTTCATAATGAAAATTGTCACACGGTCTCCATACATTAAATTTATCACTCAGAAATAAATAAAGAGTAGTTATGTATTCAAGCTGTTACTGTTACGTTCCATTCATAAAACTAACATTGATTCCGCAAACTAATGCGTACATCTTGTAATTGTTTCCTTACTACATGTGCATAATGAAGGTTGTCACACAGTCCTCAGACATTAAATTTACCATTGATAAATAGATAGAGTGTAGTCATGTATTGAAGCACCGAATACTGAATGCAGGATTTATTGGTTTAACTGATCTTTCATTCATAAAGTGGCCTAGTATGAAATGTGTACCTGTTCTAAACGTAACCTTCTTCGACGATCACGCTCGTTTTTCTTAATCTGATCCAAGTCCGATAGTAACATCCGCCCATGTCTTATACTAATCGGATGTCCGCTAACCGTAACGTTGATGGACATTATTCCCCGCGACTCGAGGACCTCCGATCTTTGTTATATTTTGTTTAAACTAACACTTAACTCAAATTTGAAATGACAGAGAACAGCCATTCTGATTCGCAGCCAATCAACAGTATGCGCCCACTTTCTCTGATGAGATCAAACATGGCGTACCTTTCTCAGCTACTGTTGCGTGCATCCTACTGCTTTTCAAATTTCCTGTTACAAATGCGTGGAAGCGTGCGTTGACATGTCATAAGTATTACCTTTTAATATATTGTTCACGTCCATACTGTGTTACATTACAATTTGAGTAAAATATATATTGCAATGCGCAGTAAAACAAATTTTTGCCAATTTTATGCCAATTTTTGCCAATTTTTGCCAAGTAAATTAAAGAATGTATGACAGATCGTGCGAAAATTTTGCAATGGTATGTTTGGCAGGATTTCTTTACTACTATTATACAAGCTGTGTATTTGTATAATCAGTGTGAATTTTTGTCATTAATAGATTCATGAATGTATTACATAACCTGTATGAAAGTGTTGGGTTTAGTGCAAATTAGGTTGAATCTTGTACTAAAGGTTCATGATTTGGTCAACGGCACATTTTCAAGGTCTTGATGTTGCATAGGTCTTAACCCTTAGCGCTCCGTAGGCTCCGCTGTGGAGCCAAACGTTTTTAACATGATTGCGCTTAAAATGCTGCGGTATCGTCGGCGTTGGCAATTGATAACTGTAGTTAAAACGTGATCAGTCTTTGCACTGTTACAATTAAACCAGTTTTTGACCATTTTTTATAGCACGTGTAATTCCTCTCATTTAAAATAAAACTGCATCTCACTCGTTCCGCTGCAAAAATGTGCCGGAGCGCTAACGGTTAACATCAGGATTTTGTACTAAAGATATTTTGCTTCTATTCATTGCACGATGACCAATGATACAGAAAACGTTGTGATCTAGTTGCTAATATATTTCATATATTCAGATGTTACCCTACTGTAACTTCAGGAACTTTAAAATTACTAAGTCAGCTGAGCTGTAGATAATCGCTAGGTTTGCAAAGCATTCTAATTTATGAGCAATACCCCATTTCTAATTTCTTAAACTCGACTTAGATTGGGACGCTGGTAGGATAAGACAGGTTGACGTAGCGAAGGACTTTAAATAAAGAATGGACCAATGTACGGAAGAAATTGTAATAACATATATTCTATATAACATAGTACTTACATAAGTCTGTTCATATATTTGTATGTGTATATATATATATATATGTATGTATATATATATATAATAATTAATAAAATATAATGTTTAATAATGTTAATTGTATGCCTACAATACATTATTAACTTGCTCTTCATCATCGTCATCGTCCTCGTCGACTGTCAAACTACCGTTACAGTTTCTTACATCCGATTCATATATATAATAACAATGATCTCAAAAGACTTATCCAATAAATCGCCCTAGTTTACCGATAACTCGAGATTTTATTTATTTGTCGTTAAATACCTATAACTCGCTTATAGCACAATAGCACAATATCTTCGCCATCGTAAATCTCAAATATTCAACTTAATGGTTAATCTGTTCTCTTATCGTTTTACCGCTACGTCGTGAATATATCTTTATGTATACGGTTCTCTTAATCGTCCTTTCCGCGTCGTACCGTTTTTGATCAGCATCGAATGGGTCTTCGGCATTTCATAAACAACGAAAGAACGGTTTAGATCGGCTGTTGGTTTTCGCAACCGTTCCTTGAGTCCGTACGCGGATAAATAAAAATCTACTGTAGTCGCTAACGCAGCATAATTTCATTAATGCGATTTGTAGTGGAAGAAATGAGTTTTCCGCTATGTGGTTTAATGACGTTCAGACTCTTGTGTCCGTGTACAATCATAATAGGACGTTAGCTGAACTATCTATCGATTTGTTATACTACCACTTACGTCTCGTTCGCGTTATTGTTAACACTTTGCGGACCGAGCATTGTATTGCTAATCGTACCCAGTGGCCGGGTATTTTTTTGCGTCAAACATCTTTAACACTTTGACTGCCACGCGTATTTTACTATATTAAAACCGCAACGGGATGAAGTACTACAGAATATGATTGAATTGTGCAAAATGAAAATAATGCGAAGGTATCGGAAGCCAAAGAATTGAATCACTATTCAATATTAATTGCATCTTCAAAATTATAAATGCGACCGATTGGGTATTTTTTGAAGTTTTCGTGAGACTTTTTGCGCCGGTCACCGATGACCACCATGGCAGTCAAAGTGTTAAATTAGTGATGATTTGTTATTAGTTAACACGTCGACTGCCATGGTGGTCATCGGTGACCGGTGCAAAAGATTGTACTCAAAATGCAAAAAATTCGCAATGAATCCTATTTGCAATTTTGTAAAAGCAATTGATATTGGAACGGCGCTTCAATACTTTGGCTTCTAACAACTGTGCATTACTTTCATTTCGCACGATTTAATCAAACTCTGCAGTATTTCATCGCATCGCAATTCTAACATAAAACGGGCGGTGACCAGCGGAAAATATTTTACTAGAAATGCAAAAAATTCGCAATGAATCCTATTTGCAATTTTGTAAAAGCAATT
Source organism: Cryptocheilus praepositus (assembly GCA_033815515.1). Lineage (NCBI taxonomy): Eukaryota > Metazoa > Arthropoda > Insecta > Hymenoptera > Pompilidae > Cryptocheilus > Cryptocheilus praepositus. The sequence continues at coordinate 895,476 of JAWWQZ010000093.1, forward strand.
GATATTGGAACGGCGCCTCAATACTTTGGCTTCTAACAACTGTGCATTACTTTCATTTCGCACGATTTAATCATACTTTGCAGTATTTCATCGCATCGCAATTCTAACATAAAACGGGCGGTGACCAGCGGAAAATATTTTACTAGAAATGCAAAAAATTCGCAATGAAGTCTATTTGCAATTTTGTAAAAGCAATTGATATTGGAACGGCGCTTCAATACTTTGGCTTCTAACAACTGTGCATTACTTTCATTTTGCACGATTTAATCATACTCTGCAGTATTTCATCGCATCGCAATTCTAACATAAAACGGGCGGTGACCAGCGGAAAATATTTTACTAGAAATGCAAAAAATTCGCAATGAAGTCTATTTGCAATTTTGTAAAAGCAATTGATATTGAAACGGCGCTTCAATACTTTGGCTTCTAACAACTGTGCATTACTTTCATTTTGCACGATTTAATCATACTCTGCAGTATTTTATCGCATCGCGGTTCCGACATAGCAAGAAACGCTTGGCAGTCAAAGTGTTAAACTGTCCACAAATATTTCTGTAATATTGCTAATCGTTTTTTTGCTATCCATATTTCAGAGCTCAAATAATTAATTCGCAACACAAATTACGAAAAACTGCGGCTGACAATCACGTAGCAACTGTGTGATATCTCGTCACCTGCCTCAAACGACAGAATATGCAAGACGATAGATCTCCTCAGTGGCCCAGAATGACGAAATACGCAAGACGATATATCTCGTCAATGGCCCCGAACGACGAACTAGCAATGACGAGATATCTCGTCATCCGTCCGCAATGTGTTAAGATTATTTGTAAGTCCGCGTCCGTTAATTCAGCGCAGGTTTTATTATAAGTCAGAGAGTGGAAAGAGGCGAACGAAAAGGTATTTGTCACTGAACGTCGGGAAACAGCGATTACTCCTCGAACGAAGATGACGACGATGTTTGACGAGAAAAATATAGGTTGCCGATTGCAAACGACGGTACTATGCTTTTGCATCGGGACAAAAGTCTCGACTGGACGATATATGTTTTATTCATTCTCGTTAGTTTAATGTATAAATTCGGAGACCGATTCGGTTTAAATAAATATACAACGGCCCGTCGATTCGGAAGGGATCTAAGCTGTACAGTACTGTACAATGAAGTTGCAGCGTAGCTTCGGGGGTGATAAAAATCAAGTATTCGTACGCTTGTGACAGTTTATTCTTGCAATTTGCGAATCTTACTCATTAGTACGGTGTGTATGCGCGAGCGATGATATATACTGTAAATCCGGCGTTCGGTCTCAGCTGTAAATTCGAGACGTAAATCTCGTTAGACCGTCACACAATTAGTCAACCGTCAATTTCGTAGGACCCGAAGAACGGATCTGTGTGTAGCAAGGATCTTGGCATCGATACCGAATATGCCGTTCGAATTTTCACATTTTCACATCGAAAGACGTCTCAATCGCGCTATTTCCGTTTCTTCGCGTCGAATTAGTCGCAAGATTGGAAGAAACGAGCGATATTATGCCGCGGAACACGTTATCTACGAAACGTAGAAAAGTGAAAAGTGCATCGATACTGCGATACACACGGCATCGTGTTGCGAGTTTGGAGGGGAATATAGACAGGCGAACTGAGAGTTCGGCAAACACACAGAGAGAAATTCAGCTCGATTCCGTTTTTATTATTGTTCCTATGACCGGGTTCAGCACCGTTCGGAATACTAGACTTCCTTGTACGATTCCTCATGAATGACCCGTCGCTGTTCGATCGGATGCGAGACTCTCTCGAGTTTGACCTTTTGCTGTTCTTCGACTTCGAACGCTTTCGAAATTCGTCAAGACGGAACGTCGCACGATTTTTGGCTGATGAGCGGCGCTTAAAAATACGTCGAGGAAGTACGAGGGCAGTCCGATAAGTACTTAGCCTACAAAAGAAAAACGAAAATTTTGGAAAATTGACGATATATTTTTCAACATAGTCTCCTTTTAACTTGATACACTTGATCCAGCGATGCTCCAACTTCTTCAACCCGTCTGAAAAATACGTTTTCTGGAGATCTGCAAAGTAGGCCTCCGTGGCAGCGATAACCTCCTCATTCGACTCAAATTTCTGCCCAGCAAATGACTTTTTCTAGTTTCGGAACAAAAAGAAGTGATACGGGGCCAAATCTGGAGAACACGGTGGATGGAGCAGCTGTTCGTAGCCTAATTCAACCAATTTGGCTGTAGCTTGGGCAGAGATGTGAGTCGGTGCGTTATCGTGGTGAAAGAGCACTTTTTTCTTCGCCAAATGGGGCCGTTTTTTCCTTAATTCGGCGTCGAATCGGCTCAATAATTCGGCATAGTACAGCCCTGTGACTGTTTTGCCCTTTTCAGGTAGTCTATATAGTTCACACCTTGTGAATCCCAGAAAACGGTGGCCATCACCTTTTCGGCCGATAGGACAGTCTTCGCCTTCTTCAGAGCACATTCGCCGGGCGCAGTCCACTGTTTCGACTGTTTCTTGGTCTATGGTGTGTACCAGTGGATCCACATTTCGTCGACAGTCACTGTACGACGTAGAAACTCTTTCGGATTGCGCTTAAACAGTGTCAAACACTGCTCTGAAGTGGTCTCACGGATGCGCTTGTTATCCGGAGTGAGCAAACGCGGCACCCATCGAGCAGAAAGCTTTCCCATGCCCAATATTTCATGCAGGATATGCCCAGATTTCGTCGCTGGATCAAGTGTATCGAGTTAACACTTTATCGACCGCAAGCCGATTAATCGGCTTTTCGGTTCCAACGCTTATTTACCGGTAGCCGATTTATCGGCTTTTCAGTGGTCAATGGTTATATTAGATAAAATAAATATCAAATGGTCTTATGACAATTCTAAATGACAATAACATTACACTGCTTCGAAATCAAAGGATTCTCAACAACACAATCAGTATTTTTGAGTTATAGAGCTGTACAAGCAAGCAGATGCACAATTCCTGCGCGATGTCCAAAACAGAGACGGTCGTTAGTCGGTGGCATCTTCAGTCAATAGCGGTCGATAAAGTGTTAACACATTGTTGACCGGTCACGAGTTAACTCGTGTTTGCACTTGCGTCGGCTATTTTAATTTTTGAATTGCAGGGCAATATAGAATATAGCACAATTTTGTTCATTGTGTTCAACCGCGTCTGCTTTATTATAAAAGAAGTATACTTTTATTGGTACTGGGGCTTTTATTACAATTCCAGTATTAGAAAGTGTCAAGAAAGACGGAACGACGGAATGACGGTGAAGCAGTTTTCAATCAATTATACGTGAATGCTTTATATAGTTGCCCGAGTGATTTTTAAATAAGTTGTAATCATTTGGAAAATGATTATTGAAAATTAAATAACAAAGGCATAATCTAGCTCTTTAAAAGGAAAGCGCAACGAAACAAGATATATGTGCAAAACCTCTTATTTAGATCTACGCGTAAAAGGATGCTGTACAGTTAATTATACGAAAAAATATTAAAAGTTACATAAAATTTATGTCCACAGTTTAATTTGAATTCATTATGCACGAACAAACTTTATTGAAGGTTATTTACATCTTTCACTTCCATATTCAATTACGAAATAATAGCCCGTGACTTGAGACAGCTTTTGCCGAAAATTGCCGGTCAACAATGTGTTAAAAGGAGACTATGTTGAAAAATAAATCGTCAATTTTCCAAAATTTTCGTTTTTCTTTTGTAGGCTAAGTACTTATCGGACTGCCCTCGTAAATGTCACGGTGCAAAAGGTTAAACTTCATCGGACGCTGTTCATCGGGAGTGAACGATGAATCGACGCACGAAATTCGTCGTGGGCGCACGCTTTGCGGTGGAGTTTATTGCTTGACCCGTCTGTCCAATTTTTCGGAATCGGATGCGCAAAGCGTGTACCGAAAGTTCAGACGCCGGTTACATCGTGTGCGCGAACCAAAAGTCATCCCCGCGTCGCTCGCATGTCCCGAGAAACTATCTGAATTGGTCTAAATATGATACACATGGATCTTTCACCAGATAAATTTTAACTTTGTCAACAACGCTTCGCACATTATAATACAATTCTTAACAATGGCAACACTCGCTACGTTCTGTATCGTCGTGTGTGATATATTCGTTTCTAGCGACATTTTGCCCCCCGAGTCCACAGAGTCTTCCCTGTCGGTACTCTGGGCAATACTTTTAACTCGAGAATCTCACCCCGGCATTGTTCGTCTTTCTCTTGTTCTCGCGGATAATTTCGAAGCCGAGCGAGAAAAGCTGCGCGACAAACTGTCGAACAGGAAAGATTGAGAAACACAATGCTGAGGGTCGGACCCTTCGGTTGTCAAAAATTGCACAATGTCCAGCTTGGATGGTGCTAATTATCGCTCGCGGACCATTCCGTCGTCTGCACACGCATTCATAAACTTTTCATCTAATTCCATCTATGAGGCACTCTCCGTTGAACTTGCATTACAATACGTATGGGCCTTGTCAATACAGGGTCGATATTATAGACTCTATATTATATATCCTCTTATACATAGACGCTATACTCTATGCAGACTCTAGTCTTCATAACATAGACTCTATATTATAGACTCCACGTTACGGACTTATAAACGTATTAATAATTATTAATGACGTTACATTAATAATTGATCTCGATCCTCGGTACTCTATCGACATTGACTACTATTTTCAATTTGGTCAGGATCAATTGTTCTCAACGCCGATGACGTCGCAATGAAGAATTTGAAGGAAAACGCGAACTCGCAGAATTTAACGCCGCTGCTTAGACGCGTTTGAGAATCGACAAATGACTAACCGGAAAATAGCACTCGATGCCTTCTCGTCGTCGACTCTATAATGTACGTGCTCCACATTATAGGCTCTATAATATATAAACTCTATATTTTATTCGACACTATCCAAGCTCGAAATTGTTCGGACTTTCGCAAGTAATATACATATATACCTCGTGCGGATTGGCGAACGACACAATTTTCTCCTTGTCTACGAGTTTATTATTCTCTTAATTACGTCTCGCAATTTTCTGCACCCCTCGCTCAGCCATTTCTTTCGTACTTTGCCTTGCATGTAAAGGACATTGCAAACGTCGGTGCTTGGCATTATAGATACTATATTATACAGTCTCTATAACATCTAGACTCTAGAAGATATGGACTCTATACTGTGCTTAGGTATTATTATATTATAGATATAGACTCTATAACGTACAGGTTCTATAATACGTACATAAACTCTGTATCATATAGGCTCTATAATAGATACGCTCTATTTCTTCAATGTCCACGCGTATTGTGAGGCAAGTTTCGGCTTTTAAAAGAGATAAGTTTGACACCATCCAAGCTAAAGTATCGTTAGAGCGGTCGGAATTGAGAAAAGATTAAGACGGTGTAGTCGACCTTCGCGAATGAGTTACGCGAAAAGTTCTGCGTATATTTTCGAAAGTTTTCCGAAAAATTACCGCTTTTCGTATTACATGTGTGTATGTACGGTGTCTGTAAGTGTGTCTGTGTTCGCTATAGACTATCATGACGACTATATTCGTATATCGGCTAAAGTCTTACACGATAGAAAACCGGCGTTTTACAGTTAAAAGATAAACTTTTTGTATAAACCTCTTCATCACAAATCGTAATAATATGTGCTTACGATTATCACATATCGATACAACAATTAATAATGAGGCGCCATGTCGGGCGCTGTGCCGTGTCGAATAAATGTTAAACTATGTATATTATTCGTGTGTTAGAATTTTCTCGCTTCTCACAGACAGTGTCTTTCCGTTTTTTTTCTGTCTCGACATTGACCACAAGCAAGGCATCGTTTTTTTTTCTCTTTTATTCCAACACGGGTGTATAGATCCGTCGTTTCTATCTATAATCAGTCTTAATTCCGAGGATAGAGTAAAATCGGGCAGAAAGAAACGAGTACAAAAGCGTACTTTTTTTTTAGCATCGAATGATCGCCCATGCTTTCAAAGAATTGTTCTTTTAGAATGAAGATCGAAGTTAACACTGATCATAGAGCATTTTTCTGCGTGCGTGGTGTTCTAGACGTGTCGGAAAACGACTTCGACTCTTTTCAGATGTCCATGATTGGTGGCATGATTATTCCGTTACTTTAAGTCTCGCGCTTTGTCGAACGGTATTTTTGCGCCCGCTCGATACACCATATCGAGCCGTGATACTGCAATTATGTCCCATTATTTCGCGAGCGTTATAAATCTACATGTTTCATCCTTGTTCTGTTCTTCTCCCGTCATTATTTTTCATCGAACACGCATCTTTTGTATATAAACGATGCTTAGATCACAATTCGCGAACGAAGAAGCAACTACCGCCGTCCTACGTATTGGCTAATTATTGTATTTTAATAATCGCGCGGATCGTAAAAAGTGCAGCCGTAGAAGCACACCGAACCGAAAGGATTTATTGCACGTACCATCCGTTCATTCGCGAACGTCGATATTTTTCACTAGCTCCCCGTTGTACACACCGAATCTACTTCTCGGCCGGCTAAGTTCGCTCAATTGGTAGAAAATATGGATTCTCGAGAGAACGTGATATGGCGGAACGAATTCAACAAACTCGCGGCCCACGCGTCCAATTCTGATGCGTAATCGTCGGCTAAACTTCACTACGGTGACACACGCAAACGGGAACGATTACATTCGGTAATACTAAGAAATACTTCGTCGGGCAGTAAAAGTTCGTCGTTTTTTTATGGAATTTTCGTGTATGTCTGTGCGCACGTGATCGTAGGCGCCGTTGTGTGTGTGTGTGTGTGTCTGTGGATGCAAAATTAACACGTTTGCGGACATCAATGCTATAGCATTTATTTTTCAGATGATGCAGAATGACATGAATGGTATAGCATTCAAAATAATTGACTTTAAGATTTGAATGCTATAGCGTTAATTTTCATGATGTAGAATGACATTAATGCTGTAGCATTCAAATCTGAAAGTCCATTATTTTAAATTTAATTTTGTATAAGCGGAGGTTTTTATAGTTATTATACCTGTAAAGTTAGTCATTATCTTGACAAGTATAATAATTACAAAAACTTGCGGTTATATACAATTAAATTCAAAATATTTGACTTTGAAACTTGAATGCTATAGCATTCATATCATCAGCTGCATCAGAATGATATACAAAACTTGCGCTTATATAAAATTAGATTCAAAATAGTAGACTTTATGATTTGAATGCTATAGCATTCATTTTCATGATGATGTAGAATGACATGAATGCTGCAGCATTCGAATCTTAAAGTCCATTATTTTGAATTTAATTTTATATAAGCGCAAGTTTTGTAATTATTATACCTGTCAAGTTAGTCATTATCATTCATTTTTTTATATATGCAGAATGTTTTTGAATTAAAATTCGTTTTCATGATGATATAGAATGTCATTAATGCTGCAGCATTCAAATCTTAAAGACCATTATTTTAAATTTAATTTTGTATAAGCGGAGGTTTCCTGCCAAGATCATGACTAACGGAACTAAAATATGATAATCTGACTACCCTTATAAAATGTCTTTAATCAAATTTCGGATATCACAACCAATTTAAAAATAAAGTAACTGTCAATTTTTGCACCCTCTGAAACTTTTAATGTCCGCGAACGTGTTAAGAATGTTGCTAATCGGCAATTTACGGTATCGCGACTAGAGCGAGCGACCGAGAGAGAAAAAGGAAGGAAAGAAATGAAGTGACGATCGACGCGCGTCATTCGGGGCTGTAGAAAAATTGGACTAATAATAAGCGCAACGCGTGTGGCTTTACGCCAGTCCGCCGACGTATGTTCACTCGTATGTTTCTGCGTTTCGCTTTGACACAAACATAAAATTTGCTCGACGTTACGTCCGAGAAATTGCGCAAGAGCAATTGCGTACTACGTTTCGTGGGTCCGATAAGTTAGAACCGTGCATGCTCGCGTATGCAATAAAGATTAATCTTATATCGGCGACGGTTTGGCGAACAGATGACGGGAGGGACCTGCGGAAATATAAAATTCGCTTGTCCGTGGATAGATGACGCGCTAGCGAAATATTTTCCTTCGGTATCAGTGTTTTCCGCGGCCGATGATTTTTCTCGCCGCTCGCTAACGATCGAAGTATTAAATATATCGGTGGACGTACGACGATAATAATTTCTCTGACTCGTTGCATCGCTCGTAAAACGGTTCCGGAGAAAAACGAAAGTATGTTTCTGCGTTTCGCTTTGACACAAACATAAAATTTGCTTGACGTTACGTCCGAGAAATTCGCAAGAGCAATTGCGTACTACGTTTCGCGGGTCCGATAAGTTAGAACCGTGCATGCTCGCGTATGCAATGAAGATTAATCTTATATCGGCGACGATTTGGCGAACAGATGACGGGAGGGACCTGCGGAAATATAAAATTCGCTTGTCCGTGGATAGATGACGCGCTAGCGAAATATTTTCCTTCGGTATCAGTGTTTTCCGCGGCCGATGATTTTTTCGCCGCTGGGTAACGATTGAAGTATTAAATATATCGGTGGACGTACGACGATAATAATTTCTCTGACTCGTTGCATCGCTCGTAAAACGGTTCCGGAGAAAAACGAAAATATGTTTCTGCGTTTCGTTTTGACACAAACATAAAATTTGCTTGACATTACGTCCGAGAAATTGCACAAGAGCAATTGCGTACTACGTTTCGCGGGTCCGATAAGTTGGAACCGTGCATGCTCGCGTATGCAATGAAGATTAATCTTATATCGGCGACGGTTTGGCGAACAGATGACGGGAGGGACCTGCGGAAATATAAAATTCGCTTGTCCGTGGATAGATGACGCGCTAGCGAAATATTTTCCTTCGGTATCAGTGTTTTCCGCGGCCGATGATTTTTTCGCCGCTGGGTAACGATCGAAGTATTAAATATATCGGTGGACGTACGACGATAATAATTTCTCTGACTCGTTGCATCGCTCGTAAAACGGTTCCGGAGAAAAACGAAAGTATGTTTCTGCGTTTCGCTTTGACATAAACATAAAATTTGCTCGACGTTACGTCCGAGAAATTGCGCAAGAGCTATTGCGTACTACGTTTCGTGGGTCCGATAAGTTAGAACCGTGCATGCTCGCGTATGCAATGAAGATTAATCTTATATCGGCGACGGTTTGGCGAACAGATGACGGGAGGGACCTGCGGAAATATAAAATTCGCTTGTCCGTGGATAGATGACGCGCTAGCGAAATATTTTCCTTCGGTATCAGTGTTTTCCGCGGCCGATGATTTTTTCGCCGCTGGGTAACGATCGAAGTATTAAATATATCGGTGGACGTACGACGATAATAATTTCTCTGACTCGTTGCATCGCTCGTAAAACGGTTCCGGAGGAAAACGAAAATAAGGCGACATAATCACAGTGCCGTGCGGGAAGTCGCACGGGAAATCGCAGTCGATAAATAAAAGACAAAATAATCGTCGCGATTTTTACGATTATCCGCGGGTTCGATGAAACATACGAATGGATAGTGTTGGCTGACTCGCACGTGTTTGTCGATGATAACTCGTCGGTAGTTGTTGTTGCACATTGTGCGAGGCTCATTAATCGGACCTTCGTGTCTTATAGACGAATCTATGTAGTTTAATATCGATCGGAGGATCGATTGTCCCCGAAACCAACGGGGCGGAACGATCTTTCAATTTTCCTCCGACCGCACAATACTAGTACAATTGTTTTACCTACACGTAATAATGTTAATAAAGAATTAATTTCTTCGCGTTTAACGATTACTTAACGTACTGTTAGTAGCGCTCGTTGATAATATTAAAAAATGACGATAATGACGATGATGATGGTAAATAATTAATAATTATAATAATAATTAATATTGATACAAATAATATAATAATAATATTATCAATTGTCTAGCGAGGAGGAAGACGGAGGCGTCTAAATAACATTGTCCTCCCTTCCCTCGTCCTTCTCTTTTCTATATTAGTCCCCCGCGCGTGTGTAAAAGTCCCGAAGAGGGAAGGATGATATTTCGCTTCGTTTTCAGTTCCTTCTCGCTTCTAAGACTCTTCGATCTCGACTTCCCACAAAGCGGTAGTTTTGGGTCGAACGAAGAACGGAGGTAAGCGAGCCTGACGACTTTTTTCTTTCCCCCTCATTAAACAAAACCAATGAAATAATATAATAATTAATAATATAATATAATATAATATAATATATAATATAATATAATATAATAATATAATAATATGTCTTTGCGTTGTACAGTCGGCCAAGAGCAATGGACGCAAAGCTAACGGAAAGAAGTGTTCAGCGGGATCGCGTGTCTCTGCTTCTTCATTTCCGATCACATTCCGGCGACCAGTTTCATCGCGCACCCCCAGAAGCGTCGCTGACGATGAAATTTGTTGTTTGATTAGCTTGCTCTTCCGGCGCACGTTTCCTTCGTTCCCCTCCCGAAAGCGCGCCCGGTTTGTGGGTCGACCGTACGTATTATTTGAAAGAAAAAAAAAATTGCATTTCATTAAATCGATATGAGATCGTTTTGGTATGATAATCCCGGCCATTGGTCTTTCGTTCTGCGCGACGCGATCCCTCCTTAAGCCCCGCTTTTATTCCCCACATTCCCATATTCTGGCGTCCGTCGCTTGGCACTCGATTTCGACCAGGCCGAGGGCAAAATCTCGCGGTTTGTTACAGTAACGCGGTGCGTCGACGAATTTCACGCGGCTTTTTTTCCGTCCCTTCTCGACGTGTCGAATCGATCTGCAGTTTGCTTAATACGCGGGATCCTTCTGGCGAAGAGTTTCGGTGCACGGTGTTGTTCGTCATGAATCTGTTTCTCAAATATTTTCGAGAGATTTTAACACGCTGACTGCCACGGTGACCACCGATGAGCGGTGCAAAAGATTTTACTAAGAATGCAAAAAATTCGCAATGCAGGCTATTTGCAATTTTGGGAAAGCAATTAATATTGGAACCGTGGTTCGATACTTAGGCTTCTAACGCCTCTGCGTTATCTTCCTTTTTGCATGATTTAATCATACTCTGCGGTATTTCATCGCATCGCAGTTCTAACTTTACAAAATATGCGGTGACCAGCGCAAAATATTTTACTAGAAATGCAAAAAATTCGCATTGAAGCCTATTTGCAACCTTGTAAAAGCAATTGATGTTGGAACCGTGCTCCAATACTTCGGCTTCTAATACCTCTGCGTTATCTTCCTTTTTGCAGGATTTAATCATACTCTGCGGTATTTCATCGCATCGCAGTTCTAACATAGCAAAATACGCGGTGACCACCGCAAAAGGTTTTAATGAGAATGCAAAAAATTCGCAATGCAGCCTATTTGCAATTTTGTAAAAGCAATTGATGTTGGAACCGTGCTTCAATACTTCGGCTTTTAACATCTCTGGATTATCTTCCTTTTTCATCGCAGTTCTAACATAGTAAAATACGCGGTAACCAGCGCAAAAGATTTTAATAAGAATGCAAGAAATTCACAATGCAACCTATTTGCAATCTTGTGAAAGCAATTGATGTTGGAACTGTATTTCAATACTTCGGCTTTTAACACCTCTGGTTTATCTTCCTTTTTGCATGATTTAATCATATTCTGCAGTATTTCATCGCATCGCAGTTTTAACATAGCAAAATACACGGTGACCAGCACAAAATGTTTTACTAGAAATGCAAAAAATTCGCAATGCAGCCTATTTGCAATCTTGTACAAGCAATTGATGTTGGAACCGTACTTCAATACTTCGGCTTCTAATACCTCTGCGTTATCTTCCTTTTTGCAGGATTTAATCATACTCTGCGGTATATCATCGCATCGCAGTTCTAACATAGCAAAATACGCGGTGACCACGGCAAAAGATTTTAATAAGAATGCAAAAAATTCACAATGCAACCTATTTGCAATCTTGTGGAAGCAATTGATGTTGGAACCGTGCTTCAATACTTCGGCTTCTAATACCTCTGCGTTGTCTTCCTTTTTGCATAATTTAATCATACTCTACGGTATTTCATCGCATCGCAGTTCTAACATAGCAAAATACGCAGTGACCACCGCAAAAGATTTTAATAAGAATGCAAAAAATTCGTAATGCAGCCTATTTGCAATTTTGTAAAACCAATTGATGTTGGAACCGTACTTCAATATTTCGGCTTTTAACACATCTGCGTTATCTTCCTTTTTGCATAATTTAATCATACTCTGCGGTATTTCATCGGATCGCAGTTCTAACATAGCAAAATACACGGTGACCAGCGCAAAATATTTTACTAGAAATGCGAAAAATTCGCAATGAAGCCTATTTGCAATCTTGTAAAAGCAATTGATGTTGGAACCGTGCTTCAATTTTTGCTTTTTTTGCACGATTTAATCATACTCTACGGTATTTCATCGGATCGCAGTTCTAATACAGCAAAATACGCTTGGCAGTCAACGTGTTAAAAACTCGACTGGGGTCTGACTTTGGGGGCATGGTGGGATAAAAAGTGTTCTGCCTCTTTAGTACCTAACGTGCGCAATGGGAAGTTTTTCGGCCCACTGCGAATTATCGAGATGATCGATTTCGTTTTGTCGTACTTTCGAAAATAAAATTTCTGTGCAACTAAAGTCTTTTTTGTCTTAAAATACTGTGGCCCGCGGAGTTAACCCGTTGCGGTCCAAGTGTGTCAGTTAACACTTTAAGGACCGCTCACGAGTTTTCTCGTGTTTTCTACACGCTGTCTGTAGATGTCACTTATTTTGATCAATTGTATCCATTTTGTCTATTTAAGTATTTAGATCAACATTCAATGCATTAAACTCGATTGCCTTCATGTTTTTTCGTATTTTCATTTTTCACTAAAAAAAGTTATCATAATTATTAAAAAACATAATTTTTTCAATAATACCTAAAATACTTCCAATTATACAATTTCTGAAAGTTTCACAAAAATTACTTCATAAATAACAAAGTTATGATTTTTTGTAACGTACAAGTTTCCCAAAAACGTGCGGTCCCAGGCGTGTTTTTTACAGACTTCTTAGCGGTCCTTAAAGTGTTAAGCACGTATTTATATGCTTTCTCGGCGCACTTAGTTCGCAAAAGGTCAACTGTCGTATAGAGATTTCATTAAAATCAGCGTTGACGTTTGCCGATGCGGAGTAAGGAAATCGCGTGGACGACGTCCGGTAAGATCATGTAATTTGGCCGAAATCAACTGATGAGACGTTGCAAAAAAGACAAGGTTAGTTTGATCGTTGAACAGCACCGTGGATATTAAGCGAAGAACCGCGCAACCTGAATGGACTCGCGTCTTGACTCGAAAGCGCTTTCGAGCGACGTATTAAATGCGACCCTTAGACTGTTTCCTTTCCCTACAATTATTACACGTTGCGTACGAAGTACGAGTCTTCGACGCGATATCAACGAATTCGACTAACATTAACGTTTATTTTGGGCAACAAGGTACGTTTGTAGTATTTCTCAGCGGTTTCTCGCCGATTCGGCAGTTACGGTCGATGCGAAGTCGTTAAGTCGTGGGGATGGTTTGCTGAACAAACATTGCATCGATTACCGGGCAATCACAGAACATAAAACGGCTCTTAATTAATGTTTGAAGTTGTAGCGCAGCACATTGACGGTTAGTGAGTATGTCAGGGAGCTGCGATGGAATATATTCGTACTACAGCACAATTAGAGTACAGTAAACAATGATCTGCACGGGCAATTGCGCTTTTTGCAGCAGTCGCGTTAAACTGCGTTATCATCTTTTTTCATCTTGACATACTCATCTGATTCAAAGTATACGTGATATTTTTACGCTTTCGCCAGGTGTTAGCTAAAATGTTACTTATGTAATGACACACGAGGGCTCCTAAACCATAATTTCACGTAGCAGTCAATGTGCTATCAATTTACTTCGATCATAGGACATTTAATTGCTTTATAAACCGACAGAGCAAAAACTTTGTCGAAATCACATTAAACACTGTAATACGTTCTCTATCCTTGTCCTTCGGAATTCATTTTGTATCGTTGTAATGGATGGAATATTCGATCAGACCGTCTCCAGATCATCGCATCTTACGAGCGAGAACTTCGCTCCGGCCGGAACGGCCGAGCCGGATGACATATTTTTCTTATTACATTTTGTTTCGTATGAAATAAAAACCTGAGGTATCTTTAAGTCTGTAAAGCTTTCGTTACGACGAATGTTCAATGCACGTTCGTACTTTCTCGTCCCGCCGTCCCTCGTTCCGTTCGCTCATTCTACGCACGACTGAAAAACGAAAAAGGCAAAACATCGGAGGATGTAGTCGGCGGAGGAGAGCGGTACACATAATGGCACAATCGTTCAGTTTATTGTGTCGGCTTCATAGGTTGCACACTTGCGCGGTAACGACACGTCATTCGCCAGATTTTTGCGACTTTTCTCGTTCCAGGAGGAGGCAAACGTGCGAAGACGGGAATACAAAAAGAGAAGGGGTTGTTCCGCCGTATCGAAACTGCACGCGGATTCGAAGTCTGCGTAATTGTGAGATGTTCGTCAGGGGGGACAGTTGTAAACTCTTCGTAATTGAGGTTTCCCTGTTGCGTGCGAGAGTCAATGCTAATGCTTTCGTTAGGCCAAATCCTGCTGGTAGTACGAAGTTACATCAAAGTCACATTGCATTTCTTTTGCTCCTACTAAACGACTGACAAATGTACAGGTCCGAACAAACAGCTAATCGTACACTCGCTCCCTTCTTTTACTCGGTTTCTATCCGTGATTCTACCAATTTTCAACAAATGCAATTGCCACAATTCTGCGCATGCAGGTTTTTTGATCTACTTGCGGAAGGAACCTATTTGGACGGCAGTTACTTTCTACTCTACATCTGCTTGTATAACGTATGCCTTTCGTATTCACAGCGAGCCGCGTTAATGTCGCTATCCTACCATTTGCAAAGACTCTTCGTTCGGGTTAACGGTTTCCTCCTGTTGTTCGTTTCGACTGTTCGCGAACAATTTGTCCTCCTCTCCACAGAACTTGCCAATCCCTCCCTTTTTGCTCGGCATGCGCGTGTTGATCTGTTCCAAGCTGCCATCAAAGTGCTCTCTTGTCAATCGCTTTTTCCCCTCGCCGAAAAAGGCTTGCGTGTGTATGCGCGTATGTCAGTAATGGTCGGTTATATTCGCGGAACGGCATGGGATTAATTAGAAAAAACGTCCGTGGAATCAATTGAGAGTATGGTACCTTTGGCTTTGAACACTACCTAGGAACGTATAAATGAATACCATCGCGCCGCTAATTAGTTTTGCTCCGCGTTTTATGCGCGGGTGTCTTCTTTCTTGTTTTTTA
Organism: Cryptocheilus praepositus; assembly: GCA_033815515.1. Taxonomy (NCBI): domain Eukaryota; kingdom Metazoa; phylum Arthropoda; class Insecta; order Hymenoptera; family Pompilidae; genus Cryptocheilus; species Cryptocheilus praepositus. Next base: position 910,843 of record JAWWQZ010000093.1, read on the forward strand.
TTTTTTTCCTTCCCCAGCATCCACGCGCACACAATCGGAAAACGTTACCGCGGAATAAACGAGGAGCGTGCAACTCGCGGGCGGTTATAGAAAATCGAAGAAGAATGAGCGTAAAACTTTTGGAAAGAGAGTCTTTGAGGACATGTGTTTTTTTTTCACTTAATTATAGTCTTTAAAATCTCGTGTATGCCTCTTCTCTTTCACCGATTTTTGTGTGTTTGTTTCTTTTCGCACGAAAGAGAGAAACGATAAAAATAACGAAAGACACTGATTCTTCGTTTTCTCAGAAAGTGGGTGGCGAGCCGTCCTTATTACGTAAAATCGTAACTCTATCACGATTAAACAATTAAAAAAAAAAGAGATAAGAAAAACGGAACTCCAACCATTATATAGCGCGTCGTGCGGTTAAAAATTTCAACGATATCTCCAACGTATAATACGCGTTTTGCGCGTAATTTCTGAAAAAAGCGCGATCACACATGCGTTCGTACATGGGTGAGCGTAACGTATGACGGCATATCTTACAAGCTATGCAAACGGTAGTTTATGAACTACGTTTCAGAGTAAAGATCCTTAGCTAAACCTTCGTAGATCGATCGATTCAACCGTGAAGCCCATCGCAACTTATGCACTTAAGTATGTTACGTATGTATTATATATTTTACATATATATATACATATATTTATATATATCATATACATACATATACATATATATACATATAATATACATGCGCACGCAGCTTGTTGGCAAATACGATCTTAAAGTCGTCGAGAGGCTAGCAAGGCTGAGCATGATTTGCAATAGCGATCCGTACAGCATACGACACACACATATGTTTCTATATGCATATGTATACACGTAATGCGTCTTACAAGAGAGAGAGAATGAGAGAGACTCATAATATTTAACAAGTATATCCGCGAATTATATCATCTCTGGCAGTATAGTAAATTGGTGTATAAAATTTTGTCTCGACGCATTTCTCTCGTCTCCTCTGCATTCGCCACCATCACCACCCACCTTTGCACATTTCCCTCTTAGCCCCACCCTAGCGTAGGTGGTTTGCCGGGCTTTATAAATTTAGATTACAATATCAAAACTACTTCTCGCGCAGTGTTCTTCCCCTATTCATTCTTCTCTCTTAAACTCTTTATGCCTGCCTGCGTCCTTCCAGCAAGAACAACGGTCTTAGACGACAGATTCGATTCGTCGATTGTCCCATTCGTACGCCGGATCCCGGTCATCGGACGAGTTTCGTTTTTTTTATTATTATTGTTTATCGCGTTATCTGTGTCACATTCTATCGTCTCTCCTGTTCGAACACCATCGTCGCGTGGATCTCCGATCGAGATAAGATCCCGACGACGATCGGTTTCGATGGTGAGCGACAAAAGCAAGTCGCTGTATTTGCGCTCTCGCCGGAAGAAGGAAGGTCCAGTTGCTCTTTCAATCATTGACCTAAGTAAGACGGTTCCGGCGGTCGCCAGTTTCGGGGACACACGCGTTTCATTTGTCCAGACTCGATGCTGAGAATTGTTTAGCTTATATGATCGTTCTCGTCAGGCGAACAGTTCTCCGCTCTTTAGTTCAACCCCCGTTCGATTCTAATAAAATACATGCGTCCAATAGGAACTAAAAATACTATAGATAAAATAAATATGTCATTTTTGTAAAATTTTAATCAAACGCGCGGGCGTTAAATATATATGATAAAAAATCATGTGAAGGGGTGTGACAAGGACAATCTTCACTTTTGAATAATGTGACTGCGCCTACGTACCGCCCGATGAACCTGGAAGATGAGTCCACCGAAGAGTGGAACGTCGAACACGTGACAACTACGATCATAGAAAAAATGACGTCTAGCGCGCGCGGACGTTGTATCCAGACGAGCGTGCACCTTTATCGGCATGCCGACCGGGACCGAATTTCGGTTCTTTCGTCGAGCGAAGCGATTGTGCGAGGCAAGCGCGCGTGTCCAGCGAAATAATCCCGCCAATAGTAGGGAATAAGAACGCGCGACTTAGAAATTACAGACGATTCGCGCGCCTCGCGAACCTACACGCCGGGTTATTAATATTCGCTACCTACTAATCGAAGAAAATCCCTCATTACGGCGAAGGGACCCCATCGGAGTTTGCCAAATGCCACACGCGCGCGCACGCACAAAAACACACATACACACACACCCACACATACGCACGTTGACGCATTCCCGCGGATAAAGTCGAGAAGGCGATCGTTTTCCCAATTACTTCGCACCACTTTCCTCTCCTCCACCCATTATTTACAGAATGATCGAGTAGAATGGACAAATGAGGTGATGCGCGAAAATCAGCCCTTTATAACCGTCCGCCATCCGTCATGGGATCGACGAGTGTTTTCTCCCGGCAATCGCGCTTTACGCACAGCGCGTCGCTAAGAGCGCGACTGTCAGGAGTAAAGAGATAGACCGGCAAAGGATAAATGTACACGCACGCGTGCGTATGCATCCAGCGGTAAACATTTACGTAGCCGCGTACGCATCGCGCGGAAATGAACGAAAGGGCGTATCGAAACGGAGAGACTACACTGTAAATAAGATGGTGGACGTTATGCGGGGGTGGCTTGCAAAGGCCGCGCACGACTTCTGCAAAAGTGTCGTGCGCATGATATTCGACGTGAGGCATGCAATGCGACGTGCGCCGGTGCGCACGTATATCGTGCCTCGAACCCGATACCAGCAAGCTCCTTCTCTCTCTCTCTCTCTCTCTCTCTCCATCGCTTTCTCTTTCCGTCGGATGTCACTTCCTCGACGTGATTTGAAATTGGCAGTTGGGCAGTTAACGCAATGTATCGAAACGCGTGCGTGGTGCTCGAGACGCGCAGTTTAGGTGCGCGCCGTTTTCAGTTTAACGTAGCACTGGCAAACTCTGGGGTCGACTCGGCGATGATTTCCGCCCGCGGACATACGAACGGGGCGGTCGCTTGGCCTAGTCGCCGAAACGGCTGCAGGCCTTCTTCCACTTGCACTGAGTGCACCATGACTCCCGCTTGTCCATTCCGTAGACCTTACGGCATTTTTTCGTCTCGCCGCGAATTCGCCGCGGGGAGGACGGCATTTTCCCAGTCGACACTGTCAGCAGGCCCATGTTCTGCTGGTGATACGCCTGGAACGGGCGCGGCGACAGCTTGATGTGCTTGATTGGCGTACCCTGTCAAATGGGAAACGCGAGAGCGGGTTAGTGCCGGTGGCTTTAGATTGCCTAGTCTAGGGGATTTGATATGTGCTTAGACGTCTAGAGCACTTAGACGCGTTGATGATACGGAGCTTCTGTACGACCGTTTATTGGCCTCCAAATTAGATTGGCTGGAATACTTGATGGAACGCGGGTGACCGCTTACTACGTTTATTCGTTTCTTGCTTTTCGACCGTGTTTTCTTTTCTTTTTTGAACGAAAGAAAATTTACTTGGCCGTTTTACAATTTTAGGGGATGTATAGGTGAGATTTTGAATTGTATCGAAATTGCGGTACTTACGGGTGACGGTGAGATGGTAAACGCATTATTTCGGTCTCGGATACCAATTGCCGTGCTTTCGGGACAATTGTTAGTGGCCGGCACGGCTTCGAGTCGAAGTTGCTTCTGGTATTCCGGGTCCTCGTGTGGTGGCCTGGCCATGTCCCGATGTGACATGGTCGGCGGGGAACTCATGTGGTCCACGGCGACTTCCTGGTAATAGAACTCCTCCTCGTGATCCGACATATCATCATCCTCTTCATCGTTCGAGCATCCCTTTGACTTCTTCGGTCTGTAGGTAAGATAAATTACTTAATCCTTATTCATAAAACATTTGACTCTCCAAAAATGCTTTGATAGAGTGCCTGAACAACGTATACGATGTTTGGCTTGTTACACATTGCTAGCAATGTACATAACGTTATTTCACGGCCACGCGGTCTTTATCAAGTACACTATTTTTCGCGGCCAATGCGAAATCGGGAATCATTTCGTTGAGCGACTCGCGTTACTTTATCTTATCGGCGAATTCAGGGTCACCACTTGATAGAGAGAGAAAGTCGAATGCAAAAGAATAGTAGGAAAGAGAAGGAGAGTAGTGCAAGAGTTGTAATCCGAGCTATAACGGCTTACCCAAGATGCGACTGGCGCACGTGCTCCTCGATAAGCGCTACGGTTGCTTTGATTTCAAGGCAGCCCGGCCATGCGCACTTAAAGACCACCGCTGCGTTTGCCTGAAATTCAAGCGATTCCAAGTTAATCTTCTGTCAGGACGAAAAGAGATTAGCTTAAGTATTTAACACGTTAACATTCTCTAACCATACAGAATGGTCGTAAAATCCAGTAGTTACAAAAATTAGGATGTGAAACGTTACATATGATGATTAACACGTTGACTGCCGAGAGTATTTTGCTGTATTAGTACGGCGATGCTATGAAATATTGGACACCAAAGGATCGCATTACTATTCTAACAACAACTGCATTTACAAAATAATTATTGGTACTGATTGCGAATTCTTTGGATCTTCAGTAAAATCCCTTGCACCGGTCACTTGAGCAGATTTTGCTGTATTAGAACGGCGATGCTATGAAATACTACAGCGTTTGACTGAATTATGCAAAATGAAAATTATGTGCAGGTATATTTGACCAAAGGAAAGCATCACTATTCTAATAATAACTGCATTTATAAAGTAATCATTGCTACCCATTGCAAATATTTTGGATCTTCAGTAAAATCTCTTGCGCCACTGAACCATCACGGCAGTCAAAGTGTTAACGTTACCCTAACAGAAAGTATAGCGTACGAAAGCAATATTAGAAATTCACCCCTACCGCCCATCATATATCGCAAGTCCGAATTTCAGACTAATCACCTAAGGTTAAATATGCCGCGACGTCAATGGAACAGCGTCGGCAGACCCTAATCTCGTGATTCTATACACCACCCATCCCCATTTTCCTCTTCCCCAAACGCGTCCTCATACTGAATGCGCTCGAGAAGTAGATCGTAGACACTTGTCGAGTCACGATAACCGGCCGGCGGAAAATCGATGTGCCTGGGGTTCAGGCACGCTGGCCTACGCGCACGTTTCTTTGTTTACATCGGCCGACGACGTAGGCGTCGGTCACAGAGGCACAATCACGTGGTATTGATCCAGCACGAACGATAGGAACCCTCTTACGGATCACGCGGTTCCGACGTCCGCACGTTGCTCCACGTTATATTGCACGTTAAATGCCATGAAGAACGTGCAGTGGTGCTTCAAGGTGGCACGCTAAATGGCACGCGACTCTCTTAGATCTCTCTTAGATCGCGGGCGTCAAAGATTTATTGCCCTCGGTGCGAATGGCTCAGAAGTCGAGTGCTTTAAGCGAGAAATATTGGAGTTTCGGCTAAATTTGTTACGGAGGAAGTCAGGAAGCGTAAATACGGGATCACGGTAAAGTATAAGTGAATTTATATGGAGTTTAACAATTGTTTTTTGCTAATTCATTGGTACTGCGGCGATCGTTACCTGAATTCTTGTGTTGGAGCATTCGAAACGGAGTAATAATTATTGTTGTCTAGGTTGGCTGACCTTAATAGTTTGGCAAAAGTAAAAACGCAGCGGTCTTCGACGTTATGGCACTTTTCATTGTTCTCTATTTGGTGTCATTGCAAAGCACATAAATGGTTCGGGAGAAGAAAGGACAGCGCGCCAAATGGCACGCGACTTTTCTTTTTTGCTTTCCCCCGATTCATTATTCACCGTCGAGCAGAGTCAACGCCACGGTGGAAGGTCATTGAACGGGATGTACCTACTTGCCTATGGTGGCGAACACGGATTCGTGGAAATGGAGACAAGATTTCCCGGAGTGAGAAGTAAAAACGGCGTTCTACACGTGCCTACGTATCTGTAGATATGCCTTTGCACACGTGAGAGATGACTGCTACCGATGCACATAAAACTGCTGGTAACAGTTACAAAATAAAGTCTATCTCAGCGGTTAGCCAGCGTGACTGCTATTTCAGCCCAGAGTGATTGACTGTGGCGCCTGATTTAAAACGAAACAAACCTGTACCACAAATGTCTTCATTGCGTCGGTATCATTTATTTCGGACACTTGGGTGTCCGCTATCGTAGGAAAGTGCCATTTCGCAGTATCGATAAGAGCTTGATTTCATGGCTGCACACTTGCGTTTCAAGGACTCGTTCCGCACTCTTATCAAAGAAATCGGCGGTGTAGTAACTCCCCGACTAATAATAGAAACATATCACGACTACTTGTCAACAGCCTAGTTAGGCGCGTGACTATAAGCTCGATAAGGAAGGTGCATACGGATAAAATTTGCCCGGGGAACAGCTTTTTAAGACCCCGCGTCTCCATGCCCACGTTTAAAAGACGTCCAGGCCAGCTCAGATGCACGGTCCGGTGGCGAGAATACGATTTTTATCATGTTTACGTTGTCGCGGCGGCTCAGGTCGGCTCTCTCATTCTTATCCGCCGCTCATAATGCGCGACTAAGTCAATGACCAAATAATTCTTTCGGTAGACGCTCGTTGCAGATAGCGTGCATTAACCGGCGACATAGGCCACTTGAATGACAGCGAATAAATATTTGCGGATGCTACTTTTAATCGAAACGATTCAACGGCGCTTCAGATATTCGCCAGCCAGTCAATTTAGGTGCCAAGGATTCCAACAAAATTTCGCATCCTGTCCCTTCTGCCGCCTCCCCGCCGCCATTCGCATTTTCTCGCGCCGAGTTCTGTATTCTTACGATTATTTGTAAGTTATCGCTTTCCAGAGGGTTTGGCCAGAGTACAAAGGATGATCTTCATGTTTTAGCTAAAAGACATGAACAGGGAACGTCGGACACCGTGGCAGGGGTCGGGCTGGTACACACGCCGTGAAAATGTTTTTGCTGCCTGAAGGATCCTAGGTGCTCGTGACATCACCTCTGAAACGGTACACGCGGGCAGCGGTGTACAGCGTAGCGCAGCCATTGCCGAGGTCACAGACCTACACCGAGTGCGAAGCAGGCAGGCAGCAAGCAGGCAGGCAGGCAGGCAGGGAAGCAAGCAGGCAACGTTCTCTCCCTTCGTCCTCTGCCTCTCCACGTCGGCAGTTGGGTCGCCACGAAGGAAGGAAAGGAGGCTCGTAGCCAGGCGTCCTTCCCCTTCTTTTGCCTCAGGTCCTTCAACCACTCGCCATGGTTAATCCCTATAATAATCGTCACAGACGGCGGACTAATTGCAACAACGGATCTTCGCGACTAGGGCTCGCAAGGTTCTGGCGTGACACGAGTCATTTCGCTAAGGCTGATCATCGCTTTGTTTTGACTCCCAAACGAAAGTTCACGTGGAAAAAAGGATGGAGGAACCGAGGTTTTATCTTGCTTGCGGAGAATTCCTTAGGATGCGTAGACGCAACTTTTCACTCTTGTTCGCTCGACAGAGAGGAACGATGAGACAATACGGATCGCAACCACTTTCTATTGCGTATGATACTTTCTAGCGTTCAATTATGCTTTTATAAAACTTTTAATTGTCTCCGTGCTGAGAAATTACTTTGTGCCGCATTTGCTGCATCGTGCTGCTGCATTCAGACCGTTCAAATTGCCATATTTCCCACGTCCAGTATTAATTTCAGATGCGCTTGAGTGCAACATGATCAACATGACGATTGATGTCGAGACTCCGGCCGGGTCATCCAGCGAGTACTTCATTAACCGGAACATTAGATATTGATCATTACAGCACCCTTGGCCAACAGGTTCTATCTCTCAGTGCTGTTCATAGACTGCGCTTGCTGATCAATGTTTTCGATCATTGCAACTCATACGCCGTAGTAAGTCTCGTAGATTCTTTGGTATACTTTCATTCTTCGTACACTGCGCATAGCAACGAAAAAGTAAGTCCACGCAGTTGAGGCGTACAAAAATTCTCGGAACATTTTCGCCACAACGTTGCCAGCAGTGTTGCGCTTTTGGGGGTATTGATATATTGTGCGTCATTCAATGCTCACACTATTCCACGGCAACGCGGAGTTGACTTAAATGTTAGGGGCTGCAGGCATTGTGAATGGGAGAAAATCGTTTTTCGTTATCTATCGCGCGATGCTATCAATCTCCAAATTTTCATCGACACCCTACGTCTTTTTTTCCCCCACGTTTCCGCAATGTCGTCGATATCGTCGGCTATCGTGTCTGTCGTAAATAAAGTGTCCTGCCCGACGCTAAGGATCGTCCATCTTACAATCTTGGGTGTTTGTACGCTGTTGACTTCATATCCGTACGCTATTGTTGCATTAAAAACATATGTTGTTTCTTTGGCAAACGTGTTCAGTGTGCAGGACAAACTCGTCCGTAAATGTATGTTTCGTCCAGCCTAATTTCATCCTTGTTTTCCTCGTTTCATACACTCCGCAAATGTTGCCGTCACACGCCACACTGCACATATGTGTAGACGCAAGAGTTTATCTGCATTGTCGAACAACATCACGCACCCGGGGTCTGCAGGCATTTTCCCCGTGTCTGAAGATATCAAATATATTTGCGGATATCACTCGGCAGGTAAAAATCGTTGGAGAACTAGCTGATGACTTCGAAGAGGCAACCCTTTTAGAGTAGTTCTAGCGCCAGTCCGTTTGTGCTGTTTACCCGCGTCTGGCGTAAAAAGAGTGGACTGCGAAGCCGGATAATGGTCGATTTCTGAGTGCCCTCCTTGATATCTACCCGGCGCTTGTGGGGTAACGTGCGTAGGATCCTACATTCAAACCACTCGTACCAACCAACATCGCCTACAGTGCACACTACGCAAAACTCAAAGTTTGCCAACTTGACGAATCTATCTGATACAGCAATAATACCCCAATTGCGATCATTATCGCATCCTAAAAGCCGACCAATTTAGTTTGCGCCGCAAATCCCTCGTCCCAATGGCCGGAACGTTATTAAAGCCCCGAATTTGTCTGCACCGTGCGTTAAGATAAAATCTCTGCTACCGTTGGATTTCTTGCGCACGGCATTAAGCGCGCTGCTCGTTGCCACTGTGTGCGTGTGTAGAGAAAAAAAATGAACGTGCGGATGGGCAGGGGAAAGGTGGAAAGGTTTTAGTGTACGTCGGCGAAAGAAAGACGAGTGCAACCGGTGCATCGAAGCGCGGCCACGAAAATCGATTCTAAAGCGCGCGCCGCAACGTCTCGCTTTCCACGCCTGCTCTCGCTTTTCTCTACACCGGTCGGAGAACGGCAAGCCTCTCGGGACAGAAGTGCACTGCCCGCTTATATACTCCTCTTACGTAGCGATCTTACGCGAATACACGTCGATCGCGTTACACCGCGCGTTCATGGCTGTCCTGACTGCCTTCAGAACGCTTGGGATTTCGAAAAAATCGACCCGAGTCTTCGTTCTTTTTCTTTCGGCACCGGCGCGATACGTGGAGTGCCTTGGCGCACCGGGGAATGGAGACAAATTCGATTACTGTGGGTCTCGCACGTTTACGTGTCCTTAACCTTTTGTACTTAAAGATGTCTGCGGCGGAATACTAGCGCCTGATATGACTCCACCTGTCTTTCGCTATTTACGATGTTATCGAATACTAGGTTATGTTAATTTACGTTGCTAAATATTCGAATTCGTAGCCAATATATGAAAGGGGTAGATAATATAGTTGGAAGTTATGGTTTTAGCCACCCCTCAGTCGCTGTTTAAGTTGATGTGTTGAATTGAGTGACCGGTAAAAGCCGCCCCTCCAGCGTAAAAGGTTAAAGGACATTGAGGGGGCTCCTAAAACACACGTTAGATGCATTAAGACGTCATCGCGTAGAAAGCATCACCGATGCAAATGAACGCGTATTAATATTTACATTCCGCATCGAAAGCGGTACGCCAGGCATACATGCGTGTTGATCGGTGGCCGGCCACTTGGCAATCTAGAATTAACAGGCCTAGTCTCAATTTCGTCAGTAGCCTCTAGGAGGTTTAATCACCGACATTTATCGGTTACTATATTTTTTGTTACAACTTTCTGGCGGGGCACCATCATATTCTTAGCTCCAAACGCGGAATGACTCTTCATTGTCCCAGACGACAATCCGTCGGAAGTGACGAACAAAGTCCCCCGATCTTCCACCCCTTTGTGTCCAGCTCGCACCGTGACAATCACTTCGAGGCACGATCCGGGCGATTAATTCTGATTTCGGTGTTCCCGCATGACGCGATGGATTTCACGAAGAGCGTCTGGGTATATATTGCGTGGAAAAAGAAGTTGTATGGGAAGAGACGAATAAGGAAGAGCATATATACGGGAGGGCAGAAGGGATGGCTGTGGGCGAGGGAGACACAGAGACAGCGAGAGGGTGAGAAAGAGAGAAAACAGGGAGACGAGGAAAGACACACCGGCATCGAAAGAGCGAGGAAGATGAGAGAAAACGCAAGAGTGAAAGAGAGTAAGAGAGAGGGAGAGGATTCAGCCGAAGGTGGGGAGGATAGGGTAACGCCCGGGAAACCAAAACAAACCGGGCTCCTGTGTGTTGGCGCGTCGATCCGTGGCGTGTAGTGAGGGTCGGACGTTGACCCCTCTTATACCACACCAATGCCTCACGCACGTACATTGAGTATACGGGGTGGCATGAGAATAATCTATAGCTTTGTTATAGGGAAACTTCTCGGTCGCGGTCGCGAGTCAAACTACAAAGGGTATTCAGGGGTTCGCGATAGAGACGGGGGACACTTGTCGCGGAGAAAAAGGCGAAAGTGCTCGAGGACGAGAGGATGAAACAACGCTGATGGACTCGGGGACCGAAGTCCCTATGGCTGGCCGAAATGAGGAGTATTCGGCAACGTTGGAACGCCAAAGGCCAATTCCTACTGCGTAGTATGTTCTACTACCGTCGGCCACCACCAACGTCGTACTACTACGCCTTTTACCGCTGAGGATACTTGCATTATTACGAACGAAGTCATTTCTGCTAGTGTTCTTACCACCGCCATTACTATTTACTATCGGGTGTCGGATGATCCGCCGCAGAGTAGCAATGTACTCAGAACAAAGTCCATATCCAGCGAACAGCTTATTTTACCTTCGCCAAAGTACGTCCGTATGTTCGCGCGTCCTCTTCCTCACCCGGTTTATAACCGCTTCCTTTTCTGTTGCGCTGCATTAAGTGCGGTTTGTTTTCCGCGCCGGAGCATCGAAACGGAGCCCGAACTTTTGTTATCTATCGGAGCGCCTGTTGCTGTGAAGCCGGCTTCACCATGCGCGTCGTGTATTTGGCTCCCTTTTTCCTTCCCCTCCTCCGTCTGCACGCTCGTCGTGCGCATTTCGTTGTAAACAATTGCGCCGCATGTTATTTCCAGATTTTTCAATCGGACGGCGAGTAGTCAAGGGCAGCAAAAATCGACCGTCGAAAGGAAGCGGTGCTCAGGTTCTGTGCATTGGGCCGACAGAGATGAAGACAGAAGGAGAGAACACGATTCGGCGCAATTTCCAAGTGAGAACAAAGGTCGACGACACAGGAGAGAGTGCGAAAGAGGGAGAGGGAGAGAGGGAGGGAGAGAGAAAGAAAGAGAGAGAACGGCAAGAGGGACCGCTGATGAGCAAAAGAGAAAGACACCGGCGGAGAGTGAAACGGAAAGGAGAGAAGGAGAGAATCGTTCCTAAAGGTATAAAGCCGGACGACAAGAGTAGGGATGAGCGCTCTCGTGAGTCACAATCGCTGCAGCAAGATATCGGGGAATACGTTCTCGGATCTTTTCATTCTCGGGAAAACCCCTACTGAATGAAATGCCCGGCAATCCGCGGGACAAATCGAGCCGCGCAAAGTGGAGCTTACAAATTGGTACCTGTTGCCGGGCGAAGACGATCAATTGCGTTTCCGACGACGTAATCGTCGCCATTTCGGGACTTTACGCGTGATAATGATTCGTGGGAGAGAACGGGTGCAAGAAGACCGGGAGATAGGATGATGATCGTGTTTTCGCCGTGTGCGCGTGTTCACGCGGGAGCAAGAGAGACGGAGAGAAAAAGAGAGTGAAAGAGAGTGTTGGAGAGAGTGAGGTGGCAGCGAGGGAGGACGACGAGGATGGAGAAGAGTTGAAGGAGCAATGCATGCGCAAGCGCAGAGCTCTTGTTTACGTCGCTTCGATGGAGCGGCGTCTGGACGTGGTGCCGTCTCATCGCCGACGGTAGAGGTCGCCAGGTGACTAAGTCGTCCAGACTCGGCAAAGAAATGGCATAAAAATACGTTCTTTCAATTCGCCACGCAAGAGGGATGATTTGGGCAAGTTACCAAAAAAATGGCCCACGAAAAAACAAATTCAAAACGGCTAGTTCAATGGGCCGTCTGTTGGCGGGGTGATGAAGTCCCCGAAGCAAGAGGGTGGAAATATTCCATATTGTTGAATGTAATGTACGAAGAGGTTGAAAACCGGTACCCCCGAAAGCGGGAAAAAGCTATGGAGCGGGAAGATGACGCATGGAATGAGTATGGAGGTGTATGTGTGAGAAATTCGCTGATAATGGAAGAACTAGTGATGGCTAACAATGATGATGAGATTACGTTCATAGGAACAGGCCATTAAACTAGACGAGAAACGATAAAGACCGCCGAATGATGTACATTAAAGACGTAAAACGTTCAATGCTTATCGGCTTATCATTGACTTTGACTTTGACTCGACGCTGTACGTATAGACGCGGACCACTGAAGCCGACAAATAATCAGAGATACTTCTACTTAACACGTTCGGTAGCGCGGCGTGAGTTTGTTTTCTGGGCGCATTAGCGCACGCCTCAGTTTCCCGTTCATTTTCACCGTTGATTATCATTTTATCATTGACAGAGACGAATTCGAGACTCGCCAGTCTGGATTCGTTTGACTACTCCGTTAAAGTCGATAATTTCGTTATCGCGTTAGAAATGCTGCGCGCGACAATCTAAACAGGGTATACACGCTTTGAGGTAAGGACAGACAATTGGATCCATCAAATACTACAAATGGTTTGATTTCTAATGTACGTCATGCGGTATCCTGTCTTCTCTCCTTGAGCCTTGACTTTACCACGGCGGTACAACACAACAGGTGCATAACTGTTGGCTGACAAGCGGTATATCCTTGCAATCTGTTGTCGCCGGTTGCCGCGCAAATTGCACATCGAATGCCAGGGAATATATACGATTTAGTTTCCGATCAGGCCCAAGCGACTTTCGAATCGGCGAAGGTGTCGCACTTTCACGAACGGCTTCGTTGCGTTGCTGCAGTCTTTGAACGCGTTAAATGAATGTTCACCAGGAGTGTGTTTGGAAAAATCGTAACGGGTCCCCCCGGTTAGGTTTCCATTTGTTCGCTTTGCAAGGATATTAGATTCGTCCACTGCTCTAATCTTAAGCATTGCGTATTACTGTTACTGCAGCTAGAGAGATATTACTATAAATTCACTTATTTGAGCACGGCGTTAATGGTTTGATAGCCAATATTAACGATATGTATATATAGTAGGAGTATAAAAGAACAGTTTGAAAGCGGAACGTACGAGCGTATCTACGTCATGATTCGATTCTACGACGTCCGATTGCTTGTATGAACGTAGGCTATAATATTGTGCAAATATATAGCCCGTGTAAAACGACACACGTCTAAAGCCAACTGAACTTTATTTTTCCAAGTGCCAGGAACCCCTTCCCTTCTACCGCGCGATCATCCGGTCGAAACGAATTACGCCTGTTTTTCGCCCGCTCGAAATACTTGAGATCCGTAAACGGGCGCACGTACAAGAAGCTTGTTCGATATTTAAATATATTAAGAGCCCAGCGCATAGTTAGGAAACAAGCGATATTTCAGAACGTGGCGACTCGGCATTGAGCAATTTACATCGTCGGGAACTCGTGCTTACACAATCCGCTTGTACAACGTCCAGTCAGAATGGTGTTTAATCGGAATTTCAACTTATCGTAAATTTCCTTCGCAATACGTATTCGTATTTCGAATAATGTCTTCAGTCATAACAGGCCTTAAATCACGATACAGCACGTCTAGACTATATGTACCGTACGTCCAATTCAATACGGCTGTGAAATAATCATAAATTAGAAGAAAACCGACGAACATTAAGATAGACGTAAATGGCCATTTTCGACGAACCTGTCGTTATGCAAGCCCAGACATTGTACAATGTCGTCCGAATAGGTGCCTGTCCTTGAATTGGATATTGAACCTTCCTTGTTCAATAGAGGCGAAAGCCGTCGTCCAGTTTGGAAATAACAGCCAGCGATCGAGTGAACAAGAGAGAGCGCGCGCGCGCGCAATATGCGAGCCTCAAACGATAAGAGCACGAATAAATATTTCTTTCTTTGCACAACCGCGACCGTCCTTGAAAAACGTCTTTATCCTGCACTCAGGCGCACAGTCGCTCTGTTTCTTTCTTTCCCTCACGAATTCGTTTGAAAATCAGTGAACAGTAGCAGCTTGTTCTATCGAAACTAATGATCTCCTTTGCATAGGCTACTCTTCTTCAATCTACCTGAGTGACACTTTATACTTAAGCCGTGCCGTTTTAACGTCTCTATGGCATAATGCTCGGCGAAAGTGCATTTGATTTTTCGCCACGCTGGATTAACCTATCGCAAATCACGAAAAAACTTGAAGTGGCACCGGCTCACGAAAACTGAACAGGTTTTGCGGCAAGACTAGTAGTACCGTGGTCGAAGTACGTAACCACTTCTCTGAGCAATTACTTCTTGAGCTATATTTGTCCTCTAATTTTTAATTATTTAATTTGCCTTACTATTACAGTTTTACGGCTTGTAAAACAGCTAAGATGAGTTGATCAGTAACCTTGTAACAACTAAAGTTTTGCATCGACTAGCGTAGTACTGCACGCAGGCAGCGCCACAGTGGAAAAAGTCGGAACCGTGCGGACAAATTCAAAGACAGAATATAGTGTTCTCCTATGGGCGTTGTCACGAGTCAACGCTCATTTCGAAATGACGCAATGTTATTTTCAATCCTAGCCGAGCGACATAATTGCTCGCGTATCGAACGTGATTTTCGCGCGAAATCCAGCCACTTGTTCGAGACTAGTCGTAAGCAGTAACAGACCGGTGGGAATAGTGTCAGGCGAGCGGAGCTAGACAAATCATTCAGCCGCGGCCAATTATGAATTAATTACGAGAGCTGCTTTCGCCACTGTCCAATTCGTGTGTTACGTTATAACGGGATTGTCGAGTTCTCGGTAGTGCGAGTCCTTATTTCTTACGAGAGAGTCGACAGGAGCAAAATGGTGGGATGACGAGACATGGACGTACATCCTGTTACGGTTCCGCGGAGAATCGTATAAATGATAGAAAAAAATGGAGCGCCTTTCTCCTTGAGGAGACGAGGCGGCTGACGAAAACGTTCGGACACGCTGGTACACGTACGTGTAATTTAATTGGTTCGGGCTTAAGACATTAATTCGACGCGACAGCCATATATGGATAATTCTCTTCGACCATATCTTCGAGCATATTATTAAAAATTCAGCAGAGCCGAGAGCAGCTTGTTTGCGGGGCAAATAACCTTCTATCGAGTCGTACAGGTGTAGAGCAAAAAATGTTAAGATTTTTCATCAAGTTTCAATGAGACGCGAAAGATTGATAGCCTTTTTTGAACGACCTGACACTCTTCCAAGTAACACCACTACCTGTACCAGCACGAATATTACCATACGCAGTGTAAGTTAACAGAACGTAAAATCCTACACATCGTGACATAGAATTCGCCCAGAATAGAGTCTGGACGTAATAGAACACGTTCAGACAGGCATTCTACTCGTAAGACCCTGACATCATCTGGCCATTCTCTTGATCCAGCGTAATAGCCGAACAGATTGCTCCGAAATCTGAAACACGGAGCGACGGGTTCCGATTCATCCTTACGTCGCTCTTTACGAACACGTTTGCGCACTAACCTTCGCCAACCACAGGGTAGACGGGCAAAAAACCGTCGGGGACTAGAAACGAATTAGCCGTCGCGTCACGTAAAAAAATTGCGAGCGTGAGGTAAGAAGCGTTCTGGCAAGAGAAGGCCGAGAGGATTACGAAAAGTTCGAACGGTGCGATATTCGGCGCCGAGGCCCGATTGATTTATCCGTTCGTCGACCGTTAGATTGGTCAGTTCGGCACATTCAAGACAGAGTCAAGGCCGCGCGAATCTTCGAACCATGCTGGTCGGCAGATAGCGACCGGTGTGTAAGCCGAGTACGTGTGTTGCTCAATCGTCGGTACCGCAAAAGAGAGAGTGAGCAGTGCGAGAGGAAAAGAGAAAGTCGAGTACGCGCTCGTTGCGGAGAAGGGATACTTGGAAGGACATGACATTAGCCTAGGGCAGGATTGGCCTGAGCTCGTTGCCAAATAGATCGCCGAACTCGCAAAGTCGTCCACCTTGGAGCGTAAGACGGGTCACTTGGTCGACTGAGTTCCAGTACAGTACAACGGTTGCACGTATCTTATTTGGGTTCGAGCGTGAGAGACGTTGTTGAGAGATTACGGCGTGTTAGCGGAGTATTCGTAAGGCGACACTGACGGACATCGTTTCGAACTGGTCCAACTATAATTTCGATGGCCGAACGTTCAGCTTAACTCGTTGTCGGGTGTTCTTGAACCGGCATCTTTGCGCAATACTGAATGACCGTGAGGAAATTCTACCCGGAGATATTCCCGATAGGATGTAACACCTGTTCCCATTTGTCGAGCACGTCGTAGTGAACGCAAAGAACCGTAATCTGCGTACGATCGTTCGTATTATGTTCATTGGTTCGCTCGATTCATCGCTTATCAACAGTACTTTGCTTCATTGCACGCGAGTCCGTGTTTTTCTCTAAATGATGCCGATCAAATCGTTTTTAGAATTTCAGTCAAGGGGGACTGAAACTCGTTGAGTGTTACAACAATTGATTTGCTGCTTGTACTGTCAACGTCCTTGCCGCACACCAGGGAGACACGTTTTACGCATACATGCATGATCACGTACGAACACGTGCAGGCCTGCACACCGGTTCGCCTCGGTTTGCCGAAGTTGAGCAACGACAGACTGGGCGCGGTCCTAGTTAGGACTAGTTTGTAAACTACGGTTACGCAGAGCTGAATGCATAAGACACGCGAGAGTTATTATATCCTTCACCCAGGAATCCTCTGTTCCACGCTCCTCGGCGTTTCGACAGTTGTCGGATTAAGAGCCGGAGATGCGTTCGTTTCATAGGCGATTAAACAACCGACATGAACGACTGACGTCTGACCACAGTGATTCCAGTTCTACACGTATCGGCGAGCGTTCTACTTTCATAATCGGCTTAACGTGAAGACAATATAGCGCGGATAACCAAACGTTGATATCGACGGCGGAGGCTTTATATAACACGCGTTCTACAACAAAATTTACATTCGGCGCGAGCTATAAATCTGTCAATGTAAACCGTGCGTTTTACATTACGTTATACACGTAACGGTGTTAAGACTCGCACGAATTTAATTACCGCGTATTTCATGTCATTTCATTACGGACCGACCGGCGGTATTGATAATTGCTGCTCGAGGCAATCCGAATCGGTTCCATTTAACCTCAATACCGCGTCAGTTGAGTCTTTCGCTAAACGATCTTTGTATTCCGCGAGCGCGTTATTGTGCGCCCGGGCAGCGTAATGATCCATGTAATTGAGTTAGACAGCAGCGCTCGAGGAAGGAAAGCGACATTGGCAAACTGTCCGAATCCGCGAGTGCTCCGAGCTTTTATAAGCTGCCGGTCACGATGCGCCAAAACTCGTAATCCCTTGCCGAGGACGGTCACGCTTTCGTCCGACGAGGCCTTCCTTTTCCCTCATTGAACATTCGTAGAGAGACACTGTGCAAATGGAATCGAGTCTGAGGATAGGCGATCCGGGCATCGATTCGGAGAGAAAGTTATCTGATTGCATCGGTCGCTCTATGTGTCGAAAGAGCCGACTTACATAAAGGCCGCACGGCCGTTCCGACGTTATTTTTTTTCGTTTCACCGGCGATAATCGATCGTCGCGTTGCGCCGAAACAGTTTCTAAATTTTCTCCCGCACACCGTATCGATGGTCGAGTGACTTTCACCTTCTGAACTTCGTTGTCCGGTAGTAGTTCATAAATTTGTGTAATAATGGTGTTTGCGTTGCTTCGTTGAAGTGTAAGTGTGGAGTTAACGTTGCAGCGTCGACAGTATGTGTATATATATAAGTATACTGTTCCGCGTCGAGAAAGGTTTCGTGGTTGACCCGTTATGTTTAGAAAATGGGATGAACCACTCGGAAGATGCCTTCGTTGGGCTATTTTCAAAAAGTAGGTAACCAGCGCGAGACAATGGCTGTAAAAGCTCCGACCGTTCGCGAGACTTTCGTGAGCGAAGGTCAAGGTAGAAGTCCATGGACGGTCGATACGACGCTTGCGCTTCCGCCAAAGAGGGAGGATTGAGGAGGCGCGAGGAAGAGGAACGGAGTCGGGAAGGAGAGATGTGGAAACCTCTCTCGTACCTCGAAACTTCACGATCTTGCGAGGATTAACACAGAAACATCCAGTCATAGTTTCAATGCTAACGAAATTTACGCTCGTTAGCTCGACCTGATCATCGACGTACTCATCGACTACACACCTATCGTATTTACCTGTCTTGCAAAACCATGCGATACTGCCTCATACATATAATTTACAGCCATCATATTGTACCTGTCTTACGCACGCACACATTACCACATGCCATATACCAATTAGCAAGAACGATTATCGCGTTAACACTAGACAAACAATGCATAGTATGAATCATACGTGCAGGTACCGTAGGTGCACAACCCGCATATACGGTAAACATATATCGTATACGATATACTCCCATGTGTCAAATAAAGATCCTTACAAAACAGTGAAATAACAATATTCCATTGAATATCGCGGATATTACGGTCGTAAAATTGGAGGATCCGCGCGGTCTTCTTACAGTAGCAGAGGCAAAAAATATGTGAAAGGAGTGTCGTCTGGCCGACACGTCGGTTTGGCACGCATAAAAAGGTGGTCAGGACCGATTTTCGCATTAATACTATGCAAACAATGCATAACATGAATCATATATGCAGGAACCATAGGTACCCAACCCGCATATATGCTACACATATATCATATACGATATACTCCCATGTATCAAATAAAGATCCTTACAAAACAGTGAAATAACAGTGTTCCATTGTCGGGGATATTACGATCGCAAAATTGAAGGATCCGCACGGTCTTCTTACAGTAGCAGAGGCAAAAAATATGTGAAAGGAGCGTCGTCTGGCCGACACGTCTGTTTGGCACGCATAAAAAAGGTGGTCAGGACCGATTTTCGCATTAATACTATGCAAACAATGCATAGTGTGAATCATATATGCAAGTACCGTAGGTATACAACCCACATGTACGCTAAACATATATCATATACGATATTTTCTTATACATCAATGAAAGCTTTTTAGAAAACAGTGAAATAACAATATTCCATTGAATGTCGGTCGCAAAATTCAAGGATGCGCACGGACTTCATAGAGTAGCAGAGCTAAAACATATGAGAAGTGAGAGTGCGAGCGTTCCAGGATGTCGTCTGGCGGACACGTCGGTTTAGGATGCATAAAAATGGTGGTGAGGACCGATTTTCGCATTAATACTACACAAACAATGCATAGTATGTATCATATATGCAGGTACCGTAGGTACCCAACCCGCATATATGCTAAGCATGTATCATATACGATATACTCCTATGTACCAAATAAATATCCTTAGAAAACAGTAAAATAACAATATTTCATTGAATATCAGGGATATTGCGGTCACGAAATTGAAGGATCCGCGCGGACTTCTTAGAGTAGCAGAGCCAAAAGATATGAGAAAGGAGCGTCGTGAGAGTGCGAGCGTTCCAGGGCGTCGTCTGGCCGACACGTCGGTTTGGCACGCATAAAAAAGGTGGTCAGGACCTAGGACAACGAAAGGCTCACTGCCGTGGCACGACGGTATCTCATCCCCACCAGGCAAAAGCCATTCGCCACCACCATCGTCTGTCCCCGTTGCCTCGCTCAAATTCGCGAGCGTACGTCCTTGACTCTTTCCCTCTCTTTCATTCTTGCGCTCCTTCTCTCGCTGTCTCACTATTAACGCGTTTCGTCTCGCTTTTCCTGTTCAGTCAAAAGTTCTAGCGGCCCGTTATGAAATAGACGAGCCGTCCCTTTTTAGAAAGAGAGAGGCGTGGCCGAAAAATTTGCAAGCGAACGGCCTTGAGCGCTCTTCCGGGTCGGATCTAGCAGGTGGTTCGTTAATAGAACACCGCGCCCCCCTTCTGCGTTCTCAGAGGAAAGTGAGATTTTCTGTTGTTTTCTGGGAAGTTGTATTTTACCCGGTGTTCCGTTGAAAAGAATCCATAATTTGCACTCTTTTCATTTGCGTAACGACACCCGCCACTTTCGACAGGAATTTCTTTTGTCGCGCGCGGTTCTTTGTTAAAAGAAAACAAGAAGTGACAAGAAAGCAAGGTGGGTAAGGGAAGTCCGTTTCCGCGATATACGGGTTTGAACCATCTTTGTAGTAAGGAGCTTACGTATTTTACGGTTTTAAAAATGGGAAATGTGGAGTACGGAAATAGCGAGTGTTGTCCTTGAACACATCGTTCAGGCAACACTTTCAGCGAACGTTCCGTCACGGAAACACAAGCGGTCTTCCGCTTCTTCTAATCTCCTCCTTAGTAGTCAGCGTCAAAGTAGAAAGAGACAGTCAGGGATCAGCCTCATCGGTAATCCGACAGCGTAGCAGTGACACCACTTGACGTGACACACTCGCTTAGAACGGATTGTTGATAGTTCGTTGCCGATGAATTCAATGCGGTAGACGCGTGGAATGATAATTTCGCTCTATATTTTCCACTATGATTGCGATACACCGACATTCCAATTAGTTCCCTTGCACAATTCTATTATCGACACATTTCTCGGGATCTCTTACGTTACATTTGACTTTTCCACTTCGTATATGCAGACAGTTTATAATGTGCTATAACTATTGTTGCGACGATACTTATCTTACCGCTTACTGTATTTATAACTTCAATTTCATTTCACGTCATTATCGAAGTTTTGCAGACCTTTCGAAACCTGGACAATCGTCACTTCCCCGTTAGCGTCGTATTTCGAGCAGGTCAGCAATTTTTAGTACCTAACGTTTCGCGCTTCTCCTGCATTTAGCAAGGGATATCTATATTCTGCAATGGGTGTAATCCGATCATTGTCGCTGAGCTTTCGGAAATCTTTAGTAGGAGGAATCGGAGTTGCCTCGTTGCCCTTTCGACACTACGAGGCTTCCCGGTTCCGTCGTTTGTTCGTTCGTTACGTTCTGTATCGATAAACTCTAAGGCACGTGTCCAGCCAATGCGTATGGATTATCGAAGACACGTGTCGTTCTTGTTGCAGGGTCACCAGGCAGCGGCATGTACTTTTATTCAAAGCATTTAACTTTGTTCCTCGGTACATATCTCTTTTACATTTCGTTTTAACGGACACTTTCGTGCGAACGTTTCGAAGTATCAATAAAGCTTATCCGCTCGTATATGGCGGCCACGTTACTGATAGTGGAAATACTGCCACCGCACACGATCATAATTCTCGCGTGTATTTGCACCTAAAGATTTCAGTACGGAAAAACAGTATTTGAAAAGTGACGAATGCTGGAATGTACGTTTACGATTTCAACCGAAAATGTTTTCGTAAATCCACGCGTACCGAATAGAATAAAGTACCGGCACGAATTCCTGCGATTAAGTATAAGCGCGTCACTAAAACACAACCTGCGTTAACGACACCATCAGAATCATCTCAGCTTTCGTTGTAATGACAGCGTAAAGAGCATACATCGTGTCATTAATGCGAATCGAGCTGACCTTCGCGCAGACCGGCGCAACCACGCGCGATAAAAAAAAGCTATTACACGCACGTAGCATCAAGTTGACGCTAGGCGAACCGTAGAAACTTTATTCGCGACATTTATCCGTTGAAATTCCTATTTTTGTCACCGAAAATCGGTTATAGCGTGCTTTGCGGTTTGTAAAATTCGAACTATCCGTACCATGCAGCTAATGGCGAAGTTTAAAGAAACATTATACTTCCGGGCAGCAAAATTCTAAATTCACCGTCCTGCCAGTGAGGAAAGTTCAAAATGTCGTCATCATGTTTGCGCGTCACTGAGCGTAAGACGATAACGCCTCTTCGTCATCGTCCATCTTATTCTTGCGCAGCATTTTTTTAAATAGAGCCCCGTCACATTGTAAGGGCGTGGACGGATGACGCCAGTTGTTTCGCGATCGATTACGTGGGCCGCCGTGGGTTAGAGCGAAAAAGTACGAGAGATTATAATAATCACGGTCGGGGAACAACGACGTCGGCTAAGGTAACGAACGACGTCGGACTGAAGTTTTCCTCTTCCCTGCTGGCCGGGGAGGCCTTTCATCTTGGGCTCTGCCAGCTAAGCTAATTCTTTACCTCTCGCTTATTGGCTGCAGTGTCAAACCTTACAAGGTCGATGAAGCGGCAGCTACGAAGGGGTATTTTAAAAAAACCCGTGTGTGCAGAGACGCACGTGCACGCACACACGTATATGCAGACGTGTGCTATGTACATTGAGGCGCGTATGTTTTATATAGATTCTATATAGAGGCCCGTTCTATATACGCTTACATGGAGGGTTGCGGTAAAATATGAGGTACGAACGTTGTACGTGAGAGAATAGATTGAAAATATAGAATGCCTTTATCCGATGTGTGAACGCGCGCATATGTGTGGACGTGGACTACTGGCTGACATTCGTGTACGTCGAACGCACGCGTACTGTTGGCAGAGGCGGCACAGATGCACGCGAATGTTAATACATTTTGCAGTCAGTCGTGTGCATGTTTCCACGTGTCTGTACGCGCACGAACACACGAGCGGGAATGCCCTGGGCTTCTGCAGAGCGATCCATACGTTCTAGGCTGCCCACACCGACGCGACTTTTTTTACCCTTGACGATGGCTTTGAGCCGGAGGTTCCGATATCGCTGTAACGGCGATAATGCTGGCACGGCGCAATGACATAATCCGTGTGTCTGTGCATATTGGAAACGCTCCAAACGTTTCATCTGTATCCGTCCGTCGTCTTTTCGTCGCGGCGAATTTGCATGGCGCACAGTACTAGCGAACTGCGAGCTTCCGAAAATAGCCCCTTTTTTCCCTCGCCGCCGTAAATTGAACGGCCTTTCTTTTGTCAAATCAAATCGACTTTTAAGCCGCGTATGTGCGTACGCTCGGAAAAGGTCAACACTCATCAGAGCGCGCTTATCCTGTGCTTTCATGTTTCCGGCGAGAAATCGTCGGCGAGAATTAACGATCTCGGGACTGGTCGGGGGGATCCAGTATGATCGATCGTCGGAGTGCGTAATGAACGATAACGGCCGTCGGGGCGACAATGAGGAGAAAAAGGCCGAGCGCGAGTATTTCCTATGTGCGTAATAGGCGGTGTCATGGCCACTGACTTATGTCACGCGACGTCTCTACGCATATCGTGTGTGCCCGCTGCCCCGTCGCGGAAACAACTTCATACTTGGCACGGTGAGACCGTAACACACATAACGCGCTTATTAGAATGATGTGTGTATCATTTGATGAGCCTTCAGACCACACGACGATTTTTATGCAGAATTCTCTGCCGGCCGTCAAGTCGTTTCGTGATAGAGCAGTAATTGAACGTAAAGTGTATGTATGTAAAGCTAAAACTTAACAGGTTGTCTACCAAGCGTATTTTGCTATGTTAGAAGCGCGATACAATGAAATACTGCAAGTATGATTAATAGGTTGACTGTCGTGCGGATTTTACTATATTAAAACCACAACGTGATGAAGTACTACAGAATATGAGTGAATTGTACAAAATGAAAATATCGGAGACCAAAGAATTGAATCACTGTTTAATAGCAATTGCATTTAGAAAGTTATAAATACTACCGGTTGGGTATTTTTGTAATGTTTAATGTGTTAAATCGTGCAAAATGAAGGTAATGCAGAGTTGTTACAAGCCAATATCAATTGCTTTTACAAGATTGCAAATAGGCTTCATTGCGAATTTTTTGCATTTTTAATAAAATCACCGGTGACCACCGTGGCAGTCAACGTGTTAATCAAATAAGTATATATGTGGGTTTTCAATGCAGAACAATCGGCGACTGGCACAAGTAATCAAAGATAAACGATCTGTAGCAAAATATAAGTACAGCTTAAAAAGAGAGAATGTAGATATTGCGTTTATGATAATGTGGACGTAAAATTGTGTAGGTATATCAGTATGCGGTATTATGAATTGAGCTGAGAGCTCGGTTCATGAGCGTGCAAGAATGAAAGTCAACGAAGTCCAGACTGTACGATCGATCGCACGGAGAAGTTGACCTTTACTTCTTCGAAGTCGTTGGGTCACGTAAGAGTGAAAATGGGAGCGGGGAAAGGGTTCAGAGAATGAAAACGACAGACACCGAGAGACAGAGAAGCAAAGCGAGGAGAGGACTAGACCGAGACTACAAAGTACCGAGGACATTGTTATAAGATTAGTTTCACGCTGCGCATCACTGCATTTTAACTGCGAAGCACGGGGAGCCTCGGTGAAGTTCAAGTTCAATTTCGCATCGATCGCCACGAGCGGGCAAACGCTGCTCTGGGAAATTGGACCGCCGCGTGCGAAGGGCATAAGAGATCCAAGATGGCGGGCAGCTATCGAAAACAAGGAAGTACATGCAACGACGGCAATACGAGTCGTTACGGGAACCGTTTCGCATCGCTGCTTCCGAATTTTGAAGCTAGAAGAAGTGCAACCGGGATATGAACGAAGGTGCAGCAACGTTGAACGTCAAATGAATCACGGCAATTTCAGCTCGTAAAGGATAAAAACCGGAACGGAGTTAGCGGCGGAGTGGCGCTGCGCCATGATGGAAAACGGATCTGCCTCGCTATATCGCGAGTTTCAGGAACACGAGGTTTCGCTGAATTTCAACTGAAACGTCGAGCCGGAAGGAGCGAATAAAGGCTGACGTATGATTAGCGTGTTGCTTGCAGTGAAGCGTCGGAAAGTAAGTGACGCGTATATCGACACGTCGATGTTTTTCATACGTTGGACTTGACGGTGATGTCAGCTAATGAGAAAAGGGTACCGGAAAAGAAAGGTGGAGCGGTCGGGGCATCGTAAGTGTCGGTTACGTTGTCAGAGGACACCGTTCTCGCGTACGGTTTTCGTCCCTGGATTCTCGTTGTTGCCGGGCGCGCAGAAATATGTACGAGCGTTACCAGCGAGCATCAAGTTTACGCAACCCGCCTATTACGTAAGACAGACGGGACGTGTCACAATACGTAGTCCGCTGCCGGGCCAAAGAGCTCGCACGACACTGGTACAATACCACTGGCTGACAATGAATCGAAAACCTTCGCGTTGTTCCGACCTCGTCCATCCTTCCGCCAGGTCCCAGTCCAAGTTCAGATGCGAAATTGTAGTTTGTTTTGAAGTAATTGCTCGGCGTGTCGATACCCAAATGCCAGCTGATAATGAGTATTAATTTGCTGATATCCAGGAATCGCTGTATTAGATACGGAGACTACGTGGAACGGAATATACATCTGGTGAATATGACGACTCACACAGAATCAACTGTTATGCAATTTTCGGATGGAATTATCTTGGTCTTTCATGGAGATAAGGTCGTTTATGAACAGTTTTACTAGGAATGTTGATTTTTACTGTGTCGAGTACAGGATGTTTGAACATATTACGGGTCTGTGATGTGTCGTGCTTCGATCGTTGTATATTTGCGTTTTTGTTGAGGTAGTGAAAGACCGTGTCGCACGCGAGAAATTTTCTTGCCCAGAGCCGACACTTTATTCGCCTCCTGACAACGAAAAACATCGAGTCGTTTAGAAAGTGATTTAGTGCTCTCGCGGCCTGCGTATTTCCTCCGAACGAAAGGAGATTGGTGTTTCGTTGCAAGAGATTTCTGTGGATTTTATTGGTTAACGATGTTCTTGAATCTTTCAAGGATCAATGCTCGAACAAGCACCAATCAGCATACAATGTTTACAACGTTGACTTTTGAATGGTCCCTTCTCGAAGTATCGCAGTTACGATTATCAGAAGAAACTGCAATGTGTGAACGAAGCACGATTTTATCTAGATTCCTAAATCGATAGTATAGATAGATACTATATCGAACGTTTAATCAATTTAACGTTTGCATAGGAACATAGAAGAAAAGATGAGAAAAAATTTAAGTGAAAGTCTATCACATTCTATGCGGCGGTGCCTTTCAACATCTATTCATTATCTGAGTCCGTAGAAGAACGCGATTAACCAAGATTTAGTACCGTCAACCGCCGCCGATAAGTGATTGCAAAACGACGGTTATTGCACCGCCAGCGATCTAGCGCAACAAAAAAGAAAGCAAAATCCTAGCGCAGCCCGATAATCTATCATCGCAGTGCGTCAACCGTTCGAATCGTCGAAATCGTCGCGGTCAAGGCCCGCGACCCAGTTATATCCGCGCGCCTCCCTGGAAGCGATTCCTCGTGGACCGATGCGTCGATCGTTTTCTGGTATGGTCGAATCGTCGGTCAAGGTCTCTTCCGACGAAGTGCTGGAGCGCGAAAGCGTAGAAAGCCGATACAAGCGGCATCGTATAGCGACAAGCCGTGCACCAAAACGGTGCGAAGTGAGGGGTCCGTGATAGACGAGGCGGCCAGAAGAGAATCAAGAGGTTAGAGAAACGGTAGCACTAAGCACGCGGAACTAGAAATAAATCTTCCGTGCCCTCTCCTCCCCTCCGCAGTTGTCGCCAGGGCGCGCGCGCGTTGCACACGTTGCAACGATCGCGCACACAGATATTATTTTGCGCGCGTGCAGTCAGGGCCACGGTGACCTTAACTGCCTCCACCTCTTCCTTTCGCAATGCCGCCCCCACTGTTCTCTCCTCTCTTCACCTTTCCCCGCCCTTCTGCCACCGATGCTGCATTTGAGGGCGCAGCGGGGAAGGGCGGCAACGGGAGAGGCACGTGCCACTAGTGACGTCACGCCGTGTGCACTGCGGCGGTGCATCGGCGTCGCTTCGATAGAGACAAGAGGATAGAACATGGAGGAGAGGACGCGTGGGAGGGAGGCAGTGGGAGTGCATGCCGAGAAGAGAGAGACCGATTATTAGGCGTGAGAGAGCTAGAAAGAGGGACCCCGGGGGAGGACGCGGGGATGAGTATTAAATGAATTACGAACTGGGATTAAGAAGAGCGAGACGCTAGGTTCGAGGCGCGTGTGGAAGCTTCGGGCGACGAAGGGGAAGCACGGGAAACGAGTTTGGGTGGATGGAAAAATTGTCTGTGCAAATGGAATGCGCGAGAAGGACCGGGTGAGGTGTAGAGCGAAGTACGGTAATGCCGGTGCGCGAATGATAGAGAGAGAATCGAATGAGAGGAGAGCGACAATGAGATCTAGGTCCATGCGGAGGCGTGCGTTGTACGACGTAACGTTCTAGCGCATGCGTTCACTTCTATGGCACATAGCGAAAGTACATAGCTTGCACACGGCCCACAGGTTCTTCTTTTTAATAGGTCAAATGCCGGGGAAAAAGTACAGCGGGCGAGCTGCGCTTGCGGCAGGGTGAAGCCGGTGAAAGTTGGAAATGCGGTGTTTGCGTTAAAAGTTAGGTTTAAAGAAAAATTCCCCCTTACTACGCCAAGATAGCAACACAATTTCACGGAACGTGGATTGAATAAATATTCTGCAGAGTCTGTTACGATACCGGCATATTTAAGTTTTGTGACATTTTAAGGTGAAATATAGGGCAGTGAGGTGCTAGTACACTTCACGAAAATTAGCAACATATTGCTAATGAAGCTCAAAGAACTAGCGTCTTCGGTTCTACTTAAAAAATTGTCCTTACGTTACTAACAATCCATTGGTTCTTTCCACTAACGTTACGATCAACGTTTACGTTTCCGGAAGTTCTTGTCGAAATTCCAAATGACCGAACAATAGCGTGTGCCAAGATGTCACGTATCAGCAGCCATGTGACTCTTTATGGGACGCCGGCTTTTATACGCATGGCAGTCTGACACGTGCTCCGCCGTCTTTCTTTTACTTCCATTTCCGCCCAGCCTTCCTTAAAATATGCATACACGAAACCCAACTGACTATACGACCCATCGGCAGACACCATAAACACCGAGTGTCATACCCGCAGACCTTTTCTGCACCCCATACTGTATATCAGTCGTCTAACCACCAATATCCCTATTCAACGCGTCTCATCACCCAAATACTATAAATCCACCTCAACCCTTTGGCTACCATCTATCGGTAGATGCATCGGCTCTGTGCGTTTACATTCATATTATCGCTCCTCTGAGTGTCAAGTTTGTTTTCACTCACGTTTGGTCGTTATCTTTAATACGTTTGCGTGAAAATAATTTTCCACGTATATTTTATATAATCTTAATATAAAAATTTACATTATTTATTATTAAATATTTTATTTCATTAAAATTGTATTCAATATCTTCTAAGTTTGAAAACTATAAATTGTAAAATGTTCCCTTCAGAAAATCGGCATTTTGTTCTTTATAAAGCAATTCATAGAAGCGTGAATATTAAATCGGCCCTGGCTGTCTGCGCGCGTGCCGCGTAAATGGGCCTGGCAGTAAAAGGGTTAACACTTTAAGGACCACTAAGAAATCTGTAAGAGATACGCCTGGAACCGCACGTTTTTAGGAAACTTGTACGTTACAAAGAATCATAACTCTGTTATTTACGAAGCAATTTTTGTCAAACATTCAGAAATTGTATAATTGGAAGTATTTTAGGTATTATTAAAAAATTATGTATTTTAATAATTATGATAACTTCTTACTAAAAAATGAAAATACGAAAAAAATATGGAGGCAATCGCGTTTAACCCTTTGAATGCTGAATACTTTCAGCCGAGGCAGTCGCTAAGGACGGAATACTGTTTCGCCAGTGTGAAATCTGATAATAGATGTTACAAGACGTAACTAAATTATAATTATAACTCCACAGACGTGTATTCATCTCATACGTTAATAATTGTAACTGCAGCACGTCAGAGATTGAAAAACTTGGCAAACGCATATATGCGTCCATAGTCCATGCCGATAGCGTTCGGTGGACGCATATATGCGTTCATAGCATTCAAAGGGTTAATGCATTGAATATCGATGTAAACATTTAAATAGACAAAATAGATACAATGCACCAAAATAAGTGACATCCAAAGACAGCATGTAGAAAACCCCAGAAAACTCGTGAGCGGTCCTAAACACGTTGACTACCACGGTGGTCACAGGTAACCGGCGCAAAAATTGTAGTCATTTTTGCATATGACTAAAAATGCAAAAAATTGCAATGAAGCCTATTTGCAATCTTGTAAAAGCGATTGATATGGGAATATTAATACTTTGGCTTCCAACAACTCTGCGTTACCTTCATTTTGCACGATTTAATCGTACGCTGCAGTATTTCATCGCATCGCGGTTCTAACATAGCATAATATACGGTGACCGGTGCAAAAGATTTGACTACAAATGCAAAAACTGAACAATGAAGCCTATTTGCTATCTTGTAAAAGGGATTGATATGGGAATATTAATACTTTGGCTTCCAACAACTCTGCGTTACCTTAATTTTGCACGATTTAATCATTCTTCGCAGTATTTCATCGCATCGCGGTTCTAACATAGCAAAATACGCTTGCCAGTCACCGTGATAAAGTGTTAAGACTCGTCTGCTCTGCGCATAAACAAAACACCCCATCCGCCATATTCGAACTGGCCGGACCATCATCACCGCATCACTCCCATCCACCCAACCGTGACCCGAAAATCGTATGCACCTTTCGATCCCGCTGGTCAGCTACGGCACTGCGCATGTGGGTGCACGTATGTGCAGAGACGCGTGCGCGTCTCGATAGCGATAGAAACGGTTAAAATAGGCGTGCGGGGTGTCAGGGGAAGAAGGAAGCGAGAACTCTGTCGCAGTCGTTCCACAGCGACTTGAGCAGCACTTCCTGGCGAGTCTCGCTTCCTCCCTTGTTCCTCTGTCCTCCTTCTTCCCCTCGACGTCTCACCTCGCACCCCTCGTCGTTCTCTGCGCTTCAGGGTTCCCGTTCACGGACGTCGATATGGGAACGGAACGCGGCTCTGCTTGTTCTATCTCGGTCGGCGGCGACCTTCCGCGGTGACGAGGATAGAGAGAGATGGAGAGTAGGTTCTAGTGCTTGGGCTCGAGAATCTAGCGACCTTGCCAACCGTTTGCGCGGATGTCTTCGACTAGAACAATTGGGTCAGGTGCGTGAATACTTATGGTTGTTAGGACGATGAAGGTGGGTCGTGGTATTACGGGGAATTGCCGCAGTGCTGCCCAGATAGACGTACTGTAAGAATGGCGGGACGGGAAGATAGAAGCGGATTGGAAAGGCTGTGGATTGTCAAAGTTTGACTCGTAGCGCGTGTGGGTTTCATGGAGCAGGGACGGTTGTGGCGAAAGGTCGTATAGGTGGCGAGGTAATGTCAAAGGCGCGTTTGCATAGGTGGGATGGTGGGTTATGATTTAAAGCGCACTGCGAAATTTCGAAAAAGCACGCGAGGAGTGGTGGAGAACAGAGGCAATGGGAATGGTGGTAGTAAAAGTGGAACGTAAAATCGATAAACATCGTGAAATGTGTGTAAAACGAGCTGGAACAAGCGAGGTAGCGGGGTAAGAAGAATGTCGGCAGGTAGAAAAGAAATAATAAAGGCCCTGAGATAGAGTATCGGCGGAGGGATGAGTGGGAAAATTAAGAGGGGAGATAAACGAGGATGTAAGATGTTCGAACAGAGATGAGAACGGCACGGGAGAAAGTGGGGTACGCCTTCTCTTGCACTAGGCCTGGCAAATTATACACTCCGAGCATCGATAGCGATTGATCGCGAGAGCTGAATCGAAACGTTTCGCGACTTCGATGCTTAATGACGATCATTGTTTCGTCAACGAATCGTTCACGGACCTTTCCTGCTGTGCAGTGAAAGTGAGATCGTTGCGGTACGATGTGGTTTATTGCACGGATGAACGTTGACGCCAAACTGTGTCACGGGATCGACAACGATCAATGAAGGGTGAATGGTCAAGCATTTTGAAATGCTGTCTTCAATAAAGCGTGGGACAAGAAGTCCACGACGCTTTATCGTAACAACAGATTCAACGAATATTCTTACGATGCTACAGAATTAGGTAAACTGTTTATACGGCTGCAAATGAATCTCTAGCCGTTTCCTCTGGTAGTGAAAGTAGAATTGTGGAGGGATGAGCTAAGGCACGTAAAAGATGAAAATTAAAGTGAAATGCATCCGGAGACTTGTAATGACGGTGCACAGTCTTTATCATTTAACGGATGATGCCGATGTGGGCAGAATATCGTCGTAGAACAGCTCCGGATGTTTCTTTCGGTAGTGAAAGTAGGATGGTCGAGGAATGACCTAGGTTACGGCACGGATGCAAATGATGGTCGATAACGATCGACCGGCAAGTCAACTGTTTTGCAACTTCTCCGATGCAAGAGTCGGTAATGCTGCCAGATGAGCAGTAGATCGTTTTATCAATGAACGAAGAAACTGTGTTATCGCAGAGTGCAACAGAAACGTTCCACACCAGACGAGTTTATCGTGTAAGGCAACGAAAGATATTGATTTGATTTTGATTTTCGCAGAGAAACCGGTTAATGACGTGTGTTTCGGGATAAAAATGTAGACCGCTTAGCTGATCGGGTTTTCAGGAATGCTTGTCGAAGGTGAAAGTGGGATTCAAACGAACTGGGTTACGACGAATATGCGCATCGGTACAAAAAAAAACCGTTGCCGGTAATTCCGCGTTTCTTGAGCGGTCTACGCGAGATTAATATCGTTGTTGACTGGGAACCTGTCGCTAACAAGGCCACAAGATTGTTTGTTGTTTTCAAGCTGATTTCTCAGGAGTGTAGCTTCCCAGCATCTCTAGTGCGCGTTGTTCTAATAAACATATAATAATACGGATCCTGGAGGTCTCTCTGGCACCGTATGCAAATCGAGGCTGGATACACTTAATGTCACCATGACATTTCTTTCGTCGAACTGCCCACGGGGTGCATACATTTCAATACCGAGTGGTTCGTTTCCCAGCCGAATGGTATCGAACAATATCGCCCATGCTCAATATCTAATCTCCCATCGGGGCTCTACCTTCACTTGTCAGAGAGCAAAATTATGATGTCGCTGATCGTGATTCAATTTGCAATGAACAAAGGCCCATAACAATGACTCTCCCTTGGTAATGGCTCATCATTATTTGTCGAGAATAAATCAGAGCAGCCTCGGCAACTGCTTTCAGATTCCACTACTATCGAATGCCAAATGTGCTTGAGCATTTCCTTGGCAACGAGGTAACGAACTTTTCCCTTACCTGTTCGCTCTCGAAAGTGTTGTTGCACGCGTTCGGACCATTCTCGACTGGGTCCCGGCCGGCTTTCGCTCGAATCTGAAAACCCATAAGTGGATCACGTGAGTGCGTGAGCGAAGCGAGTAACCGAATATGCGAATCACGGAGTAAATGGGTGAGTGGATAAACGGGTGAGAAGCTTCCTTCGTTTTCACTTCGTTTCGTCTAGTACAGATTGGTGGAGAAAAGGGACAGTTGTAAAATACTTAATCTAGAGCATAGTTTCTCAGATTGTTTAACACGTTGACTGCCGTGGTGGTCATCGGGGACCGGCGCAAAAGGTCTCACGAAAAATTCCAAAAATACCCAATCGGTAGCATTTATAATTTTGTAAATGTAATTAATGTTAAATAGTGATTAGGTTCTTCGGTCTTCGATACCTTCGCATTATTTCTATTTTGCACAGTTCAATCATATTCTGTAATACTTCATCACGTTGCGGTTTTAATATAGTAAAATACGCCCGGTAGTCAAAGTGTTAATACTAAATAGTGATTCAGTTCTTTTGTTACCGATATCTTCGCATTACTTTCATTTTCACAATTCAATCGTATTCTGTAGTACTTCATCACGTTGCGGATTTAATATAGGAAAATATGCCCGGTAGTCAAAGTGTTAATATTAAATAGTGATTCAATTCTATGATCTCTGATACCTTCGCATTATTTTCATTTTGCACAATTCAATCATATTCTATAGTACTTTATTACGTTGCGGTTTTAATATAGTAAAATACGCATGGCAGTCAACGTGTTAAAATAGTGGATCAACGATACTTTTTTTAGCATTGCAGCGATCCGCAATATATTTGCATAGAATACACTCGTGTATACACAGTAGAATTTTCATCCTGGAAATCTGAAAAATATAAAAATAACCCGAAAAAGCGAACATTACAAGTCATATCATGGTTGCGTCTATAAAATTTGCTTCTTTCTGTAAACGTGTCACGAATCCCCGCCGATCTGACGATCACTCGAACCTGATCTCGTGAAAAGTGACAACCAGCAAGAAAACCATTCATCGACCCTCCCCCTTCTTACACCTTCCGCGGGCCGCATATTTCGGGCTCCACAAGTGTCCGCATCACAACAAATCCCGCCTTTCACGGATTTTACCGTTCGCTAGCGGCAGCGCAGACAGCGGAAAGCGACGCTATTTCGAGGCTCGACGTTTTCCCGATGCTGGTCCCGCGCATACGGGCGCGTACCTAAGATTAGCGCGGGGCGATAATACCTCAAGGTCCGGCTCGTTAGCCAGCTTACGAAATACCAAAAATCACCGCGCGTGTTTACATCCTTGGCTCTTGCGGCGGGTTGGGCTTATGTCACCAACCGCGGAGCGTGCATTCTTGGCAGTTAAAGCGAAAAGGCGCGCGCCTTGCGCAGAAGAAGCAGGGCTGAGGAGACGAGGAACGAAGAAGACGATGATAGGAAGAGGCCTAAAAGAG
Organism: Cryptocheilus praepositus; assembly: GCA_033815515.1. Lineage (NCBI taxonomy): Eukaryota > Metazoa > Arthropoda > Insecta > Hymenoptera > Pompilidae > Cryptocheilus > Cryptocheilus praepositus. The sequence continues at coordinate 944,868 of JAWWQZ010000093.1, forward strand.
GTGAGACGGAGAGCAACGGACAGAAAAATAGAGCGGCGGGAACGCGAGAGGGACGGATGGAGAGAGAAAATTGGAAAGACAGAGAGGGTGGAGCGTATTATGCAAGAGAGAACTGTGCAATTCCCGGCTACGCCTGCATCTCTGACCGGTCAGGGCCGACGTATATCGCCACTGCCAAGATGCGAGATTATTCCAACCTCCTATATGCAGCGCGTGCTGCTACGTATGCAGGCGACTTTTAATTGCGAGCCAGAGAACCGAGCCATCGTGGTCTGTTGCGAAACGCGTCGGAGGCGTTTTCATGCGACGTCGCTTGTGTCTAGCCGCTTCGGGTTGTTAGCAGGGACTATTTGGAACAACGTTTTGCACCGCGAACGCACGGATTGCGTCGCGACTTAGCCTTGGAGCACGTGTGCGCGCTTGTTATAAACGAAAATTTGTTTAACACGTTGACTGCCGACGATTTTGCTGTATTGGAACGGCGATGCTATGAAATATTACAGCGTTTGAATTATGCGAAATGTAAATAATGTGCAGGTATTGGAGACCAAAGGAAGGCATCACTATTCTAACAATAACTGCATTTATGAAATAATTATTGCTACTCATTGCGAATATTTTGGATCTTCAGTAAAATTCTTGCGCCAGTCACTTGAGCGGATTTTGCTGTATTAGAACGGCGATGATATGAAATACTACAGCGTTTGACTGAATTATACAAAATGTAAATGATGTGCAGGTATTGGAGACCAAATGAAAGTGTCACTGTTCTAACAATAACTGCATTTATAAAATAATTATTGCTACTCATTGCGAATATTTTGGATCTTCAGTAAAATATCTTGCGCCGGTCACCACTGATTATCATGGCGGTCAAAATGTTAACATATTCGTTGTCACGGCGGCAGTTGGAAATGGTTGGCAATGATTGCTTAATAAAATATTAAATTTTTCTCTATGTGGTTATAAAGATTATCGTGAGCGTTTTGGCATGCGGAAGTTTTTCAAGGGCGAATGGTACATATTACTGGAGCTGTCAAAACGTATGTTATAAGTCGGTGTGTGGCAGATAAAATCCTACGCGAACCGCTCAATCATTCGTAACACCCGGTCTTGCTTCTAGTACTTTTGCTGTTTTCATAAATGTTACACGCCTTATGTCTTAGATGCTTAACGCAACCTTTGAAATTTACACCTTACACTGAACTTGCACCTTTATGCGGCACTCTACACTCCCTATACCGTAAAATTTCTGATCTAAATTTCGAAAAGCACTTTCGTTATGCGACTTCTAGGAATATTCTTTCGTCGATCGACAACTGATCACCTCGTCATCGTTGTCGTCTTGGCCTACTTCGTCTCACTTTACGTTTCAAGGTGTGGCTTGTTATCTCTACAAATATTACCGCTTCCGTATAGTATGAAAGTGGCCTGCGCTTAATTAATAGCAACGCATGGGGTGTGAGGAACAATAAAAATGTATTGCATTGCGTAAAGAGTGCGTTCATGACGGAGAATGAATCTTGTGAGCTTGAGTATGCGTATCTTGTTGTACACGATACATATTCGACAGGTGAACTGGTTAAAAGGAGGCGAAATGACTCGCGATGTTCTGAACCAGTTAAACGTGAATATCTCAGTTTACTGCAAACACGCAACGCGAACGGGCTGAGAAATCGACTAAGACAATTGATTGTTAATTCTCTCGCCGTGTCAAGAAACAACTGTTTTTTTTTTTACAAAGAGAAAAAGTTAATGAAATCTTCTAAGACTCCGTAAGGATATGCTTGTTCGCTATAGAGGTTTCTTGCCGAGATCTCTAAGAATATATTGATGCGTTATATCCGGATTATGGGATGCCACGGTTTTTGCACCAAGCAATAAGCTATTTTTAAGCGATGTGTCCTTCATAAGTATGCGAAAACAGGAAATAGCCCGGCATTGCGCGTATGGGACAGAAGATATTGTAATTACTAGTACAACTAACGCCGAAAGAATTACGTCTGTTTTTCATTTTGTGTTGCAAAGACAAAAAATGTTGGGTAATTCGTTGTGACATCGCTTACACGAACGTAAAATGGGATTCCATGGTTTTTGCATCAGGAAATAAGCTATTGTTAAGCGATGTATCCTTCATATGTATGCCAAAACAGGACACCCGGCACTGCGCGTATGGAACAGAAGATATTGTAATTACTGGTATAACTAACGCCGAAGGAATTTCGGGTGTTTTACATTTTGTGCTGCAGAAACAAAAAATAGTGAGCCAATTCGTTGTGGCATCGCTTACACGAACGAAAAATGGGATGCCATGGTTTTTGCACCATAAAATAAGCTATTTTTAAACGATGTACCCTTCTTAATTATGCGAAAACAGGAAACAACCCCGGCATTGCGCGTATGGAACAGAAGATATTATAATTACTAGTATAACTAACGCCGAAAGAATTTCAGCTGTTTTTCATTTTGTGTTGCAAAGACAAAAAATGGTGAGCCGATTCGTTGTAACGTCGCTTACTCGAATATAAAATGGGATACCACGGTTTTTATACCAGGAAATAAGATATTTTTAAGCGATGTATCCTCCATATGTATGTGAAAATAGAAAGCAGCACGGCATTGCGCGTATGGAACAGAAGATATTATAATTACTAGTACAACTAACGCCGGAAGAATTTCGACTGTTTTCCATTTTGTGCTGCAAAGACAAAAAACGGCCAAGTAAACGAAAACAGGAAACAGCCCGGCATTAATTTCGACTGTTTTCCATTTTGTGCTATGCACGTAAAATGGGAATGGTTTTTGACAGGAAAAAAAAGCCAATTCGTTGTGACACCACTTACACGTATGTGTAAACGTACACGCATATGCGCGCGAAGATTAAGGCCAATGAAGACTTTGAAAAGACGGTCTGGGCAAGGGCAGTAACTGTTTCTACACGCCTGGGCGGTGGTCGTCGAGGCAGGGCAAACACGCAACTCGACAAAACTAGTTCCAAAGGTCGCGGCGTTTGATAAAAAGACAAAATATACGTAGAGGACACTAGACACAAATCTTCTTAAATCGTAGATATTCAAATGTTCACGATTAACTTAACGTTAGCATTTTCTGGCTTTACTTTGAATTAATGAGAAATTAACGAGACCTCAATGGAGTAACGTTAACGACTACATTCAGACCCACTGTAACTCACCGCATATCAGGCAGGATAGTATTACTGTATATTTCAACATCTTGAATACACTCCGCAAGTTGCGCGTTCTTTATGTTTCCTGCTGTCTCAAATCGTTTGAATTACGGGTCGGGCATGTGCGCATGAAACACTCCTTCAATCATCGCCCACCACCCTCTAAAGACTACTGGCTGCCTTTGGTATCAACCCCAAGGACGTAGAATTGAAAGAAAACTGCACCGGTGAAAAACTGTTTTTTTTTTTTTAAGGAATAGTTATACTCGCGAATGAAAATTTTGTAAGAGGATATTAATATTATACTATTGGAACAATAATATATTGTATATCAGCATCAAATATCAATTATCGTATGTTTAATGCAAGTTTCGAAGGAGGGGCCGAAGGGCTTTGAAACATTTTGAGTTGATTAGCATAATTAGATGCTAATAAAGGAAGTCAAACGAAAACTGGACTTCAGATCTGGACTTCAGAAAACAGAATCCTTCGATTCTGATTAAAACTACTATGCAGTGTGCTTTTGGGTATGGGCGACTAAATGTAGGAGGTAAAAAAAAATGATGAGTGAAAAATTACTTCTGACTACCGCTTATTGGTGCGGTGGCAAGAGAAGCTGTCTGTTTATTGGTAGTTTCATTGGTAGATGTCTGGTGTATGAATCCTATTCGTTTGGAAGAGCAAAGTAAAAAATGAAGCGCTACTGAGCGGATTAAAAGACCGTTTTGAGCGAAATTGTGTTAATTATAAAGACGTTATAACATTTCATATTCAGTTGTTGTTAATGACTCTCCCTCTCTTTTTATCGCCCAAATAACCAGCACAGATCCACGCAGCTGTCCCGCATTTCAGATTTTAAGTTAAAACGTGTCATGGCATTTGGTCGCGATGCTCAAATAAAGGTACACTCAGATTTAGTTATAGTATTCTCCGATATAGAAACGAATAAAATCGACCGTATTGCTTGACATTTTTTGCAATTATGTTAAATAAATGCAATTCCGCAGCTTGCGACGGTTCGACACGATTTTTAAACATTTCCTCACCACGTGTATGTACGGGTGCAAGTTTTTTTTTTACATATAGGTGTCCACTGTAAGTGCTCACTTTGCAGATACACGGAATCAACATAATTATTGTAGGCGCCGCGAAATCTGCGTAAGATATCGTGCATCAACTAAACTCAGCGCTGGGATCTACAGTTCGTTATGCGAACGCTAATTATCGTCGGCACTGTTATTAAAATGATTAGCCCTTTGAGTGCTAAATACTCCCGCTAAAGTGCTCGCTGGGGTGGAAAACTTTTTCATTAGAGTTAACTCTGGAGATTGTCTATACAAGGCGCAACTAAGTCATAGTGATAATTCTCTTTACGCGAAATGAAATAATTCAAAGAAACGGGTCCCGTAAATCTCGCTGTGACCTTTTAACTGTGGAAGACTAGTTAACACACCGGAAAACTTCGAAGATGACACCCATAAATTTGAATATGATAAATCATTTTTGCTGTCATAGTGCCACGATATCGACATGTTCAGTATGATAAAGCAGAGTTCCCAAAAAGTAGAATCCATTGCCAACAATATTTCGTGATAAATGTATTTGTCATTTGCAGCGAGGCGCCTAGAGTGCATTTTAGTCATTTAGTCCGTTAAGCGCAATGTCGGACCCCAGGGGAACAAAACTTTACGTTTCGGCGACAGTGTCAACTTTGAGAGATGACACTTTACGAACCATATATTATTAAAAAATGTCTACATTTTTTAACGATTTTCCCGTTTATTACCTTTTCTTTATGCATAGACGTCTTTTCTTTTTTTACACGCCACTTAAACGGAAGGTCAAATGAAATTTGACAACACCTGCGCGTTTAACCCTTTGACTGCTGAATACTTTCAACAAAACACTTTTGGCTAGTGTGAAGCCTATCGGTTGATTACATAAAGCGCAACAAAGTTCTGATAATAATTCTTCATTTACGTCAAATTAAACAGTGCAAGAAAATTATTTGATGAAGAACGCATCTGTATTCATGTCGTACATTGATAATTGTGGCTGCAATAGGTTAGAAGTCGACACCAATAGATTTCGACGGACCCATATATGCGTCCATAGCAGTCAAAGGGTGACAGCGTCAGAAAATGAAAGTTGTTCTTACACTAGCAATGACATCGACCCCTCACATCGCCACGCTCACCTTTTTCTTGCGTGGGTGTTGTTCTTCGAGGTAATCCGGGACGATGCCTTCGTCGAGTGTAGTCGTAGAGCCTGGAGTACTGGACGAGGATCCGGACGCGTTGTAGGGGTAATGAGGTTGATTGTGCGCGGGGTGGTTGGGTGCTGGCCAGAGAGAGCCGGTTGTGGGCGCACCTTCGTCGCTCAACGGCGGACTCGGGGTGCCACTTCGCCAGGAAGCACCGCTGCTGCTGCTGCTGCTGTTCGACGTTCCGCCAACCCCTGGCGAACCGACGACCACACCGCCGCCGCCTCCTCCTCGACCTCCCCAAGAACCTTGAGCGATAGCAACATAAATTCCTGGCATTTGCGGTAATTATCAAGTTCTTTTTAACCGTTCAACGATATTTTCTTATTTTCAACAAGGGAATTGGTCTCGTGCTGGTGGAAAACTTTTTTGTCATTTATAAACATAAGTCAAATATTAATATATATGTATACAATAGATTTCCGAAATTACTGTCTTCCGCACGTTGGTATAATCTAGAGGGAATTTCAGCTAAAATAATAAATAATAAAGCCGGGTAGGAGCAACAGAGTTCGTAGAATGGGACCAGAGGGTCCTGAGCTATATGGAGTATTATTGTATATAGAAAATTAGAAATAAAAAGTTTTCCACCAAAATAATGGCAATTCCCTTGTTTAGAATAAGGAATAATTGATGATACATTTTAACTTTAACCAATTACAATCGGTGTATAAAGTATTCCTACACAGCCTACACCGTCTCCTCCTCGACCTCCCCGAGAACCTTTAGCGATAGCAACATAAATTCCTGGCATTTGCGGTAATTATCAAGTTCTTTTTAACCGTTCAACGATATTTTCTTACTTTCAACAAGGGAATTGGTCTTTTGCTGGTGGAAAACTATTTTGTCATTTATAAACATAAGTCAAATATTAATATATGTATACAATAGATGACCGACATTACTCTCCCCCACACGTTGGTATGAGCTAAATGGAATTTCAGCTAAAATTGTAAATAATAAAACCAGGTAGGGGCAAGAGAGATCATAAAATGGGACCTGAGGGTCCCGAGGTATACGAAGTATTATATGAGAAATTAAAAATATAACTTTTTCCACCAGAATAATGACAATTCCCTTGTTTAAAGTAAGGAATAATTGATGGTATATTTTAACTTTTAACCAATTACAATTGGTGTATAAAGTATTCCTACACAGCCTACACCGTCTCCTCCTCGTCCTCCCCAAGAACCTTTAGCGATAGCAACATAAATTTCTGGCATTTGCGGTAATTATCAAGTTCTTTTTAACCGTTCAACGATATTTTCTTATTTTCAACAAGGGAATTGGTATTTTGCTGGTTGAAAACTTTCTGCTTGTCATTTATAAATATAAGTCAAATGTCAACCCTTTCGGTACGGAGAAGCTGAAGTTTTCCACCGGAGTGGTTGCACTGTATGGCAGCGTAAACCGCGAAAAAGTGTTTTGCGGCATTCATAGATATCTTGAGCATGATTGACATTAAACTTTTCATTCGGACTGCGACAATCATCCATGACCCAGAGAACGTTTCACGGATGCCCCCAATGGACGACAGTAGTACCGAAAGAATTAATATACGTATACAATAGATTCCTGAAATTGTACTCTGTTTCACCCGTTGGTATAAGCTAGAGGGAATTTCAGCTAAAATAATAAATAATAAAACCAGGTAGGGGCAAGAGAGGTCGTAAAATGGGACCTGAGGGTCCTGAGGTATATGGAATATTATATGGAAAATTAGAAATAAAAACTTTTACACCAGAATAATGACTATTCCCTTGTTTAAAGTAAGGAATAATTTATGGTATATTTTAACTTCTAATTATCTTCTATTAATCTCTTATTTTTGATTAGCAATGAGTTTGCATATATTTTCAGAAATGTCTATAATAGATATAGTGCGAAGAAATTGCTTGCAAATTAATAATACTTTTTCTTTTTTCTATCGTAGTTTTCGTACGTTTTTGCTCTATTTTCTAACGATGATTTTCAATAGTACAAGATGTCCGATGGAACTTTACTGATACGAGAGTTACAACGTTTGGAACAATGTAGGTATAACATTTCCAAATGCAGTGGTGACGTCAATCATAACTAGTAAACAATAACGTTATCTGTTTACAACCTCAACTCTCTTGTAAATGCCTAGAAATAAGAACTGTACGAATACTTATTACTCCTATTACTCGTTATTAACCGACAATTTCCCGAAGTACTGTTTGAAATTGATTGCTGTATCAATAATTTCTGCACTAACCGTATTACGGTTGCAACCGTTCAAAGGTAAACAATTTGGCGGACGCTGATGCTTAGGTGGTAAAAATAATATATAAATGGGATAGATCTTTTTTGTTTGCATTTCCAGCCCGGTTTAATCGTATGTTGTTAGTTATGTTAAAGTTCCCTCATATAAGACTTGTAGGAAATTTCTGAGTACGGCAAAATTCGAGGGACTGTTAGTGCATTTGTGCTTCTTTGTAAATTTCGGTGTATAGTTTAATACTAACCATAGTTGTGCTGGCAGTGAAGTGGCAGGGGATTATGAGGACTGTGAGGCGAGCATGAGAGCGACATAAGAACCAGGGCGGCGGTGCATTCATCCATACAATCGCCGCGCTCATTGGTGCGACAACCCTCGCGGCCACAGCCATGAGGTATCCTTTCGCTCCAACCACTGTATGAGCGCTCGGAATCATTACTAGAGCTCGGTCGTCGTTTTCTGGATCTGAAAACACGAATAATGCAAATGAATACGTTGAATACAAAAATAGCGGAAGAGTTTTGCGGAGAAAGTGGTACGTGTGAAATAGGTCTGGTGTCGTAAGAGATCTCTCATAAATTTTTAATTCTATATAATTCTGTAAATAAAAATATCAGGACCGTCTAGAAATACTAATTTAGATTTCGATGTGATTTAAAGGTACTGAGTTGCATTCTTTTGAGGCCTTTCAACGCAGCACTTCAGGCAAATTTACGTTATTTGCAGGTATGAGAACGTATAAATGCACGATTCCAGGTCTGCTCAGGTGTGTGCAAATGCACGATTTCAGGTCTGTTCAGATGTGTGCAAATGCACGATTTCAGACGATGCACACGAGCATAACCTGACCGACGTGTCAATGTTCAATGGCATTAGCGTTTGATTATCTAGACGTCGGTTCACTCGCACAATCCTGGTTCCCTCATTCTACTATGGTTATGTTCAACCACACCGAGACACTCATTTGATCGAGTGTGTGGTCAGAGGTGTATGCTCTGCAGTGGAAATCACGCGAACGTGCGCGTATCCAAACAGAACGGCATGCAACGGGAAAAGTGGATCGTGATTCGCTGGCGCATAGGAAATTGCCTAGAGCACGGTCTTTCCAAAAACGCATTTTCCGCGAAGGACGATAATCGGACGGTGTTTTTCCCCGATGCACTTCCGGCTACGCGCACGACGACACCGTCGAACTCGAGATGCCTTCCGGGAAAACCCGTAAGCCCGGTCTAACGGTAAGGTGTACGTAATTTTCTGTACTCAAACGCTGTCAGTACGTTCACTACCTATCCTGCCTTCCGGTTCGTTCGTATTTTGCTACGTTAGAACTGCGATGCGATGAAATACTACAGAGTATGATTAAATCGTGCAAAATGAAGGTAACGCAGAGTTGTTAGAAGCCAAAGTATTGAAGTACCGTTCCAATATCAATTGCTTTTACAAGATTGCAAATAGCCTTCATTGCGAATTTTTTGCATTAGTAAAATATTTTGCGCTGGTAACCGCGTATTTTGCTATGATAGAACTCCAATGCGATGAAATACTGCAGAGTATGATTAAATCGTGCAAAATGAAGGTGACGCAAAATTGTTAGAAGCCAAAGTATTGGAGCACCGTTCCGATATCAATCGCTTTTGCAAGATTGGAAATAGGCTGCATTACGAATTTTTTGCGTTTCTAGTAAAATTTTTGCGCGTATTTTGCTACGTTAAAACTGCAATGCGATGAAATACTGCAGAGTATGATTAAATCGTGCAAAATAAAGGTAACGCAGAGTTGTTAGACGCCAAAGTATTGAAGCACCGTTCCAATATCAATTGCATTTACAAGATTGCAAATAGCCTTCATTGCGAATTTTTTGCGTTAGTAAAATATTTTGCGCTGGTAACCGCGTATTTTGCTATGATAGAACTCCAATGCGATGAAATACTGCAGAGTATGATTAAATCGTGCAAAATAAAGTTAACGCAGAGTAGTTAGAAGCCAAAGTATTGAAGCACCGTTCCGATATCAATCGCTTTTGCAAGCTTGGAAATAGGCTGCATTACGAATTTTTTGCATTTCTAGTAAAGTATTTTGCGCTGGTCACCGTGTATTTTTCTACGTTAGAACCGCGATGCGATGAAATACTGCACAGTATGATTAAACCGTGCAAAATGAAGATAACGCAGAGTTGTTAGAAACCAAAGTACTGAAGCACCGTTCCAATACCAATTGCTTTTACAAGATTGCAAATAGGCTTCATTGCGAATTTTTTGCATTTATAGTAAAATATTTTGCGCTGGTCACCGCGCATTTTGCTATGTTAGAACCGCGATGCAATAAAATACTGCAGAGTATAATTAAATCGTGCAAAATTATGGTAACGCAGAGTTATTAGAAGCCAAAGTATTGAAGCGCCGTTCCAATATCAATTGCATTTACAAGATTGCAAATAGGCATCATTGCGATTTTTTTTGCATTTCTAGTAAAATATTTTGCACTGGTCACCGTGTATTTTTCTACGTTAGAACCGCGATGCGATGAAATACTGCAGAGTTGAATTAAATCGTGGAAAATGAAGGAAACGCAGAATTGTTAGAAGCCAAAGTATTGAAGCACCGTTCCAATATCAATTGCTTCTACAAGACTGCAAATAGGTTTCATTGCGAATTTTTTGCATTTGTAGTAAAATATTTTGTGCTGGTCACCGCGTATTTTGATACGTTAGAACTGCGATGCGATGAAATACTGCAGAGTATAATTAAATCGTGCAAAATAAAAGTAACGCAGAATTGTTAGAAGTCAAAGTATTGAAGCATCGGTCCAATATCAATTCCTTTACAAGATTGCAAATAGGTTTCATTGCGAATTTTTTTGAACTTCTAGTAAAACATTTTGCACCGATCACCGGGTATTTTGCTATGTTAAACCTGCGATGCGATGAAATACTACAGAATATAATTAAATCGTGCAAAATAAAAGTAACGCAGAGTTGTTACAAGTATCGAAGCACCGTTCCAATATCAATTGCTTTTACAACATTGCAAATAGGCTCTTAGAATTTTTTGCATTTTTAATTAAATCTTTTGCGCCGGTCACCGGCGACCACCGTGGTAGTCAACGTGTTAATAATGCAACAACGGTCACATATATCAGATAAACTGCTGCAGATTTTCAGCGCAGCGCTCTTTAACCATGGTTAGACTGGGACACACGCAGTTATGGGTCGACACTTTCGTTTTTCCCAGGATCACGCGCGTGCTTTCACCGTCAGCGAAAGAGCGTACGATTGAAAGGCGCGAGGCAAGCGAGAAGAGTTTCACGATGTTCTGTTTGTCGGAATCTGTCCTCGTTGCCTGAGACGCTACCCGAAGCCTCCGTTTTCACGATCAGACCCGGCAGAGCAGAAACACGATTCTGCCAAGACGATAAGGCAAATACGATGAATTAAGAGACCTAAAATGACGCGGAAATTCTGGGAGTTTTTGAGAACGTCCGGAGTGTTAAGGAAGAAAACAACTGATGGAGCACGTGACTTCTTAGACGTGCGCTATCTCGCACTTGAATGTGCATGACGAAACGATTAACTATCGCTTTACAAATGACTCTGTAATTAGCTTGTCCGTTCCTTGTTATTGTCAACAAGACGGAATGTTATCGAGACGAACACAGACGCCGAGGGGTACGCAATCTAATGCCTACACTATTCCATATTTTATTGATATTATGCGGTTGAACGGGCCTAGCGGAGTTGTGTTTCGGTTCGAAATTTAAGACTGGCGGGGTTCTCTAATGCCGCGGTGGTATATCACCCGTTGACGTTGCACACGTCTAACTTGTAAGCGCGGAATTTTATTTGCCCGTTCGCCGTGTTGTTTATTTCCCGTCTCATCTTAAGTTACGAGACGCGGTGTCCACTGTTTACCGAGTGCGAACCCGTAGTCGGTGGTACGTTCCACTGAGGTGAGTTACAGCTCGATAGACAACGTACGCACGTCAACGGAAAGCACCGATTTCTACGTCGCACGCGTTCTACGTTCTAGGAGTCAGACCAGATTCTATGTCCGAAGAATATGGGACAGGTGCCAAGTGGAAGAAAATCGACGCGCATCTACGACGGCAAATGAAGTCTATTAAAAAAGAAGAAAAAAAAAACATAAAGTATGACACATGCTAATATCACATTTATCAACGTTATCGCTGCTGCTGGTCACTCATGACCCGCCAATAAAACTATATTCAATCTGAAATCCACGTCATAGCTAAAGAAATTTAAATGGGTCGGGCCGCTACTTAAAACGTTGGCAGACATTAAAAGTTTCAGCGAGGTGCAAAAATTGACAGTCATTTTATTTTTAAATTGGTTGTAATATCCGAAATTTGATTAAACACATTTTATAAGGGTAGTCAGATTATCATATTTTAGTTCAGTTAGTCATTATCTTGACAGGTATAATAATTACAAAAACATAAGGTTACATCAAATCAAATTCAAAATTATTGACTTGAAGATTTGAATGCTATAGCATTCACGTCATTCTGCATCATCATGAAAATGAATGCTGTAGCATTCACGTCCACGGACGTGTTAACCCTTTGGCTGCCAGCCTTCCGTTCCTATGCGAAAACCATGGCCATGGGCCGATGCATCGGCTCTGTGCGTTTACTTTCATATTATCGCTCCTCTGAGTGTCAAGTTTGTTTTCACTCATGCTTGGCCGTTATCTTTAAAACATTTTTGTGAAGATAATTTTCCACATATATTTCATATAATCTAAATATAAAAATTTACATTATTTATTATTAAATATTTCATTTCACTAAAATTGTATTCAATATTTTCTAAGTTTGAAAAGAATACATTTTAAAAGTTTCCTCCAAAAAATCGGCATTTTGTTCTTTATAAAGCAATTCATAGAAGCGTGAATATCAAATCAGCCCTGGCAGTCTTCGCGCGCACCGCGTAAATAGGCCTGGCAGTAAAAGGATTAATCTTAATACGATAAATTGCGGTGGTGGTCATCGGTAACCGCCGCAAAAGGTCTCACGAAAAATTCGAAGAATACCCAATCGGTAGCATTTATAATTTTGTAAATGTAATATGATACTTTCGCATTATTTTCAGTTTGCACAATCCAATCATATTCTGTAGTACTTTATCACGTTGTGGTTTTAACCGTTTCACTATTATAGACGCATATAATATCGTTTGTAACAACAAATAACTTAAATTTGTCAAGCTTTTGAATTTTTGGTCGCCATTGCTTCAATTGTGACGTTTTGTCCCAGAATTTAGGTTCAGTCCACAGACAGAAATGCCACCAATCAAGTGGCGCTAAGAAAATCGGAAAACTCAAACTCGTTCACCCTGAACCCCGGCAAGAAGAAAACAGCGCACGACTCACGCGGTCACCTTCAGATATAAATATTTCCTTTAATTGTTAAAATTGTTTAAATTTTTAAAGCCTATTTGTTTGTTAAAAATACATAAAAAACCTTCAAAAAAGAGAATTTGTGTATGTTTATTCGTTCGTCCGCAATCGTTATTCGAATTTCACCCAGTTTCCGGTCGTTGAAAGCTTTCTGGTCCCCTTAATCCCTTGACGTACTTTGACGAATCTGGCTCGTGATGAGAATTGTGGGCCAAAGGTAAATATCACGAGTCTGACTCGTGCTGAGAATTGCGGGCCAAAGGTGAATATCACGAGTCTGGCACGTGATGAGAATTTCAGCCAAAGGCGAATATCACGAGTCTGACTCGTAATGAAAATTTATATACTGTATCAGAAGTATATTCATAAAAAAATGAATTAAAAGCATTAAAATATTTTTTAAAAGTTTTTGGTCCAAGTTCCATTGAATTCCACAAGGGCATTATCGGATGAAAATAATAAGCACACGTCTACTTCAGAGGCAGTCGCAGGATATGATTTCTTTCAAGTTCCCACAATACGTCTCAGCCGCATTGGCTTCTTTCCCGAACATTTTTTCGCATCGCTTGGGCCCGAATTCTTCCGAGTTATATGGTACGGCAAGGGGTTAAGACGGTCATTTTCGGCACATTGATTTGCACGCCGTCTTTCACGTGATTCGCCTTATAAGCGATACATCGCTCAGTGGCAAACGTGACGAGCGCTAATCTCCGTGGGGCCGCCAGCATCAAAGCTGGGCGCTGTATCCTTAGGTGTCGCTTTCGAAATGCCAGTCGGCTCCGTGCGTCATTCCCCGCTCATAAGACTGACGTTTCACTTTCGACTCTCTATGCGCGCGAGTGTAACGGGCTAGCCGTTTTGCCGGCCTTGACTACTCAGCATCTCGCGAGGAGGCCCCTCTCCGAGGTTTCGCACTCTTTGTCCTTCACGCGATAGGATCGAGAGGGCTGTGTGCCGCCACCTCCGCAAACCGCCTCCGCCCGTCTTCGGATCTGATATTATCGCGGGACGCCGCGCTGGACTGTGAGGACGGCCGTTTGATCGCAGCGAGAAGGGGAAGAGTGCTGCTGACGAAATGTGGATTACGTGTGCCACGACTGGGCCAAAGATCAGGAGCACAAGATTGCTACCTAACGTTTTGTTAGTTTGCGCCTGCATTATCAGCAACCTGGTATTGGGCAGAAAATCTGATGTGCGATCCTGCAAGACCATAGCATGAAACAACGAGACATAGGTTCTTGGGCAATTTATAGCGAATTTCTGTTGAAACACAGTCTGCAACGGCGATTCAGTGACTGCCAGTCAATCTTAGTGCATCACTACTCGGGACTCTCGAAAGGGTTGCCGGAGAAAGGGAAAGTTTTGATGTAGCAGTATGGCGCGGTATCTGAGATCGCGAGTATTTAGAATGTCCATAATGAAACCCCCCTTTTGCGGCGTTAAACTAGAAGGTCGCGGTGATAGTTGTCCGACACAGCGTTCAACCGTGTCCATTATCCCCGTAGCCCGTTCTCGGGGTTTAACATTTACGATTGCACGGCCCGTTCGCCGTTTACCGGATGCAATGTTCCGACGCACGCGAAATCGTTCGTGCATGAAAGAAAGGTGCCGCGAGGACTAGTCGAAACGCGGTGAACAGACGAATCACCTGTCTTGCCTTCATTCCACGGGTGATTATCGGACCCCCTCGAATCCTCGCGGTTTTGTCCACAGGTAGAGGATCGTGAAAACGACGCTGACGATCACTGCCAGGTAAGCGGGCAATCCGCTTGGTCCGGCGAGGGGTCCCAGCCACGAAAGCGGATGCGATTTAATAGTAGAACGGTGAACGGTCTGTTACGCGCAAAATATACACCTACAAAAACGAAAGAGAAAGCACCGTCGCTCCTGTGGTTACGCTTTATATGTGTCAGGTAACGTTTTCTGGTTTTACAATGCGCCGCCCATATATCATTCGCGCGATGCGCTGTTTTCTACGAAGAACCACGCCCACGGATGTTATTTTTTAGACGCGTAGGCCGAGGGGCATTAGAGTGTATAAATAATTGGTCTACGTTAACAGGTAGATTCTTTTACGTCGACGCGTTAGTATATAGGTATTCACGCAAAAAGCGAGTGAATCAGTCAAGCTGGACCGGAATAATGTTCCTGGCGTCTTTTCTCTACCCGCATTCACAGGACAAATACGTGACAGCGGTTAGGGATTTACAAAATGTTGCCGTAAAACGTGGGGCTTCCGTCGACAGATGTGCACTTGTTAAAGATGCATCTTACTAGCTTTGCGTTACCTTGTTAAATAAATTCACTACTAAAGAACTCATGAATATGGATTACGGAGTTATAAGTTGCAGTTTAAAATGCAATTTTAGTGAAAACAAAAACATATTCGTAAATTTTACGATGTTTTGAATATTTGAAGGCAGACAGAATAAAACGAATAAATGAAAAAATGTTAATATTTATTATGAAAATACTATATATAGTGTAGGGATTAGATTAGATTTATCGGTTTCGAAATTATCCCACGTATGCCTTCGGTGCAGTTATTTATTACAATAACCATCCAGAATCCAATAATATAATTTCAGTACAACTTAATTTTATATTATAACAGCTACACATACTCTGTATTTGACGTATATGCTCATCATAGCTCATTTCCTGCGACACATTTTAGGTGCATACTTTTCACAGACCTGGCAACGGCTAACTGGTTAATATATTTCAAGCTTTGATAGCTTTAAGGATTCCAAAAGCTCTTGCCATGACCAAAGTTTGTTTCTTACAATGTTTTAAAAACAGTACATGTTTCGAGATCCTAGCGTTCCCTCTTCAGAAGTTTGTATTCAAAACGAATACAAACTCCTGAATAAAGGGATCCAAGAGTCTCGAAGCATGCAAAGTTTCTTAAAATATTGTATTAAATAAATTTCAACCATAACAAGGGCTTGAAGTATCTTTATAAGAATATAATAACAATATCAGTTTCATCATCATAATGAAAAGGTAAAGTACACGGAACAAATACATGAACATGAATAACGGAGTACGGCAACTTGGCTGACACCGATCAGCGTCAAACGATGTCCGACATGAAAACAGTTAAATGGCATTCGGAGCTGCACTCAACATAAAGCGAAGTCACGTTTCAAGTTTACACCTTCGCGCGAGGCTACTAAGCCGGCTGCTTGGATATGCGTTTGCATGTCGACATTACGTGTTGTCTTCGTGACGTAACGTTACGCAATACGATCAAGTAGAGGACGCGTACGAGTGGCGGATGGATCAGCTGTCGCGTTGATCCATGATCAGTGCCAATGATGCTGTTTTTTTTAACGCGCTTCGTTTCTTTCATCCTCGAACGCACAGGTATTTTCTACACCTGCGAACGCATTCTCGGACGATTATTTCAATCAATTGTTATCATATGTCCTAAAGTATACCGAATTTCCCGGTGGGCTTTGCGTTTTCCGAACTTCTTTACATTCTCCTTTACTTCTCAAAAGATTAGAAAGAGAAGGAGTTAGTTTTAATATTTTAATTTTTGAGCAAATCGCGATTTTCCAAGGAATTGCACCGATCAAGATATTAACACGTTGACTGCCATGGTGGTCCCCGGTGACCGGTGCAAAAGACTTGCAATCTTGCAAAAGCAATTGATGTTGGAATGGTGCTTCAATACTTTGGCTTTTAACTACTCTGCGTCATCTTCGTTTTGCACGATTTAATCATACTCTGTTGTATTTCATCGCATCGCGGTTCTAACATAACAAAATACGCGGTGACCAGCGCAAAAGATTTGATTAAACATGCAAAAAAAATGGCAATGAAGCCTATTTGCAATCTTGCAAAAGCAGTTGATATTGGAACGATGTTCCAATACTTTGGCTTCTAACAACTGTGTTACCTTCATTTTGCATGATTTAATCATACTCTGTAGTATTTCATCGCATCGCGGTTTTAACATAGCAAAATACGCAAAAGATTTTACTAAAATTGCAAAAAATTCGCAATGAATCCTATTTACAATCTTGCAAAAGCAATTAATATTCTGATCCGCGTTCATTTTGCACGATTTAATCGTACTCTGCAGTATTTCATCGTATCGCGGTTCTAACGTAGCAAAATACGCTTGGCAGTCAACGCGTTAATACTTGTTGACACTGTCCTTTTGTTTCACCGTTTCACCAATTACCACAGCAGTCAGTCTGGCAAAGCGTCTTCTTTAGCTCCCTCTAACCCGCAAATAAAACCGTAATGCGCGCGCGTCAACTCCGAGAACGCATTAGTAGCATCAGACTGCGGGGGCTATTGCGAAATCGAATTTGATTTCGGGATGAGTTGGCTGACCGAGAGGGACAGAGTCCAGTAGAACGAGAAGGATACGACGTGATCCCGGTTAACCGGAGAAGTTTGCACGACCTGATTCTGGGACGTAATATAGGTCAGGCTTGGCTGTTCATCCGTATTCGGGGCGGCTGGCAACTCGGTTTCAGGGGGTGATAGGTTGAACTGGGTCGCAGAATGCACCGCGCAAACACGAAACTGAGTTACCGTCTTACGGGGCACACTGCCGTTCCGGGTTCTGGCCTATATACATGACGTGCAAGTCGGAGGAAATGTTTCTCTCATCCGTTTTCCGCGCCAACGTCGTTATGCGGACTCCTAGCGACATGCTCCGAAGAGCGCGGTGGCGCTTCAAGGGGTTCGATCCTGATCAAAGCGGACAGAGGGTTAGATGTGGAAAGTGATGTAGGTAAATGTTACCGTTCGTCAACCGGTGATGGTTGCAACGAAGATGCCGGTCGGCGAGATTTAGTATTGTTGAGAAAAGTATTTAGACTGACGTCGTTTTCTTAGAAAAGTTTTACGACCGACTCGCGAGCGTCTTTTGTGTGACCCTCTATCGCTCACTTCTTTTGTTTTCGTTTTTGTGCATTTTTCGTATGCGTAGTAATAGTGCTTGCTACTCGTACGGGCGTTAAGATTATTTTTCTGCAATTATTCTTTCCGTAAATATTCATTTGTACTCTATTAATTTTTCTAATATTTGTATTAATAAACGTGTGTTATGTGTGAATATAATAAATATTGACAACATAATAATCAAAACAATACGACTCTTTATTTTCCAAAAAATACCAATAATTATGAATATATTTTTGGGAATTTCGATTACTGTGAGAGAGGCAATATTGTCCAGCATAGACAATATTTGCTATAATGCTGCTCGCGACGTTAGTCTGTCAAAAATAAAAGGTGGCCTATAACCATTTTAGAATTTTTCCTACTACTATCACAGTCATTATACCTAAACTACCCTCCGATTGTTTACACACCCTCTCTCGCACACCAGTTTTCACGTGCGCCGCGCACACTCATCGGCAAATCTAAGTGTCGTAAAACTTGAAAATATCCAGTTCGACCCACGTTAGTTTCCTCGCTAAGGGGTATCACGTGCTGATCTTTCTGTCAGCTCGGAGGTCGTCGCGATAAAGGAATTCTGGGGGCGAAGCCGACAGGAGAAGTGGGACGTCGGCGCGCGTCGTTTACGTGTCAAAGGCGTGCAGGGGGGTCGTCGAAGTCGGGCAAGGGGCTGAAGACGAGAAGGAGAGAAACCGTTCCCGCGGGAAGAGGAAGTGCATTGATCCAGTTTTCGGCGATATCCCGGTTACGGAGCGGGACGCCGGGTCAGTACAACGGCGGCCTGTATCGAGCGGCCTGATTCCCTCGCAGGATAACCCCGGAGCAACCTGATTTCGACTCCGTCGGCACCATTAGGCGACCCGATTCCCGGCGGTCACGGGGACGCGGGAGTTGCGCAGGCCGCGCCCCCGGAGGTCGGGAATAAATGTTCATAGCCTTGCGCCGCATGCGGCGAAATTCTCTTTCACTATCGTGCGACCTGAGCCGGCTCAGCCGCGCTGCGGAGGAAATTACGCGAGGAACGGAAAAACGCGCTGATCGGACTACTTTTTGCCCTGTCGGTGTAAAATGCTGTTGGAATAAGGGATCAACGGGGAATAACGGATGGTTATGCGAATATTGTAGACGGTGAGAGCAAATGAATATTCGACAGCTTCGGGATTTACGCAAGTACGGATTTGCTTGTTGGGCGAATTATGCGTATTAGCGTTTCGTGTCGAACGGGAAAGGGAGAAAAGCATAAATTATTGGATCAGCGAGAAATAATTAGGGTAATCTTGTTTAATAAGTATTTGTGCCGGTTAATTCAAATAATGGTAAATTCTGCTTTCACTTTATGTGGGCCAAGTTTGTTCGGTAAACTTGCATTCGTTTAGGACGCGTTTTCGACAGTTTTATGAGTATAGATTATTATCGCCGGGGTTGCAATATCTCGTTTCTCTGTTAAAAGAGAATTCTGTGAGGTAGAAATTGAGAAGCATAGATGATCGTTAGTGTGCCTGTATGCAAAGCATGAAATCCTCGTTCTAGATACCTAATGTAAAACTATAAACCGCGACCCTCATGCAAGATCTCACTGAGGCTTAAAGGCAATGTCTCTAATCGGATGATCCGTGGAAAGATAAGACAAGGCCTCGTGGGCTGTTCGCCAGACAATAAAACATCTTCACAGTCTTCGCATAGCGGTGTTCAGGCGCAACAAAGAACGCTTCAAAAGTTTCCTGGGGGTTCCTTCTGGGCTCTCATGATGTACACTAGTTTACATTCATACACTTTACGAATACACAATACTTCGTTTACAGCGACTAACTGCATAACCAAGACTCCTCCAAACCCATCGTATATAGAACCGAATAGCAACAAAATTTACAACAAATCTCCATTTCAGATGGACAGTGCACGGTGAACATACACCGCACAGTCGATATTTAGTGAACGTTGGCGGACATATCGACACCAAGCATCGGAATTGGTGTACAGAGTATTTGGTGGATATTTGTATTGATATACATGTTGCATAGCACGCGTCGGCATTGGTGCACAACGATTCAGTGCTCGTATCTATATTAGTTCAGACGCTATATAGCGAGCGTTAATATCGATGGGCGCTGTACAATAGAAACGTCAGTATTGGTGAAGGCAGTACATAACGACTACGTATGCAGTGCACACGCAGAGTGCAAGACGATCATTGGTACTGGTGCACGCGATGCAACAATGTCGGCGTGTTGGTGCCCACACTCGTTTCATTGCCCCACTTTTGCCATTGGATAGAGAGCAATATCCACCCCTTGACCGTGCCGCGTGGGGGTTGAGGGTGGGTGCTATGTTGCGAGGAAACCCTCAACACTCGCTTCCTCTTTTTCCTCACCATCTTCGTTCTCAACAAGTAGTAGTTCGCAAGCACACGTAAACGTTCGCAGAATGCATACAAAACAATTACACGTACTACACAGCCGGCCATAGCTTTACAACCACGTTCTGAAGAGAAAGTAACGAACAGTAACGCAGACAATTATTTACGAAGTCACAATAGCGCAAAGGACCAGTGTAAAATAATGAAAATAAATGAATGAATACCTGGACGCTGACGGACAGAGATTTGTTCCGAAAACAATTGTCACCCTGCATTATTAAATATAACATTGATATCAATGAAAGTGCCGGTCTTAAACTTGGAGCTTCGTACAGTATCTACACGTTCCATCTACACCTCATTCTCCGAAGCATACATTCCTGTCAACATTCGAGCGCTCCAAACTCATACATCTCTGTCTCTCAATACATCGAACGCAATTTCCGAAGTTGCGGTATATTCAGTGAACGAAAGCAATATCGTGTCATTCGATTTGAGGCAAAATTCGCACGCGCGCGCCTCGTGTGTGCATGTCTAGCACGCCGGTTGGTGGATGCCGACGGGTGGTAGTAGTTGCAGAAGGACGAAAACGAAGCGTGGCTCCGTGTACCTGACCCATTTATCCGGTGCGACTCCGCGCCGGTGGGTACGTAGCTGTATCGATCGGCCTAGATCCGCGACCCCAGCCTGGCACGACCCACAATTTGTCGGGCCACTTTACCCGCTCGCTTACTACACCGTTCCTCTGCCTTGGCTGCCTCCATCTACCTTCCTTCGGTTTCCTTCACCACCCAGGAAACGCAGTTGTCATTGTCGATGATTCTGGCATCGTTGTCCAACAAGAGCAACGGCTGCTGGGCTCCCGACGCTTTTGGCCTTTTGTCCGAAAAGGAACTTGCCGCCGTGCGAAGGTCGGCGTTGAGAACCTTGAAGACTTCTGCGCTCGCCAAATTTGGCCGGCGATTGAGATGCTCCCGTTGCTGCGTCACTGAAGCAACGTGATCTTTTGCGGTGGAGTTAGGTTTACTGAGGATCTTGGGAGCGTCTTATGAGAGAGGTGGTGTTTTGATGGATGCCGAAGTCGTCTAGGTGCGAGAGGCGATGGCAGGGAACTTGGCAAGATGTCCGATGCTATATTTGTGGCCCAAACAGTCATTTGTGTCGCTGTTGCGGAGCAGTGTATTCGTCAATATCGACGTGGCAGTTTTATATATTACAATCACGCGTTCTTGCGGCGCACCCGTTAAAGATCGGAGAATTGAATGTCACTACCATAATAGGTAATTCCGCGGCATCCTTCAGCGCGTCTCATTTAACTCCGATTAAACTCATCGCGTGACTCACGGTTTTCTTAAAAACGCCGTGCAGCCTGATTCCTGTTTTCCCTCTCGCCGGATTTTTCTTAACCGTGAAATTTCACGCCCGGCCGATGTCAAGATCATCATACCCAGTAGAATAAGCGAGAATGGTATTTTCTGCCTGTCCGCTGTGTGGGTCAAGATCATGCCGCTCGTTGGCATATTTTGTCGCTCAAGGCTGTCGACACATGCATACGTATCTACATATGTATAAGCGAGAGTCGATGCGCGTTGGTAAATGTGTGTCTAGGTTGCATACCGTTGTCGCGTCTAACGTTTCTCATCACGGCCTCGTGTGCCCGACTCGTTCTCGTTGTTCTGCTCTTGCGTGAGATTGCGGTGCCCCACGAAGCGGGCTTTGGTCTAGGTCAGTTCAGCCTCGCGGAATCGGAAAGAATCGAAGATCCTTGCTCCCTCGTCATCCCGGGGTCCTGTTGAATCATAATCGCCGATCGGTCGAATCGATACGCTAAGGTTTGCAGAAACCGTTCGCCAACTTTCAAGGCGGCGTTCCGATACTATTGAAAGACTGAGCGGAAAGTGTGCCAGTGAACGTCATAGACAAGCGTGCGTCCGGAATTCATATTACATAGAGCGGTCACGCCTCGTGGTAAGTGCATGCATCAATTTTACACTTCGGGCACAACCTTTGCAGCGGTCATTATTATTGAAGATCGAAAGAGCGCGCCTGTTATTACAGAACTCAGCGGCTGAAGTTCGCTATTCGGAAAATTTCACTTTCGTCTCCGTAGGAACATCCCTGTGCCTCCTATAATATCTTCTCTCGGCACACGAGGTGGCGGCCATGCTCGTCGATAACACGAACGCGACAGAACCAAGGTCCGCGTTAATTGAACTCAATTAGCATGGCATCGCCGTAGAAATAGGCTAGACGATAGGGAACACGGGAAAAGTATGGGCGCCAGGGGACCGCCGGCATTTCGAGTCATGAGGAGAGCAACGAGGATATAGATGTAGAAGTACTTCATCCCAGTGGGTGATGGTCGTGTATGAGGTAGTGTGAGCAGTGGTGGTGGTGGTGGTGGGTTACTAGCCGGTGGCAGGAGGGTTGCTAGGTGTCTGGAAGGGGACATCTCGCCTACACCGAACGTGGTAGTGCACCTGACCTATATAGGCGCCGCGGTATTGATCGACCTAATTCCGGGCAAAGTCGGCCACATCTTTCTCTCTCTTCCGCCCTCTTTCCCTGCTGCCTCGCTCAACACCCGCACCAGATATCGCCGACCCGAAATTACATAAGCTAACCTACTGACTCAGTACGTCACAATGAAGTTCCGTCGAAATTATGCACGGCGCTTGCCGTTTAAATTACTTCCGCTTCGCGCGGAGTACAACTTTTTCCGAGGTTAACTGTGCTTTTCGGAGGGACACACACGATGGACTTCTGTCTAAGGCATGCACCGTCGGCTGGCGGAGAATTTATTTCGCGTGCCGCGTTCGAAATTACATAAGCCCGACCTACTGACACACTGCGCGCGAGAGGCGTTGTTGCTGCTCGCTTCTTTTCGTCGACCCGGCTGCTTCCGAAACGGGGTTACTCTGAATCACATTACTTGTGTCGCGCTCTTATCATCGGTGTTTCCACGATATCGCATTTTACCTACGGTGTCTGCGGATCTCTACACCTTCGCTCGAATATTGGCCACTTTCGTCGTTATTATATTCTAGTTGACCTACCCTCCCGGGAACCAGGTCAATCCGAATGCGTTCACTTTTCACGAACCCCCTTTGTCGCCCGTATTTTAAACAGGTTCTTTCCGAATTTTTCATGTTACCTGTTATACAGGTGTAATTGAAGCTTCCGCTATCTGTCGAGCTATCTGCCCATATTTCAGAAAGTTTCTTAAATTAATCATCCGCTAATGTTCCCGTTTGCATTTTTAACGTTTGGCGAAATTAAATTTTGCTCGTTCAACAAAGAGTATTGTACAAGCGGTCTGATATACTGCACGAGTAAGCTTGTTGCTCGTCTCTTTTCGTTAATCTGCCATCACCGAAACCGGGTTACCTCTAACCAATGCCTTCACACCTAACGAGGTCCTGGTAATAATTTCGTTTACCGTCCGTTTTACGATATTGAGGAAACTGTGCACATTCTTTCAGCTTCACTTTATCATTCAGTTTTTCCCCGCTGACAATCGTTCGTGAATGTTCTCCCCCTCGTGGCGTTGCATTTTTCCTTTATGGGGTCAGCCACTCTACGCATATAGCGACCATGGATCTGACACGTCCCGCGATGACGTCTTTTCCGCGAATGAAAACTAATTTTGCACACCGTGTGGTGGAAATGATATAAGTTGACCTACTGACACACGTTGCTTGCCGACCAGCGTACTTTAAGCGAAACTCTACATCGTACTAAGCGTTTGCTTATGTCATAAGATCGTCCAATTTATCCGCAACTCAACGCACACTCCAAACCCGTCCGCTTTCTGCATTCAGCGTGTAAAGTTTACATATCTTAATACACTGCGCTATACACGACATCTGAAATGTTAATTCTAGTCTTGCGAATGTGCGAATTCAACAGAGCGTGCCAGGTAAAATCGTAGTTAATAGCATTTTTAATGTACGTGCCTGACGCGGCAATGTGTTACAGCGAACACATTGGACCCTTGCAAATTTTTGATGCCTCACGTCAGATCGATTCATTTACGTCCGTCACGCACACATTTTAGGCTTCGCGCGAACGTAATCATTTATGCGCTTACGCTCTAGTCATCCTTTCACCTCCGGCTTTTCACCGTGCAGAAACTTGGCTTTACGGGCCTTGTAAACGTATGCGTGTAACTGTGCTTCGTTCGGCGTCCGCTCTCTTTTCTGCTCCGTCCCTCTCGCCGCCTGCCTTTCTTCAAGCGTCTTTACGGTACGAGACGACCAGACAATAGCGAGACTCGAAATTCCAAAGTAAACCGACGATTGGGACGGATCGTCGCATGCAATTACGCGGGCAGAACGTACGAAGGGGAAGAAAAGGAAGAGGGAGCGAGGTGAAAAAACGTAGGACGTTGCTCAATTTGCCGCCGTCAATTACCGTAAGGCCGCACGTGCAGGTACTCACGTCGCACACTGCGTTGCGTGCGCGATCTCGTGTGAAAGGCCAAAAGAACGTACGGTCTTCCTTCACGAACCTAACAGCGAGAACGTCATCTTAACTAGGACGTTGTCGATCTCGGTATTTTGCGAT
Organism: Cryptocheilus praepositus; assembly: GCA_033815515.1. Lineage (NCBI taxonomy): Eukaryota > Metazoa > Arthropoda > Insecta > Hymenoptera > Pompilidae > Cryptocheilus > Cryptocheilus praepositus. The sequence continues at coordinate 969,822 of JAWWQZ010000093.1, forward strand.
CAGTGAACGTGCTTTGGATAACATTCTTTATAATACCTGGAATGCGAAGATTGTTGTGCGGATCAGAACTAATGGCTAAGCGTTTCATTATCTTAATTCTTTGCCGTCCGGTGATCCGGCTTGACGGTCGGTGACACCCCATTGGGGTAGTTTTGTTATAATTGAAAAGTAACAGATGAACCAAATCGGTGCTGTCTTTAAGGCCAAAAACTCGTAAAAAACACTTTTGTGGGCCTTTCGTTTTTGTAATAATATAAATGGTGCTTAAATTTTTTTTATTATACTTAGAACCTGTATTGCATCTAATTTCTAAGAAACTTCTATGAAAATTAAAAATTCCATGGCAATTTCGCCGGCGCCAAACATAAAAATTTAGCTGAAGTTTGCGGACATCAAAGTGTTAAGAATTGCAAGCATAAATTGGGAAAACGAAAAAATGTCGTGCACCAACCATAAATTCCTGTGCCCCAAAATTATATGAAACAAAAAATTATGTATATAACACTTTAAGGACCGCTAAGAAATCTGTAAGAAATACGCATGGGACCGCACGTTTTTGGGAAATTTGTAAGTTACAAAAGATCATAACTTTGTTATTTATGAAGCAATTTTTGTGTTACTTTCAGAAATTGTATAATCGGAAGTATTTTAAGTATTATTAAAATATATGTTTTTTAATAATTATCATGACTTTTCACATAAAAAATAAATTTGTATGAAATTTATAGAAATTGTAAAATGGGATGTATTTTAGGTAGTATTTAAAAAAATTGTTTCAAACATTATTTAAAGAAATGGTCTTAAAATTTTATTTAAAAATCAATTTTATCAGACTTTCTAGTAGTTTTTTAAAGTACGATATTGCGTGAAGCACTTTTCTCTATGAAAAGGAACGATACAAAATTTACATATGTGTCGTGTTTCACTTCGTTTTTCATTGAATATTTATGTAAATATTTAAATAAACAAAATAGATACAATGTATCAAAATCAGTGACATCTAAAGACAGCGTGTAGAAAACACGAGAAAACTCGTGAGCGGTCCTTAAAATGCTAATGTCATAAACGAGTAGACGAAAATTTTGTACCATATGCTCGAGCCTATAACGTGCACCATATACTTCTTATACACTTATGTCGATATGTCTAACTATACTGATTACAAATCGCAAGCACGTCTGTCGACTTTGACAAAGTTTTTGCGGAAACCTTGGGAACGGCGCAAGGTCTTGTTAAACGGTTGCTTGGCTGTGCGTGCCGTCATCATCGATAGCATCGAAGTCCTAGCGAGAGAGAGAGAGGTATTCGATTTCTCCTCGGTGACCTTTCCTTTCACGTGGGGCAGGTCGTGCCATGGCCAGATGGGCCAAAATGCCGACCGTCTACCTGGCGCGAACTGTACACCACGAATTCTGTCCGAGCCCCCTTCTGTTTTGACCGAAGATCCCCCAACGTGACGGTGGAAGAACTATAGTGCGTGCGAGTAAATGCCATGAAACGGACTTTCGACTTTTCCACCTGGGAAATACAGTTTGTGTGCGTTCCGTAATGCATGCTTTTCTATACATTATAAAGTATACGCCGGATGGACTGCGTGCATTTTTGGCGGATACCACTTTCTCGAGCGCGCAAACGCGTGGGAAGTCTAATCTGCGAAGTCTCGGTAGAGAGAAAAGTTTTATGTGCGCATCTTATGTACACGTTTTCGTCGTGCATATCCTCTCGCACGAAAATACGCTGCACGTACGCCGCAATGCGTACGCTTCCTAGTACAGCACATGACGTGTACCCAGCCAGTCTATACTTTTAATATCCGCCCACGTTCCGCAGTTCGCAAGCACTAGCGAAGCCTTTCCGCAAAACGCCGTATTCCACGGTCATTACGTAGCATGGACTCGTCACCGCATTGTCCGCGTCGCACGGCATCGCCGAATTATCACCATATTCGTCGTAAATTTACAGCGACGGCGCGTAATGTGAGGCAATTTCGTAGAAAGGCGCCCTCACAAAAGAAGAGGACGGCGTGGGTTCGTGCGTGGTGGTTGGTGACGGGGTTATTCGGCTAACACCGTCGAAGCTGGACGTTGTACTCTTCGTGGCCACCGAACTTTACACCAATTCGCTTCTCTCTCCCTTTCTCTCGCGTTCTCTGTTCCTCCATCCTCCTCTCCGCATCTCTCTCCATCTGCCTTCTCCGGGCTCCTCCCTCTTCGTCGCCTAGCCCAGACGTCCTTTGTGAGCTGATCCTCGCGGCTCGGTCGTGCACGACTTCGTCCACACAGAACGAAAAGTCGAGAAGGTCGTTGGCATCGGCCTGCTGCTTGCCTGCCCGGCCGTAGAACAGCCGTTTCACCCTTTTTAGGGAGACGGCTATAAGGGAGAGAATACGAATGCGACGGACGAAGACGACCGGCACGACGGGAGCGAGATGGTTGATGGAGTTGGGGCGGGGAAGGGAAAAAAGAATGACGTCGGGGGAACAGATAGGGATCTCGGGTCGCAGTCGTTGCGTCGAGTCGTCCGCTCAAAAAGTTCTCTATAATAATATATTAGACGCTGCGATGGCAGACGTCGAAATACGATTGATTGTGCGCCGGTGACATTTGCTGCTTCCGAAACGTCGGTCTGGACGCTGAAGACGGTAACGCGTGGATTTTTGCGCAGACGATTACGTGCGGGGTCGTGTGGTTGTTACACTTAGAGCATCGTATTATACAACATTTACGTTATGTAAGGCGTTGTATAATATAAAAGGGAAAGATTGTGAGGATGGGAGTTTGTAAATCCGGTAGAGCCAATTCGAAAGTGACGACGATCTTTCTCACGTCGTAAGATTCGCCGAGAAAATCCGAGTTCGCCCGATAATCGTTACGTTAATCAAATTTCGATGAAAGGGAAATTCAGCCGATTAAATGTCGGGGTTCACGCTGTTTCGTATCTTAATTAGAAGAATGGCGTCGGGTTCTTCCCATTTTCCTGTCTCGATTCCCAATTTCCGTCGTGGGAAAGTGGCGGTGTGTCCCGGGTGAGAAGGTGGGAGACTTGCAGATATCTGAGATCTTATCCTTATCGACTCCCCAGCTCTGCCAGAAACGCATTTGATTTCTGTGAAAGCACCATGAGGTGCCTGACAAACTGGCATTGCTTAATTTAACTTTGAAGAGATAACTTAAGTGTTTATTTATGCAGACCGACAATACTATAGTTGATAAAAAACAGATATATATAAAAAATAAAAACAGAAATCAATACATACAGAATGAGCTACACAAAATAAATCACGTGGGTCTTAATATGTTTTGCTCGGTAATTGTCGTTTGTACAGCAGGCCATTTCAAGCTTTACCTTTGGTTTGTCATTCAACAGAATTTTTTAACCAAGAAGCAGGACATGTTCTTCTATGGATAATATTCAGGGACGAATAATTTTCATACAAATAAAAACACGAAAACAAGATACACACAGTACACACAGTTACGCTGTAAGAAATTTGGTAATGGTTCAGTGGCAAACTATCAGAGAAACGTGAATCATAACACGCCGAACTATTAATAATTCGCCCACAGTCAGCACATAAGCTACGAGGCCAATGATCCGTGATCCGCTAGACATCTACCACTAATTCGCTAATCGCTTCAACACTACGATCCTCCTTAATATCACAGAAAACTTCCGTCTCCCGACGAAATCACGAACGATCGGAATAAACGAAGTCTCCCCAACTTGACCAAATAAATGAAATGTTCACCCTCAATGCACCGGCCCACAATTTAACGAAAAAGCTTAACTTTCTACTCCCGAATTTCCTATAATTTCCCCAAACATCACCATCGACCAGAGCGAAACATCTCCACCCACACTTTTTCGTGATCTCACCGGTACAATCGAATTCTCACTCCTGCCGCGTTCTCGGGTCTCAACATGAATAATTCCCCGGCACAGGGCACGTATGCCGGTGGATAAAATTAATTCGCCCGCATTCGTGATCGTCCCCGCGCGCTCCATTCATGTCGTGCCGGATAAAACGGTAGATGGAAGATGGAAGGAAGAGAATTCCGTGGAATTGCGTGCTGATACAAAGATGCGAGGGACAGGTGTCCGGCGAGGGTGCGTTCACGGTCTAACGATCGGCGACCCGACGTTCCTTCTTTCTCCGACGGCTGACAATGTCTGGAACGGGGCTACCCTCCTCCGTTTTTTTCCCTTCAAAACGCGCTCGACGGATACGTACCAACACGCTTTTGACGGAGGTCGAGACGGGGAGCCTCAGTATGAGGGGGCCAATATCCTTTACGTGTGCATCCCGAGAGATGCGCACATGGCAGCGATAAAATCCCGATGAGGGGACGACCCTCCGCCAGGCTCACGGGAATTTCGGCCAGCTGTATTGGCCCAAGAGATTTTCGGAAAAGACGCCCACGTAGCCGACGTTCTACGGAGCCGTGGTAAAAACTTTAAAAACGCCCAGTGAAACGGGGGTCAATGTATGCGCGGTTATGTGGGTTCGTGACTTTGACGTAACTTCTGCCTCCTTACGTTTTGATCGTGATATTGGGACACACGAATCTGATGGTCCTGTAAGACTTATATTATTTCTGCGGTGCGAGTGTTTTCAGAGTTTATAATTGAGGAAATTGACAATTATTGAAACGCGATGTTCATGTTGTAGAGTTCGCAACGACGCGAACTCTAAATATAGAGCCTACAAGTGGCCTTATACGAGCTAAAAGGATTACGGGCGGTCGGTAAAATATCAAATAAAGTACGTCCTTAGAGACCTAAGGATTAACGCGACCGTATCGGCAAATTGAATCAGCCGAACAGCGCGAGGCTTGCTTTGAATATTTCTTTCGCAGGTATCGCGGGTGAGCTTTGCTTATAAAATTTGCTTTTTACAAGGCTAAAGTATATCAGCCGAAAATATTAACCACTTGCGTTGACAAAAAATTCACCGAAGCGTGTACCAGAACGGTCCAGTGTAACTCGCTGGGGGGCGTCATACAGTGTTCGATGCCTCAGAGAAATCGGAAAAAGATTTATATTTTCTAAACTAATTTAATAACTATATTTTCGACCTATGACTTTTTATAGTTTTTTAAGGGAATATAGAGCATCGATTGATTATAAAATACATGAATTACGACGTGCATGGCACGTCTTTCCAGCGCAAATAATTAAAGCACAGGACACATAACCCAGACCTATTGCACACATATATGTTTAAATTATGTCATCATCGTTTCGTTTTGTATTTTGTGATTTATCACTTTTCTACTACCAAGCAATTTCCAACAGAGACATATATGGAAGGGGATGATGGAAAGTAGTTAAAATAAAGAAAAACTCACCCAATCACGTGTGGCACGTCAATAGAATGGGACGAGGCTCGTTTACGATCGCCAGCCATATCTGCGAGCCTCGCAAAATCCGTGTCCTGATCGGCTAGGCGAGCGCTCTTACGTGACTCCAACAATCTGACTTCGTCTATGCGCTTTGTCAGACTCATTGTGCCCTGCAACAAAAATGGTAGACGCCAAATTGAGCGGACTCACGCACATCACTTTCGGCAAAAATCGGGAGTTTCTCTTAGAACAGGAAACTTGATACTCTCAACGAATGCAATGCCGTGACAGGAGCTTATTCGCAGTTTCACAAAATTGATAAGAAATTTCTCTGCTAGGATACTATTGTACATCGTATACAATAGTATTGTACATATGCGTACAGGTTCAGTTCTAATAACGGTACGATATAAAATATTGTTAAAGCGTTTAAACCCCGTTAGCTTTATGAGAGTAAAAGGAAGCGCTTGGTAGAAAACATAAAATTCCAGAGAGAAGTTGATACGATTTCCAACGGATTCTCCTTCAACGGGAAGCCGTAGAAATCGACGACGCGTATCGTGACTACAGTTTAAGCATGTTTTAACGACGATCGACATTTGATATTTTGCACTGATTAGCGTAGGTAGCTCTAATGGCATATTCTAGTTTAACGTTCAACTCCTCTATCAACTCGTCTTTCAAAGTTCACCTCTGCGTTACGCTTTTGAATGCCGCTTTGCGCTGTATCTAGCAGTTTACGGTAAAAGAGAAAGCGCAAAATTTTGAAGACGCGAGACGGTGCTTTCGCCGGATGGAACGGAGTTAATTGCCACTGCTCAGCTTCACTCGCACTTCCTCGTAATTACTTAATACCCGCTGGCCTGCGCGACATACTGCCAATCTCGCGTGCTAATCAATTTCGCCGTGGGCCGAATTCGTTTTTCACGCGTCATCATTCCACGTGCGCGCACCGCATATTCGCGCTTAGAATTTGTCACGTCCCTAAGTTCCCAGCGTTGCCCATTTCAAAAGAAACTGTGAAAGAGAAATCCGGCGTTCTCCGTAGATGCATTCATTTGGTGCTCGCTAGACAATGTAATGCCATTCTGAATATATAATGCATTTTTACATGAATGTACAGTTAGGGAAAGTGAACGTAGAAAAATGTAGCGCCCGGCGCGCACAATTAATTGTGATGAAATGGAAAGGCATGAGATTCTGAAGACGAGAAATAAGAGATTCCGATTGCACCGGTGAAAGGGGAACGTAGTCTCCTCGAATGGTGGCGGCAAATTCCGGTTTCAAGTGTTTATGAGGAAAAAGGCGGATTCTGTTCGTGGTCTCGGCGCGTTTAACAGGTTGCCCGCCTTGAGCATCGCGGATGTAGCTTTTACGCGAAATTTCCCACCCTATGGATATCGCCAATCACATTTTCAATTATCAAATACCACACTTCAATACCTTCATCATTTAACCTTAGGTTATACCAAATAGAAAAAGATTCTTTAAAAATATTTTCCGCGCTAACTTTGACCACTGTACGCTGTATCTGAGAAACTGTTACGAATTCCGCAATTCCATTTACAAGATTCTGAGTTATTTTGAACTGTGATGCTTTCAAAGAACGAACTAACATGAAAGATTTTATATTAAGGGAAAAATATGAACAAATTCTTGGGGCTTGTCGAGGCTTGTTACAAAGGTTATGAATTTGAGAATATAAAACGTTTCTGCGCTTTCGCAATTTTTTCGTGATAGGATATGGGTATCTACGGTATCTTATACAATTTTCTGAACCTGAAGCTTTTCGTTCTTAGCGAAGGAAAAGAGATATTGCAGCGGCACTGAAATCCGGAATCCCGTTGTCCGGACGGCAACTTAACTCACCAAGCTATCTAAAGCTCTCCGTTTCCGATTTCTCTTACTATATCCTCCCTATATCGTGCTTCATGCCATTATATGACATATCAAATATACCTGCCAATATTACATCGTAATCAACTTCTGCGATCCACCAAATTGTGTTCTTGTTTAGCGACGGACAAACAGTTCTAATCGCTTTTCCCTAATCAAACTTTCGACATAAGCAACCTTACTGCGCAGCAATTGCAACCGGAAGGCTATTAACGAATTTAAAAGATTATTATAGAATGTGGTTCAGTGTTAACACTTTACCGACCGCTATTGACTGAAAATGCCACTCACTAACGACCGAATCTGTTTTGGATCTCGCACAGGAATTGTGTATGTGCCTATTTGTAAAGCTTTATAACTGAAAAATATTGAATGTGTCGTTGAGAATCCTTTCGTTTCAAAGCAGTGTAATTTTATTGTCATTTAGAATTGTCATAATATCATCTGATATTTATTTTATCTAATATAACCGTTGACCACTGAAAAGCCGATTAATCGGCTACCGGTAAATAGCAGTTGGAACCGAAAAGTCGATTAATCGGTTAGCGGTCGCTAAAGTGTTAAATATTATTACTTGGTATGGATAATTGCATTTAGTCTTCGCTGACATTATATTGATTCCTTACACTAGTAACAATGCTGCCACTAGGCTTAAAACGGGGCAACACAAAAATTGGAATACACTTTTGCTTCTGAAGAGGCTGGTTGCTAAGGTTTCGAGACGTTTCAATGACAACCAAACAAGCAGTAAAAAGCGGCTTCAATTGACCTAAAGACCAAGTTTAATAATAAATAATAATAAATTGTAGAATTAAATCGTCTTCTACATATTTCGAAACCTTCCCTCTTCAGAACAGAAACTGAAGGAGGGTACTTATGGTTCCGGAACATGGAAAGTGCCAGATTTAGTTTCGCAAAGAAAAAATGCAATTTCAGCCAAGAAGAGGGGCAACTATCCGTACCACAAGATTTGAAAAATGGTCACAGCTAAAGAGAAAATTCCTCGTCCCCGTGTCTCTGCATCAATCATCGCGCAACACGCTGCGAAAAAGAAGCGTGTTCCCTGAATGAGGCGGTGGACCACATTTCCTCGAAGCCACGTTCCGCACTGGAACAGTGCACGTACACACAGTGTGACACATCGAATGTAACTCATGTTTTGAGTCTCATCGCGCGCTACAGGTTAAAACGCGCTCTGCTTGTTACTGTTCCGTTGTTATTGTTTATCAAATCCGATAGGACGGAACGCACCGTTAGCGGTCAACCGCGGGTAAAATACAGTTAAAGCGGCAGGGCCGTTTAAGTACCGTTATCATTCGCATTTATCGAGGCGAAATGCAAACACGCCTTCCTCAAACGGTTGTGCAGACTCGCGGTTCCCAGCCGAAAACGCTTCGCGGACACTCCTTGAAAAAGGACCGAACCGCAAAAATTGTTGCAACGCGCATTTCGGCGCTGTTTTCTGAAACGCAACGAACGTTCCCTAATATGGTTTTATTATATATGGTGGTCATCAGTGACCGGCACAAAAGGTCTCACGAAAAATTCAAAAATTACTCAATCGGTAGCATTTATAATTTTGAAATTGCAATTAATATGAAATAGTGATTCAATTCTTTGGTCTCTAACCCAGCCGGAAACGCTTCGCGGAACCGCAAAAATTGTTGCAACTTTTTTGTGAGCCGAGAGATTCTGCTGAAGATCCAAAATATTCGCAATGGAGAGCAATAATTATTTTATAAATACAGTTATTGTTAGAACAGTAATGCGATCCTTTGGTCTTCAATACTTGAACATTATTTACATTTTTCATAATTCAGTCAAACGCTGTAGTATATCATAGCATCGCCGTTCTAATATGGAAAAATACGTACAGGTGGTACGTGGTATATATGGTGGTCATCAGTGACCGGCACAAAAGGTCTCACGAAAAATTCAAAAATTACCCAATCGGTAGTATTTATAATTTTGAAATTGCAATTAATATGAAATAGTGATTCAATTCTTTGGTCTCCGATACCATCGCATTATATATATTTACATTTTCCATAATTCAGTCAAACGCTGTAGTATTTCATAGCATCGCTATTCTAAATCAGCAAAATAGGCACGACAGACAACGTTTAAGGACGAAAGTTGGTACATGCTGAAATTCCTCTCAGACGATAGTGCACGAAATGTATATAATAAATGAAAAATGTAGAGTTAGATATTTAAAGAACGGTTGTTCGATGTAATTAGTTGAGGTACGGTTTATGAGTCACCGATGATAGCGATGATCGCTAAAATCCTACTTAGACAGTAGCGCGTATAATGTATATGATAAACAAAGAATATAGAGTTAGATGTTTAACAAACGGTTGCTCGATATAATTAAATGAGCTACGGCTTAAGAGTCTCCGATGATAGCATATTGCGCGTGATACTGTAGCGAAATTTATTAATCAAACAAGGCATCCCGCTGTGACGTACTCTACTTACCATACCTTCCCCCACCGCACGTATTTCCACGTGAGTGCTCTTGGCTACTGACATTACCGTGTGCACGTCCCTCCAACGAATGAGCACAGCCTACAATAACGTCGCCTTAGCATCGTCAGCGTTCGCGATCGGTCGACAAACGACGAAGCCCCCGAATAGTCAAAACATTATCTCACGAACGTCTTGCTGAAACGCTGCAAAATCGACGAACCCGCAGTTTCTACAGCTTATACCAGTATAGGCAGCCGGATAAATTACAAACGCGACAAAGCAGATATCATCGACACGTTCGTGGTACCACGCGGTACCGTTGCGATTTGAATAAAAAATCACCGTGGGGATTATTCTTCAACAAAGGCCGATTGACCTGAAATTTGCGAGAAACCCCGACAGCACGCATATGCGCATGCGTCTAGCACCATACAGCGGGAGCAAAAGAAGTGCGACGTATGCTAAACGAAATCGCCGGCTGTTAACCCGCGGCGGTGTCATCATTATATTCGCATTATCGTCCGAGGCTGAAGCTTCGACGTCTGACGGCGTCAAAAGGCGTCGGGGAAGCACGTTGGTGGGGAACAACACGCGCGTTCCGCGGTTTCACGGCGATTACTGGCTGAAAGGCTGACCGGTCGGTTTTCTTCGGGAATCCCGGGGCCTTGAATGCGACGGCGGAAAGCGGCGAGCGACTGATAATCTCGATCAATTTTCAGATACCCGCGGCATCGGCGCGCCTTTGACGGCGGATCGCGCTAGAGACCGCACTATTGTTTTTGAAAGCTCGCGTGACGGCTGACGGAAACAAAAGCAGCGTGACGAAATTTCTGTAATGACGAGTGTGCGAGAAAAATCCGGAAGAGGGTAATAAGGCGAGAGGTGAGAGAGTGAAATAAAAAGGCGACCCCTGGAGGCAGCGATACGCTTCCAAGCATACGGAACGACAGATAGGAATCACGCGCGAATGAGTTCGACACGTAAATACGGTAGTAGCAAATGTCACGTACTTAGACGACCGCTGGACGCATAGCACTAGCTGTGTGTGAAAGCGCGGCTATACACGATTGTGCACACTCTCCCACGCAATAGCAGGGACCCGTGCGCGCGCGCGATTTGGCGCAGAACAGCCCCCAATTACTGGGAAATAACAATGCCGGAGGTACCGGGCGACGGACGCTAACCGGTAATAGAGAAAAGGCAAAAATTATGACTGGAGTCAACGTTCCCGTTCGAAAATGGCACCAGCTGTTAAAACACGCTCGCTACATCCTTGTTAGGAAAATGTTTTGCCTTATCTAATTCACCGCGACGTTTCTCTGGCACGACCGACCCGACACGAATGTGGTTTCCTTCTTTCTCTCTCTCTTCGTCCACACTAGCGATGTACGAATTTACTCCGCTGCCTATCGAGTTCACTCTTGTTTGCCACGAGTTATCGCGACTCGGTGGACTAGCAGTAATACTCAAGGCCGACCTTGAACGTCGTTAGACTTTGGAAGGTTTCCTGGTTCGCGTGTACAGTACTCATACGGCGAAATTGATTGCACGTGCTAATCCACGTGCCTGTACAAGCGTGACGTAAACAGTTTCATAAAATTACATTAGATGACCGCAAGCGTTTACTGCCAAGCCTGCCAATACACGCTCTTGCCGATTGTTCGCCATTAACGAAGTCACCTGCGGCCGAGTTCATGCACTCCCCCAAACCGCACTCTCTCGCGGCCGAATTTTACGCCAATTTCACCTTCGAAGTTTCGGTCCGAGACTGCGGCGAATGGGGGTGGAGGAAGGAGGTTGTGTTTACCTGCGACCGAGTAAGGACGAAAGAGGTGGACGGCGTAGGAGGAAAGGAAGAAGCGGCGGAGGAGAGACAAGGAAGTACGACGAAGTTGCCGTACTTGTTGGCCGCGAGCCACGTGCTGCATTCGAGCACTTTCACCGACCACTTTCAAATTTCTTCTCTCTCCTGCATTTCTATCCGTCGAGCGCGTCTCCGTTCATCTCTCGGCCATCCGCGTCCACGCTCGTTTCTGGCCTGCTGATTCTTTCGACGTCGTGACGGATTCGTAGGTGCCGAACGCGCTCGACAGTAAAGTCTCGCTGAGATCGAGAGTCGTCGACCTTTTACACTCTCGTATCTCCGCTAAACTCGTGAGCCGAAGTATCGTTTCGTCGGCTCCGCACTCGCCATGTTGATGTCTATGTACGTCGGGCGAGTGTACATAGAGCGGGCTACTTTGTGGCGTTAAAATACGTTTGGAAGCTATATGGCTGTGGCGAGCGAAAAAAGTTTCGCCGGGGCCGCTGATCAATGGGTTTGATGCGCGACGGTTTCGAGGACGGCACAAGGCCGTGGTGGTTTTTCGCCCTTACGCCCATTCAAGCTCGGCAGACGATAAATAAGGAGCGGCGGCGCGGATGTTTCAATAGGGATCGAGAAAAATTGTCTCGTGAAGTTAGCCGCTTATATTTGGGCGGTAACTGACGCCAAAGTTAACACATTGACTGATATTTCCATATCAATCGCTTTTGCAAGATTGGAAATAGGCCGCATGGCGAGTTTTTTTGCATTTTTAGTAAAATCTTTTACACCGGTCGCCGCGTATTTTGCTATGTTAGAACTGCGATGCGATGAAATACTACGATTAAACCGCGATGAAATACTGTTGCAGAGTATGATTAAATGCATTTGTGCGCCGGACACCGCGTAATGACTGTGACGCGATTAAATACTGCAGAGATGATTAAATTATAACGCAGAGAAGCCAAAGTATTGAAGCACCATTCCAATATCAATTGCTTTTGCAAGATTGCAAATAGGTTTCATGGCGAATTGTTTTGCATTTATAGTAAAACCTTTTGCATCGGTCACCGCGTATTATGCTATGTTAGAATGATTAAATCGTGCAAAATGAAGGTAACAGAGAGTTGTTAGAAGCCAAAGTATTGAAGCGCCATTCCAATATTAATTGCTTTTGCAAAATTGCAAATAGGTTTCATAGCGAATTTGTTTACATTTATAGTAAAATCTTTTGCGCCGGTCACCGGCGATCACCGTGGCAGTCAACGTGTTAAGGTATCAGCGGCGTAAACAAGAACGTAACGACAGAAACAGAAATTTGCGACAGCATCTACAGTGGATTTTCGTCGTCTTTGTTCAGGAAAAGATTCGTGCAATGTTACGCCGTGCAAAAAAAGCGGGAAAAGTTTATGTTAATGTTTAGAAGCCAGTGCGTTACGACTGATGCATATTTACTAGTATACCTGTTCGCATAGTATTATCGTCATTGTCGACACTGCGCATCTCCTCGATCTGTTATGCATTTGAAAACACGGTTACGTAAGTCTGACTGCCGCGTTAGATAACGACATGAAACTCCTGGCCGGCTGCATTCAATGACGTCACACGCATTCGCCTACGAGGCCATGTAGCGCGATCTGGGCGGATAAAAAAAAGATCTGTGAAACGGCCGCGGTTCGGTTCGCGAGTCGTTCTAAAAATCCGAGACAAGACATATCTCACCATCGGTACATATCGTTAGCTTGTCGAGGTAGCTGGAGAGAAAGACGGCTAGACTTCCACTTGCCACGCTATCACACCTGATTCTCAAACCAATATTTTTGTAAGATCGCTATCATTTTTAAGTACCATTTCTGTGTAGGTGGTTCTCCCGTAGTTTCTAAGCTATACATCGTCGTCTCTATCATTGAGTTTATTCAAACAGTGTCAATTACGCGGAATTGCCATGAGCGACTTGTTCAAGTCAAATTTATACCCCGTCATAAATCCACGGAGGTATCTAACGTTAGCGCGGATATGGACATTTCATGGCAACAGATTGCAAAACGTGACGCCGAGTGAAAGTGCATTAAACTTCATTTCACAGAACTCCGCGTCATGCACTCTCAAGCAGTCCCAGTCGTACTCGGGTCATACTCTAATTTTCCATTCCACAATTCCGCACAACTATCCGCGAACGTTCAACACTGCCGTGATTTCCCCGGGCCGAAAAACGCAAAAAGCCGCGCGCTGCCCCCCGAAGTCACGGAAACAGATGGCGAGAGGTTGCGACACATTTGGGTGAAAGTGCATTAAGCTTCATTTCACAAGGCGCCCGCCTCGAGGAAGAGTTTCGTTACTGCAACGGCCCCCTTGTCGCAATGACAAAATCGTTTATTTAAGCAACGAAATTCGCCGTTTGCATAATCACCGTGCGCGCGCATAAAACTGTCGCGAATTGAAGCGAGTCAAAGTGGGGACTGGATCGTGTCCTTTGTTGCCGCGAGAAACGTACAACGTAACGGAGCCTGCGAAATACGAATTGTATCAGGGGATTGTGCTCAAGGTGTACGTGGCCCAGTTTTCTGCGCAAAAATCACTACTTCCGCAAGTACGCCTCGACGATCCGACTTTGTGCTCGAGGCTCTTTCGAACTTCACCCTTTCGGCTGCCTGACATCTCGTTGAATTATTCATAGTGGGTCGAGGAAACTGATGAAACACCGCCGACGATGCACCAAAGTATCAATGGAGCGTCGATAAATATTACAACAGTCCAATACCGACTCTTTTATTGCCTGATCTCCCAACGCGGTGCCACAGTCACGCGTGTGTCAAGCACGGCGAACGACCGCGGCTGATTTAATAATCGTTAATGAGAAATTTATTAGGCGACCTTAAGGCTTTCTTATGTGATACGCCTGCTACACACTTCTTCCCGCTTGCCATGTTAATGCACTTAACACTAGATTTATGGGACCCGTGTTTGACCCGTTTTTCGACAGGTATCTAGAGAAATAAGTCTATGACATACAGAATTTCAAAATCAGAAATCTGGGGGTAAACAAACTTGGATGTATATTCGTATTATTTCATGAATAAAAGGCAATAAAAGTTGCCGAAAGAAAATAATACTAATAATTACGTTAAGTTTGCCGTTGAAATTCGAAAGCGTCCAAATTGACGGGTTCCGCCAATCCGGCCGCACAGATCGGCACTATAAAAGATGTCGAAAATGCAAGGGTCGCCAAGTAACTTGGGTAGAACGGAAAAAAGCCGAAAACGTTGAATCAATGTCGATTACGGATTCCATAAATCCGGTCGCATAGATCGGCGATCTAAAAGATGTCTAAAATGCAAGGGTCGCCAAGTAACTTGGGTAGAACGGAAAAAAGCCAAAAACGTCGAATCAATGTCGATGATGGGTTCCGTAAATTCGGCCGCATAGATCGGCGCTATAAAAGATGTCGAAAATGCAAGGGACGCCAAGTAACTTGGTTAAACGGAAAAAAGCGGAAAATGTCGAATTAACGTTCATTTCGAAGATCGATAACGTCGGAGTCGAATATTATCCCAGGGGCCGATCCTTCCTGTGTCAGTAAAGTGAATTTTACATGTCCCGTTACACGGCGCGCCGAATCTCGGCGCATTCTTCGGATTCGGGTCACGGCTCCGCGAACGTGGCCAATTCTCTGCGCTGACATTCTTAGATCGTTCGTCGGTTAGCGAAATTCGGCCGAACGGCAGTCGGTTCGCGTCAAGAAGACGACGCGAAGACAAAATGCGGCGCATTATTCACGGGCGCGAGCATTCGCGCCCGGCTAACATGCTGATCATGATCTTTGTGAAATCACCGACTCGCCACTTGCCAACGCGAGCGGGCTCTATTATAAATTCGACGCCGAGCCAGCCGGCGAAATGGCGTCGATTGTTCCCAACCATTACATTGGAAATGGCACAGACAGTCTAGTTTCACACGACGAATTTATATCAACGAGGAAATCCGCTTGAGAGTTGAGTTCATTGTTCAGTGAGACACGCGTCGCTCGCAATCGCTGGATTCCGTAACTCTCGGATTTACCGGCAAAACGGGAGGCTGACAATACGCGTCGCTATTTTTATACAGCCCGCGGTGCTCTTGTGTGTATTTATAACGCACGTGTGATAAGCTCAACACACGGGCATGTCCCGTTCTTGCTAGATAATGATTCACTTAAACTCTTTTGAAAAGCTGTTCCTTGGGCCTCGATGTGGTATAAATCTAAGATTCTGTAATTACCTCGTACACTTACGCGCCGGAGCCGGATGTTAGCTTCTCCCTTCGGAATTCCATATGCAAAGTTACTAGGCTTTTTGCGCGAGCATAACCGTTACGCCATTTACGTTAGACGTTATAGAAAGGATCGATTTCGCCCGAAAGGATGAGCATCGTTGCGGGGAATATCTCGACGTGGGCTTTCACAAGTCATCCACATTGAGTAATCGCGCACACGACGTAGGCGTACGTTGTATTCCATACCCGGGAATGTTCGGGCCTTCTTAGCCATTTCCTCGAGTTCGAGTTCGAGTTCGCTTCCATTTCAAAGCGTGCCAGTACTGAAGCCGCCATTATAAGGAAAACGTGAAGCCGAGAAGGCGGTGTTCGGAAACCGCAGTGAAAGAAACTTGTCCCGGCACATGATTATGCAGATCGCAGATTTATAGGCTCATGGATGCATAGACAGCGGAACCGCAGTGCTGCGGGTACGAGGACCGCAGATGCGTCGATCAGTATATTTCTAAATACAGGGTGCATTAATTGTATACGAACGGAGGAACAGAAGCTTTACGTAAAAAGCGCCATTTCCAAGCATCTACGTTTACTGGCACGGTCCTTGGCATGTGGATATCATCGAATTTACGGATAAATCGAAAAAATATGAACTGATCATAAAATATATAATTCGTACCAACGCATAAATGCTGACAGGTTTACAGGGTACTGAGACACGAAAATCGATCTTACATTTTCGATCATCGGAACTCGCTGTATTGACCTTAAACTTGCTGAATGTTTTCCGAATCAATCCTTACCTAGGATGATCTCGTGATCTTCTCTCTTCATGAAACGATACCTCGCTCATCCGTCCCGGGTGTTTCTTTAGCGAGCGCACACCGGGTTTACAGTTATCATTGTTAGATGGAATGCGGCCTTCATTTCCCGTTTCATGACGAGGCCGAGTTCCCTGCCAGAAGACCATTGCCGCAGAACCGTGACTGTTATAGGGCCCTGGCCGTCATGCCATGACCGAACCCGGAAAGGCCTCGACAACTTAGTTTGGATAATCATTTCTGACTCTCGGGAGCCTTTCCGTTTTCTCGCGATTCATTGCGGATGGCGCCAAAACCGGCAGAAGCCAGAAGATAAATGGAAAGAAACGCCACCCTGCCTGATGTGTCGAAAGGATCTGAGTTATGGGGGCGCGGATTTTGTTATTGAAGAAAAATATATTTCTTGTGGTGAAATATACTTTTGTACAGCTTTACGGATACTGATTTAAAATCGTTTCGTTCAGAAGTTCCTACGTTTTTCGATAGTAAGTATAGCTGCACGCGAATACTTGGGCACGACGTTGTGCGTAAATAAGGCGCGTAATGCGTTAGTTCTATCATGACAAGTATCGTACTATCCAATTTCTGCCAAAACCGGCAGAACCCAGAAGATAAATGGAAAGAAACGCCACCCTGACGTGTCGAAAGGATCTGAGTTATCAAGGCGCGGATTTTGTTATTGGAGAAAAATATATTTCTTGTGGTGAAATATACTTTTGTATGGCTTTACGGGTACTGATTTAAAATCGTTTCGTTCAGAAGTTCCTACATTTTTCGATACTAAGTATAGCTGCACGCGAATACTTGGGCACGACTTTGTGCGTAAATAAGGCGCGTAATGCGTTAGTTCTTTCACGACAAGAATCGTAGTATCCAATTTCTGCGGATATGTGCTTTTGCAATTTTGTTATTGGAGAAAAACATATTTCTTGTGGTGAAATATACTTTTGTATGGCTTTACGGATACTGATTTAAAATCGTTTCGTTGAAAACGATGAAGCTGTTACGTTTTATCGCTCCTAACGTGTAAACCTTTAATGCCTTCTCACGTTTGCATTCAGCACGTGTATTGTAATGAAAACACAGTTTCCTCGAAAGGGGTTACTGCCATTAACCGCTGGACAGTATATGCAACGGTGCATGAAAGGCACGACTCAGACACGGAAAGACCTCGAGTGCTCCGTTTAGTTTGGATAACGATTTCTGGGCTGGCGCGAGTACGTTTACATTCTTTCGCGGTTAACCTCGCGTCACAGGTAAGGTGAGGAACGAGGAGAGCCAGAAAGAGACACAGCCGCATTCCGCACCTCGCAATCGAACTTCCGCAGGTGTTTGGAAACCGATTGAAACGATACCGTCGCACCACACGTGACGATAATATCTTACGTTCGAAATCGATCAACGATAGAATTTAATACAGCGACCGAGTGGTGTCTGATATCGACTTCGACTGCTAACGTTCCAAATGTGCCCATGACTAGAATCGTTCTCACGCAGAAATAAAAATCTCGGCGCCGCAAGGGTGAAACGTAACTAAACGCCTAGAAATCCAGATTCTCGGGAAGCGTAGCGTAAACTACGAACAGTTATAAGCCGGAATGGTCAGCACCGTAAAATCCAAATAGCGGCAAAAAATCAGCACCAGACACCGTGGCATTCATTTTAGCCCAGCAAAACGGATACGCGCACATTTTTGCAAGAGGCCCGTTAATCTGTTGCTCTCTCCGCGCCTCTATTTCGACATTCTCCAATCATCTCTCTCTCTCTCTCTCCCTCCCTCATTCGCTCTTTCAGTCTTCCTCCTGTTCGAATACTATTCAACATTGACGTAATCTTCTGTGTAGGGGCCGGCAAGGATCGGCGAAATACGACGAGGAATTGTGACGAGTGAGGACGTTGTACGGAGAAGGACAGAAGTTACTTACTGAGGCGTAATCTACTACGTGACGTCACGGCTTGAACCACTTACGAGAAGGATGCAGACTGAAGGAAGTGTTCCGTTGAACCGCACGGAAGGGCATTTTTGAAATGGCCTCCGTCACTTCCTGGTACTTCTCAACTCGATTCTTTTCAACTCATATGCCGGGTAGTCTCAAATGACGAATGTTTTTTTACCTCATTTGCATACGAAAGAAAGCAGCACTACCGAAACCTTACGACACTCGTCGTTCAAGCTTCGGTATCGATACTCAGCAGATACATCGATGATGGTTGCAGTATGATATCACTTCGTGGATATTTCCAATAACATTTGCAGCTTGATGACGCGTCGATCGTCACAACAGGACGGAGGCGAATTCGAAAGACGGCAAAATACGCCTGACGTCAGACGCATGAACGCACCGTACACAGTTTCCGACGATTTTATTTTTGCGTCTTAGATACGCGCCGCTTTTAGAGCTAGGCACTAATACCTTTCGCTAATTGCTCGGAACGCCGGGTGAATAAATAGCGCCGCCAGAAGGTGTGGGTGTTTCTGTTTGACAGATGTTTGACACGTCGCTCGAAATAGATTTGAGGCGGCAAGGCGGGAGAAAAAATGTAGGCGGACGAGGGTAGATACGTCTAGCGAGATCGAAACGATCGAGGTCAACGACGTAAATCGAGTTAGGCACCGGTCCAAATTCGGGATTCACCCTCATTGTAGTATTCGCGATGAAAGAGAAGCAACGGATCACGAGTGTTGACCTGCCGTAGTACAGTACAACTTAACAACAGAATTTATTGCTTTGAATAATGCCCAGTAACTGGGGAATATATTTTGACGAATAGTCTTGCTTTGAAAGAGTCTAACCAAATGACAACAAATGTTAGTATAGGATGCCTATACCAAAGACCAATCAACGATACCAACAACACACAATTCTCTAAGCGATTACGCGAGTGCCCTACTTGTAATACGTGAAAATTGTGTCAACCACGTATACCATAGAACAAAGCGCATGACTATTCAATTTCTCCGAATTCCTGACTTAGGCCACTTTCACAAACACCAGCACGCTAGGACCACGCGACGTATCGCAGTCAGACAAGCAAGCAGTGCAACAGAAGTGACAGCAACAAATAGATAAAGTCCATTTACAGATACAGCGAAGTGCATGTGCATAAGACGTTCGTTTCAAGGATGACCTTTGTTACCAACCCCGATCACGATGGTGAGCAAACCGATGAATCAGCTGTCTTTCGACACGTGCACGTCGCCAACAACACTATGTTGTTCGAGATAGCTCACGACGTCGCGCGCTTTGTCCCCAACCAACGACTTTTCCTTCAAATTCCGCGGAAGAACAAAGTAGCGGCCACGACTGCCGGACGTTGGTCATCGACTACCGGAATCTCGCTGAATGAAACGATCCCAGAATGGCGTTGCCACCTCGTTCCACGTATATGCACTTCCATCATTCCACCCTCCTTCGTGAACAGCAACTATAACCTTGACGCCCAACAAAATGCATCCTCGGTAGACATTAACTTTACACGATAACAACCTGGTAATGCATTACTATTTATATTGCAGGCTTTTAGCGTGCTTTGTGAATTAATGCTAAACCCGTGATCACAAACGAATATAATAAATTTTTGTTGTATGTTGATTTTTCAGGTGATCTTCCAACTTTCCAAACACAGAACTGCGTTGTAAAGACACAAGTGTCTCCGATGCAAATTGATTATCGATTATTGCAAGGTTAAAAAAATATGACCGTCGATAAATAGTTGAAGAAGCGTAGCTTTAAACGTAATACCCATCGATGTAGCGTGTTGAATTAATGAAGCATCGTTTCGTCGCACTGATCGTACCGCGAGAATCGTCCGGCTTAAAGTAGTGTTCCGATCTGCGCGGTGGGTTGGAAGAAAGAAGTAGACGAGGGGTCTCGGACGGTGAAAACAGTCGTTCAAAGGCAAGCTGGCGTCGTCCGAGCAGGGTGGCGAACAATGGACACATCTTCATCGCCGGCAACGCTGCTAACAATATTCCGTGTCACTCTCTCTTTCTCTCTATCCAACTTGTCCCCTTTCTTTTCACTCCTATTTCCCTCTCCGCACCTTGGTCCGCGAATCGCACTCGTCGCGGTCCCGACATCGCGACGATTTATCTAAAGAGGGCACGCGAATGCGGATTATATCTCGAACCGCGAACGGAGAGAGTGAGAAACCTCAAGGATCTCTTTGTTTCGACGTTCGAGTGCGAAAAGTGATTCTCCACGTACCGACGTTTCCGCGGTTGGTGAACCTTCAATTTCCGATGTCGCTGCAGAGTCTTCGGATTTCAAACCACTTAATCTAGTACCTTCTGCTTCGGTGTCCGGCCATTGTACAACCAACCGCTACTCTAATTTTCGACAATATTGCAATTCGATAATCTCGGAATCTGGCACCTTTGCTATACAATTTCCAGTGGTACTTGTGATTGCCTTAAACTGCAATGCTTAAAGTTGTACGCAATGATCGTTAAATATCCTCGACGACTGTATGAAATGTTGTACAATCAATTTCTAATACCCTAATATTCGACAATTTGCCAATCTATACAGTCTTGACGTATTTATAGTATAAATATCAATATTACAACCCATCTTCTTAAGTTGCAGCAATTAAAATCCTAAATATTGAAAATTCCTTCACATAATCAGAAATGTCCCAAATACAAAATTATATCCAGGGCAGACCGAACCTTTCCTTTTCTCCTTCAGGCGCTTTCGTCGCTAGGATTCGTTTGATAAGGTATGGCTTCCAGATGGATACCGCGTTCGAATTCAGCATTGTTTCAACGTATTGCAAACGTTGCAGTTTGCATCTTCACGGCTAGGGAGCTTTAATATTGAAGCTTCCTGGGTTCAATTCGTCCTTATATGCCTCTGGTTAACGTTCCGGTTGATTGCACCAGGCAATCAGGATGTTTCTTAATTGATCAACTGGTCAATTACAAACCGGAGGGCGGTGCACCAAATTGGATTAGTTTGATAACCTCTCTCTCGATTGAGGTTATCAGAGTGTATCAATAATTCTAGGCCCTCTCGATATTTTGTGGCATAGCAGCCTTGTAAAGGTTCTAGCATCTTGTCGGAATTGATGGTATGTCCACTTTCTACATCATATCGAGAAAATTGACCCAATCTGATATACAGTTTCTTCGCAGACTGGACCTTGAAGATCTCATTATTTTACCCGTTCACTGCAACATATTCAGCTAACACTGCCGAATATTCGCAGACTGGACCTTCAAGATCTCTTTATTTTACCCGTCCACTGCAACATATTCAACTTTAAACCTTCTGCTAATACTGCCGAGTATTCGCAGGCTGGACCTTCTGGACCCCCCGATATTTTGTGGCATAGCAGCCTTGTGAAGGTTCTAGCATCTAAGCCTTGTCGAAGTTGATGGTATGTCCATTTTCTATATCATATTGAGAAATCGGACCCAATCTGGTACACAGTTTCTACCGCACACTGAACCTTCATGATTTCTTTATTTTACCCATTCACTGCAACATATACAGCTAATACTGCCGAATATTCGCAGACTGGACCTTCAAGATATTTTTATTTCACCCGTTCACTACAACATATGCAGCTAATACTGCCGAATATTCGCAGGCTGGACCTTCAAGATCTCTTTATTTTACCCGTTCAATGCAACACATTCAGCGAATACTGTCGAATATTCGCAAACTAGATCTTGAAGATCTCTTTATTACACCCGTCCACTACAACATATGCAGCTAATACTGCTGAATATTCGCAGACTGGACATTCAAGATCTCTTTATTCCACTCATCCACTGCAACATATTCAGCTAATACTGTCGAATATTCGCAAACTAGATCTTCAAGATCTCTTTATTTTACCCGTTCGCTGCAACATATTCAGCTAATACTGCTTAATATTCCCAGACTGAACCTTGAAGATCCCTTTATTTTACCCATTCACCGCAACATATGCAGCTAATACTGCTGAATATTCGCAGACTGGGCCTTCAAGATCTCTATTTTACCCGTTCGCTGCAACATATTCAGCTAATACTGCCCAATACCCGTAAGTTCGTAAATGTTCCACCACCCCCACGGCTGCCGTTCGAAAGACCGTAACTTCACGCAACGAAACTTTCCTCGCCCAATTCGTAATTTTCCACCTACATATCTAAGTGCGGGACGGAGAGCGGGTCTCAAGGATTTCTTTGTTTCGCGGTTGCCTCGGTTTTCCCCCGCTCTCGCCTCTAACAGCGAGTCGCGTTACTGCCGCAGCCCGATGGCGCAACTGCGCGTAATCGCGTTTCCACGTGCAGGCTGCACCTGAACGTGAGTAACGAACGCGTCTGGGTAGTAAGAGAAAAGCCGGCCGATCGTGCACGGGAGGGCGCGGAATCTAGGCAACGACTTCAACCTCCCTCTCCTCCAATCGCGGGAAAGGACAAAGCGCGCGCGGCCGGCTTCTTCGACTCTTTGCCAACAACACAACACGCTCTCGCATCGGCCCGAGGTTGTTGCGCATCGTGGATTCCTGTCCCGTGCGATGCTAGAACGACGACGATTCGACGAGGGCGAGCGAATCTTTTCTTGCGGTACTCTCTCCCGGCGGTTCTGTTACTCGTTTATAGAGTGAGAGATTCGCCTAAGTGAACCTAAGTAAGCAGAGGATTGGCTGGAATCGTGTAGCCTTCGGCTTCTGCAACACGGCGGATCGGCGATTTCAGCATTCACATTTCTATATTTGAGTATTTCCGATTTTGTATGAAGGATCTCAAATACAGGGTCCTCTAATTGGCGACAAAAGGTCACCTATGATCACTTATGAGGTTGGACATAGGACATTTCGATATTCGAGAATATCCGATTTAGTAGGTTGTATGTAAGATTTCAAATACAGGGTCCTCTAATTGGCGAGGAAAAGTCACCTATGATCCTCAGTTACTATATTGGTGTATCATGGGTGACGAGTTTGTTGAATTGTGGTATTTGGTTGCTTAGTAGTTAGTTGACGAAACGTAAAGACGATTCGACGAGGGCGAGCGAATCTTTTCTTGCGGTACTCTCTCCCGGCGGTTCTGTTACTCGTTTATAGAGTGAGAGATTCGCCTAAGTGAACCTAAGTAAGCAGAGGATTGGCTGGAATCATGTAGCCTTCGGCTTTTGCAACACGGCGGATCAGCGATTTCAGTATTCACATTTCGATATTCGAGAGTATCCGATTTAGTATGTTGCATGTAGGATCTCAAATACAGGGTCCTCTAATCGGTGAGGAAAGGTCACTTGTTATCACTTATGAGGTTGGACAAAGGATCACCTATGAGTTTGTTGAATTGTGTTATTTGGTTGCTTAGTAGTTAGTTGTCGACGAAAGATTAGGAAATAAGACTAAAGTGTCTTGCTTGTGCTGTTACTGGTTATAAATATTATACTCTCTAGTTTCACATGTTTAAATCCCACATGTATGCGTGCAGGCTGATTGCAGTCGACGCGGGAAGAGCGCGAACTTTAAGGTACGGATAATGAAATTATCGCGTTGGATGCAGATTATGTCATGCGTATTTGCGGATGGAGGCACGGCGAACAACGCGCACGTGTTTTTCAATCGTTCTTTGTGTTCGCGTTGTAAGCTCCGATTTATCCCTGTTTTTCCTAATAAATCAAGCGATGTTAAATCATGCGCGCCGCTTAATCCGACGCCAACGCGGAACAACGGCGAAAAAGGATTGGTGCGTCATCGCGAGTCCAAAAGAAGGACCCCGATCGGTTCTCGATTTTACTTTTAGAGTGACTCAGCCCCAGCGGAGTCATTGTTTGTCCATAGAAATCGGCCCTTTCCGGTTTGCACGGGCTCCTGTCGACATAGTAAACGTGATAATGCGCCGGTTCTGAACGACTGTGAAGATAAAAGGTTGTGTCTCGGTGGACAAAGGTGATCATCGCAATGTGATGCGGGTTACACGTTTAATGAGCGTCATTGATAAATGTCGACCAAGGCTTAAACGACCGTATTTTACATTCCCAGTTAGATAAAAGTGTGAAATCTGACGATTGGTTGTCAAACACCGTGTACAATCGAAGAATATATTTCTGCAGAGCGTTTTAAGTTACGGACCCCGGTATCGAGGACTAAAGAGATGTCAGCATAATTCAGGCGTGAAGAAAAAATGCCTTGGTACGGTGCAATCCCCGGTCTGAACGGTGTCAGTTCCGCTAGGTAGCATCGTTTCTGCAAGTTTCGTTCAATCTTTGCTGAGTATCGCGGTTTACCTTATGACGCTTATGTTGCCATAGGTAATAAGATGCGAAATTGTTTGACGTTCGCGATAAAACGCAAACTTGCACACAACGATATAATATGGGTTAAAGAATGTAGAGGTTGTCGATTGCCTTGTTCTTTGGGAAATTGGGTCGGTTGCAAAAAGCTTGGAAAAATTATTATCACGGTGCGAAATCCACATGGAAATACGTGCAAACATAACCGGAACTGTTATAAAGGTACGCAATTATCCCCATAAACCATTGTTATTTATATTTCAATCGTGTTATAAAATTACAATAAATTCGATAAACATAAATTCCACCACAGTTCTTCGATATTCTCACGTTAACCATATGTGACTAAGATTGTGGCAAACGTATTAACGTAATGAACAAATTTGTAACATTTCAATTTCCACCGGTGATTGCCCATAGAATTAATAATACGAGAGTCGACGGCAAATACCATAGTACGAAATCTCTATATTAAGTAGGCGAATGACCATATGTTTGTCCACGCCGCTATTTAAGTTGAAACGATAACGGAACCGAGAGACAAGGGCCGGGAACATGTGATAGGAACAATCACCGGCATGTGGTGGGGCTTGCACAATCAAATCTGGTCAGTGTACATAAAGTAATCGTGATTCACGTGCGCGCCTAAATGCTTCCCCGATCGAACTCGCCCGCGCGATAACAAGCGAGATAAACGTGAAAGCATGGGGAAAGTTCACGCCATGCAAAATTCGGTATCTACGTCTACGAAAATTTGACTTTCGTCTGAGGACTTTGACCCGTTTTTCTCTCTTTCCGACTCGACCGGGGTGACTACCCATCGTCCACCCACTTAAAACGTTACTCATGTGGTCGTTTGCGTGCAACGCAGGCAGTCAGCTGAAAAGCTGAGATAAAAATGAAAAGAGATCGCGCGAAGAGGTTTGACGAGGCAGGAACTGGACGCCGCAGAAGATAGAATTGAAATCTGGCAAACGGCTGTGAACGTCGGTTTTCTCGAAACGCGGAAAATTATACGGAGCGCGCATGGACGATTAGAGAATGGCGAACGCCCACACGTTTCGAATTGGACGAGACTATTCGGAGGATGAATGGAGCTCTAGCGCCGATCGGCCCGGACTATTTTCACGGAGATCATTTTAAAATAGTCACTCGACCGTGCAGTCTCGATAAACATGCGTGAGTCGTACTGTCAGGAATGCGCACCTTGTCGTTAACCCTTTTTTCGGGTACCGTCGCCGGAATTTCATCACGTCAGATCGCGGCAGTCGAATCTAGTCATTGCTTGCCAGTCGACGCAAGCGGAAGTGAAAAATTCGCGCGATAACGGGCGACCGCGCAAGCATCAACGATTTGCATTGACGATCGACGTAAACACCTCGCCGCACGATTCCGCCGTTGACGCGCGGAAGCGTCGATCGGCATTAAAACCGGCTGCGACTTTTGCGTGGCCCGGCGTTAACGTCATCTCTGTTTACGACGCTCGCCGACTCGCAGTTGCGACGCGAGATTTATATCTAGGAAACCGATAAAGTACGGTAATTGCACAATGCACCGGGAATACGCTCGAATGCGGTAAACAGCCGCTCGCCAGGCCGTTTGTTCTTTGCTCAACACTTTGCATATGCACGCCTGTTTCCCCCGCAGCGACTGCTTAGGACGAAGCGCATCCGCTCGGCATTCTCTCGTTTCCACCGGTCTGCTATCTCACTCACTCGCCGCGAACCAGCGTTCTCTATAACGCTCAATGGCGTAATAGCGAACGACCTTGAAATTCTACGTCTCATTTGTGTTACGCGCTTTCTAAGGACGCACACGAGCAGGAAAGCGAGAATGCCTTTCACCCGAATATATAGCGGTTTGACAAGTTCGAGAGGCGGCGCGAGTGGGTCAGATGTTAATTAAAATTTAAGTCCCGCATCCGTGTACGCCAAGTAGTACGACTGGGCTTTTCCCGAGGTTCAATTCGTCGGGGCCCCGCGATCCTAATTAATTTCGTCTGATTAATTGCGCGCCGGTCCGCGCCCATCGCGAATTAACCTAATTAAATCTTCACCCTTAACCCTTCGCGCTGAGAAGTGCCGCGCCAGCGAAGAAATAAATTTATCGCCTCCGCGCATTACGGTTGCGCCAGTTGGCAGTTGCACTTTTAAGACGCGTGGACGAAGTTGACTGCGTGGAAGAATAAATTAAAAAATTGAGGAGGAGGGCTCCGAACGTCTGAGATTATTGAGTCGCGCGAAGTTTGCTCTGCCAAAGACGCAGGCGGGAGTTCCGATGTTTTCTTTAAATTTAATATCGTCTCGCCAATGATAACAGACAAAAGACCGCGCGCGGATGGTGGCGAGCGAGAGATCAATCATCAAGCGCGCTGATAACGTACACGCGCGTGACGTTCTTAATACGCAAAACAATCGCACCGCGAAAACGTAAACAATGATCCGCCGAGACGGAAACGAGGGTGTGCAATCATGAGCGATCGGCCTTGGTTTCTGCCGACATCTCCAATCGAAGCCTCTGGAATTCGCCGAACGTTTGAACGTACACCACTAAACGCGTCTCTCAGTTGAACGAATCGTAAAAGAGCAACGATGTCCATGGAAAACAGATTTCACGTAAAAAAAAAATCTCGTTGACCCGACGATACGTGCGGGTCGATCAAAATCCGAGATCTCTTCAATGGTTGCTCGTTTCCGAGAAGTTAATTGTGCGAGCCACTCAGTCAAAAGACGCAAGAAACAATCGGCGGAAAGATCGCGGAAACGGGTCTGCTTCCGGCGATCCGGAAAATTTCCTGGAAAGTAAGCGCGTTTCGTCTCGTCTCGTTTCGAACGTCCTTGCCCCGTGTAGACTCGTACGGCCATAACGACCACTTATCGGAATCCGTCCCGTTTCAGCGAAAAAATGAGGGCAACGGTAACACTTCTGCGAAAAAAATTCATCGCGCCGCTGAGTTTCGCGGCGTTGCGAAGAATGCATGCAGAATTCTTGGAAGTTGCCGTTCCCGATTCGGCATTCTGTCATCGTCACGTCTTGTACGAGGAAACCTCGAGGAATCTTTCGTGCGTTACGAGCCTTATCTCGCGGAGATAAAGCAGACGCGGTTCGATGTTTCAGGAACATTGATCGTTTCGCATAAAATTCCGCTCGTTACGGAGTCGAGTGTTAAGAGAAGACGACGGGGCCGAATGGCGTTCATAACTAACGCTGCGAGGAAACGCCTTCAGCAAGCTGGTGAATCTTTATGGAGATATACCAACATTATGGGGACAACCATAACCATTGAAAATTAACGCTCTTTTCTCACTGTCAACCTGTTACTTTAATTTTGCGATTGGTGAGCCTCCAAGAAGCTTTCTCGGAAATTTAAAAAAAAATCAAGAGCACCGAGTCGTGAGTCAGATTGAAAATACCTCGAAAGTGGAATGGACTTCAAAGTTTTAAAAATCTTAAAAGTCTTGGAGACATTCTACCAAGTACACAAAGATTTATTTTACGGTAAAGGGCTTTTCATGGAAAACCGTCATACGTTGACAAGCTTGTAATACCGCGATAATAATATATTATATATAAAACAAAAATAAAAAGAATAACACCATATCCATCCCATCAAGCTGTTCGCTTCAATTAAAAAAGAATAACTACCGGTTTGGATACCGAAACTACATAAAATCCCCTCAGCTCCGATACAATGACTACCGCAAGCATCGCCAACGAGACTCTGCCAGCCGAAACCTAAACCCGCGAACGGTCCCACAGAATCATCCCATTGCCGGGCCATAATCCGCCAAGGCCAAATGCACGCCGCAGCGCGTACTTCTCTCAAGTTACATTCCGCAAAACGCCGAAACATTCGCCCACGAGCGTTGATCGCAGCATCGAAGCCCATACACTTCCGGCTCGGGTTACTTCTCGCCTTCGGCACGAAAAAAGCGAGTCTCCGCTCGACAAAAAGGAGCAGCGTGCGCGAAAGAGGGCCAAATCGCGACCGAGAATAATCGTGCGCGCGCGCACGCAGGAGGGTCCCGAGGTTCTTGACGACAGTAGGTAGTGAGAATCCCACAGCTGCCGGGCTTGGCTTGCTCATTCTACTAGCTGCTCGCCGGCTCGCGCACGCTTGTCTTCCCCGATGCCGGCAATCGGTGTCACTGTGTCGAGCTATGTACTACCGGTGACGTCACTGCTCAACACCGCGAGCAAGCATGGCCTCTCCTCGCTCTTCGCGAGGCCAACATCCACAACAACACTTACGACACTGAATAAGGAACGAGCGCGCGAGGCGACGATTGCCAGTTCCTCTCTCACAGATAATGCGCTCGTGCGTACGAGTGCCCGGCGAGGAAGCATGCGTTTCTTCCGCGCGGTGCGCGGAAAAAAACGCATGCCGGACCGAACGTGTGACGTTGAATTTGCGCGGCGGGAGGGGTCGGCGAGATATGAGACGCCGCGGTGTTTCGAGGGAATAGGCAGACTGTGGAAAGATGATATAACATGTAAAATGCTATCAAGCGATACGTTAATATCCAATCTGGATGTAAGCGTAGGTCGCTTGCGCATGGTTTGTGAAAAAAACGATGCAGGGGGGAAATCGTGATGTTGAAATCGCGTGTATGGGAGGGGTAAAGGGTAAGAAAAAAACGCATGCCGGACCCAAAGTGTGACGTTGAATTTGCGCGGCCGGGCGGAGCCGGTAAGATAGAGAGACGCCGCGGTGTTTCGAGGGAATAGGCAGACTGTGGGAAGATGATATGAAATGTAAAATGTTGTCGATCTGGATGTAAGCGTAGGTCGCTTGCGCATGGTTTGCGAAAAAAGGATGCAGGGGGGAAATTGTGACGTTGAAATCGCGTGTATGGGAGGGGTAAAGGGTGAGATAAAAACGCATGCCGGACCCAAAGTGTGACGTTGAATTTGCGCGGCCGGGCGGAGCCGGTAAGATAGAGAGACGCCGCGGTGTTTCGAGGGAATAGGCAGACTGTGGAAAGATGATATTACATGTAAAATGCTGTCAAGCGATACGTAAATGTCCGATCTGGATGTAAGCGTAGGTCGCTTGCACATGGTTTGCGAAAAAAAGGATGCGCGGGGGAAATTGTGATGTTGAAATCGTGTCTATCGGAGGGGTAAAGGATGAAAAAAGGCATGCCGGACCCAAAGTGTGAGGTTGAATTTGTGCGGCGGGAGGGGTCGGCGAGATATCAGACGCCGCGATGTTTCGAGGGAATAGGCAGACTGTGGGCAGATGATATTACATGTAAAATGCTGTCGATCTGGATGTAAGCGTTGGTCGCTTGCGTATGATTTGCGAAAAAAAGAATCCGGGGGGGAAATTGTGATGTTGAAATCGCGAGTATGGGAGGGATAAAGGGTGAGAAAAAAACCCATGCCGGACCCAAAGTGTGACGTTGAAATTGCGCGGCGGGAGGAGTCTACGAGATATGAGACGCCGCGGTGTTTCGAGGGAATAGGCAGACTGTGGGAAGATGATATTACATGTAAAATGCTGTCGAGCGGTGCGTGTCCGATCTGGATGTAAGCGTAGGTCGCTTGCGCATGGTTTGCGAAAAAAAGGATGCTGGGGGGAAATTCTGATGTTGAAATTGAGTGTATGGGAGGGGTAAACGGTGAGGTAAGTGAGGAGTCGCGGGGTTTCCGATAAAAATGCTCGGGTGTCACTCGTATATATCCGGTGGGGAAGAACATAACATGATTTGGCGCCTGAGAGCTTGCGTGTAGTTCGCAAAGAAGCAGGATAAAATTACGTAACTGGTGGGGATAATCGGGGAAGTAGAAGAGATACAGTTGTGTTTGGATTGAAATACGCATATTTCTAGAGGATAAGCTGATGTGAGACGTAAGATGTTATACTGTTGGCCGGATGTGTGTAGGTAATGTGTAGATACGTGATAGATGATAGTTTCTGATATGACATCGAATTTTATTCACGATTACAGAAGCATGGCCAAAATTAAACGTTTAGTTATCCAGTGATATCTGACGTTCCACGATAATTACAACGGAACTACGTATTGATATATGATATGATAAGCAACTGTCACTTGCCCAATGTTTTCTTTTGCATGGTAAGCAGAGCACGGGTATGCGTAGATCTTATAATTTCAGTAGTGTCTCACGTTGTCAATGATATTAGTCTTTTGAAGGCTCTTTTCGCCGATAGGACTGGAATAATAAAGGAACGCAGATTCGCCGGGTTTCCATTTAAAAAGGATCAACAAACAGGCAATACCAACAACATTTCTAACACATCGTCGTTCTAGCATACAGTCGTAGTTTAAAATGAACGTAACAATTGTCGTCGATATTGCGGAACATTCGACATTTAAATATCTAACGATGACAGTACTGGAGAGTGCATGGAATCTCGTCACTCAATATTGAAATGTGAATTGTGCCGTACTCCGCGTACAAGAAGACTGATAATGCAGGCGCTAATAGAATTTTATGATATTAATTAAGGTCAAAATGCAATGGAGCGGGTAACGAACCAGAGCACAAGAGAAATAGTTAACGACAACGGGTAAAAGATAATGACATACGGTAGCAATAAACGATCGCCATTGTCACGCTATGTCACGTCGCCGGATTTCTACTAGAAAACATAAGGTCGACTATCCCTGAAACACGGTGAACGTAAATTGTATCCGATCACGCTAGCGCGATGTCTCACGCGGTGGACCGAAGATGGAATGACGAAGGAACGAAGAAGGGGCACTTGTGCACGTATACACGTGACGTGTGACACCGATGACGCAGAGTAAGAGGCGTCATTGAGACCTCCACACATTCTGTCCGTTGAACGTCATCATTCCCAACACATGCCCCGTTCCTATAGAATTTCATTTATTCGCCATACGGATCCGCCAATTTTCGAAAGCCAATTTCCAACTTCGGGTGTCAAGAATTTTCGTTACGCGTCAACTCGTAATGAATGCTTTGCGTAACATAAATTTCGAATTGACGTAGTTAAACGTGACGCGATTCTTCGTTTCGTGACCTTTTCGCTTGCTGGTTATACGCCGATTCCTACCACTACTACGACTACCAACATGTTTTCCATTCCGTGGGATTGCCTGACTGTCTATCATCGTCAGACACCGCCCGAATTTCATCGCTGATAAATCGGACAATTTCTACTTACGCGATACGCACTATCGTTATTTAAATTGCTTCATTACGAATGCGAGTGATAAGTATGTCTCGTTGGTGTCTTCCCTTTCTGATTAAGCGATTCCGTAATTTTCGTAACATTCAATGAACGACGGTTGAGATTTTTTCAAGTGTCGTCGTTTGAGATAAGGTCGGTGGAATTACACGGACAGTGATACATTTCGTAAAACGAACGGTACGTTCACAAGAGCCGTGCGAACGGCAATTCAGAACCGACCAGAACTGACACAAGAAAATTATAGGGAAAAGCGTGGCTGAGCAATGGGGACAAACGTCCATAGAGCGGCTAATGCCCAGTCGGGAACTGCGTAGCATACAAGTTCTGCCAAAGAAAATGTTTCTATCAACACCGTCGAGAGTGCATACTTCAAAAATCCCGTCCCAACATACAATCCCACGTTCCGCCACAAACACCATATTTATTTTTCCAGAAAATGCTCCTAC
Source organism: Cryptocheilus praepositus (assembly GCA_033815515.1). Lineage (NCBI taxonomy): Eukaryota > Metazoa > Arthropoda > Insecta > Hymenoptera > Pompilidae > Cryptocheilus > Cryptocheilus praepositus. Next base: position 1,002,277 of record JAWWQZ010000093.1, read on the forward strand.
CTTCTATCTTCTCAAGTTCGAGCCTCCTAAGCCGTCATTCGCCACGGCATCGGCATTTTGCTTTAAAAAACAAAGGAAAGAAATATTCTGCGTACATCCGGCATCGGGCCGACGACTTTCTAGAGCAGATCGGTATCTCCTTATTTCGATAATTATCCGCGGCCGCGCACTAACCACGCTCGTACGTAGGTTCGCCACGGGCTCGCACTTCCGTTTATCTCTGCTGGGTGTTTCCCACCGTGTTGCTGGGCTTGAAGACGCCGTGCCGTATCGCGAAACCAGGTCACGCCGCCGTGAGATAACGGTAATCTGTGCAGGAACGGTGGTGCAACGACGTCCACGTGGGCATCCGATCGAAGAAAAGCGTTTCCACGCGGCAAGGTGTGCGCGCGCGCGCGATCATGAGCCGATGTTCCTGTTATATCATTTGCCGGCGACCAATCACCGCTCATCGTCGATAGGAACCGGCAACTCGGGACGATACCGTTTTGATCGTACGTAAGAACCTTCCGAAAGCATTAGTCGACATGCGCTTTGCTCTTACAAAACTTTCGAGTCAGAGTATAAGCCGGTGGAAGACGAAGTGACAGACGCGTGGTTGAATATAATTTGATCGTAATTTCTAGATAAAAGTAGGCTCGGTACAGGTTGCGTGGAATGCTGATAATTGTGGACGAACTGGACGGGTTTGCGAGTTCCGTTGAATCAATTCAGTCTACTGCGGATTCGCAGGATTTTCCCTTAGCGCAGATCATCGGCCGTCACGCGAACTGACAATCATCGGGAAAGTCCCCTGATGATCATGTGATCATTGAAATCAAGCCAATTTCCACGTCTCGCGGTCCGGGAACTTATCAATCTCGAAGGAACTGTTCCTGGAAAACGTATCCGCTCTTTTTCTGCGTACACAGAAACCCGACCATAGATTTCAACCATGGGTTTATCTATACTTCGCGGTGGACGATCAGTATCGCCCACATCCGGGCGACGTTAAATCCACAAAATCCTCATTTTACCTCATTTCTCGAACGTCCACCGAATATTCGGTAAATTCGACCGCAGTATCCTGTCTAGACTTACAATGTTTGCCTGTTTGCCAAAATCTACGTCCCCCTCTCCGATTACTAAGCGCACGACGACCGTGAAGGCGGAATCATGAAGAAATAAGTGGGAGGAAAGGAGGCGAGAGTGCTTGGTCGATCCAGTTCGCGCATTATCGAAAGGCGAGAGTGTCAATGTTCACCGGGCGAAAGTGAAAATCTGGGTTGAGCGGTGTCGGTCGAGAGATACTACGGTTTGCTCATTGTCAGCAGTAGTGGTGGCGACGGTCGGTGGTGGTGGCGGCAAAAGGCCGGCCCCGCGAGCGGTATCTAGGCTGCGACCTGCTTTGCTCTATCATTTAGGTCATTGGGTTCGGCCGGGTCCAGCGAAACCGGGTAAACGCGACCTACTGCCATTAACCACCACCACCACCACCGCAGCACCGTTGCCGTGAGCTGCCCCTGCGATCCACCCCCGTGGACCACCCGCCTCACACAGTTACGGGATCCGAAGAACCTGTATCGCATCTGTCACCGAAACGTGAATATACGGAAACGACGACAAACATCCTAAATTAATTTAGTAAGTCAAACAAACCGCACATCGCTATGGCCGGTGTAGTCGACGAGAGGCGGGAAGTCAAAAAATCGATCACGTATCAACCGCAGAAACATTATCGCACGTTACCGCACCGCCGTTCCTATTCCTCCTACGATAAGCGGCGAAGATTTTTCCCAATGCTCTCTTTGCCCGAAGAACCAGTGCGTACGCATAAAAGAGCGCTCGCCGGTCGAGGGGAGAGGCGGTCTATATCGGCATTATATCACACGGCGACGTTGCGTAAAACGTCGTGTGTATACCGCACACATTCCTCTCTCGCACTCCGTCCTCTCCTCTCCTCTCGTGCGTTGCAGAGTGCGTGGTGGCCGCCTTTCGCCCCTCTCCTGGCCCCCTTTTAAGCTCTTCCCTTCGCTCCTTCACCTCCGGCGAACCGGCGTTTCTATATGCGCGACTTTACCCACGCACCGCGACGAGCTCTCTGCTTCTCTTCAGCGTTACGCAGCGAAAGTTTGTTTTCCTTCTCTCTCTTTCACCGCCACGCGATCTTCGCCTCGCGCCGCAATGTGTCTCCTTTCCACCGTTACTCCTTTTTCGTGCGTCGACGGGGAATTGGCAAAACGGCGAGCGCGTTGATCCAGTTCCACGAGCGAAATGGGAACGGACGAAAGCGGTGGAACGAAAGGGATGACGGGCGCAAAGCCGACATTCACGAGAAAACTGAGTCACCGTTTGTTAATTCACGGTGAGTATGGACGACGTTTTTACTCTCGAGTGGGTAGGGTAACAGGGAGTAGCGATCGAGTGGCTGAGAGCGGCACTTGATTGATAGCCGTAATGAGAGAATGGATGACTGTTAAATGGTAGGAAATTTGAGCGTTGCGGAACTAAAGGTAATTTAAGGCTCAAGTGAGTGTGTGGCTGAAGGTAGGATGCAGAAGATGGAAGGTATTGTTGGATATGGATATGGAGGCTCGGAAACTTGAGCAACAAGACCTGGACGATGATAAAACGTGAACTCTCGCGAATATGGAACGGTACGTAAGAAACATGCGACTCGTAAACCGTAGAGCAGCATTAGAACGCTTAAAAGAAATAACCTCAATGCCGTGCAAACTTCGCGAACGTTCGTTAAAAGCAATTCTGTTAGTGCACTTCAAGCAATGCGAAATCACGTCACAACGACGGTCATCTACTTTGTTGCACGCCAGGTCGCCCGCTTTTCTCGCCACGATAATTTAGCGTGTGCACGCGTCTCACTGCCCCGAGGCCACCACCTATACTTAATTTATTCGCCCATCATGCCAAATCTATCGCCGGCCAGCGAGCTAACGTTACAACATCAGCGAAACGTCGCTCCCCATCATCGCCTGACGCCTTTAAAATTCGAACGCAATATCGCTTTGACTATAAAAAAAATTGTGTGGGAAACCGTTCATTCCTCGAACTGCTCGATTCGCACTCACACAAGCGGCCGGCTGTTAACGCTGCGAGTACCCAAAGCGAGCCCACAACACAAAGCTTTTGCGCAAGAGGTACGACCGACAAGAAACGGAAGACAAGAACCATAACGGCGCGTCCTGTCGAGGGGCCTGAATTTGTGCCCGTTATGCTGGAAAACGTTTCTCTTGTTTTCTCGGTTGGACGCTTCGTAAGAGAGTGCATCGCAAGGCGTACACACCTGTGGGTACCAACGCCGTCACCTACACCACCATCCTATGGGGACGAGAACGAAGAGGACGCCAACGACGATGCGCCTTTCCTTACTCACCGCGCGCACCATTCGCGGGGTACTTCTCGACCCACTTTTCTGAGAAAGGCCCGACCTCGCTTTTCTCTTAGCCAGATACGCACCACTTTTCCTCGCGTCCTCGTGCCCTATGCAGCGTAACGCATGCGAGGCGTGTTTTTCCAACTTCAACGGCACCTACGACGACGATCATTATGACGGACGATAAAAGAGTTCAGACCGCGCGAGACGCTTATGCTTTCGATCGAGCGTGGCTGAAATGATCGCGAAGGACAACTCTTGGATCGGTTGCCGGTCGAATTTGATACCCGACTTACTGGAGCAATTGAGCGCGATTTGTCATACGAGTAAGGTGGTATTGGGGAGTACTACTGTTACAGTTGGCACTACGTAATGCTGACGGCACAACGTATTACAACGGTAACCGGTATAGGTAGTACTCGTGTGTCGTATGTATAGTGCCGTGTACTGTACCTGGCAATATCTTTATTGCACGGCACAACAACGGCATAAGCGCACTAAGTGTCCTAGCCGTGAACATTGTCCGATCTATCGTCCGTGTTACTCAAGGCGTGTTGCATGTAGGAGCGTTATGAAAAAAGTAGCAATTTCATGTATACCTTCCAAGGTTTCTATTAAAAATATTACGATACCCATTCCGCATCCATACTTTCACTTCTCGCGCACACGACACAGCACTCAAACTTACATTAACCCCGCAAAACGCTTGCTCCTAAATATTTACCCCATCACGAATTACTCTTAGCTAATTGTAAACATGCACCGTGCGTCTCGCATGATTCCGCCGGGCACGCCAAGCTCACCTCGCCATGCGGCAAAAATCCACCCACCCCACGTAACAATAATTACCTAGTCCGCCATCGGAGAGTCACGAAGCAACTTGAACGATGCATATTGCAACCCGCGCGCCGACTATTTACATGCACGCCCGTTGTGTTCGCACATAAGTGTGTGCGAGTTATGTGCCCGCGTCCATGCATATGTTACCTCCGTCCGCGCACAAGGTTATATTATCGATCATAATTTACGACGCACGACTTCATCGCATTACGTCAATGCAATTCGCCACGGCGCACCGATATGGGGGCGAATGGGGGGAATGTTGAAGTAACGAAACGTTGCGTGAGTCGAGCTTCCTTCTTGCAAGCAGCTGATTTCACTGGACACGGGCGGCTGTTTGACTCTCGAAAGTCACGCCCGAATCGAGAGTCCGCAGGAATGGGCACAATCGAAGATCCGTGTTACGACGTTAACGCATTCCGTTTGGGTGCGCGAAGCCGGTTCGCTTGAGAAACGAAGTGCACCGAGTCTATAATCTATTTGTCGCGAATGTAGCTTCCTCCGACGCGAGTTGCAACTAACGACCTATATGTGCCACATACTTTGTCGGTATCCGATGCTCCTACGGCGAACGTGGGGCCGTCGATGATTTTCTACGAAAAACAATTTTCCGCGAAAACAGGTTATAGTGTCATTCGAGAGGCGTTGATGTTCTGTCTCTGATCGCGTTGAGTGGAAGAGGCGAGTATAAATCTGTAGATAGAAGCGGCGCTTCTTGATAAGCCGAGCGCAGTTGCATGCCGCGTATCAACACGGCTTGATAGCAGCGAGTTGTGACAGTGAACCGTTATGAAATCGAATTGCTGGGAAACGTCGGCGTTAAAAAATATAGAACGTTTCCGACAGCCGCGAGTCAATTGTCTCGCTTGACGGAATTGGAGAACAATCGTGCGATTCCGGGTGCCCGTGCAGGCACGCGTTCTCGACCAACTTGTAGCGCTTCTTTCGCAATTTCTCGCGAGCCGGGACTTATCAAAAGCCGGTACACGTCGGCCGCGTCCCTCGCGACGGTCCTATTTCGATATGCAACCTTGCCAGACTGATACGCGTGCAACGCATTGCATCATCATTCCGACATCCAAGGTAATTGCACTGGAGATCGTAAGCGATTGCAACACAGACGAAAGTGGTAGAACATACCCAAGGAGAGGTACGGGAATGGATATGGTGAAGAAGTAGACTAAAAATAATGGCGGGTGGAATACCTGTGCTTGGTTGAGTTTACGAAATAGAGCGTACGAGGAAGAATATAGGCCGATGTTTGTCATTATGAAGGGTTGACTAGTTACGAACTTAATAATGAAACGACAAGAGGACGCGTGGCATGATTTTCTTCGCCGAGGCCAATAGCGAGGAAGGCATCCTCGAACGTGTCTAGACGAACACTTGCGGAACAAAGACTAGGCAACAAAGAAAGTGGCTGACAGTCTCTCTGCTGACGAAAACCGCGAAATTACATAATCGATGATAATGTATCAATAGGTATATACAAAGCGGAGAAAACAAAGGCACGGAGAGTGAATAAGCATCGGATTGCGGTCTATAATCGGCTTTAGAGACTCTAGACAGAGCGATCGGCTAGAATAAGCGTGCCTTCGCCGACAGACTCGAGCGGCATAACCACCGAGCTGTGCGCCATGTTGTTTCCAAACCCGAATTCAAGCTTATACTTTACGAGGAGAAAGGAGAACTCTACTCGACGTAACTCCAACGCCGCGCAACAGCTCGGCTTCGCCTCGTTCATGCACTTCAAAACGGAAAATTACTATTTTTTCTGAGCTACGAGTGGAACACAAAGACACGGGTCCCAGAAGCATTCGTCAACCGTGGTTATACCAAGTCAATCTTATGGAAGAACTTAGACAGTGAAACTCAGACGCAATTATGCTTCCTTGCAAACATTTTGAACCGTTTCGCGAACGTGCGCCTCCACGAATAAAATGAACCTTTCCTATCAAGCTCATTTTGTATGCACGTGGAACTCCGTAACATATACGGACATCGTAAATGCGGGATTTACGTTTATAGATTTTACGGCACATAGACAGCACGCGGCGATGCCGGTGCAGTCGACAGTATCGAAATTGGACGTTGTACACACCTTCCCGGAGCTCGTTCCCGTTTTTATGGGCACCCTTTTTCACACAGAAGTACCACCGACGGCAACTACTGTTCTCGCATTCCGCGACGAGTTTTGACGCAAAATGCGGGAATTTGACTGCTGTATGTAAATTGATTCTCGAGGAATCGCAGTGACTTCCGGTTCGTTACCGTGCATGGAGACGGTGTCACAACGCGAATGCAAATGTGACCTCACTGTCGTGCGTCGTATCCAACTGCCAAGTACGTCTTTTCGTTATAATCGTCACATAAAGTTTTTATACGACACAAGATCTCATATTGTTAGCATCAGCCATAATCGTTGGGACTTGCGATGATTCTCAAGACGAACGCTGTCGTAATATCATCCGGTTAGTGGAAAGTAAATGCCAGCAGTGCCACTCGCAATTTCCGCAAGAACTCGTCACAGATCGCCGATAAATCGCTTTATCGTATGACATTTGCCTTTTTTCAATATGCGCTTTTTCGATAATGCGCACCGACCGCGTGCGATAAGGTCAGATAGCGCTCAGATAAGGCCGGATTAAAATTCTGCCGGCGCGTAGGTCACGTACAGTGTATAACAATAATAATGAAAGGTCGCTCGTTCAGTGCACAACGGGAAGGAGACGCTTTAACGGGCCGGATGTAAATATGGAGAATTTTTCTATTAATACCGTGTCACAGTCGCTAACCATATCGCTATCGCGATCAGTCGCAAGACATTAATATCTGCAAGAGGTGTACGGGAGAATTTAAAAGCGAAAGCGGGGGTCTGCGGATGAACTTGAGAATGCGCACACATACCAGATGGCCTTCCCCGGGCATTGGCAATGCGTTAACACGAAAGATCAACAGAATCACCCGTTCTACGTAACCTGCACTTGAAACTTGTTAAGTAATCTACATGTCACAAGAGCAATATGTTAACATATGCCGTAGCGTGTTACAACAGACCGTCGGCTCGTCTGATAATGACAAAAATTTGCATTGGCACGTTAGAATCCATACAAAGCGTTTGTTTATCTCTCTCCTGGCATAATTTCTCCCCTTCTGGTCTAGACCTACATTTCCATATATCTTATCCGCATCCGGATTCCGTGTAACGGTGTTAGACGGAAGTCCCCGTTTTTTCCCTTGCGCGACCTTTCTAGGACGACGAAAACCCACTTATCGACATCGCTCGCCTTACGCCATGCCAGCGCGTCTAATCTCGGAATTTCACGCGGTGTAATTACGCTAATTCTCGAAATGCCCAGGGGGCGCATTTAGGTGAAAGCACGGCTTAATTGATCCGTCGCAATTTCGCCGGCGAGATATCTCCAAGCAATACATCTGTTTCCTTCGTATGCTATCGCAATGAACGATTGCACAGACTGATGAGTCGACAAATTGGCTATCTATATTTTTCAGGTCACTCTCCGGTCACTTTGAGCGGCGAGTCAGCAAGGCAGACAAGGTTTCCGAGACTTTAGCAACGCCGAAGGCCCCGGCAGCATGTTTTCCTAACGCGAGACAATCCACGCGCGCTGACTCCAAGCGAGGCGTGACTATGAGTTAACACCACGCAGCGAGAACGGTCATCCTCGGTTCATCTTGCGTAAACCTATTTACAGGCAAAGTGGTATGGGCACAGCGGGTATGACATAATCCGTCGATGCAGCCCGACCGGCACGGACTGTAGATTCTAGCCTGTTCGGGCACCATTTTAAATAGCCCATGCATCGCGGACGCGCGCGCGCATGCGTTGCGCGCGCGTGAAAGCATAGGCGTGTTACGCAAAATCCGCGGAGGGAAGGTTCCGCGGAAAGAAACTAACCGTAAAACGCGAAGGAACCGACCGACTGCATTGTTAACGATCGTTATACAAGCGTCGGGCATAAAACTATGATGGAACGCTGATCCGACAACAAAGCAGACAGCGTACGGGAAGTCTCACGAAAGAGTGTGATCGTAGAGAGAGAAAACGAGTTATCGTAAAATCCTCTGTACAGTCTGGCTTGACATTGAAATATAAATGACGAGGTAATGTGGCTATATGAAGCATCGCTGCCTTCTGTACGCGCTCAGAGGTCATTTGTGCAATAGTCGGAAGCATGTAAATTGGCTATCGTTAGCTGACACCCCCAACAGAAGAACTGTCTTCATTTACCTGACTCGGTGTACGAGAACACTATTGCTGAACTGTAAGCTGGAGGATTAAGAGAAGAGAACAGAAACCAGGCGACAGAGAACATGCACTCGTCTTCGCGATCTCAACTGAGGAGATAAACCTACTTCGCGATAACCTTGACGGGCGCGAGAGAGTTTGGCCACCTGCGGCCGTGGGTACGAATTGTCCATCGGATATCGCGCACATCGGGGCAACAACAGCTGTTGGACGGAATGTCCGGCAGAGAGTGGCACGGGACAGTAGGCGAACTGGATTCTGCTCGGGAATAAGCGGCGAGCACTTATAGAGTGAGACGCAGACACTAGACAGAGAGGGATAAAAAGAGCAATACGAGTGCGCAATAGAGTAGAACTCAACTAGTGTAAGCGGCGAAGCTTAAGAGGGAAGGAGATCTTAGAGAGCGCGCGAAAAGAGACAGAAAGAGAGTGAAGACGAAGATAAGACGTATTTACCGGAAACGTCAGCGGCCAATGATAATGGCGAGTCGATTGCGTCGGTTAGCAAGAAACATCCGCGGATGGATCGTGGAAACGTCACGAACGCTCGCAAGCATGCGTATCGCGCGTGTTTACGTCGCTCGCGATACGCTCGCAAAACATATGCACGTATGAGTATCTAAATACCGGTGCACGTGCACAGGTACGAGTATAAACTTCGCCGGTACATAACGCTGCGCAAAATGCACGTAAGTGTGCTACAGAAAGTTTCAGATCTACAGGTGCAAACGGGCAGGGACCGGTCGAAATTTGTGATGACTGGCTTTTGATCTTGTCAAACAATATATTAGTGTCGGAATTTGTTAATTTTGCCGATTTTATGCTGTGTTAATTGTACCGTCGTTAATTGTATACACCGGTTAAGTTTGTACATACTGCTTTGAAACGCCCTATATATATTTTTGGAGAGTCAATTTCGAGATTCGGCCAGTCGGTACCGGAGTATCTATCTTTGGATCCGCGCGGACGAAACGAAGTGCGAGCGGGGATCTCTTACTCAATCGGCTCACGCTCATGCCGGTGACCAGTGACACCGTTAAACGCGGCCATTATTTCGAATGCGCGCCGGATATTTCCGTGACGACCCGTAGATAGAGACGATCACGACCGGCGAAACGCACGTTCTCCCACCTCATCTCTACAGACTGCATCTTCCACTTCTACTTCTTGTTGTTCGACCTCCCGTTTCTTTACTTACACAACTTCTTCCCGTTTCCACCTCCCCAACGTCACTTTGACAAATGAGTGCAAATTTCTGAACTTTGTGAATCCATCGCATTTACGTGAGTCATTAATGCAGCGAACGCCTTGTCAGCCAAGAATGCGTTCGGTTTTATAGAGTGCTACATCACCTAAGTAACGGCGATATTATGTTGAGTTTATTGTTAAAACTGGAATCTGTGACATTGGGCAAACACTTGGGGTAATAAAATATTTGAAGACTCTCCAATCTATTTTTGACCATAGCTCGTAAACTGTTACAAATTTTACACTTCTGTTTCCGGGTCTCTGAGTTTTCATGGTCCACCTTTCAAAAAGGGCAGTTTTTTTACTAGTTCCTTGTTTTAATTACAATATCTTAGGAACATCTCAGTTAATGTGGTTAAGCACGCGGATCCAATTATGTTACACGTTCGAATGATATTCTCACCTAATGACTTTGATCCCGTTACGGGCTCACTAGATGCTTACAGCTGGGGATAATTTCATCTGAGGGACTGCTTTTTAAACGACGGATTGATGTCAAGTGCGATTAATCGTGCGTACCGACGATAAAGAGGCACTTGTTTAGTAAGTAAACGTTAAGCACCAGTAACTAGAATATGAGCTAAGGCAAAGAAACTTCTCAGCGAAGAGCTTATAAACCCAAACTGCAACTCTGAACTGACTACCAAACGGCGTACCCAACGCTCAATCAAGGCAGCCGGTCTTAAAAAGAATATTAAATCCACTACATATCCGCACATGTATGTACACGTACATCTACACATACTCCCCGTTAAGATGCAGGATTCTTGCTAAACGCTGACCGCTTGTGAAAAAAAAGAAGAGAAAGTCAGCAAATTACACTAGTTGCCCATCCATTTTGCGCGTGCCGTTGCATGCTCGCAGGGCACACGTGAATTCATAGATCGTTGCCTGTGCACAAAGGAAAGGTTGAAGTTGGAACAGCCGACCGCGACAAAGGTCCCGGTGGTGACCGGATGCTTTGGCCGTCCAGATCCGGTTCGTTTTTGCCCCCCCGTAGGAGTCCGAGAAAGATAGAGAGAGCTGGTACGAAGTTCCTACGAAATGGAACCGCGGTCACGCCTGAGCTGCCTAACGGAGGTAGAAAGATATTGCGCTAATGCGTTCCACGTGGGGTCACCCCAGTAGCCGGTGCACCGGGTAGTGTACACGACGTACATACAACCTATACATAGGTCCGCACACGTGCATGTATATGCACTCACGGTACGGGAACGTGCCCATGGCTTCGAGCATAAACCGAGTTGAGAGAGCTCTCCCTTGCAGCTACTCTAACGCAGTGCCTCTCATTACGAATCTAGCCGCGCCCACGTAGCGGTATCACAAGCTATGGTGTTCTGTGTGCTTATACAGGACGACTCTAAAAGAAGTGAGTGTGAACGCTTCAAGTTGAGCATGGACAGTCTGTGATCGTGGATACGACGACGATGGGGGTTTATGATTAATTTGGAGTTAGCGATCGATTTGGGGTCATAAGTAGAGGCATGAGCGTGTGCCACGGGGGCCTTTACATTTTTTCGTAGAATTCTCGTTGTACTGAAACTAAATAGAAGAAGTTCCCGTAAACCAGCGACCTATTTTAGAATTCCCCTGTACAACCTTCGTATTCTACGTTCCTATGTTCCTACGCACGTGAATACATGCGCTTACTGGCCTACACGCGCCTGCGTGTCTGCGCCTGTCCATGAGTGTCTTTACAGATATCCCGCATGTGCGTTCAGCGCCGTGTCCAGAAACGCGTATGTGCACAAGGGAGCTTGTGCACGTGCATCTATGCGCCTACTAGATGATCTACATACACAGACGATCGTCCATATGTTAGCGTATGTCCACGACGCCTCTATGCGTAGCTGCATATGCACACTCTATGCATTGTGCAGCGGTGTCTATACATTCCGGGCTGAATGTGTTCTGCGCCTATACATGCAGGAGCGTTCCTGGGACACGCCTGACCGCGCGTAGTAGTATCCCTAGAGCCTTGATGGACTATTTATTACGCCGCGCCAATCTTTCCTCTACCGGCTACGGAAGGCTGCCTAGCGTGTGCAATTGAAGAGTAGCGTCGGATATCGACGCGATGACGCCTGGCCTAGTACATATGGATTGTGCGCCGTCACTGGCGACGAATAAATGTGCCCGGCGCGTTACGCTCAGTCCCGTTGGCTGATAGTGAATTCGACCGGGTGCACTGACGCCTCGCCTCTCCTATCTGGTTATGGAGGTGGAGATTGTTAACCGCATAGTGGGTCCGTCGCGGCGGGATAACGCAGCCGTAACGTCATCGGCTTTTGACTCAGAGAATTTTTAAAAGGAAACGTGGCGTGACGCGCTGGAACGTGATACTCCGATTTTTTGCGACAGCGCTTGATACGACTTTACATAAGCATCGGCGTTACACTATGTTAAATGCTGGAATGGGGAAAGCTATCTGCCGTAACGATATATATATATATATATATATATATACATATCATCGGAACAATGCACGCACGGACGCGGACGAAGTGTTGATATAGGGAAATAAACCTACACGCCGTCTGCGCTCCGTTAGATCACGGAGCGGCGTATGTTTCGAGACGTAACATTGCAAGCCGAAGCTTTCGCTTCCTTCTCTCTCGCGCGTTCCCTCCGTCTCTCTATCCAGCCGGCATTCCCGCGAGAGCAGGGGAAGCACCGCGGCTCATGCGCGCAGTAAATGGGCCATCCACTCGATGGTCCGCTTTAGGAACGAGGTCACGAAAATTAAATTTTCTGATTAACGGCACGCACATGCCGCGCAGGTCGCTCCTTCTATCTGTCTGACACTAAGTACCGGTGTCTCACTAACCTCCCACCGTCTTCCTCGCCGGCGCAGGGATGGACGCTCGCGAAGTATGGAAATCGGAAGAGAATTTGGTCGCCGAAGGGGGAGATTTATGTAGGTTGAACCGCGATAAGTCGGTCGACGGGTGTTCGTCGATTGAGAAATATCGTTACGATTGTCGGTCTCGGTGAAAAGCGAATGTGCCGAGAGGTGGGACGCGCGAGGGAGGTGCACGCAAGTCGGGGATGTTGCACTTAGCGCGCGCGCATGCGCAGTGGACTTGTTCGGCGCGTGCTTAACCTGCATCGACGCGAGGCGAAGGCAACCGACAGGATGACGCCATATCTCTACGCGCGTAGCATCACGCTTCTGCTCACGCGTTGCCACGCATATACTTCTTTTCCGTGCACGCCTCTCGAACGCGAAGGAAAAAGAGGGAGGGAGGAAGAAAAAGAGCACGAAGGGAAGGGCACCGTTCCCGATCTACAAACAAACGCGCGCGAAACCGCCTTAGCGTGTGTACTAACGTACGATGCGCGTGCACTTGCTGGCGCTACGATCCTGTCGAGAGCCGGTCAAAGTAACCTGTCGAAAAACTCGTTGCTGAAGTATCCTACGCAACTATGCAGATGATACTTTCACGCGCGGAAGTGCCACTTTTGAGCCGGTGTCGAAACGCGTTTTACGAGACAGCTATCGGCGTCATTTGTTTAGAACGCACGCTAGGACACGCTCTTGCTTCACCTGCATCGATGCTTGTCTAATAAACGTATCTTTTGAAAATAACAACCTTTGAATAACGTCACTTTTCGAAATAACGCGATGATCGTTCTGAAAACCTCTGAAGCGGTACAGCACTGTACAAACGTCGGCTGTCATCATCGCCAGCGTCTGCCGAATGAAAATGTACCGCACAGAATACTCCCACGCGTTATTAAATTCTCTTTATCCACACGAGAACGCGTACGAGCGGCATACGTCGTGCGTTAAACCGTACCGAACTGATTTAAAAAATTCGACTGTGGCTCCATCTAGGAGCATTAGCAGCACCATATGCGCCCGTCGAATGCAACTATCCCTTTAACCTATTTTTTCAAATGCCTCGCATACCCTTCGGAGCATTACCCTTCGTCGACTTGACCTCTTTCGGCTAATGGATAGTTCACGCTGAAAATTGAATGTGTCCGAAGTGACTTACCTCCTGTCCGTTGGGCGCAATTACCACGTCGACCTCGTCCAGATGCTCACGATGTTGCGTGACTTCTGCGTGAATTTCCCGCCCGTTGTAGGTTAGATAGACCTTTTGGCCTGGGACGAGGCGGGCCGTGGTAACAGATCCGAATCCTGGACCGATGAGGTCTCGATCTGAGTACTCGGTGCTGGGACTCGGCGGACGTCCACCCGGCACGGAATCGAACCGCACGGAGTACCGGGTCTTCGGCGTTATACTGAGTCCGGACTCTGATGCGGCAGACGCGGGCGTCTTTACGGCGTGAATCACGCCGCTGTAGTATTTACCGTCCTCGCCGGGCGCGCACACTCTGGTGCCGATAATGCTGCGTTTCGCCAGTCTCTTGCCCGTCGACATTATTCGGAAAAGTTCAGTTCGACGCGACAGCCACTTGTCGTGTTTCGAGGGGGGAGATTAAAACTGTCACTGTCTACGCGCAAATTTCTGCACTCTTTTCACCCATACACCGATCACTGTTGCACGATGTTATTCCGTGACGTGCTCCGGAACTACGTAGCGCTCCACGTTTGAATTCGCTCGCAGGGTCGATTTCGAAATGTATCGAGCCTGCGGATTTCCGGCGCGCAAATTAATTTGCGTCTTACACTCCCTTTGTTGACTCGACGCTATCTTCAGTTCAGATTGGAGCCGCGAACTATCGCTTTCTTGCCTCGTCGTTTCACACGGCGCGTTGTCTCTTTGTCACTCGTTCGAAGCGTGCACGCTCACAGGATACTCGCGGAGAAACTCCAAAACAATACTGTCACTCACGAGCGATGGGATAAGAGTAAAATATGCAAAATGCCGGCAAACGCACACGCGCACGCGTTCACACTCCGAAACGAGATAGTCCAGCGTGAGAGTTGGGGAAACACGAGAAAACGAGGAGGATTGGGGAGATCCACAGGCGGTTAACCTCCGCGGTGACACTCCCGTGGCGGTGCACTGACCCGTGCCTTGGGTTGTGACGCTTAAATTCTCGACCTTACTCCGCTGCGACCGACTCCTTTGTTTTAGGTCATCGTTCCGGTGATCGGCTCGTACGCACCGACAGCGGCGGTGGCAATAACATTAGCGGCAGACCGGTAAACGGTGCAGTAGATGCTGATTGCTAAAGAGCAACGCAACACGTCGGCAGTATATCGCCTGAACAGATGTCGTCGCGTTCACGATGCGTCGAAAGTGAGTGAGGTGCGGGAGTAAGAGAGACAGACAGGTGGAGCGAGAGAAAGAGAAAGAGCGAGAGAGAGAGAAAGAGAGAGCGAGAGAGGAGGAGAGAGGAAAAGAAAGAGGCAGACGGACAGGAGGAGACACGAAAAGTCGGTGCGAGAGTTAGACAAGTAGCAGGCGTGATGCGTGGACACGGGAACAACGTCCTTAGACCGAGAAAGGACGCGGCGGCCTCCGCGGCCTGAACACAGAACTCAGTGTATCAACAAAGCGGCGTGCACCGTCGCCCGCGTTCGTCACGCCGTCCGCATGTTCGAGGCACTTCGTGATCGATTCGTGGGTATGCGTTGAATCGCACGCGGCAGACAGCATAATACGGGAATGACGCTCCGCCAGTGGATGGAAAGCCGGTGCTCGAACGGTGTGTTGAACGTGAGAGCTGTATATGCGGCTCCGATTGTATCCGGGCAGTAGAGGGACTCGCGATACACCCGACATGTGACGCACAGCTGAGCGACCGGGAGGGACTGAGGACAGACTACCAAGCGGCTTTCACTGCGCCGGCCGGCCACCCGCCCGCCCGGGAAAAACAGCTGATAGATAACAACAAACCCACGTGACCCGGCCTCGAGCGCCGATTGGCCCCTCGCTCTGACCTACTTACTCCGATTGGTCCTCCGCCCGGACAACGAGAAGAACGGGAAAAAATCGCAGGCTAGAACCCATTGCCCAAAGGTCTTCGCTCGCGCAGACCCTCCTACGCGTGCGTGCGCGCGCGCTCATGCACACACCTACAGGCCCAAAGGAGAGGGAAGAGAACAAGCCCCTCTTTTCTGCTCAACCCGAAGCCTTCGACGAGTCTCCTTCCCCCGCCTCATTCACTTGTTCTCTTCGAACACTTTGCGCCGTATTTCTGCCTCTTTTTCGAAACCTCCTGCTCTTGCCATCTTGTTTCCCCTGTGCCGTGCCTGCCTGGAAAATGCATTGGCCGTGCCAGGTGTACTCGGATACCGACGCCGGATCGCTTTATCGCCGTCTCCTGTGTAGCTTTGGCAAACAAGGGATTGTAATAGGCGGTTTTATGCAAAACGGAGCGAGGCTATTGTAATCAGCTGTTACTGTTAAAACCTCCAAGGAGGTCATTTTGCCGTCAGCTGAGGACGCCGGTGACAATGCGCGAACGAGTGATTGGTTTGCCGATGCGTGTGCAGCGCCGGTCAAAGAAGGTCGCTGCTAGAGACACTCCTGCCACCTTGGCCGCACCATAATGTACCGGATTTTTAATTAAATACGTCATACTTCGGGTGTCTTTTGTTCTCAGGCGGTAATCCAGGGTGCATCAGCGGGAGAGGCGTAAGTTTCGTCTCTCCAAACGTCATCTTGTCAGAGGAAAGAGCCGTCTGCGTTTCAGCTGTCAGTATCGGTCGGCCATTTTGCATCAGCTGAGAAGGTCGGTGACGACACACGGCAAGTTGATCGTCTGCGAAGCCCGACCGACTCGAAGCGAATGCGCAGTAAACAGCATCGAGGAATCTCTAAACTTTAAACATATACGCCTCTATACCATATTTTACCGGTAGGTACACATACAGAAACTCCATACGCATGCAATTATTTCGTTTACATAGCATCAAATTTGTCGGCCGAAAATAAATCATGACATGCGGCGACGCGTACGAAGCATATTTTATTTACGTTTGACTTTGACTTTAAGTTATGCTCTTTCTCATTGCGGTGTCCAGTCCGAAATGACGCCGGGTCTTCGTGTCAAGTAAGCCCGCTGTTTGGAGCAGCGAAACGGCGTAATATTTGATTGCTTGACATAGCGGCAAACTATACGCCTCATCGACTGAGGGGGGCGCCAGTGACGAAATGCCGACGAGTGGAGTGTCTGCGGCAGATTGCACTGCCTCGTGTCGGTGTGCGCACTTGTCCTGGCGAAGTGCATGTGTGTGCCGGTTCCGTACCATGTTTTCCCGTACTGACGTAGAGCGGCGCGGCTCGCTGGGCCGAGTAATTCCCTGCTTATTGACGCGTGGTCATCAGCCCATTCGAAATTACAACGTATCGACGAACAATTACGTCAGTTTGGCCATGCAGGCCGCAAGCAGTGATGAAAAAGCAATTTAAAGCGGTTATGCTCGCCGCTTTTCTAACGCGAAGGTAACACCGGGCCGATGTTATGCATCTCTTTGCTGGTCTACTCTCTGTCCCTTTCCAAGCTTCCCTCCCTCTCTCAATTTTCCTTCTCTCTCGCAGACTCGTCATGGCGGCTCAGAGGACAAACTATGAAAATGGCCGGAAGATGCGACGAATAGACACGGAGGTCGAGGAGAAGAGGAGCGGTAAGGCCGAATAGAAGGCAACGGTCCGCACACGCGTTCCCAGTAGCCTATCCTAGATTTATTTCCGTGGGCATTGCGCAATATGCGCGCTGCACTGCGCTACTAGTCCGTTAACTACTCCCATTGCCGTCGCTGTTGCTAGCCCTGGTTCTCTTTCGCTGCTGAACGGCCAAGAGGTGCCAAGGGTTTAACGAAGGTGCCATTTAACTGAACCGTCGTTAACGGCCGTCTTTTTCATTAACCCCGGATTAGCCGACTGTAGATGGGATACCTGCCTATGGAAACGGGCAATTCCGAAATTCCGGTGCGCAGCCTCTGGCCATATATCCTACGCACATGCATTTTACAAACCCTGTACCTACACAACGTAAAGACAGAAGAGATTCATGGTATTTGCCACTGAGCGGTATTATTCTGTAAATACAATAGAACGTTGCCGTGGATTTCATAGAATCGTTGTTACAAAATTATATCGTGGCAATGTGTTATAATGTGTCATTCTTACATTGCCTGCAATTGTAACTGATGTGTCGTACTGCGTGATTTTGAGCGGGTAAAGTGCCGTATACTGTGAATTATTTATCTGTTCATACTGCTCCCCTCAGAATAGATGTAAATCTTTGGTATGACGCCCAAAAAATGAAAGCTGGCACATCGACTTGAGCCATTCAACGAATTGCCGTTATACCCGTTATGTGCCTTCGCATTTGTTCCATGCCTTGTGCCGCTAATGCCCTTTACGTAGAATTCGCTAAAGAGGTTTCGCGCGATTGACATTTTTGCGTGTGCCTGCGACAAGTGGCCTACACTTTCGTACGGAACCTCATGCACGTGCATGCATGTAATGTACCCCCGATCGCGATATGCTAATGACATACGAACATATAGGTATACTAATAACAGTGCGCGACACCCGTACTTCCAGTTTTTGGCGGTACAATGAACCGACAAATGGAAATTAACATTTCGCGGAAGGATTGTTTGTACGAATTACCGCGTATTCATTAAGGTGTCCATTGTCGTGTTACAATGTGGCAGAGTATACGCGAGACGGAATGTCATAAAGTCAATTAGCGGAAAATGAAAGTCGTTTCCCGTTAGGTAGGTAAAAGAAATTATGATGTTGGGCGACAACTAAAGACGTTCTACTTACAAGGTTACCTGTAATATACAATGTAATCTGGATTTGCTGAGACAGTATATTTCTTTAGTGGCACACTTAAATACTCGTCTAATCTCTATCTAGGTCTTAGTCTGTGACGGAGATTACATTCCTTGAACATTACATCTATACTTCGAATAAATAAACAGTTAATAATTTGGCGATCTTTTAAAGTCATTAGGTGATAAACAGAAAAACAGAGAGGTCGGCAAAATTTATTCGCAAGAACGTATATTCGATAAAAGTAGACAAGTTTTGACATATAATGCAATGCTCAATAATTATCCGCATCAACACACATTAACTGCACTCGCCTCATTATTCTGCTGATTTGTTCTATATTTAGTTTTCTTATTAAGTCTCTTTGCTTTACTGCTATTTACATATTTATTTTTTTCTGTGAACATTTATATCATTGGTAATTATTCTCTTTAGTCAATATAGCCGCAATGATTGGTACGCAGCACGGATCTTATTACCGGTATCCATATACCGTCACGCGCCTTTTGATTGAGTGTTGAAAAAGAGTTATTCTGACAAAAAAGAAAGAAGGGAATTGAAGGGGCCTGTTCGACGACCGGCGAAAGTCGATGCACAACGGACATTTTCTTTCGCCGTATTTTCTACCTTAAAAATTCCCGGTGAACGTCTCTTGCAGAACGGAAGGCGATTTCTTTAATAGGAACATACGGAGTGGGGTTCGGATCGGCACAAACCATGACGTGTTTCAATCGCTAACGTATAGCCATGCGATATTCTGTAGGTGTAGTGAAAGAGATAAGATTACGTTAGCACCCGACAGTTGCCTACCTCACAAAAACGGGACAATTCACGAGTGAGTCTAAGACCGGGAAGATCGTGATAAAATGGTCCGATGCAGTGTTTGCCACTACGTTACCTCTGCGGTGTAAATTTCAAGATATCCGTTATGGGGAGGGGGGTATACTTTATTTTACGCGCTTTGTTTATCATGAATTGCGGCAATCTTGTTTCACCGGTATCATCGTCTGACGCGTACTGCCCGAGTTTTTGTGAATGTGACAGTTGGTACGGGCTGCAACGTGCCTCGTGCATTGGTCGCCATCTTTACAGCATCCACACAGGTGTATCGGAGACAACCGAGGCTCTGGATCTTTCGAATAACTCAGTTTCGACGTTGAACAATTTCGAACTGGCCGTGAGTATATTGTCATGGCAGATATCGATTATCGCGCCATGAGTCATTCCCGTTCTGACGTTCGTCTCTGTCGAGAAGACTCGGATGGTAAATGAGCGATAGTGAGTGATAACGATTGGAAAGTCGCGGTGCCGGTCCGGAATTTCGTGACATTGTCGTCGCGGTTTTTTACGAACCGGAATCGCATAGATTATTTTCGTCTGCAGAATTATAAATCGAGAACACTATCGCCGACGTATCGTATTTATAGGATTAACTGTAAACAGCAATAAAAACACGACATTACATCAGTTGGATCGTGTTAAATTAACGCAGCTATGCTCTTATGATTTCAGGATGCAGGCTTAACGAGAGTTAGGTATCTCAATCTATCGGCGAATTCGATTAACGAGATTGGGTTAGATGCTTTCGCCGGTCTCGTCGATCTCGCTGTTCTGGATTTGTCGAAGAATCACCTTTACTATCTATTGGCGAACATTTTTACCGAAAACAATGCCTTGCAAGTACTCCGACTTTCGCGGAACAACTTCGCCGTTCGTGTACCAAAGTTGCAGAGTGCCTCATTGAAGGTAATCACCGGAAAAATGTTTTTTCCCTCTGGCGATTCTCACCACCAGAAAAACAGGAATGTCAATAACAAACTGTTTGTACGCAGGAACTCAGCATGGACTCTTGCCTAATTAGTCACATACCTTCGGACACATTCAATGGACTTAGTCAACTCCGTAATCTCGATGTCTCAAACAACATGATGATTCAGCTGGAGAGTTTGGTCATTCGGCCCATGCCGTTTTTAAGAAAATTGTCGTTAGATGGGTATGTATCGTTATATGTAATTAGGACCACCCCAAAGTGCAGTTTGAGTTCATTCGCATCGACTTAACGCTTTGAAGGTCACACCAACCAAACTTCAACGTAGATATAGTTTTTTTGAAGATGTTGCCATGTTTTCTATCTAATTTCATCCATATATCCTAAATTAATGCAAATGTCGGCATATCATTTACATGTTTCTGAGATATTTTAACTTTGTTTACGACCATAAAAATGAAAGTTTATCGCAGCATTTTCATTTTCCATGAAAGAGGCGAGTAAATCTCGATTCTTAAAGCATTCTTTCACTCTAGCCAAACCGTTGGCGATATACTATAAACCAATTATTGCTTTAATGCTTATTCTGTTCTCTTTTATGTGGGATACATGTTGATAATGAACCGTGAAAAAATGTGCTACGTATTTATACCGTCAGATGCACTCGGTAATTAGCATAAGTATCGTGTGTGATAAGGAACAATATTTAGTATCTGCTTTCAGGAACCCATGGTCATGCAACCAAATGATGCATGAGCTTGAGATATTTCTGGCTCAAAAAGTCGTCAAATATAACCCAATATGCGATAAAAAGTCAACCCCCAAACAATTCGAGAAGATAGTTCTGCTTAAACCTCCGTTAAACCCCGACAATCATCAGCTGTTAATACCGGACAAAAAGTCAAAGAGCACGGAATCAAAAAATAACGCTGCGGGCACGTCAAGGGATCGGAACACATCATGCGTGCAATTAACGAACACTCAAGTGAATCTAACAAACACCATTAACACGATGTCCCCGTATTTGTTCATCCTGATTGGTTTCCTGTTGGGAAGTGCTACCAGTATGGTTGCATGTTACGTATGGTTAACGGCGAAATCCCATTGTTGCCGAGGCTGTGCTCAATCGAGAAGCAACGACTCTCACAGAATACTGTTACTTCAAAATCTCTGGCAGTTAGAGGACCCTGTGACAAATGACAGAAATTCCGTTAGTCAGAGTGTTTCTTGTCCGGGCACGCCACCGCCACCGTATCGAGAAGTAATGTTGCGTCCAGCACTTTACAGAAACGTGGATATGTTCAATATCGACGTTGAACATGACCAACGTACCTAAAGCCTTGAATTTAACCAACGATTCATATAAAATGCTGTCTAAACGCCGTCTACCGTTCAGGGTCCTTTTAATTCAAGAATCGTATGCACTGGTTATCAGTCGGACAATGCCACTGTATATACCGCCGAACACGCCGGCTGAGCGTGTTATGTCTCGTAGTAGGAGGGGGTCGGCATAAATGTTCAGCGATCTTCGAATAAAGGAGTTCGCCGCCATGAAGGTAAACAAAAAACGCTTTATTAAACATCTTATCTACACGCTACAACGCGCACAGAAACGACAGGCAGGTCAATATAACGTATATAAGATACATTATTTTTAATGTCATATATATATATAAGCACGTCGCGTAAAGTATACGTTTGTAACAATAAAACTGTAATAAGTCTTTGTCTTATCTTCTTTGGCCTCCCGGCTACACCCGTATTTTTTTCCCGCGGGTGTCCGTGTACTATTATTGTAAGGCCCCTTTTATTCAGGTCGGCGAATCCCTTCTGCTCCCTTCGTCAGATCCGTAAATGTCCATAGAAAAATATGTTTTCTCCGTACGTTCGTATGTTATTTTGTATATTTTTAAGTTAGCAAGCGGCGTGCATTCTTTTTATACGGACTCGGGATCGCACGGCATCTCCGTTTGTCACTGCGTAGCAATCATGTTGCTTTTATCTAGATTTTGGCTCGTGCACATCGTCACGGTTTTCCCACCGATCGCGCCAATTATGTTCTCTGTTACTTCGTGGTCGTATCGTGTGCTGCGAAGATTAGTAATCACGCTGGCGTGCTGAGTGAAATGAGCTGAGGTTAATTCGGCGGGTAAGCTCATTTTGATTTCCTCAACGATGCCGCGCTCTATTTCAAGTGTCAACTCAAGACGATGGATCTTCCCGTTTCTCGCGGGTACTTCAAGAGTACGACTCACGGTAAACTTCGGTGTCTTCCCGTAATTCCAGTCCCACGAGCGAAATTCTTCGGTCAGCTTATCAATGCCTGGCAATAAAGAAAAATATATTCGGTGAACGATAATAACTGTCTCACGCGAATATTTCGTGTTGCCACGTGCATTATAATATTTGCAAATTCAAATGATTGGTGGCGACATCTGAACAACATGACACGAATTTTCCAAACGGAAGTTTTCATGTGACTGTGTAACTTGAATGCAGAAAAAAGCAGTTGACTAATTCTGAAAAAGTAAGTACCTGGGAACCATTCCTCAGTTGGGTTGATGAATTGGAATCCCTTCTGCTTCTGGAGAAGATCGACACCGCCGTCTTCGAGTACTAAAGCATGCGTTCGAAGATACTCCCAACCAACTGCACTTAACAGTCTATCCATTCGTACGTGTTGATTAACATCTATCAGGTTCTTCACGGGCGAGCGTATCGATGCAGTCGCATTCGTGATGATTCCATTCTGGGGAAACAAACAACGGGAGATATTGATCTTGGTTCCTTTTTTAGACGAAAACACGGTACTGTTTATCCATAGGCGCGACAAGATAAATCGAGAGGTGAACAAAAGACGCGAGAATATGAATTGGATTGAGGAGACTCACTTCCTTTTTCTCGAGCGCAACTCTCAGGGCAGATTTGTTCACTCCAACCAGAAGTGTGCAGTGGTGATAAGCGTTCGGTCTTCCCAATTTTGCCGCAGTTCCCGATATCTGCGTAAAACATAAAAATAGCTTAATATGTGGACACTGTTTAGTGTAGTTCGGATGAATTCTCGTCAGTAAGAGCGTGAGCTTAAAACAATGGATTGTACAGGGGATAGATAACGCTTTTTCGTCATAGCGTTGTCTCTTGCGCGGAGAAAAAAAAAACGTGCATACGACGAGATTAGTTTTCGAAGCGTTTACGCGCGACCCCACGCGCAGCAACGACGCACGTAATTCTATGCTTCGATTATTTACGCCTTCGACATGTTATCATTACATTTCACAAGAGGAGCGAAAGAATTATTTAAGAACTCTGTTTTTCATGTTTTACACTGTTTTGTACTGATCTATGAACACGTGATAATGTATGCGCGTACGCTTAAATATGTGTTTTCTGTACAACACTATTGAATGCATATGCAATTTTAACCGCGCATAGATAGATTAGCAAACATATAAATCTTCATCTACACACACATGCAAACTGCGACTACACGCGTCCGAATAGCACATAGATTCACGAACGAGTGCATTGATGTTTTCCAGAGACATCTGTCTGAACTTCACACAGGCAGATCTAAGCGGCCCCGTGCCAATGCATGCGCATATATCAATAGCGCTTAAAAATGAACACAAACATGGAAAACGGGACGTGATAAGTGTTCGTTCTCTGTTGTAAGTACGATAAAAGAATTACCTTAAACTCCCCTTCAACAACAATATCTTCGCGCTGGTTAACGAGCGCCTTCAGTCCCCATTCTCGATACAGAGCCCGCGTGATGATATCCAAGTTGTACCTTCTGTTGTATCGGTCGCGCGGCGTGAAGAAGGATAGATTAAGGTTGCCATTATCATGATAGACCGTACCGCCTCCGCTGTTTCTTCGTGCCATGGCTATGCCATTGC
Organism: Cryptocheilus praepositus; assembly: GCA_033815515.1. Taxonomy (NCBI): domain Eukaryota; kingdom Metazoa; phylum Arthropoda; class Insecta; order Hymenoptera; family Pompilidae; genus Cryptocheilus; species Cryptocheilus praepositus. The sequence continues at coordinate 1,026,382 of JAWWQZ010000093.1, forward strand.
TTTCGGCCGCTTGAACATTGTACTCTAGCCAAGGGTTCTGATGACGTCCGATTACTACGCAGGGATCGTTGCGCCACAATAGTAGCACATGGTGGTTCGTGAAGTCAAAGTTCCGATAGAACCAATCCTCCAAAGCGAGGTTGGTGAACACATCGGTGGATTGAGAGATGAATACTGACTTTCTGATCGGATTCTCTGGGTCCTCGTGCTTCGCGCCATGGGTCGAGGCTAATCTCATGTTGGGGAGCGAACTCGAGCGCGTTACGGTGCGCCTCACGACGACCATGCACTTACCGATCAGAGACATTTCTCTGTTGCTTTGGTATTCGTATGGCAGGTTTCGTAATTCGAGTCAGATGCTTTTCGTCGAGACAAATAGAAAAACGGTATTCGCTACTCTCGTTGATTCTACGAGGTCCGCAGGGTTCGCACAAATGTCTTTGCTCGTTTTAGGCAGAAATTTTGCTTTCGCTTTTGGAATATGAAACGCCACTCCCGACGGTTACCAGGCAGGGTCAGTCTTTGTTGACTACGATCAGCCTCAGTGCGGTATCTTCGTGGTCGAATTGCCTGCAACAAATTTTCGTCGCTCGTGGCAAAATCAGCCTTGCGGTCGGGTTAAACTTAAACTGTCCGCTGCCAAGTCGCGCGGATCCTAATGCGAGAGATGTGTCGCGACGTCGGACTTGTGGCTCGCGGTGATCGAGATGAGGTAGTCGTGAAGTGCGATCGTCTGATGAAGCCACTTCCACGTCTGATCCAGGGAATTGATGCGGTATCGGATACCCAAACAATCTCGGCAGTCCTTTTGCATTCCTCCGTGTGCTGACAGATTGAAAGTGTAAATTTAAATTTACCCGCGCCGGAAACGAGCTGCTTGGGTAAAATTCGTCGTGGGTCTTAGCGCTGAATGCTGGGTGCGGGACTAGCCTCCAACCGTGTTCCCTTGTCCCTGTCTTTCGATACTTGTGTGTCGATCCGTGTCTCTCTGTGCTCTCTAGGCTACTGCACTGTTAGACGCTGAGACGTCCGCAGTGTCGAACGAGAAGACGAGATTCACTTATTCACTCGCGAATTCGTAATGGATACACGAACCGTCGGGGATGTGATATTATATTAGTACCGTATGATAGGAGAGAAAGTAGAGGGAGGGGATCTTTTAACACACGCGGGAGGTTATCTAGGTTCGCAGCACAAAGTACAGCTGACCTGCGCGTGATATCAACGCAACGCCATTCTCTTCGTCTGCTCCTCGTGCTCCACCCATTACCTCCCACCGTTGTTAGACACCAGGACCGTAAACGTTTGCGCACGAGGCCTCAACTATTCACGATTTCCAATTTTCTTCGTTACCTCCTAAAGTACCGGCGCACTAAATCTTTATGCTATTTCGAAAGTTTTGGCTGTAGGCATAAAACGCTCAATTTCCCTGCCGCAGGACTTGTGATGAAGCGTCCTTTTATGATCTTCTTTAGAATCTTGGGGAAGGGTTAGTTATGCAGCGAAATTGTATGCAAACGAAATTGTCGTACCCACGATTTTATGTGCCGTAAAGCAACTTAACGCGGTTAGCCGAAGGAAAATGCAAATAGCGACATTCCTTTTATGTGTCGTTCATCTTAGTTATTTCTCGATAAACAAGAGTATAGATTAGTCAAATATGAAAAGGCTTAGACTGTTTAGTGAGATCAAGCGGACATATCGCTCTGACGTGTGGTGAAATTGCCAAAACAAGTTCTTACAAATGTTTGAAGAACTTTGGTCAGCCACCCTTGTTCCGCTACGCGTTTCTGTAGGTAGAAAACATTTTTGCGAAATGCGCTGATTAAACCGTGCGATACCGAGTTTGCGTTAAATGCGTTTCGTCATTACGTACGACACTGTTCGCGCAACATGCTGCTGGCCACTCACAACATCTCGTGGAAAGTCACGTTTACGTGTCAATTACTATCGGATGCAATGAGAGGGGGCAATTAAGGCCATTCGATAAAGAAACACGTATACCCGCTTACCCTTCCGCTATGCATCTTCGATCGACGAACGTTGCATTCGTAAGTGCCGCAGCACGCCTTCCACGAGATAAAAAGATTTCTCTAAGTCTGCGCACGCTTCCTTATCCGCGGCGGTCTGCGCTCGTGATCGATATGAAAGAATTTTTTTCCTTATTCAGCAAATTTCTTAACGACTCGCTTTGCACGCACGAACCACAGCCTATGACATCACACGTAGGCTGAATTTTTCCGATAACGTTTCGCTCGTATGATCGATTGCCATTTTTGCTTTCCAACTAGTACTTTTATCGGATTGTAACACATCGACGACGGAGATAAATCGAGAACCCTCTCGGAAGATACGCGTATGCACATGCACGCGATGCCAGCAGAAAATGACGGGTGCAAATAGTCGAGTACCCGACGAAACGAAATTGAACGCTCCCCGATAGACTCGAAATTGAAATTGATTAGGTGCAAGCGTGTACTCCGTTATGTATGATTAAATTTTGACGATCCTTTACAAATCGCGCCTCGAACGGGCTCTCCGTTATTTATAAATGTTTTCCTTTCAGCAAATGCGTCTAGGCTGCGACAAGCAAGTAATAATTTTCGATGAAGCGTGGAGAATAATCGGTCTGTTGACAGTGAAATATATTGCGCCTGCGTGTATAATAACCGAGAGATTGTGATGGCCGTGGCAGTTTTCGCTGGAGGAGTTCGCGGATACCTTTTTCGTACCATTGCGATTGCCGGCTGCGGGACAACATTGGAGCGTATAAATATTCACAAGTACTCGAAAATTATCCCCTCGTCTTCATTCTCATCGGCGGTGCAAGTGAGGAAACATGCTGTGATATAAATTTCGGACGTTCGTTTAATGGAACGTTTTTGGTCCTAATGTTTACACAACGGTTCTATACGAATTCTTATCTTGACGATTCAGATACCGGAACATCAGATCCAAAAGGAGAACGTGTCTTTAACGGGGACGATGGAAAAATTATCGTATCCGGCAGTTCGGCGTGATGAGAGTGTCGTCGATAATTATCATGGGGTGGAGGTAAGAGACTTGGTATTTTTGGATGTTTTCGAAGAAGGTTATGTTGCGGTGACTGAACACATATGCTCATGCAGACAAAGAGCTACACCCTGTCGAGATAAACTTTGTACGAACTTTTGTTATAGACTTTGTCATTGAAATTTCTGACCATGTTATATTGATTTTTTCGGACTAGACGCAGGGTAGAAAATCTAATGAAAGACGCATATTATAGGTACCGGATCCTTATCGGTGGTTAGAAGATCCCGACTCGCCGGAAACGAAAGCTTTCGTGGAGGCACAGAATTCAATCACGAAGCCGTATTTAGCGTCGTGTCAATCGCGCCAGGCGATACACGAACGTCTCAAACAGTTATGGGACTTCCCAAAATACTCATGCCCCTCCAGACACGGCAGCAAATATTACTTTTACAAGAACACTGGGTTGCAAAACCAAAGTGTTCTCTACGTGCAGGATACTTTAGATAGCGAGCCAAGTGTGTTCTTTGATCCAAACGCCTTGTCTGAAGATGGCACGATTGCCATTACCAGTAGTAAATTCAGCGAGGACGGTAGTATCTTTGCGTATGGTTTGTCCAGCAGTGGTTCTGATTGGAGTACAATTCATTTTATCAATACACAGACTGGTACGGTCTTCATTTTATGAAAGTAGTACAGTTACGTCGCAGGGAATTTTATATTGGGCCCTTTTTCACAGCAAGTTATTTACGCAGGTGAGAAGTATGCAGAGGTGTTAGAAAAGGTGAAATTCTCTACCATAGCGTGGACTCATGACAATTTGGGTATCTTTTACGGGCAGTATCGTGATCAAAAGGGAAAGACAGATGGTTCAGAGACAGAAGGAAATCAGAACCAAAAGCTTTGTTATCATCGTGTTGGCACTCCACAGTCAGAAGATGTACTAGTAGTTGAATTTCCTGAAGAACCACTATGGAGGATGTGAGTCATTTGTTTATAGACTTATTTCATTTGCTTTGCAAGAGAGATAACATGCACTCAATCAATCAGTAGACATTTTGTGCTAGCGGTGGTTGTTTGAATTTTAAATGGTCTTTACTCCACCTTTTGTTTCAAATCACCAGAGGTGCTCGAGTCACTGACTGTGGCAACTGGCTCATAATTGCACCACTGAAGGATTGTAAGGACAATTTAGTGTATTTCACTAAATTAGGACCTGATACTAAAATAGAAGGAAAGTTGTCTCTGACTCAGGTTGTTGATAAGCTTGAAGCCGATTATGAAGTTAGTAACCAAAATTTTGTTGACCGTTACCTTCGATACAAGAGACTTAAGTATGTTTGTTTTTTATGTTCCAGTATGTTACAAATGATGGTACCAAAGCGATATTCCGTACTAATAAAAATGCACCCAATTTCAAGCTAATTGCCATAGACTTATTAGATTATGGTCAGGATAAGTGGACTGAGCTTCTGCCGGAACATCCTGACAATGTTCTGGATTGGGCCAGTGCCGTGCATGGGGACAAGTTAGTCGTGTGTTATATCGAGGATGTTAAGGTATGTGTGGTTATATATACATGCAAATTTCCTGACATTGGCACATATTGGTCTTATCTTTCAGAATATTTTACAACTGTACTGTTTAAAAACCGGCGAACTGCTTAGGACATTCCCGCTCGATGTCGGTACCGTGCTAGGTTTTTCAGGCGATAAGAGATATTCCGAAATATTTTACCAGTTTACCTCCTTTTTGACGCCTGGTATCATATACACGATAGACCTCGAGAAAGATGAAGAACCGCGGGTAAGTTTAAAAAAACCTATCTGTTCACACAGTTGAAACAAAAGGCCTGCACTTTTTAACAATTACCTTCTGCTACTAGGTATTACGTGAAATAACAGTGAACAATTTCGATCCCAATCTATATAAAACTACGCAAGTCTTCTACAATAGCAAGGATGGTACAAAAATACCCATGTTTATAGTGATGAAAAGTGTAAGTGTCTGCATGTGGATCGCAAAAATGCTTGACTATGTGGCATTAATGTCTGTGTGTTGCAATATGTAGGATGCAGTTTTGGATAGTTCGATGCCAGCACTATTATACGGATACGGGGGTTTTAACGTCAGTATTCAACCGATATTCAGCGTGACGAGGCTCGTTTTTGTGCAACACCTAAACGGCGTGCTTGCGATCCCAAACATTCGCGGTGGAGGGTGAGACAAATAACCGGAAGCACTGAGTGTATACGGAAGCATTCTTATTCTGTTTAAAAAAAAACCGTGTCATTTCCGTTGCAGAGAGTACGGTGAGAAGTGGCACAACGGCGGACGATTTTTGAACAAGCAAAATGTGTTTGATGATTTTCAGTGTGCCGCGGAATATCTGATTAAGAACGGTTATACGACATCGCAGAAACTAACGATTCAAGGCGGTAGCAACGGTGGATTACTCGTTGCTGCTTGTATAAATCAAAGACCTGACCTTTTTGGTGCAGCCGTTGCGCAAGTTGGGTTAGTAGTGGCTCACCTCATTCCACTCTAAGTCGCGGTCATGATATTTTCCGTACATTATGTTCCATTACCATACATGAATGTAGACTGATAACATTCTTGCAAATGTGTATATTACAGTACTTACATGTAATCTTATCCTTGAAGTTGGCTGCTACCTTCTAATGTGTTTTTTTTTCAGGGTGATGGATATGTTACGTTTTCATAAGTTTACGATCGGTTCAGCGTGGGTATCTGATTATGGAAGTTCCGAGGATCCAAAGCATTTTGAGAATTTGAAGAAATATTCTCCGTTGCACAATGTGAAAGTGCCTGAAAAGGGTCAATATCCAGCGACCCTGCTGCTCACTGCCGACCACGACGATCGTGTCGTCCCTTTGCATAGTTTAAAGCTCATAGCCACTCTTCAGTATGTGCTGGGGAACTTAGAGCAACAAACAAATCCATTGTTGGCTAGTATAGACACTAAAGCTGGCCATGGCGGCGGAAAACCGACTACAAAAGTGGTTCGTATCATTGATTAATCTAATCTTGATTCCACTTACGTCTGTGTTTTCGTAATTTCAAAAGTAAACTTTGTTTCAGATCGAGGAAAGTACTGATATTTTGTCGTTCATCGTTCTAACTCTTGGCTTGGAGTTCAAAGTCTAATTTGAGTTTATGTGCCGTTCAAAGTCTTGTTAAAATCTTACTCGACAAAGATATCTCAGACATTCTATATTCTAAATCTAATACCAATCAAAGGGTTTTCATGTGATATGACACATCAAAAGTTTTCTGTCTCGTCCGCCTCTTCTAATCGTCGTACTTACATGCACGAACCACACGATACCGTTTCAGTGTTAAAAAAGTGTACTTCTATCTAATGTAAATTCTCTTTTGTACAAGTCAGCATTTCTAACATCGTCTAATAAAAGAAAAATAGGAAATACTTTCTAATTAAACGTTTATATCAATGTACCGGGTTTTTTTCGCAGAATTAGACTTCAATTAACATCATTTTAATAACAAATACAACGAGTGTGCATTTTCATTTAATAATCCATACACTATCAACAATGTACTTCAAGGACAGGGCCTTTCATTGAATATGATGCAATTAGTTATGATGTTTCAATAGAGACAGCGAGGCATTGCTTTTCGTAATATTTTGTTCATTACAAATATTCATAAAACTAATTGCAACTTTTCGTTCTATTAAAAAACACCTATATTTTGCTCAGATTTTGTATTTTGTGAAATTCATGCTAATGAAAGAATGATTGCGATTTTCGAAGTATTCGGGCAGGAATGTTACAACAGTTTTCACGATGGATCTTTAATGTTTTCATGTATTTTTAGAAAACTGAATAATCATTAAAATTTATTTCTTAACCCCTTGGCTTATAATATCTAGAGAGACTCGTGACGCAATGCCCGGGTCAAATATAGACACGAGTCAAATTCGCGGTTTAATGTTACAAGTGCACTTCCATTGATTTGCCGCATTTAGCGCGTAAACAATATTTTCCAGTGACTCCGCATTATTCTTTTTTAATATGAACATATGAAAGTTGTTTTTCATATACCAAACTGTTTCAAAAGTCACAACACAATACAGGACTATTAACTTTCCTCAATGTCTTTCCAAAGCTTAGTCAATTAAAGCGACTTTCTGTTCAGGGATCTAAATCAAATTTTGTTAATACGCTACACATTTTTAGGACAAAAATGATGTCAGTCTACTGGACGAAACGTTCGCAAAATTGTGTATATAAGTTGTTAAAAGGCCTAATGTTCTACTATTTTGTTATTTGTTTGATTATATTATAAAGTTTATGTACAGAAATATATTCGTAAACAGTAATCTGATTTTACGGTTTATAAAATAATGAATATTGTTTAATATTACGATAATGTTAGCTTCTACGCAATCGTACAGCAGAAGATTCAATGTATTGTGTGGCTGTTGTAGGGTCCAGCGCGTAAGTGATTTTACCGCAGAATATTTTCAGCGTTGCCGAGAGTTCAATTACAAGGCAAGGGGTTAATGTACATAATTGAAGCTTAACGATGTAGAAATTGTTTTTAGACATCATTGGCATTATCACAACGGATCGTTTCGTAATTCTTATGATCCTTGCTGTTCCTATAGTGTATTAAATAATTATATGACCTATTAGTCTGAGAGTCTCGAATAACAAACGTTGTCCTAAGCTACTTAATTCGGACAGTACCTCGGAACGCAATGGAATGAGAACTATCTGTTACCCCATTTTTAATTGTTGTTTCCACGATAGCGTCAACGATCAAGTGTGTTTAAACGAAGGCGATCAAAGATATAATAGTCCGTTTTCCTTCTTCCACCGATTGGCTATTTTGGTTATCTTATTTGCCTAAAAATGGACTGACTCAGTTATATTATGTTTTGCATACCTCAGTAACGACTATTAGCTGCACTAATTGTAGACTCGCCACTGCAATTCACAGCCCCGCACCGCTCGTTTTCTTCTGACTATCACATATTGTCACTAATGTACTCCTCGAATAAGGAGAGATCGATGTATGCATTAATTGTCGCAGTGTTTCTCAAACCAAACGTTCTAATTTAATCGACGTTACGTCGTCAATAATTCTAGATTTTATACGTTCAATGCCTAAACCGTTATTCAAACACTGGCTACAAGATATGAAGGATTAGTTTATAAATGTTAATATATCTAAAAAAAAGTCTATAAATTGAACATCGTTCTGAACGTTTGCCTATCGTACCAATGGATAGGTCCTGCATGGTTCTCCCCGGCTTCTGTTTTCCACCCTTTCGATGCAATGTATTCTATTCGTATATCAAACGCACGATCGCTGCGTAAATTTTTTAATAAATCTAACGACCGCAGGTCTGTGCTTCTGCTTTCAACCCTCTATTAGCATTCGATTACGCGGCATATCATACACGTACTTTAACACCAGCAAGGTTCCACCTTCTTCGTCGTCTGTTCAATTTGAGAAACGCTGTCCAACGCGATTGTACGCGGAAGTTCATTTTTTCCAAGGGAAGGTCCGAGAACTCTCTCATGCTCCAGTTACATTCGTGAACATTCGATACAATCGCGGCCAGCGAACAATGGACGTTGCACTATGCGCATGAATGCATATAAATGCGCACAACCAGCGGCCACTCAACTATTACATTTTTCAGACACCCTCGATCAATTCTCTGTTTCGCAGAAACATCGCAGAAATACGCAATTCTCAACGATTCGCCTCGATATCGCGCGTAACGTGTACCCTGGATAAGACGAAGTAGACAGAATTTTATCGTGGCACGTGGTATCGTTAAATAATCGCCAGACGAAGGCAAGACAGTTCGTATCGGTTTTGGTGACGAGTGCGATTCGTATTGTGAGCTAGCCGATAAATCTGTCAGAAGGCCTGATTGTCCAAGCCGGCGCTGAATAGCGCCGTGAAAAATTGGGCGAAGAGCTTTCCCATGTATTGCTCGCTCTTCACCGGCCAAACACCCTCCAGGAAACCGATGTGGCCACCTCGAGAGGTCACTATCACAGCCACGTTCTTCGTCTTTCCGATCTCGTCCAGTGGTATTGCTGCAAGACATTCATCGTTTTCATCATACGGACACTTAATATTGAAAAGTTTTTATGCAAATGAGAAATCGCGAAATGTTTCCGTACTGCAAAATAAGCCTGGCACGATAACATATTCAGGTGCAGTGGTACATACAAATCGTACGTGAAATATATTTATTCGTATGTACAGTATTACGATTTGATTTCTGTGCTAGAAATGTCAACTTACCTTGCAACGGCTGGAATGGGTCGTCCGCGGCACTCAAGCATAACACCGGAACCTCGATTAGGTGCAACTTATTGTGCAACGTCGCGTTCGAGTAATATTCTTCTACGTCCTTGTAGCCAAATTGCTTCGCGGTGAAATTCGAGTCAAATTCGCGAACGGTTCGACTCTGCAAAAAAGTAATAATGGGTCTTTAAAATATTATCATTTGAAATTGGACAGTCCGTCAAATTTGGCGATTGCAAACCGGTTCTGTTTAATGATAGTGGTATTGCCGGAAGTCAAATGTCTACCAACAATTCACCCGGTTGCGTGCGGCACGCGCGTATTTGTAATACAAGGACAGTGCCGCCTGCTTATCGTAAGAAATGACTGAAAGCGTTTTGTTGTCAAATAATATATGGAAGACGGTAAAACTTAGTAGCACGTTAATTGGCACGTAAACAGACATTTTTAAGTGTAGTCACCGTATTTTTTTGACCTTCAAGTAGGAGTGTACGGCAAATATACTACAGTAAAACCTGTTTTTGTGCGGTCCTTTTTTGTGCGATTTTATTTTTGTGCGGTCCTTTTTTGTGCGATTTTTTTTATGCGGTATATGAATCTAAGCGGCGTTAGCACCAGTTTAATGTTTCCTATCAATGTACATATACATGTTGTGGACGAAATATATGAATGTGTAATTAATCGAAACGTTACCGAAAACGCGTCAACGTTATTATCTGAAATTAGTGCGCTCGCACATAACATCAGCGGAGAAGGCTTTGATTCTTTCGGCGATAATGACCTAGACGAGATGATTGAGGACCAAACTGTCGATGATAGTGACATTATCAATAGTTTGATAGATTATGAAAATGGACAAGAAGAACCGGAATCTATTACAGCAGATAAAATATATGCAGGGATCGAAATCTTGAAAAAATTGGAAACGCATTTTCTTAAAATAGATACCCATGCGGAAAGACGCTTAAAATTCCAAAAAGAACTGAGATCATGCATGTCTCACTGTCGTGGCGTTTACAAGCAACTGACCAGTCGACCGTCGTCACAAAAACTGATCACTGAGTTTATGCTACCAAAAAACAAATCAATTGAAATCCTATCTTCAAGCGACGAAAGCGATTTTCAAGCAATCCATCACAAGAAGATGCGCGTTTTGGATTACGACGAGTAGCAGCAAACTATTTAATGTATAATGTGAAAACTTCTCCATGTATATGTACATTGAAGAATTAAATATTTTTACAATTTCTTTAGGTCTAATTTAATTATTTAATTTAATTTAAACCATTCTCTCATCTATTTCATAAATCATTGATGTATTTTCTAAGTCCGACTTTTTTTATGCGGTCCCTATCCACCGCATAAAAAAAATGTTAGGTACTATATCGCACAAAATTGTTTATTATATGTAAGAATTTATAAAATTTTCGAATATTTTTTTGTACGATTTCTTTTATGCGGTCCCTATCCACCGCACAAAAAAGGCTTTACTGTATCATCTCATACTATATAAATATACTATCATCTCATACTGTATAAATATACTATCATCTCATACTATATAAATATACTATCATCTCATACTATATAAGTATACTATTATCTCATACTATCGATCAACGTAGCTGTCATGGTAGCTATTACGTTAATCACGTGCGATCTGTTCGTCATTACTGTCAAACAATGGCACAAAAGATATGTTTACAAACATTCATCCACACTGTGACACCACGTTATTATAGATTTCGAGTCATTTGTCATACGATAATACACGTAGGTCAACGTGAAGTCGTTTGAACTTACTTTCAGGACCGTCTCCATGTCCACGTTAAACATACTCGTCTCTAGCGTGCAATGATATCTTTGGACGGTTCGACGAAGGTTTCCGGCCAGATGTTTGTTTAACATCAAATTGAAGTAGTTCTCCTCCGTACTCTTGGTCGCCTCGAAAACGTTCCACGGGACCGATATTATAAGGCACGCACGGATATTCGCCCTCGCCATTGCGCCCTGTTGCGCTAAATAATTGCCTAAGATCAATCTGTGGACGGAAACGAAACGGGTCGTGGAATTAGCATGGATCGAGAGTCACCGCGTAATTTTACGAGGGGAGGTTGGCAATAAATCGTCGTTTACCCGCCCATGGAGATCCCGGTTGCCCCTAGGGGTACGTGAGGGTTGAGCTTCCTAACGTGTTCCACCACCTCCGCCAGATCGTCAGAGTTCGCGGCGCAATATGTCCTCGGCGTCTTGAACAAACGTAAATGCGTCGGGTTAGTTATTTGAAGTTGTCACACGAAAGCACTGTTTCGTGTGCGAGGGAAATAATCACGCAGTGAAAATCGAATGTCGCCAGATTTACTGTATGTTGTGATATAGAGTTTATTCAAATAGGTCTACCGGAAAATTCTGTCCGGAAATGTTATCTCAAATTTCAACACGTATGAAAATGTTCACGTCAAACATATATGGGTAGCTTTGTTTACCATTAAATTTATATATCGCTCATCGAAATGTACTGCAAGAATAATTTTGTCGTTTCAGTAGGATGTATTGAAAATTCGTTATTACGTAAAAACCGCGAAATATGGTATGTTATGGGGATTTTCACTCTGAAGGAAGTGACGTATTGCCCGTTGCTAAATTTAGAAAATTTTAGTCGAATATATGCGATATGTTATATACTAAGTTTTTATAATTAGTATTATATATGTAAGTCCATTTTGAGTGAAAATCACCATAAGATACCATATTTTGCAGTTTTTACGTAATAACCAATTTTCAATATATACTACTGAAATTACGAAATCACTGTTGCAGTACATTTTGATGAGCGCATATGTAGAAATTGAATGGTAAACAAAGGTAGCAATGTATGTTTCAAGTGAACACTTTCATATGTGTTGAAATTGGAGATAACATTTCCGGACAGAACTTTCCGGTAGACGTTATATTTTTGTGCGATTAACACGTTGACTGTCACGGTGGTCACCGGTGACCGACCAAAAGATTTGACTAAATATGCAAAACATTCACAATGAAGCCTACTTGCAATATTGTAAAAGCAATTGATGTTGGAACGGTGCTTCAATACTTTGGTTTCTAACAACTCTGCGTTACCTTCATTTTGCACGATTTAATCATACTCTGCAGTATTTCATCGCACCGCAGTTCTAACATAGCAAAATACGCTTGGCAAATACTGCCGTGCGTATTTTGCTGTATTAGAACGGCGATGCTATAAAATACTAGAGCGTTTGACTGAATTGTCTGAAATGTACATAATGTGCAGGTATTGGAGACCAAAGGATCGCATCACTTTCATTTTGCACGATTTAATCATACTCTACAGTATTTCATCGCATCGCAGTTCTAACATAGCAAAATACGCTTGGCAAATACTGCCGTGCGTATTTTGCCGTGTTGCAATGTGTTAATATTACATTTTTAATTTCAGCGTTTGACTGAATTATGAAAATGTAAATAATGTGCAGGGATTGGAAATAAAGGATCGCATCAATATTCTAACAATAACTGCATTTACAAAATAATTATTGCTACCCTTTGCGAATATTTTGGATCTTCAGTAAAATCTCTTGCGCCGGTCAGCGGTGACTATCACGGCAGTCAAAGTGTTAACGTGGAAGAAAGTGTGTAACATACGCGCCTGAAGGTATATAGCTTATAGCTGGCGTAGAAGTGCAAGTTGTTCTTCGGTTAAATTTATCGTAGAATTCGTAACGTAGCGTGTTGCATAGTTAATTGCCGGTGGTGAAGCGTGGACCGAAAGTCAAACGATAAGGTGTCGGCATTAAACACTTCCTAGTCATTCCGGGCGATCGATCTTTTCTACGGTTTCCCTCTGCATCTTTCAAGTTTATCGCGATGCTATATCCGCGCTCGTGAAACTTTTAATTACAGCCGCGAGGCATAGTTACATTGCTGAACGATAACCCGCTTTCTTCGGGGTACCTGTCTTCCCTGCATAATACGTGAAGTTCATGCATGCTTTCGCAACATTGTGCTACAAATCTGTCTCGGTAATTTCTCGTCACGTGTACGCCTTGAACTTCGTTGAAAACCAAATGTAACTGGGAGAAACAATATGCAAATTTAATCGTTTCTGTAATATCTAATTAAATGCATGGAAAAGACTACTCCAAGAGTAATCGTTTATGCTTCAACTTTGTGGCACGTCGACCGGCCCGCAGCTATGAGTTTTCTGTTGTTCCACGCAATCTACTTTCGCTGCATGTCTATATTTACAATTTTATTTCTCATCCACGCCCTATGGATTTTTCTACAATTACAAAAAAAAAACACGAAATTAAAAATGTGATATTAACACATTGCGTGCGGCGTTACGTACAGACAAGCTTTTTTTAACACTTTGATTTGATGGCATCGGCAAGAGATTTTACTGAAGATCCAAAATATTCGCAATGGGTAGCAATAATTATTTTATAAATACAGTTATTGTTAGAATAATGATGCGATCTTTTGGTTTCCAATACCTACCCATTATTTACATTTTGCGTAATCCAGTCAAATACTGTAGTATTTCATAGCATCGGCGTTCTAATACAGCAAAATACGCATGGCAGTCAAAGTGTTAACACAAGCATTGACGCTTGAGGTTCAAACACCAAAAATCGTTCACCGTTTAGAACTTAGTGCCCATTACCCGGGGCTTTCGCAATTTTTTAGTGCTGAAACGAATTGCTACCTTGAGTCGTACACCGCCGAGGCCACGGTTGTTGAAGATCACACATCGTATGCCGACCTTTTTCGCTGCAGAGACAAGGCACTTGACGTATTCCGCTTGACTCGCACCGGTGAGTCCTGGCAGGATAAGTACGAGTGGCGAGGTGGACGAACAGTTTTGTTCTGCCCAATCCAATGCCACTTCGCCGCCGTCCGATAACGTCAGGATTTCCCTGCACGACAGATCGAACGAAATGGGGTCCCATGGTTAGAAAAGAGAAACAAAGAAACCGGATGATACGGCGTCTCAGAATTTTACGCGAGGGTTATCTATGCACGCGAACCAGTCCGCTGTGGGAATATATAGTCCTCATTGAAATTCCCATCTTGGCCAAGGGTGTAGGGTCCCTTGTTTTTACGTATGCATTCTAAAGCGCGGAATTCTGTATCAGGCAAAAATGATGCACGGCTGTTTTTTGCAAAAGCTACCGTATTACGTGTGAAGTGGCCATTTACAAGTTGCAGTGACCTCATTTTCAGCTGAGTCAGATACCGAAATGAGTAGATAATGCGGTAATTGCTGCGTCTTAATTATCGTAAGATTAACGGAGGACATTGTACAAACGTAATTGTACCAAATAACTGTAGTGATAAAATATACGATAAACGCGAGCGGGCTGTATCTTGAAGCTGATCGATTTAGGAAATGTCATGCAGAAAGGTCGTCCTATTGTATTCCGTGGAATGATCGATTGTGAATACGTGCTCAGCTACCTGCGATATTGTACCGGTGGCAAAAGCCGCGACCTCAGGATACTCGCAAGAATAGTTTGTGCCCGCGATTCGAAGCACCACAGGGTCGGCCAGAATTTGCTCTTAACGATCGGCACATGCTGCTCCAGGAACGAACGGAATGGTCCATTTGCGCAAACCAGTAACGGGGTCTGAAAGAAAATTATACATTCCCTTTAAAGTCGGGGTACAATTAAATTTCACCGTCGTAAAAGAGAATGGTAGATAGTATTTCCTTGCGCAGACTTGCGATAGTTGCAACTAACGAGTGTTTCAAGTATCGTTCTTTCTAATATGCTACGTTATATAATTTTGCTGTGATTACAGGTCGTAGTCATTATTACAGCTATGCGTACGATGATATTATAAGACTGGGACGTATTTTGATATTACGATGATATTATAAGACTGGGCGCGTATTTATAGATACGGTATATCCAGGGGTTCGTCTAAGAATAAAATGTGACGGTTGCATGCATTTAATGGAAGTTTGATAGCCGACAATTCTGTCAATCGCCAATTATTACAAATGCCATCCTACTCACTCCATATATCGCAGACGTGTGATTGACTTATGCGCTTAAAAAAGTCCGCCGTGCACGCACGCATTTTTCGCGTGCCGACACGTTGATCGCATTGTCGATTATTAATAGTTCCATAACGACAATCAGAGACAATTGTGGAACCATGCGTTCGTTAAATGACAAACGATGAAACTAATTTTTCGCCTTGAAACAATTTGCAGCGACATTCCAGTAATTGCTAGTCGCGCTTGATCTGATGATGGATATTCGAAAGAATTGTATAGGGAATATTTTCATATAGTTAGAAATGAGTGTTGGGATATACGAGATATGATGGGTATGCATCCGATTGAATTGATAAAATGGTGCCGTTTGAAGTCGCAATAATATGTAATCCTATCCTTTCTTTGGGTCAACCACATTACATACAGTACTTGTATGTGACTTGATATATGACAACAGCCGCCTGACCTTAAGTAGGGGCTAAGTGTGGTAGTGCACCGCACACGTTGAACGAAAATATAAATAAAGTAGTTCGCGAATATTGGCTGATCAATACACTACAGGTTAGGAATTACGTCATTCAAGCACAACGGCTGTAACTGCATTCTCGAACTGTATTGATAATCGAACGTTGGCAAACGGTCCTCGAGTATACTTTGATTTGCTGGGAAAGAACTGACGTTAACCCTTGATCGTTTCACGATCATTGAATTCTTTTTCTTTTCCAGCTGTTCATGAAATGTATAGCAGAATTGACATAATCAATACAATTATCAAGGCGATACGTTATCGCGTCTAATTTCGCGACTGTCACCGTATGTTGTTATCGTCAGGGCCGATAAACTATTACACGTGGTTTAATTACATACGTTAGATTGTAATCGTTCGCCAATTGACCAGGAAAATACTTCTTCACCTGCGTGTGCGCATTATTACACACGCAGAGACACTCATATAGAACGAACGCATCACGTACGAATCGAGCGAGATAAAGAGACGCCTGGGAGTTTTAAGGTCAGATTAATAAATGCCTCACAACTCCTCGTAGCTCGTGTAGTCCATAAAGGGTCGCGCGGCAGTTAGAACGTATTGTATCACGGAAATCCTGTTAATGCCCGCGAACTACAGGCTCCATATTTCAAAATATTTTCCGGGCACCGTTACAATATCAATCTGATTTAACCAGAAAAAGTTTGCCAAACACATCAATTTATAAACTGGAAAATATTCGACATTTTCAAAAATTTCGAACAGACTGGTATAGAGAGCGTGAATGTAATTATTTGTTCTATTCAAAATCAAAGGCAGCTTCCGTAGCTACTGTTCGTTAATTTTATGTTGAAACTGGTGACAAAGCGAAAACCCGACTTCGACATTCATGAATATCGATCACACGGGATGAAGCGAAAGTTACAGGGTACCAATACGATTTTAATCCGACTCTGGCAAGTGAGTGAATGAATACTGCTGGCAGGTAACCGCGAAACCGCACTGACACGCAATTTTCCGTGCAAGTAAAGCCGAGAGTCGGATCAAACTCGAGCTCTTATCTGCGCAATTACGTATGTTCTGAGATCCATTCTTGTAAGTGAAAATAAAATATACCAAAGTTCACGCGTTCGACAACGAAGAAGCATTCTACCACGGCTGATTTAGTGCGAGAATTTATCTTTATGACCGGCGAAATTTTTATCCGCAATTGCTTGTCAGTTTCTTACCGACCGTATCATTTGCACCACGGATTATAAGTCCACATTCTTAAAAATTGTTTTCTTTTTAAATAATCGATTTAGTTTGCTTCTTTATCAGCATCTATCAATTTCCCATGCCATCCCCTTACGCCGAGCATGCAGAGGACGCAAGATAATCGCCCCGCGTAAAATTAATGGCTGCCATTGACTTCGGACCCGGAGTATTGTTGCCGATTAAATGGACAGTTCATGGCATTTTATCGTCTGGAAACTGCCAGGAGGTCGAAAGCTGTAGGTCGACGCGTTCTGTTACTCGTCCCGACAGCGACGCAACCCGATTCTCACCGGGTGTCACGTGTCCATCGGTCGAGATTTGCCAATCCGGGCCCCGCCAATGTTTCGGTGCGATGTCGATGGTGCTCGTGCCTACGCATGTCGAAAATGAGCATGAGTATGAAAGACAAAGAAGCCGTGAGAGAGGTGTGACTTGCCGCGAATACTCTTATGCTACAGTCCAGTCGTTCAGGTAGTTGCGGCCATTCGGGGCTGTAACTTCCAGAATTACCTCCAGTAACCCCCGCCAGATTTCTGCCGTTTACGGTACCTGGAGCACGATAACTCGCGAATTACCGACCATTCGCCCGGACACTGGTGCATTTTCAAGAGCGCACTTCGTGGAACTGAGCATACTCTTCGACGGCGGGTACCCATGGCTGATCGCTGTTGTGTGGCGATGAAGTTCATGGAATCGTGTTTGCTGAACGATGATAGCGGCGTACGAAGGGAGCCGAGAAAGGTTACGTGTTTTACGATATGCAATTTGTTTACTCTATATGGATGCGTACGGAGAAATGGTAGAATGCAGTTTAATGGCGTGCGGGTTGTATTCGTTTGGGATAATTAGCTAAATTTGTCGAATATCATTAATTCTATCGTCAGGAATTTATGGTCGGCAAAACATGCTCGTGGATATGCAACACTTGATAAGACACGTTTAGTCGTTAAGAATTAGTTATCCACGGGTATTCATAACAGCATTAGCGTTTGAATATATCGGTACAATATTTGTTCGAGAAATGCAAACGATAGTCGCCGATAGCTTCAAGTAAGACAGCACTGCAGTCGATGTTCACGGCTATCGAGAATTTTTCATGTTAAAGCCATTGTCCATTGGATGTTCACAACTGCCGACAATTGTGCTTAACGAAATCACTGTTCATTGGATACCACCGTGCAGCTGTCGACAACTGTGTGCTCCCTGAAGTGCTACCTATTGAATAACCATAATTGCCGGTAATTATTCTACACCGAACCGCTCTCGGTTATTCACTTACAAAGTCACATAAAGAATCATTATTCAAGAATTAATTCATGAATTTCTCATCATTGTACTGCATACATCGCATAAAACAGGAGTTCTTACAAAATCATAACTTGCACGCATGTCTACAGAGCGCCCAGTTTCTACACAAACATTGCAACCGTTGAAAATCGCATGTCACGTGATTGTCAGTCAAATTTAACGTGTCCATTGAACCTTTGGAGATCTACATCCGGTGCCCGTTAACGATTCCCGTCAGGGCTCAGGATGCGGCGATCCCCGTTCCACCCTTGTCTCTGACCATCACCCCCGACCTATGTCAACCCTTAATTTCGACAAGGACACCCACCATCAAAACCCCCCATCCGCAACACGCAACCTCTACCATAAAATCCTCCCGCTGTTCATACCCAGCCTCCGACCCCCGAAAACTCTGCATTCAAAAATCGGCACATTTGAACGCGCACGTAATCGTCCCAATCGTTCACTTTCACAACGGCCCGGCTCTCCTCATTTCCAGATAACGTAAAAACGTTCGTATCTACTCACTTTAACGACCTCGCAGAGGTAGTAGACGCAGAATCCAATTCCCAGAAGTGCACCGTAGTAGAATTTGGGTATGTAAAAGATGCTCTCGAGAAAGGCGAGCATGTTGGCTCATCCGCAATTGAACAAACCGGCGTGTCGTCTCCGAGATGAGCTCCTGCGTACCGGCGTGCTAGGTTGAGAACGGCGTCGCGGTGCTGCCCGTCGATGTCAGCAGGGGAGACGGAGAAGAAGAAGGAGGAGGAGTGAGAGACAGAGAGACGGTGCTTGCTCGCTGGTGGCCAGTGATGAACGAGCGGTGGTCGCGAGCGTGAGCCTTCAGGCTTTTGCTCGCGACCGCGCGCATGACGTACGACTAATTGGACGGCTGACTAGCTGACTAGCTGGCCGACCGGTGCCGATAGACGGACAGATACGCCAATCTGCGGGACCCGGTCACGTGCGCAAGGGTGAATTCGAGCCAAGTGAATGCTTATTGGCTTTCGACGTGCCAGTGAATGTGCGCAATGTGTGTGCCACTGTG
Organism: Cryptocheilus praepositus; assembly: GCA_033815515.1. NCBI lineage: Eukaryota > Metazoa > Arthropoda > Insecta > Hymenoptera > Pompilidae > Cryptocheilus > Cryptocheilus praepositus. The sequence goes on from JAWWQZ010000093.1 coordinate 1,045,813, forward strand.
TCTACTCCGTTGCGTGTGGATGATGTGCGTGTGACTGTGTGCGATAGTACACGCGTAGCGTCGGTGTGGGTGAAAGACTATATACGTGTGGCGAGTGTCATGCGCTTTGGACTGCGAGTACGTGTGAGTGAGAGATCGGTGGGGATGTGTACAGGGTGCGGCAAAAATCGAGCCGCGGGCTCGACGGAGTGGGGCGACGTGAATGAATACTACGGTTATTTCAGTTATGCTATTTTAAATGTTTTCGGCGAAGGTACTTATTTTAGAGATCTTGTAAAGTGGGCTTAGGCCACTGTGTACATTGATGATATGGATGGAATTGGTGTGGGTGGATAGATTGAATGCGTGAGTGCGCGATGTGGTCGTGAGGATGTGAATGGTTTTTTTTCTTCGTGTACCCGTAAAAGCGTCGATTGCGAAGTGAGTGAATGTGCGCCGTAGAACTAGATATCGTTTGTCTTGGCGTGTGAGTGTGCACACGCAATGTATTCATGCGCTACCTGTAGTGTACCATTCATATTCATGCTGACCGCGAAAACGTATGAGTACGAATTTCTACACACCTAGACCCAAATATATCAGTTTTAACACGTTGCTGCGTGACGTTATAAACTTATTTTGATCCTTTGTGCGGAATGATTTATGACGACCGTCACGGTAGGCGACGTGTACACGCGTAAATGTCATCTGCTTCTGTACTGTCAGTGCGAATGCTCCGCGCCTATCTACGCGTGTAAATATCCAGACGACTGACACACTCGATGTCTAACGTGTACGAGCGCTCACTGTGTGTTGCACACTGCACGTGGCACGATCGTACAGATTATATATTCGAAGTACACAGTAGCAGACACTAGGCGCGGAGGAGTGTATCGACTGAACGCACACATGTGCTTAGCCCTGTACACAGGATTATACAAGGAACACCCCCGGCTCCGACGTGCGATCACGGTGCGGGTACTTACGTAACATCGGCTTGAACTTTGTGCATGGCCAAAGGGAACTGCTCTACTGCCGGGCGCCTTCTTCACTACCGCAATACACGCTGCACGGCGGCGCTGCACTCCAAAGCTGCATCCACCGAATTCACATCCACCTTCTCTCGCACTTACTCGCTTTACCTCTTGTATCAGCTCATCTCTCTCTTCATTTTTTTATTAATTAATTAATTATTTTTTATATTAGCCGCACCATTCTTCAAAACAGCAAGAGGCTTGTACAATCTCATGTATTTTCGGTGTTAAGCACCCTGTCTTCGGGCCGTCTGACTGTTTGAGACTGAGATTTAGCAATTAGTTGTCCTTTTTCGCGCGGACGTTTCTGTGCGAGAGACTTGACGTTGGTTGCGGAAAGTAGGTTTGTTCTCTTGGCATCGATGCCGCTCGATGTTATTATAGCACTGCAGTTTCCGGTCAATACGGAAGCGCTTCCTCTTGGAGATGGTCCTATGACGTAACGCGTCATGCATTTATCTAGCGTAGCGAGTGCGAAATGACGAGGTAGAATGAGATAGGTACGTATTAAGATACCTTGTACAGCGTAGATGGAGTGGACTTTCCTCTTCTTCATTATTCAGTATTCATCGTATCTTCGGACTTCCGCTTGTCTTGCAAAAAGTCACCCGAGAGGTCGGGGTCAAGATGATGGCCTGTACGGACGATGAGAATTAATCTCGTTCTCGGCACTTTCCTTCTTCCCGTCATCGTCCGCCGTCCTTGCGATTATTTTCTTCGACAGTTTCGGCAATCCGCACGCGATATCAATCGAACATCTTCACGCGTTCACACATCGTTCGCGAATTCCGTCGCGGCGAGGTTATTGGTCGTGACCAAACGGCACCGGGAGCTTGGTATGATTGTACCTGTATGCGACGAAAACGGGACGTGCGAAGTTGTGAGGGTGTGTCTGTGTGTATATGCATGTGCATGCCTGTACCTGACGGGGCGTGCGCACTTGTGCGTGTGACTTGCAGTGCCGAAATTTGCAAGTCGATAGACATCGGTGATTAAACGCAAATGTGTAGTCTTTTGTCATCGATTCGACCGGTACACTTTCATAAAATAACACATAGCGGACGTCTTAATGTTGGAATATCAGACTAATTTAGGCGTCTGCACTTGCAGTGTCAAAAATTTGCAAGTCGATAGAAATCTGTGATTGACACGTTGACTGCCACGCGTGTTTTGCTATGTTAGAACTGCAATGCAATGAAATACTGCAAGGTATGATTAAATCGTGCAAAATAAAAGCAACGCAGAGTTGTTAGAAGCCAAAGTATTGAAGCACCGTTCCAATATCAATTGCTTTTACAAGATTACAAATAGGCTTCATTGCGAATTTTTTACATTTCTAGTAAAATATTTTGCTCTGGTCACCGCGTATTTTGCTACGTTAAAACCGCGATGTAATAAAATACTGCAGAATATAACTAAATCGTGCAAAATAAAGGTAACGCAGAATTAGAAGCCAAAGTATTGGAGCACTGTTCCAATATCAATTGCTTTTACAAGATTGCCAATAGATTTCATTGCGAATTTTTTACATTTCTAGTAAAATATTTTGCGCTGGTCACTGCGTATTTTGCTACGTTAGAACCGCGATGAAATACTGCAATGTATGATTAAATCATGTAAAATAAAGGTAACGCAGAATTAGAAGCCAAAGTATTGAAGCACCGTTATAATATCAATTGCTTTTACAAGATTGCAAATAGGTTTCATTGTGAATTTTTTGCATTTCTAGTAAAATATTTTGCGCTGGTCACCGCGTATTTTGCTATGTTAAAACCGCGATGCGACGAAATATTGCAGAATGTAATTAAATCATGCAAAATAAAGGTAACGCAGGATTAGAAGCCAAAGTACTGAAGCACCGTTCCAGTATTAATTGCTTTTACAATATTGCAAATAGTCTTCATTGCGAATATTTTGCATTTTTAGTAAAATCTTCTGCACCAGTCACCGCGTACTTTGATAAGTTAGAACCGCGATACGATGAAATACTGCAAAGAATGATTAAATCCTGCCAAATAAAGGTAACGCAGAGTTGTTAAAAGCCAAAGTATTGAAGCACTGTTCCAATATCAATCGCTTTTACAAGACTGCAAATAGGCTTCATTGCGAATTTTTTACATTTCTAGTAAAATATTATGCTCTGGTCACCGCGTATTTTACTATGTTAAAACCGCGATGCGATAAAATACCGCAAGGTATAATTAACTTGTGCAAAATGAAGGTAACGCAGAGTTGTTAGAAGCCAAAGTATTGAAGCACCATTCCAACATCAATTGCTTCTACAAGATTCCAAATAGGCTTTATTGCGAATTTTTTACATTTCTAGTAAAACACTTTGCGCTGGTCACCGCGTATTTTGCTACGTTAAAACCGCGATGTAACGAAATACTGCAGAATATAACTAAATCGTGCAAAATAAAGGTAACGCAGAATTAGAAGCCAAAGTATTGAAGCACTGTTCCAATATCAATTGCTTTTACAAGATTGCAAATAGTCTTCATTGCGAATATTTTGCATTTTTAGTCAAATCTTCTGCACCAGTCACCGCGTACTTTGCTATGTTAGAACTGCGATGCGATGAAATACTGCAGAGTATAATTAAATCGTGCAAAATGAAGGTAATTTAGAGTTGTTAGAAGCCAAAGTATTGAAGCACCGTTCCAATATCAATTGCTTTTAGAAGACTGCAAATAGGCTTCATGGCGAATTTTTTGCATTTTAAGTAAAATATTTTGCGCTGGTCACCGCGTATTTTGCTATGTTAAAACCGCGATGCGATGAAATACTGCAAGGTATGATTAAATCGTGCAAAATGAAGGTAACGCAGAGTTGTTAGAAGCCAAAGTATCAAAGCACCGTTCCAATATCAATTGCTTTTATAAGATTGCAAATAGGCTTCATTGCGAATTTTTTACATTTCTGGTAAAATATTTTGCTCTGGTCACCGCCTATTTTGCTATGTTAAAACCGCGATGCGATAAAATACCGCAAGGTATGATTAACTCGTGCAAAATGAAGGTAATTTAGAGTTGTTAGAAGCCAAAGTATTGAAGCACCGTTCCAATATCAATTGCTTTTACAAGATTGAAAAGGATCTTCATGGCGAAATTTCTGCATTTTTAGTAAAACTTTTTGCGTCTGTCACCAGTGACTGCCGTGGCAGTTAAAGCGTTAAACGCAAAAGTATAGTCTTTCGTCTTCGATTCGACCGGTACACTTCCATAAAATATCAGATGGCGGACGTCTTAATGTCGGAATATTAGACTAATTTAAGATTGTACAAAATGTGCATATAAACGCTTCAGACGTCTTTTGTCGTCAAATTACGGACACTCGTTTCCCACTTATCCTTGCGTGCATAGCTTTATGCTGGATAGCCGCTTCATTAAAAGTTACCGTTGTATTGCAGACGACTTGTCTGACTCCTCATTATTCCGTTCGCACGCTCGCCTCGTTACCGAATTATTTTCGACGCGATGGAAAGGATTGTTGACGACTTCGTTGCCAATAAACGACACTGTCGCATTTGCGTGCACTTGTATTTTCACAGTAGTGAGTAGTTAAAATGGATGAGCAGCTACGTCGATGGGCCATCGTGGGAATGTTACATTTTGTATCAAACGTATACTAGTATTGTCTATTTGAAGTTTCGTAACAACGTTCATCCACGTGATAATCGCATGTTATCGTACGGAGCGCGACATGTTATGTTTTACGCAATCGCTAAGAATCCCGCCAAATGGTGCAGAGTATTCAATTCTTTATCATGTTGCACTGATATCAGATAATGCAAATGCAGAGCATGGAAGTGTGAAAAATGTATTTTTCTTAAAAGAGCAGTCAAGGCCAGAAGCCAGAAAGTGCGTTTATAAAATTTCCGTTTGAATAGATATATGTAATCTGAAGAACGCAATAATTACGACGTAGGTCTAAGTATAGCGGTTGATCTCGTAATTCCTTATCGACAGAATATGTCTCCATAACGAAAGATCTTGCGTGACCATTAACTGACCGTACATCATTACCAACCGTGCACTCCTTCGCTTGACCCCGTCATCAAACCATTAAAGCTGATGGCAAGGTTGAGGATAGGACACAGGCTCGCGTAAAGGTCGGTGCGTTCATTACGAAGAGAAAAAAATCGTTTCCTTTATTAAACACAGTCTTGTACATCTTTATTTCTTACTTTCCTTCTTCACTGTATATATATATATGTATATTTATATATATGGCGATATCATACTGGTACGCTATATTTCATGATACCCTCTTTTTACAGCACGCAAGTATTTTTTTCCATCCGCTCGAGAACGGGTCTAAGAGTGAGTTTTCGCGGAGGATATTCTGCAGATATCAGTAATCGATCGCTCTCGCACACAGAAGGTTAGGCTTTGCGAATGAACTTGCGAACGTCAAAGTTCCTCTTGCTGTCGAGAAAAAAGCTTTGGTATGCAAACTAGAATCGAAATCCCGACTGCGCCCATCGAAATTGGTCGATCGGAAATCCGACTTGTACGCCCACCCCCTTCGACAAAAAGGGGATGAGATGTGGATGGGGTCGTACGTAAATATGAGCACCGTCGGAGAACACTTTCTGGACCGTGGAAAACGGGAGACAGATAGAGGTAGGAAGACTATCCTCCGCTAGGAACAAACATATACTGCGAAAATCAAATACGAAGGAGAAAATTGGCTTTGAATCCGGGAACTATGAGTGCCTGCGCATTCTCGTCAATTATAGTTGGAAGTTGGTCGGTATAAAATTCGTCTGCCACGTATTTTATCAATTTAACTTCTACTCCAACTTCGATGCTGAGTTTGATTAAAAATGTTAGCTGTTTTAGGCAGTGAGACGTGACGTAGAAGAGGACGCTGGATAAAAGTCAAGTTTATCCGGCGGTGGTCACTACTGCACGCGTTAAATGATCGCACACACGTCATACATAGGAAAGTTATACAATGGGAGACGTGCACGTGCGGTTGTGCGACACTTACGTGCAATTGTTAATCAACATTCGCTTACGCCGCCTCTATGGCTACATATTACGTGCAACATCGAGAGTGTTCGTAACGAACTCGGGTGGTTTCTTGTTTGACAGGCGAGACGTTTCTCGTAACTTCGAGCTCCGTTGTTCATCAATCGCCAAATCGAAATTGGAAATCAGGCGCAACGCTCGCACGGTAGCCAGTATCGGCCCAGATTTCAAAATTGGACAAACGGATTACGCAACGGAACGACACTGATCTGTATCACTGATAATTGATGTAAATCTCACGAAGCAATATCGGGAGCGCAGAGAACGCTTTGGTGATTGATAAACCGTATAACGAGGCATACATTTTTCACTCGCTAACGTTCGCTCGCTACAATTCTTCTACAAATTCACAGGTTATCGACAGAGTGCGACGTATAACTATAAACAAGAATAGTATGTTTCTGAGGTATGCGCGTTAACAAGTGGAATGGCGAAAATCACTGGAAACTTACGATAGGGTTAATTAACACGTTCACGCCGGGGCCGATTTTCATGTTTTTCGCTGTGAGGCGGCAGTCGAATTTATGCAGCGCTTCATTTAGTGGCGCACGATTTTGCTTGTTTTAACAGGTTTACGCCGGCGTGACCCACCGGTGGGTCACGCCTCGACTGTCCCATCGGGCGTGAACATTTGTTTACACGCCGCTCACCATAAAAAAAATAGTTCGTTTAGTAAGTTGACAAAAATGCCGTATAGTTGAACATTTAAATAATTAAATTTTAAATAATTGAAATAAGCAACAATCGTGCGTCACCAAATAAAGTGCTGCATGAATTCGAGCGCCGCCTCACAGCGAAAAACATGAAAATCGGCCCCGGCGTGAACGTGTTAATTATTTAAATTTCAATTATTTAAGTTTTCAGCTATACGGCAATTTTGTCCACTTACTAAACGAACTAAAATTTTGATGGTGAGCGGCGTCTAAACAAATGTTCACGCCCGATGGGATAGTCGAGTGCGAGCCACCGGTGGTACACGCCGGCGTGAACGTGTTAAACTACGGAATAACCAGCTCCTTTCGTTTCCTAAGAAAATCAACAAAATTCAGTTCAGCTTTCATCATTCTCGAAAGATTGTTTTTGTGAAAGGTAAAATGTTTCAAAGATCTAACCGAGCGCAACTGTACAGTTCCACAACACTCGATCATCCTTGAAATTGTCAAGGCCCGATGCAATCTGATCGATGAATGTGACTCTTCCTGCGCGTATCAATATGTGCCAGCGATAATTGATACGGATCTCGCGCAACGTTATCGCCCGAAAAGTTGAGTTCCAGCCCGTGAAAAAAAAAACAAATACCCTGGCAGCTCGCCAATTTGCCAAACCTCCCCAGCGTCACACCTAACGTACACACGAAGTGAAACTAGGCCATTCTGCACGACCGTAGCACCATACATTTCCTGTCATTCGACGACAGCCTAATTCTCACAGAACTATGCCGCGCGTGTCACGTGATTTTTGAAAAGCCGTCGTTGATCAGAGCCGATGGAGATAAATAGCGAGAATCAGCGAAGCCGTACTACTGAGTAACGACACAACACGTTTTACAGCCGAAAAACAGAAGCACCTGGCCGGCTGCCAGTTTATGAAGTTGCAACCGTGGACACGAGACTAGGTTGAAATTTTGAGATTTCTTGAGTCTCCGGAGTTTCCTGAGTTCTCTCGGAATCAGTACCGAATGACGGACACGCACTTGTGCCTAGGTACGTTTCCGTGGGCGAGTCGATAAAACTTGGCACCGACCTCTGTCAAGCTATCTCGCGAGATGTCGTTAGGCAAGTTCCGCGGAGGTTTTTGATTTTTCTCGAGGAAATAAACGTTCCCGGATGGCGCGCGGGGCGGTTTACAGAGTTACAGTTGCGTTAGACGTGATAGGGATGAATAATCCAGCTCGGCGGTCGTTGCGCCCGGTTTAACAAATTTTCGACTACGTTATGGGATTTCGCAGAAACTTGGCACGGACGCGCAGAGTCAGCCGAAAGTTTTGGTTTTCGGAAGAACAGTCCGGGCGTAATGCGACATCTGCACGGTTATAAAAGCTGTAAACAAGACTAGGGCAAATTTCGAGTCAGACCACTCTGCACATCTTATATTCTTTCTTCTTCTCATTCTTCATTTAGGGGAACTTCCGCGTTCGGTATTGTTGACTCGTGTTAGGCTTCGATTCTGATGATCGTGTAAAGTCGACATTTGTTCGGATGCTTCGTCTTGTTTGACTTTCTACTATCAAGGCACTTGGCTAACTATCCAAGTGGTTCCACACGAACGATGGAGGTGAGAGTTACGAACGTGTTCGTTCGTGAAGCACGGTCTTGTCATGTTAATCGACCGAACAAAGTGGATAAGTGCCAATGAACTCAAAGGCGCGTTCGATACTTGCGGACGTCTGAAGCGAATTCTCGGAACGAATTTATTGAAGCATTCAGTTTTGTCATTTTGCCGAAACAGAGATGAGCCTAATTGCGACATTGAACTCGAACTTTTCAGAACGCACGAAACGATAGATTTTTGGACGACGGCGCACAACATTTAGGGGGATAGATCGGTAACAAAGAGTGCCAGTACGTGTTTATTAATAGTAATCTTAGGACTAACGTCTATAAAAATAAAATGGAAGTTCTCCTTTTGTATCAGACTTCGAGATCCGATGCTTATAGATGATGTTTTTCTGAATTGATAGTTAAATAGTTCAATCCGTCTTGCGTTTTGGATAGGGACTTCTATTTTATAGGGAGGTGTCGTCTACATCGAAGACTTAAATGCATTATCGAAATGATAATATATAACACATGCATCTATGTCCAATTAATGACATTAAAACGATTCCCAAAAAATAAGAGGAACTACTTAACAGCGATAACAGGGTTACAGTTTCAACGCAGCGATGAACAATATTCAAACACGTGAGTATATTTGAATAAAAAAAAAGCACCCTTGCCATTGAACAGCACCATGTTTATGGGGTTTTGTATCTCAAACCCTCGCCTCTATCATTTATATTCGTTACTCAATAATTACCCGACATTAAAAATGTAGAAAACACGCTTGCATTGTTCTTAGATGAGAAAAAATTTGACACAGCAAAACTTTTGACAGGCATAGCTCGCCCCAGTTGGTTGCATTACCAAATTACTTTCTGTTATTTTGATATAAGTTGGCGAGTTTACTTTCTGTAAGCGTAGTTGTTATTAACTGATCAGATGGTCAATACGCCATAAACACAATCATCGAGTGCAAAGTGTAAGGAGAATCATTCAGAGTTCAACTCCGTGAGGCCATACATTACCGAAGTGGACATCTAACATCGGATGTTGAAATCTGGGTGCCATATATCATGACCGACGTGCGCAATTCGACTCGCGCACGTACTTAGCCCAGGTTCGAATCGGAGTAAGAATAGGCTTACGCGAATGCTGCCTATGTTCGGCATCGCGAGACGGATCGACAAGGTTTTGGTACGTTTCTTCGTCATAGGTGCAAGTCAGACTTTTTCTCAGCTTCGCAGTACCGGTAGCAAAGTTCGCCGGTTGACTTCCGACCAAAACATGCAGATCATTTTTAACCTGAACAGCCCAATCCCAGGTATCAACGATGGAACAGTTGCAGACGAAAGGATTTCCTAGCATGTTGACTGACTGTAGACGGGGATTTGAGCGGAAGACCCTTGGGTTAATGGTAGTCAGACTGTTGTTGCTTATGTCCAGTCTCTCCAAATTTCGCAGTTTCCGAAGACAAGCCAAATTGCCAATGCTGCGAATCTTGTTGCCGGCGAGATTCAGTCGTGTAATGCCTCTCGTGCGCAAGAAGAGGTTCTCGTTTAGATGCGACAATCCGCAGTCACTCAGGTCAAGGATCTCGAGATTCGATAATTGCTCCGGGAAGAGGGGCCCCTCTTCCGGCACAGTCAACGGATTTCCGCTTAGCTTCAGCTCAATGACGTTGGTCGACGTACGTTCGCCGAATACTTTTGGATCGACCGGTATCTTCAGGTCGCAATTATTCAATTCGAGGCTTTCTAGACGAGTTAGATTCGCGAACAGACCCTCCTCTAAGGTGTGCAACTTGTTGCCCGAAAGTATTAGCTTCTTCAACGATGTCATCTGCGCAAACGTGTTGTTACCGACGTACCCTAAATTACAGTACGACATGTCCAAGAACTCCAAAGAACGCAGAGGATTGAGAATACTGACGAATGCGTCCGATAGCGGATTATGCGAGATGTCTAGCTCTTCCAGATGCTCAAAAGTGTGGAACGCGTTCGGAAGTTTCTGCAAGCTGCAATCACTCAATGACAGTTTGTGCAATTTCGGCAGGTGGCGAAGGACAGCCGTTAAATCGGCGGCGAACATCGGATTGCCACTGAGATTCAAAACGCGTAGCTTGCTGGCGTTTCTGAACGCCTCTTCAGACAGGCGGTCCTGTAAATTGCAATTTGATAGATCCAACGACTGTAGACTGTGAAGATTGTGGCCGAGGGTATTTCCGACATCCAAGTGCCAGAGTTCGTTATCGGCTAATACCAACTGACGTAGATAAGGATTTCTCGCAAATGCGTCTCCTGGCAAATTCGTGATTCCCGTTCTTCTTATGTCCAAGTGCTCCAATCTAATTAGCGGAGCCAGTACGTTGGTCCAACTCAATTGGCGCAAAAGGTTCTCCGCCATTTCCAACTCGCGCAAATTTTCCAGTTGGGCGAAAGCCTCCGGTGAGATGTAAGTTATGTTGCAGCCGTTCAGTTTTAGGTACTCCAGATTGGTCAAGTGATCAAATGGGCCGGGCTCGATGGTTCCAAGGGGGTTATCGGATAAATCGAGCTTGTTCAAGTTGGTCGTGTTGTCAAAGAAATGTGTGTTCAGTCGTCGAATGCCGCACGAGTGCAGATCGAGGTAGAGGAGAGTGCGACAATTTAGGAAGTGACCCTTGACCTCCTCCAGTGGGTTGTTCTGGATTTCCAGAGTGATCAGACCCGGGTTGTCCCTGTTAAACGTTCAACAGCACCGTGACGATGCTCAATTAACGATCTGATCTGGAGTACGTTGCTTTTTCGCGGCTCTGCTTCAACGATCTTGAGCGTTTTCGTGAATATGATATACAATTATGCAAATATCAGAACCTCGTTCTGTTATATGAACCGTCACTACAATTAAGTAATTTGAACGAATGACTTGAACCAAAGACCAGATTCGGTTATTCGTGACGACATGCCACCGAACGTGTTAATCCAAATGATCAGTGCCATTTCCACCCTTCTTGCAGTTTGAAGCAAATGATAAGACATACTCTCTAATGGGGACGTTGCACGCAATCAACTACACCGCCCACTTTCCGTCCGCGTTTTATTTCTCCACGCCGTTTAGCAATTTCGAGCATCGCGCCCTTGGTGCGCGTGTAAATTTTCACTCCGCAACGAAATACATAAGTAAGCGTCCGCGCTCAAAGAAACGTAACGCGAACTAATCCTGCGAAACGAAACGAAAATTGCACCTCGATTTTTCAGGTATACCGTTTTCTGCCACTGATCGAAACGTAGAAGCCCGATCTCAAAGAGCCGAATCGTAACTATTGCAATCAGAAAATCCAGTGATTTGTTGTTTGAACGGTCTAAGATAAGCTCTGTCGTGGAATGAAATAGAAAGGAGCAGCTATCGTACGCTTTACCTGAATGTTTCGGGATCAATGCGAGTAATCGCGTTCCAGGAGAAGTCAGCTTCCAGGAGGTAAGTTAATCTTGCGAAGGACTCGTGATTGAGCTCGGTCAGCCGGTTGTGCGCCATCTGCAAGCGCCGCAGTTTGATCGCACGCGGAAAGACGCCGACTCGTGCGATGTTATTCCCGTTCATGTCGAGAATGTAGACATTAGGGCTGAGCTCGTCGAAGGGGATGTTGGTGAGATTGCTCTCCGAGCAGTCCGTCACCCAGTTAATGCGGAAGTAGTGACAGTGACAGTCGACTGGACATTCTTGCTCGACGAGTTCGCCGTTCAAGGCGAACGCCGGCATCAAGAGAGATGCGAGAAGCACGAAGGAATACAGCATTTTCCGGTCGTTAGTATCTATGCACAAAAATGTGTGTTTACCTTAAAATTCTTTAAAGTTTTTGTTCCAACATAAGAAATACAGTAAATGTTTTCTACGTGATTTCTATTAACACGTTGGCTGCCTATTTTACTATATTAACACTTTGACTGCCATGGTGATCACTGGTGACCGGCGCAAAAGATTTTACTAGAAATGCAAAAAATTCGCAATGAAGCCTATTTGCAATCTTGTAAGAGCAATTGATATTGGAACGATGCTTCAATACTTTGGCTTCTAGGAACACTACGTTATTTTTATTTTGCACAATTTAATCATAGTCTGCAGTATTTTATCGCATCGCGGTTCTAACATAGCAAAATACGCTTGGCAGTCAAAGTGTTAACACGTTGACTGCCGTGCATATTTTGCCGTATTCGAACGGCGATGCAGTGAAATACTACAGTATTTGACTGAATTATGCAAAACGTAAATAATGTGCAAGTATTGGGGACCAAAGAATCGCATCACTATTCTAACAATAACTGCATTTATAAAATAATTATTACTACAGTTAAAACTGCAACGTGATGATGTACTACAGAATATGATTGAATCGTGCAAAATGAAAGTAACGGGAAGGTATCGGAGACCACAGAATTGATTCACTGTTTAATATTAATTGCATTTACAAAATTATAAGTGCTACCGATTGGGTATTTTTTTAATTTTTTCTAAGACTTTTTGTGTCGGTCACCGATGGCCACCACGGCAGTCAACGTGTTAAGTGATTCTTTATAAGTTTGCGTTCTATATTTTAACCAACTTGCATCGGATTCAAAACACCACTTTGCGAATAAAGTTATTTGCCCCATAAAGATTCAAGACAGCCGCTATTCTATTTGCTTAATACGTAAAAGCTTATCAACCTTCAGATAAAAGAAGCGAGACAATGTTTTAGATATATCACATAAAACTGAATGTACGGCTTTAATTTAATTTAACGCATTACTTGTAACTTAAGTGATACAAAGTTTAGAACACGGCAACTACAGTCGCGTGACTGGCTACACATGGTTTGTGTCTCGTTGAATTAAAAGGTGAAAGAGATATTATCGATTCCTGGCTGCGGTTTGGACAATGCGTCGCTAGCGGGATAATCGGTTAGGATAGTAATGCTTTAAAGAAACTGGGGTAACTGTCTGTTACCGGATTGGTCCTTGCATTTGACGGTCAGTAATGTGTAGGGAGAATGCAAGCCGCCACAGGTCGTTGGGCCAGAAACTTCAAGCATGTTCTGTCTTCCATCCTCCAACGTTCGGAACTTCCCCCTCCAATCATAATTTCCGGAATGGTTCTCTTTATTTGATACCCTCGATCTTCACCCGAATGTGACTGCGTAACGTCGAAGCGGCAATTTATTCGACTTATCACACGATTCGGTGCGAATTTACGGAGAACTAAGCCTCGTCTTATCCTTATCGAATGTCGTGCAATCCGGTCGTCGCGGGAAATTGGTATTGGATTATTGAGTCGATACGTCGAACGATTTACAAGAGACGAGACTCCGGGATTGCGGGACAAGGATGAAGCGGAGATCGATGATAATCGAGTTGGCAAGTTCAAGGTGACGAGAACCGAGACGGTCGGCTTTGCGATAATTCGAACTGATAAAGTGTATCAACAGCGTGCGCGCACTGGTCGATACTCTCGCATGCCTAGCGTCTGACAAAGAATAATTACCAGTGCAACCGCTCTAACATTTTACTATAACACTTATTTGCGAACGAACTTCCCTCGTAACGATTTTGCGCAATGTTCGCGGGTTGATGTAATTCGGCTGCTACCAACATTCTTATCATTCTTATCTCTTTTCACCCTTATATACGTATTCGTTGCTTTTTTTCGTTAATTGCACTCGCGCGGGAATGGACTTCCCTCGGAACGGTTTTGCGCAATGTTCGCGGGTTGATCTAATTCGACTGCTACCAACATTCTTGTCATTCTTATCTCTTTTCACCCTTATATACGTATTCGCCGCTTTTTTTCGTTAATTGCACTCGCGCGCGGATTGCATTAAGAGCGCGGCCACAGTGCGCAATGTATTATTCAGGACGATGAATTATGTTCGAACTTTTTTATCTTCGGGCAGACGAGACTGCAGACAAAGAAACGCATTGACGCCCTCAGCCTGTGTAACGGGGCAGACAGGTTCAGAGGCAAAGCCCAGTAGGGCTCTCCGCCAGAATAGTACGCGCGTTGCACGCTCGACTGCTCCTTGAGCTTTTCGCGCGGAGACTGGCTGCGTGCCTTTGGCCTCAGCCATTACTATCCCATGAGTAGACGGTATACTCGTTTGTGTTTGAGGATAGGGGTCCATGTTCTCTTTACGCCTTCGTTTATGATGCAACTTGTTAGTGTGCGCTATGTACGCTTCGTTCACATTAGCTCTGCGAAATATACGCCGCGTTCATGTAAATGCTCTCTATAACATGTATTAGAGATTCGCATCAAGTCTGCATACACTGCGCGCGCTGTTCATCAAACTCGCGTGGCACATACGTAATGCACGCACTGTCTATCTGACCTAAGTACACACTTTATCGTCCACGCAACGCATGGGTCAAGTACGGCGTAAATTTGATACACACTCCGCAACGACACGCTTGTGCAAACCAGCCTCTTATGCATTGTTATACGTATATCCATATTCATAGTGCCGGAATTAAGACCCCATAACCGTATACATCGACGTTATACTTTATATACAAAGCGTACACGTCTCGGCGAATACTTCGCACCCTTTGTTAGGTACATCATGTACGTCTGTTGAATCGCACGTACGCACACACGTGTCCGCGCGAGAAGGCGCTTTTCCCCTTTGGTTCCGATGCTCTCGTTGTATTTTCGCCGTAGACTCGCCTTTGGCGCCGTGCGGATTCTTCGTTTTCGAATACCATTCTTCCCGTTGAGAGAGAACATCCCCGACCAGGGGACGGCGTCGGGACGCCACCGCCAGTGGGGATCGCGAGAGTAATTTGCATTCAGACTGGAGGCAAGACATTCATACTTTTTGCAAATATCGCCCGTCTTCTTTATGGATCGCTCCCGTCGTTTCTGGCTAGAGATTTTTCAGCCAGCGTAATGTGTGTGTGTGTGTACTTGTGAGTGTAGGTATGAGGATGAGGGGGTGAAAACCGCGAGGGTTCTTTGAGCCGGAATCTACGCGATGCCTTTGGCGCGCACCCTCGATCGTCCGATTCACGTTCCTCTCCACTCTTCTCTTTTTTTTCGTCACTCCGCCTCCTTTCACACGTCTCATCGTTGTCGCGTTAATCCCCATAAATCGTCGCTTTAAGTCGTTCGGCAATACGTTGTTAATTGGCGGCGGTAATTAGTGGCCGTTACGTGTCGAACGCACGGATTGACACTTCTAGGTCGATGAGGCGTGCGATTTCTCATTTGCGTTGGGGTTCTAAGTAACGGATTTCGATATTTCGTCGGCTGTCTGAGTCTGCGTTTCGAAGCCTCGCACAGGATATTTTTAGTTGGCACATTGATCGCTGCGTGCATACGACGAATCTATATCAGATGTCATAACGAAACGCTACAGTTACAGTTATAAAATCGCTTCAGTATCTACAGTTAGGAGTATTACACGTTTAATCAAAATGACCTAGTATAAAATAGACGTTTCTCGAACCTTGCTGGAAAATTGACCTACTCAAGCTCACGGAAACTATAATTGAATTGTAAAAATAGTCTCGTTAAACGTTACAGCAACAAATCAGACGTAGACAAAGTCGTCGTTATGATAGTAAGCAGCAAACGGTCGGTCGTTTCAGATGACAGCCGGCGACCGTGAATCGTCATCTGTGCGAGGCTCATCAAATCAAGCTTAGTGACTAACCTGTGGTAACGAATATTGAAATCGCTTGGGGCCGCGTTTCGTCGTCGGTAGTTCCGATGTATTGTTTATGTTCCTTCACTTTCTTTCTCTCGACACATTCATACTCGGGTTCCTCTCTCTTTCTTCTTTCATTTCCCACAGAGATAATGACGCTTCGACCGCAAACTCGTGTCACTGTACAAAGATAAATTAACGCACCGGTTCGCCGAGTAATCGTGGTTTTGACATTGTACTACCGTGTGCCGAGGTTAGGTTAAAAACTTAACAGCCAAATAGCGCACCCAGTCTCGTTCCTTCTACGACGTATCAGCTTGCTCGCGGCGTTCCTCTTCAACGGGGTGTTATATTTCTCTCCCTCTCTTTGCACTGTGTCCAGAGACGCATGTCTCTTGTGTACATACACATACACGGCCGACGAATATGTGGGTAGAGACGGCGGTGCCACACATCCATCCCCTCTTTAACCGTTCATGCATAATTCTTTCGACCGGCTCGAAAAGGAAAGCGACGAATCAACAAAACCATAAAACAAGAAGACCACGAGTCGGTAAACCGCAGGTCTCGTGATTCGGCTTGTTCTTATTTGTGCAGCCCTAACCTCTCCATTCACCTTTTCATTCCCGCGACTCCCACAAAACAAGCGGCCCTACCTGTTTTATACAGCCAACATTTACGGAAAACCTGACAACCCGCGTCATAACGTATTTCGAGGTGTTAGTTGCCTGAGCTAACGAAACAAGAGTGATTAGTGAAAATGAACTTGTGTCTGTCGGCGTTCCTAACCTCTCGTCATTTTTCCCGCGGTGTCCTTTACCTTGCGCCCAAAGTATGTCCTGCTTGGCGAAGGACGCCGGCATCGACGTGTTTGTTCCGTTCGCGTGTTGCTTTTTCTTCTCACTATGGACTGCCTTTCGCTCGTGCCGCGTGCGCGTGCTACCCACGATAATAATGCACCCTCGCTACGCTCGGGATAAAGATCTCCGTGACATCGTGCGATGCAGACGCATGCGTTCAATGTGAGGTTCGGCGATTTGAATTAGGCAAGCTTCGGGCTGAAATATCCGTAGTAATATAAATCATTTGTTTTGTCAAACAGTGAGTGCCGTTAAGAACCGTGTGAGCTTCAACCATAAATCGTGATGATGCAACAGTGCGGAGCGTAGCATTGGTCATTTGACTAGAAAAGCTGACGTTGCGACTGACAGATACAATGCACTGTGTGTTAGTCATCTATTTTTGTACGGTTGAAAAGATATTTAGTAATGATATATTATATTACGTTAAATAACGTCGGTAAATATCATTTTATCTTCGTTGCGCGATCAATAATTAGATTTGATAATGAAATAAAGTATGGGAATAGTCAAATTCATAACTTAACACATTGCATGCGGGTATATTTCGTCGTGGACTTTCGCGTGTAGCAAGTGTTTTTTTGTCTGAAACTGAACTTTAAGAAAGAAACAATGCAAATCGTTGCCTAGCAACACAAACACCTTACATACAATGCCCATCGTATTTACACGATACCCGCTGTCCAGCGTAAATTTACCAAATACACACTCTTGCGTGACCCACGCTCCAGTGACAGACTACAGAAAACGTAAAAGTACGTTTCCCGCATTCAATGTGTTAATACTCAAATTTATCAACTTATATTGATGTCGAAATGGAGGCAAAATATGTGTACGTGATTTTCTACAATAGCTGCCGTTTCATTTATTGACTTTGCCAGTACCCTCTGTTCAATATTCAAGTGTGTCGGTAATTTCCGGTTCACGTCTGAATTCGTGTGCAACTTCC
This sequence comes from Cryptocheilus praepositus, assembly GCA_033815515.1. Classification (NCBI taxonomy): domain Eukaryota; kingdom Metazoa; phylum Arthropoda; class Insecta; order Hymenoptera; family Pompilidae; genus Cryptocheilus; species Cryptocheilus praepositus. The sequence continues at coordinate 1,063,589 of JAWWQZ010000093.1, forward strand.
ATTTAACATTTGTTTTGACCAGTAACGTCCGTAAAAGAAGTTTCTGTGCTAAGGCACAGTAGTAACGAATTTCGAGCGCGAGTCGAATTTTCTCTCGTTCCGCATTAGTATTAATTAGGGCTCGATCGCGAAACACGTCGTATGAGTGGCACTTTGACGTGTGCAATGCCGATTAGATGTAAATCCCGCGTCGCGTTGTGTCATGCTCGAAACTGTGGCGATGACATGGTGAATCATGAACTGTACGTATACATTTTTTCGCCTACCTATGTGTCCATCAATTGCTCAAATTCGTCTTTGTCTATTTTTGCTCATCCTTCACTCGCGATGTTTCCATGATAGTCACCACAGATCACTCGTTTTCAAGAAAATGTCATATCAATGTTTCTCACAGAAAGACGAACCGCTTATTTCTGTTCTTTTCCACGTAGGACGGAAGGCGCATGCTTTGAAGCTGCAGCAGCGTCGTCCACGTTGGCGAAGATTCGTCAGCGAAATATAAGCGTTGACGAACAAAACAAGGCACCGTAAGATGGAAAAAGAGGTCCTCCTTCCTCGCCCCTCCTGGCGAAGACTGCACTTGGTACAAGACCTTTACACTTTTAAACAGATGCGTCCGCGGGCATGCCTACCCAGCTTCTATTGCGACGTTTCGTGTATGACACAATGCACACACACTCATATATGCGCCTCGTGTGACGCACGTTAGGTTAGGACCAAGTTCGCGCGTCACACGCGAAACAGGATAAAATCGCGATGCGTCAAACATATTTAACATAAAGATCAATTCTCGGAAAGGGAAATGATGTTTATTGTTGATACCGTCCATCGGACTCGACGCTGTTGCCTAATCGATAAATATCGCGCAGTTTCGCGAAGATCCGCGGCTCGACCCTAGATTCGCTCGGGAAAGCGATTATTGAGCTTGAACTGCGTCTTATTAACGATTGAAAATCCGTCGAGGATGCTTGATCGATCAATCGAACATCGATTCGCTCCGCCCCGTCGAATTTGTCCGCTAACGAGCGATTACGGAACAGAATTCCGGGGCACAATGGGGAGATGCACCGTTGTGCAGTGTGTTAACATACACCGGGGACAATGGAAAATCAATATGGCACGGGGGGATACGGCAGTCTCTCGACTGTCGGTCGGTGAGTGCGTCTGAAATCGTTTGTTCACGTAGTCGGCACGTGATTGACCGATGAGCGTTGCCGGGCATGATTCAAAGAAATTCCGTTCGGGGGTAAAACTGGAAACGTGAGCGCGACTGGAGAGGTCGGGCACCGAACGCGGTTCATTGCGAAATTAGGAAACAACGGTCGAGAATCCCGTGATCTCGAATCCTCGTCGGAGAACAACGACCTGCCAACCGCAGTCGTATTAGTTCGCCGAACGAGAGAGCATCGATTAACTTTGCGATTGACATTAGGCTGGCGGGATAATGCGCCGCGTTGAATTATCGTCGATTAGATTGGTTTCCCTCTCGAGGCGGTTCGGGCGGAACGATTTCATTAACTCCTTTTCCTCGGTCGCGCAATAAGCAGATTGGAGGATAGATTGTGACGTAATGAACGAGAACGCAGAGAGATTGACGAGGTTGAATTTTTCTGCTTTCATTGAGACATTGTGATTCAATCGGATGAGTGCGAAGTTTATGCGCTTTCATGTTATTTCTGCGGGATGGTAGTGTTTTGTTTAAGAGGGGTTTCTTCTGCTTGGCGAGTAATTTGCTCCAATTTGACGTGGGATGAAAAATAAATAGCCGAAAGGGTGAGGGTAGGTGTGCTGCGGGTCATAAGCGTAAGGCAACGAGGTTGCTCGTCTTAATTTGCTAACTTTTCGTATTCTCTTGCGAAATAGGCGCTCGAGTTATTTTTGTATTAACGTTTCCCTTGAGCTTTGTAATTTGCGTGAATCTTTATCTCGTTTAGAAGCAGCCGGACATTTTTAAGTACACCGGCATATCGCCACGCGATGTTTATCTACGATGCACCGCGATGGACATCAAAGTCTGAGGTCGCGTTGAATGTGGCATTGAGAGTCTACACTGTGATTTCGTTAAATAAATCAGTTTCCGTGCCTTAAAAGACCCCGCTGTGCACGCAATATTTTGTACTTCCGCGTTTGAACGAAAATAACATAGCATAAACTACATGATCAAGATCCTTTACTCTTTGCAGCGATAAACGCATGACATTGTCCGTAACACGTACATTTAATTCGCGACGTAATTGCTTGACACAAATGACTTTCCGATGCAAGTGAAATGAATTACCAAATAACGTGAGCAAAGTTTGTATATCTGACGGCTTAAGGGAAAAATAATGACACTTGAATTTTTTACCGACCTGCGCTTCAGAAGTTGCCCACTAGATTAACAGGTGGCGCGACGATACGTTCTGCGGTCGGTCGCATGAGGGAGGGTAATTTCGTTCCAGAATCAGTTCCGAAACAATGCCTTTTTCCGTTCCATTCGAAACGGGACTAAAGAACAGAACGAGTCGTGCACGAAAGGAAAACGGACGAAAGAAGTGGGAGAAAGAGACGAAGAAGGTCCGTCGCAATAAACTCGGAAGGAATGGCAATGCCTCACGCGGGTGTCGCTTTAGCTAGAGAAAGGGAGGTCCGCAACTTATAAATGTCATAATAGCGGGGTAAAAAGCTTTATGAATACTCCCGATGCATCGGGCGCGCATCTTTTCCCTCCGGGCTGAAAATTTATGCCAGCCATCCATTCCGTATGCACTGCTACGTACGTCTTTGTATGCACGCGCGAACATTTACATCTTAGCCGAGAGTTACAGCGCGTAATACCGTGTGATACCCCAACCCCCTCCCTTCGCTATCAATGATACAGGTATTTATATGGGCGCAATTTTTATCGCCCACCCCTTCTGCCGCTGGAGACCGAACGGTGCATGTTAACGACTCTCGCGCATTACTATCACTGACGACAGGACATTAAAATGGGCGAAATGTGCATTGTTAAACCATCGTTCCCCATTGTTGCAGCGTCTGTCACGGAGTATTTTGCTCTCGTACCCCGCTGTCGTCCAGACTCCATGGCGAAATCGTAAATGAAATTTCCCATATTTTTTGGCACTTACATTCCCGGAGAAATTATGTGAGAATGACTTTGGCAGACGTCCAAGCCGTCCGACGTAGAATGCGCGCGGGGACAACATGTTCGGAGCAACGAACTCTAGGAAGCGTGACTTCGGACAAGCTTCTCTCCTCTTTTTTTCCCTCGCGACGTGCCTTTTTATTTGGAACTGGCTGGTAACCGGGGCGTTCTTTATTTATTAGGCGCGCCGCTCGGTATTATCTCGAAGTTGTCACTCAACTGTTGCTTAAATAGCTCGCGATCATTCAAACGGTCTGAGGGGGATTGTACACGAGGAGCGCGGAAAGTGAAAGATTCTTTTAAACGATCGATATCGACCGAGAACTGCAGACCAAGGTGAAATTACTGTTAGAGATAAAACATATCCATGCTTCCTTTTAATCGCGGGATTTGTGATTTACAGCGGTAACGATTTAAATCATAACAGCCAGAGGCAATGAGCAAATGTGACCTACGCAAAAATTCAGTGATTTTGGCGTGCGGTCAGCTGAACTATCATCGTTAGCGAAGTTACTGCATTGCGAATAGCCTTGTTCTTAGAACGGTTCTGAGTGTTTCGAGTATCGACAAATGTACGTTAGCACCCCTGGAAGGTGGGTGCACTCTTCTAAGCCCTTCTCAGACGGAGAGTCCGGTTGCTCGGTGCAATTTTCTACCTTCGCGATTCCGTGTGTCGCAGGCCTTACTGCACTTACTACATATTCACCGCCTTTAGCAGATCCGCATGCCAATTGAGGGATGCCGGTGCGGTGAAGGTATCCATAACCAGCCGGAGGATAATCTGAAGTCGCTCGCGCCGGGGGCTTCACTCTTTCCTTCGAATAGAAGGGAGGATCGTGTTCACGCGTTACTCGAAGCTTTCTCCAGCCGGAGTTAGGGCGCTGCCGGGTGGAGGTTAGGGTTGGCATAGTCGAGGGGAGCCATAGAGATTTGGGGTTAGTATGGTGGTGGTGGTCGTGGTAGTGGAGGTGGCGGCAACGATGGTGGTGCCGGTGGTGGTGGAAATGGTGGCTAGTGGTAGTGGTGGTGGTGGTGGTGGTGAGTGGCCAACTGCGCAGATCCCAAAGACTTTCAGCCGCGAGTACGTAGCCAAACTACGAGTCAGTGAGAACCGTAGGCTCCTGTTTGCAGTGCACGTCGAAATCTCAGGGAGAACCCTTGTCTTTCGTTCTCTCCTGCCTTCTTTCTATCTCTCTCTTTCTCTGTCTGTCTGTCTGTCTGTCTGTCTTCTTTCCCTTCGCTTCCTGTCAACAGATCCTCCGGTTTCAAAATCCATCCCTCCTGTTTTTCTTTGTCTTCTAACTCCTCCGTCCGTACTCCTTAACTTTTCACCTGATTACTTTCTGCGATTCGTCCGGTGGTGGCGAGATCGGGCGTCGTTCGGCAGGTTCGTTCTCGTGCGTTGACGGGAAGGAAGCGAAGGAAGGAAGGGTAGTCTCGTGCATTGTCTGCCGAAAAGACGAGAGTGCACGCACGTCGTGAGCAGTCACGTGGATCGGGAAGAGGAGAGCAGAGGTGAAAGCGTCAAACGTTCCTCTTTCGGCAGTCAGTGCGCGATGAAGCGTGTCCGAGCGTGATCGTTTTCTCGACCGTCGAAGAATTTTTCTATCGTGCGTACGCTGTGCTCCGCGTTCCCGTGACAGAAGAAGACACTGATCGACAGGACAGCGGACGGTGGGATCGGCACGTCGATGTGCACATGGAGACGTGCCACTGATTTTTTGCATCTGTCAGCGTGAGTATTTTGCCACCCTTTGCGTGCTTCCTCTGTTCTTCGTTCGCTCAGCTCGTCGAGAGTGAGTCACGCACGTTCGTCGGACGACAAGTCAGCTGGAAGTAAAACTCTCTTACTTTCTAACTCTCTCTCTCTCAGGTTGCCGCCTTTATATATGAATTTTCCGTCAGGAGAACCGTTTACTCCCGACGGCTCAGATCGGTCGTTACGTTTTCAACGTAGGTGATTTTTATTTTTTTTTCATGGAACACGCGATTAGACGTTGTTAGATCTTGTTTTTCGGTTACTATTATATGCGAATGCATTTGGTGCGTCCGTCTTGCAATTTCTTAATTGGGATGTGCGTTGAAGTATGCTCAAGATTTTGTCTTCAACGCATTGTAATTATTATGGGGAGGGGTTCTAGTTCCACAGCGATCTGTGGATGTATCAAAGATTTAAATTGCTTATTTTCCGAGAATGCAGAAAGTCCGTCCGTACCGTATTGCAGTTTTGTAATCGGTATATGGGTGTGAGTACATTTGACAATTTAATCTTAATATATTGTAATTATTATCGGACCGGTTTTAAATATGAAAGTACATAAACGCAAATAATAAAATTGTCGTTATCGGAAACTTCGTAGTTATTAACTGCGAAAGCTTCGGTGTGCGGTGTAGTTTGTCACCGTATATAACCGTGCGATTTATGAAAGTTCATGATCGTCGGCTATAAAATTACTGAGCTATCTACACCGAAAAATCTTCCGCCGCCTTTGCAGGCGAGTTAAAGGCGACGATGACGACGTTCGTAACAAATCGCCGTATCGGCAGACCGATAAAACCCTGTAACTTCTAATCTCGTATACCGACGGTAAATAGTTATACAGCGTTACGCTCGCAATATTCGAGCGGGTCTTCTTCTATACTTTCAAATTTGCTGGCGACAAAAACTGCTTTAACCACGCGGTCTCGATCCTCGCCAACGATAAACAACCAATCGCAGGACGACTTTAAAATATTCATCTTATGAAAATTGCATGCCGTCGAGACGGAATACATAAAGCGACGCGGTTTTGCTGTTCCGTTCGACCGAAAGATAGAGGATGTGATTACTTTAGCCGTTAAAAGAGCGCATTACAAGTTCGTTCGCTCTCCCTAACAACGTCCATAATGAATTTCCTGATAACGTTGATGCCTCTAATCTCAATGCCACTTGTTCGGCGGGTGAGTTCGTAATGAAATGCACCCTCCACCGGTACCACTAGCCGTCGCCTCTCTTCTCTATACCTTTGCACGTCGACGTGATATAATTCTTTCCCCGGGCAATGAAAATTGCTCCCGAAACATTCCCGTCGCGTATTGGCGGCCGTGTGTTATGCGATTATATCGCTCCGGTAAAATGTATTAACCGTCCCGGCGTGAAATTTAGTTCGGCCACTCGCTACCAAACACGTCTCTTTGTCTCTCTCTCTCTCTCTTTCCGCGGCATATGTGCGTGTAGTCGGAAGCTTCGAACGATTGAAAAATATCTGGTCGAATACCTCGTATAAAAATTCGTTCCCACGCACGTCTGCCAAATTCGCACGTTATCCATCATGAATTATAGGCGGAATGCGGCGGATTGATCGAATGAAATTAATAGCCCTGTGCGTGTATGTATCCCCATTCGCGGGCGTGTGTGGGTGGATGGCTGATTGACGTTTATTCGGTTGAATTCGAAAGTAAAAATTCCTTTGATATTTAGGAGCACGGTGCACGCGTAGATTCGCTGGCTGGATGGCCGGTGCGTTCTCTCTGTCGTTTAGTGGACGGACGGTTTTATGGGTGTTGGGTTTTGTACACGGGCAGCGGCTCTGTTGCTTTACAGTTCCATGGATTACAGGTTTACGGTACCGCAGTTTTACGGATTCGCATATTGACAAATCAATTTTTTTTTACAATTTCCCAACTACGCTCTCCGCGGGTTTGTCATTCGATCGATTTGTAATTCGCTGCTTTTATAACTTTATGCAATCTACGTATCCGCGTCCATCTATGCACCTTTACATCGACTTTTATATAGACTTTCATTAACTTATGATAGCGCCAGCTCACCGTACCATCGTCCGTACTCTCACCGGCCATTATTTCTGTCCACTCAGAATTCTGTATGGACATTTCCAAACGCATCCTACAGAGTCCGTCGCCGTACACGTCGCGGTCGCAAATTCTAATTCCGACTCTCCCCCATAACATCACAGCTTAATTCCGCGAGTCTACATCCCCGGTAAAAATTCCATCGAGCACCCTTTAATCGGTCGTCGAACAGAAAGTTCAACGTTCACCCCTGCGTAATTCCTGCGCCGCGAAAAATCGTCGAGTTCGTCGATCGAGAGGCCAGATTCGTCTCCGATAAAAATCGCGGAGCCGATTACGGTCGGTGCGAGAGCTCCTCGATATTCGCACGAGTATCGGCAGCCGGAGAAGGGCCAATGGAAATTTTAATAACCGGCCGGAACGATGGAGACCCCTCCCGACTGCCGACTATTTCTGTGCAGCCCGTCTCACTCCGTCTCTCTCGCTCTTTTTCTCTTTCTCCTCTTCTCTCTCGCTTCCTTTGCCGTTCTAGCGACTCATGGTAAATCACAACGCACCTGGCGCCTCGGCTGCATCAGGATGGACGCATTTGCCCCGACATACGTTGGCTCACTACGTTGGGAAAACGAATTCGTCCCTAGCTTCAAACGCGATCCCTCTTCCATTCCGGTTCTTTCGCCTTCTTGCACCTTAAGACGGCCTACCCTCCGTCATAGTCGTTCTCCCTTGCCGTGCTCCGCTTCTCGTTTCTTTTCCGGTTAGTTTCCCTTCGGCTTACGGCCCTTGACGAGCGTCGAGAGAGATGGAACGCGGGGTTGTTAAAAGACAGACAAAATAGATACAGCGAGTGCTGGAAGTATCATTCGCGTTGTTTTATGGTATGGATCGCATCCAACGAATGCTGAGAGGATTAGTGGTTTAAGTGGAATGAATGAGTACGTACACGCAAATGTAGTGGTTCTTTCCACGTTTGACGTTTCGAGGGTCGGTTTTTAATTATTATTCGGTTGGTTTAAAATTCTTGAAGGGGAGGGAATAGGGAAAATAGATGCGGTGAATACTGTAGGTATGATTCGCGTTATTTTATGGCTTGGATAGACTCTGACGAAAGGAGTAGTGGCGGAATCAGGACAAATAACGTTGTAGGTAGCGATTTAGTAATTCACTCTACATTTAGCGTTTTCAGTATGACTTTTCCCCGTTTATTTCGTTTCTTTTTTGTTACTTCCCTTCAATTCTCGGGTCTTGAATGCGGGGTGGATCGCTAAAAAACGGGCAAAATAGATGTGGCAGATACTGTACGTATAATTCGTGATGTTTCATGTATGGCGTCCAGTTCAACGAATGTTGGAAAAAATAATGACGAAACCAGAATGAATAATGTTAAAGGTAGGAACTTAGTACTTCTCCCTGCACTTGACGTTTTTAGCATCATTTTCCCCCGTGTCTGTCGCTTCTGCTTTAGTTACTTTCCTTTAGCTCACGGTTCTTGACAAATGTGAAGAGGACGAAACGTGGGGTCGGAAGTGAAAATACGAACAAAATATGTACGGGAAATACTGTACGTATAATTTGTATTCCTTTATAATTCGAATCGACTCTAACATACGTTCCAAGAAATGGTACTAGAACCGAAATTAATGTTATAGGTAGCAGTTTAGTACTTCTTTCTACATTTGATGGTTTAATCGCCAGTTTGCCCCGTGTCTGTCGCTTCTCCTTTAGTTACTTTCCTTCAGTTCACCGTTTTTGACAAATGTGGAGAGGGCGAAACGTAGGATCGGAAGTCAAAATGCGAACGAAATATGTACGGGTAATACCGTACGTATAATTCGTATTACTTTATATTTTTAATCGTCCCTAACAGACGTTCCAAGGAATGGTGTTGGAATCAAAACGAATGTTATAGGTAGCAGTTTAGTACTTCTTTCTACATTTGATGGTTTAACTGCCACTTTTCCCCGTGCCTGTCGCTTCTCTTTTAGTTATTTTCCTTCAATTCACGGTTCTTGACAAATGTGGAGATCACGAAACGTGGGGTTGGAAGTGAAAATACGAACAAAATACGTATGGGTAATACTGTATGCATAATTCGCATTCCTTTATACTTCGTATCGACTCTGACAGACGTTCCAAGGAATACTGCTGGAACCAAAATGAATGTTATAGGTAGCAGTTTAGTACTTCTTTCTACATTTGATGGTTTAACCGCCACTTTCCCCCGTATCTGTCGCTTCTCTTTTAGTTATTTTCCTTCAGCTTACGGTTCTTGACAAATGTGGAGAGGTCGAAACGTGGGGTCGGAACTCAAAATACGACCAAAATAGGTACGGGAAATACTGTACGTATAATTCGCATTCCTTTATACTTGGAATCGACTCTAACATACGTTCCAAAGAATAGTGTTGGAATCAAAATGAATGTTATAGGTAGCAGTTTAGAACTTCTTTCTACATTTAATGGTTTAACCGCCACTTTCCCCCGTGTCTGTCGCTTCTCTTTTAGTGATTTTCCTTCAGTTCACGATTCTTGATAAATGTGGAGAGGACGAAACGTGGGGTCGGAAGTAAAAATACGAACAAAATAGGTACGGGAAATACTGTACGTATAATTCGCATTCCTTTATATTTCGAATCGACTCTAACAGACGTTCCAAGGAATAGCGCTGGAACCAAAATGAATGTTATAGGTAGCAGTTTAGTACTTCTTTCTACATTTAATGGTTTAACCGCCACTTTCCCCCGTGTCTGTCGCTTCTCCTTTAGTTACTTTCCTTCAGTTCACCGTTTTTGACAAATATGGAGAGGGCGAAACGTAGGGTCGGAAGTCAAAATACGACCAAAATAGGTATGTGAAATACGTATAATTCGCATTCCTTTATATTTTGAATCGATCCTAACAGACGTTTCAAGGAATACTTAGCGCTGGAACCAAATTGAACGTTATAGGTAGCAGTTTAGTACTTCTTTCTACATTTGATGTTTTAACCGCCACTTTCTTCCGTGTCTGTCGTTGGTTTTTTTCTGGTTAGTTTCCCTCCTGCTCACAGTCCCTCTTCAGTGGTCGAATTAAGCATAGGGCGCCCAGAGGACGGTGGAAAAGGCGAAGGCTATAAATATGAGGTAGGAGGGGCGGAGGCGAAACTCGTGGATCCGTAGGACGCGAGAGGAAGCGAGAGCAAGGAAGAAGAGCAAGAGGAATCGGGAGGAAAAGAGAGGAATCGAGAAAGGCCGGTAGCAGCCGGAGAGACACTGTCCTCCACACAATGCGTGCCGCACCAATCCTATTTTCAGATACCCATCTCCCACCCATTTGAAACGCGGGAGGGTAAAGAGAGTGGCTCGACGACCGCTTTATCTACGCTATCGAATCGTTTCTCTCGCGGCGACTGTTCTCCGCGTTACAGCTGTTTTGTAGCTTCTTTCGAAATCAACCCTCACGCCTTTTTGACGGACGCCGGGGGCGTTTCGATCGGAAAAACATTCGGTGTGTAAGGGTGCAACTACCTGAACACGGTGTTACAGCTGCTTTTTATTTCTTTCAAATTAAACCCCTTTTAGCCTCGTGGTTTCAGGTTCGATGACAGTCGAATTAAGAGGCTGTGAAGGGTTAAATGTACGTCATTACAACGAAGGATTAAATCTGGGTCGTAAAAACGTTTTGTAATGTCGGCATAATGTAATCAGAGCTCGTGGTTCTTACGAGATTCTCGGCAGAATATTTCTTTAATGAACTGAGAATTGTGGAAGCATAATTAAGCCTTTTTGACGGACGCCGGGGGCGTTTCGATTGGAAAAACATTCGGTGTGTAAGGGTGCAACTACCTGAACACGGTGTTACAGCTGCTTTTTACTTCTTTCAAATTAAACCCCTTTTAGCCTCGTGGTGTCAGGTTCGATGACAGTCGAATTAAGAGGCTGTGAATGGTTAAATGTACGTCATTACAACGGAGGGTTAAATCTGCGTCGTAAAAACGTTTTGTAATGTCGGCATAATGTAATCAGAGCTCGCGGTTCTTACGAGATTCTCGGCGGAATATTTCTTTAATGAACTGAGAATTGTGGAAGCATAATTACGTGGCTATTCAATGAGGGTTGGAGTGGAAGGATGCGGAGAGTCAAATGCATTTTATTATAACATTTTGTCGTTCCTTTTCAAAGCAGCGTTTTCGTGCTCCTCGCGAGATCCTTTCAAAAATATTTGATTAACGAACGAGGAGTTGCAGAAGAATAATTATGCGAATGTTCGGAGACCGTCGAACCAGGAAAAGTGCGAAAGAACGAGGAGTTACAGAAGAATAATTACGTGGATGTTCGAAGACCGTCGAATTAGAAAAACTGCGAAAAATTAAGCGTTCGTTATAAAAACACTTTATCGCGTCTTTAAAAGTTTATAAGTTAATCAGCTTCCGTCAATTTTCGGCACTTGTAATATTCGTCGATCGCATTGATGAAACATTAGGAATGTAAAGCGGCCCGTCAAGTACCGGCGAAAATTGGCTTGAGAGACTGCCGTTGACGGGAATATCGAGGGAATCGATGCCACCGGCAGGATTTCCATTCTGTGGTCCTCTCTACCATTTTCCTCTCTTTTTCTGTACTCTCAATTCCGGGGCAACATCGCCGGCGGTGGTATTTTCGGCTGTTGAATGGAAAATCGTCGCGTACGTTGGCGAGAGAAAGAGCAAGATCAAATGCGAGAGAGAGTGAAAGTATTTGAATTTTTACACGCGAACGCAGAAGGCGAAGGTCGACGAGCGTTACGTTCAAGAAGATATGCAATGATAATACGATAGGAGACGCAGAACGTTATGTTCGATGTTGTTCGAGAAATTTTCGTGCAAATTTGACGCTTTACACCAGACAGTGCGCACTTGAATTTTTATATCCCGTAAATTGCTGCACCGTCATCGAGCAGTCTCCTATTTGAATTTTTATACCGGCACGAGGCGGACGCAACGACATACATTGCTCGCGCAGAGGGAAAATATGCGTTATTTAAAGGTGAGCGACGACGGCAGATTTTTAATTTGACCGAATGAATAAGGGAGTTTCATCAAAGTGCCGAGACAAATTTTCGGGCCGGCGGACGGTTTAGCTTTAACGGCGGCATTTTTATGCATGAATTTCACTCGTGGGAACGCGTAATGTGATATCGGGAGCGATCCAAGGACGAGGCGGGACTTCCAGCGAAATTACATGCAACAGTTGTAACGCCGAGGACGCGATTAAACGCGCAGTAAACGGCCACCCTGAGAGAGCGACGTAGAAAATGAAAGAGAAAGAGAGCGATACGCGCGAGATCGACAACAAACTGGCATCAAAGGATATTAAACGGCCCGAATGCTGTGGACGTACGCCCGCTGAATTTCCCGCGGATCGTTTCGCCGTGATCGAGTTACTTGTCAAAATCGACAGAGAGCTGCCGCGCGATTTCATACGCCCGTAAATACGATTCCCTAGCCATTTATCCACTTATCGTGACACACATCCATTCTCGGTCAAACATATTCGCGCGCCATTTATCAGACGCAACGAAATTGTGCTTTTCTCCGAACCATTGAATATTCCTAATGCCGCGTCTTTCGCTTATCAGCGGCCCCCGCGATCGCAATCTTTACCGTATTCACGTGCACGCCTCATACGCACGCGCGTCCGCAAACAATTTCAACAGGGTGCACGTGTAAATGCACGCGATCCGAAAGATTTACGGTGGAAGTTGGCGCGAATGAAAACGAACACTCTGTCAAGCAGTTTCCCACAGGCTCGTGCGACTCGCGGGAGGAGAGGCCGTCTGCGTTGAACTTGCACCTTGCATCGCAACTTTGCGAGCGTTCGCCCGGTGCTCTAAGGGCGGATATCGTTTTTGCCCTGCCCGTGCGATCGCGCTTTGTTCGCCCTTCGTCCGCTTTTGTCGCTCGCCTTTTCTCTCCGTCCTTCCTCTCCGCTCCTCTGTCATGGCTAGCGATGCCAGGTCACGCTGCGCGAAAGATTCCTTTTGTTTCGATAAACCGCACGCATTAATTGAATCGCGCCGCAACAAACGACAAACGCGTCGACGTGCACGGCGACGTCGTGGAACAATATGATTACCTTCGTGCCGGGGAATAAGTACTCGCCGGGCGACAATTGTGGGAAACGCGACAAAAGAATCTAGCGCTGATCTTGAGGGAGAATACGCCGGGCCTGCCGCTGTACGGGTTCCTGTGCACAGCGGTTGTTGGGAGACAAATAGCCGTACGTGCGGTTGTTTGCGGCCGTTTAGTCGCTCTGACGCTAATTAACCGCGGAAAAATATATCTGCGACCGTCGACGGTAGGTTGCTGCGGATAGTTAACGGTGTTTAGCGTGCAGTGGCTGGTGTGTGGTAATATGCTGCGTTATGTTTTGAATGCTTGACGATGCTGGTGATTGCAGTGCAGGTTTTTAACCCTTTGACTGTGTAGAAGCACTACATGGCTGATGAAAGCTATTCGTGTAATCGACGGAAGCAATGTATTTGTACGGTGATTCTTTCTGTCTTGAAGATCTGTTAACACGTTGACAGCCGAGCGGATTTTGCTGATTAGAACGGCGATACTATGAAATACTACAGCGTTTGACTGAATTATGCAAAATGTAAATAATGTGCAGGTATTGGTAACCAAAGGATCAAATCACTATTTTAACAATAACTGCATTTATAAAATAATTATTGCTACTCATTGCGAATATGATGGATCTTCAGTAAAATCTTTTGCGTCGGTTACTTGAGCAGATTTTGCTGTATTAAAACGGCGATACTATGAAATACTGCAGCGTTTGACTGAATTATGCAAAATATAATAATGTGCAGGTATTGGAGACCAATGGATCGCATCACTATTCTAACAATAACTGCATTTATAAAATAATTCATATATAATAAAAATAATTCATAAATAATCATTGCGAATATTTTGGACCTTCAGTAACATCTCTTGCGCCGGTCACCGATGACCATCATGATGGTCAAAGTGTTAAAAGCAAAAATCATTTATTTTCAAGATAAATACGTAGCTTTATTTTTAACAACAGAAGAATAGGCAAAATTCTATTTTCAGCCGCCACTTTATGTTTCTCAGAGAATTATTGTTGAGTTGCAATTGTTGCAGTAGCATAATTTGATACTTCACTTGCTACATACGTAATTTGTTAACACTTTGACTGCCGTGATAGTCACCGCTGACCGGCGAGAGATTTTACTGAAGATCTAAAATATTTGCAACCGGTAGCAATAATTATTTTATACATGCAGTTATTGTTAGAATAGTCTCTAATACCTGCATATTATTTACATCTTGCATAATTCAGTGAAAGTAATATTTTATAGCATCGTGTTAAATTGTAAAAATGTCGAATAGTTTTGAAGAACTTGGTTTAAGCGACGTTAGTCAATATGACGAGAAGTCGGAGTTTCTCGAAGATTGTAATATTAACTACGTAGGAGAACGTATCGATATGCGAAAAAATATTCCACCCGTAGCAAACGCAATTGCGTGCCGCGTGCAGTACATGGAGCGTTTAAGTTTGAAGTATATACTTCACAGTCAAAGGGTTAATCCTTTGGAGGTCTCATGTCGAATGTAGCTCGACATTGCGTTTCATTCTGATAAATCCTGTATCGGAGGTAATTCGACGGTACATTTCGATATAGGAATTCTTGCATGTCGGAAAGCGATGCTACTTACTTCAAGAATATTCTTCATAGTGTTATAATTATGCATACTTTGATTTTACGTAGTTATGTAATTCGAAGCGTATATAGATATTCACTGACCAAAATAGCGCGAACCGGCTTGAACGAAATTGCGAAGATGTCTAGGATGGAACAGGGTTAACTGGTTGACGACAGTGTGAACAATCGGTGGTATAAAAATAATTGTCTCATCGGGCGGCGGCAACCAACACTAGTACGAACACAAGCGTCTTATCGAGCGGTTTGTACCACCCTCGATCTAAACGGAGTTAATTTCACGTTTCATTTGGATGTCACCTTTAAGAGTTAAGAATTGCAGGAAAATAGGTACGCTTTCGGTTGAAATTGCTACTATTTAATTATGTCAACAATCCGAATATGTTTTCGTGCCTTTGAACCGTCTCATGAAGCGTAAAATACCAATCCGCGAGCTTTATCCGTTAATATAACAAGCGGTATTCCTCCTTCTTTAACATCATTTCTGCGGTCTTCAATTAATGCCCGAGAAATTATACTCCTGAATAGAGGTTATTGACATACCTAAATAATAATAGACAAAGTCAGCCGAAAATTTTACCATCTCCCTTCAGCTCTTAAACAAATTTAATCCGTGGGTTGTAAATATATGAGTTTATGAGTGCTTGAATGTTATTCGAATCAGCACTTTATAAACCCTTAAATACTTTTATGAAGTACTCAGTTGATTAGTAGCGTCGTTAAAAACAGTAGCGCCCGAGAGGGAAAACCACAAATAATAATTACGCTCACACTAAACGTACTGATACTTTACATCTACCTATTCTTACTATAAGATGTCATTTAAGTCCTTATGAAAATTTTCAGGTAGAAATTCCTAATTTATTAAAGCGAGAAATTGAATAATCAGATGGTATGAAAATTTAGAGAAAGTCAAATGAGCGAAAGAAATAACTAGGAATGTATAATTTTAAAGTAAATTTTGAACGGGGTCATTTGAAATAAACGTTGATTTTCAGAACGAAATTCCTAATTTATTAACGCGAGAAATTGAATAATCAGATGGTACGAAAATTTAGAGAAAGTCAAATGAGCGAAAGAAATAACTAGGAATATATAATTTTAAAGTAAATTTTGAAAGGGGTCATTTGAAATAAACGTTGATTTTTAGAAAGAAATTCCTAATTTATTAAAGCGAGAAATTGAATAATCAGATGATATGAAAATTTACAGAAAGTCAAATGAGCGAAAGAAATAACTAGGAATATATAATTTTAAAGTAAATTTTGAAAGGGGTCATTTGAAATAAACGTTGATTTTTAGATAGAAATTCCTAATTTATTAAAGCGAGAAATTGAAGAATCAGATGATATGAAAATTTACAGAAAGTCAAATGAGCGAAAGAAATAACAAGGAATGTATGATTTTAAAGTAAATTTTGAAAGTACTATTAGCTTGGTACGTTTAGTATTAATGGCGGTGCATATGGATTACAGCGCTGCCGTGAAGGTATTGAATTGCGGGATTGAAAAAATATAATTCTGTGTTTGTGCTAATTAACCGATCGCCGCCGTAACACTAAACGAGAAGTTCCAGTTATCTTTGCAATATTTGACAGAAAAGCGGGGTGTGGAGTTTGTTGACCGCAAAAGTGGGTGGGTATCGAATTTTCAATTGTCGCGGCATTTTCGCTTCACCAGTCGTCACGTATCACAGCAAGGAGACGGCAAGACAGGAAAAGCGCATTCTCGAAATACAGGATACAGGAAATCGAAGGTGTGCCTCGTCATTGAGCCGTGGTTCGAGTTTCACGTTCTCAGCAACCGCATTTCTAAAGCCAGTAATCCCGTAGCGTTATGGCCACAATTTAACCGCGACGGTATCATCTTCCGCTTCATCCATTGATAGACGCCGCTCGTGAAAGACAGGTGAGAAACTCGAGCAGGACCGGGAGAGCCGAATTTGAACTACGGGGGAAAGTCCGGGCAGGGACATTTATTTACGCATCGACCGCGATAACGTCGAAACTTCCTCCTTATCTAAATGCGGCAAGGAAACGAGCGGCGTGCGGTTAGAATTCGGCCGTAGGAAGAAAACTCTAGAAAACTCGAGGGGAGAATTTTTTTTCGTATCATTTCCCGATGATTAAAGCTTCGTTCGGAGCGGAAAATCGTTCGAAGAGACGGAGAGACCTGGAAAGATTGCCGCGCGGGTTCCCTCGCGTAACTAGCGTCGAAAATTCCGCCTTATCTAAACGCGAAATCATTTGCGGTCTTTGCGCGTCGTGCAAAAGTATGGCGTTGCGCCGCTTCATGATGATTAAACTTCCTTATTCAACGGAAAATATCATAGTCGAGAGTGTACGGACGGAAAGGCGCCCAGGGGAGATCATATTCTTCGCATTTGTTACAAGGAAACTTTCGCGCTGGAACAAAAGGATTTACAGGGGAACAAGTGTCTTTGCAAGGTGCCCGCGCGATGACTAAACTTTCTCGTTATTCCGAGGGACAACGAAATGTCTTTGCGGACGGCGAGTGTCAGGATTGCAACGGGCGCGAAGAAGCTGTCAGCGCCGTTTTATCTATGAAATCCTTCTATTCACGCGAGCTTGGTAACGTGAAAGAAACGTGGGAAAGCCGAGGCTAAGACACGTCCGATGAATAGGAAAACGGAGGGGTGGAAGGGAGGGAGAGAGAAAAAGGGGCCGGAGTATGAGAAAGGAGAAAAAGTAGGCGTCCGAGGGTAGGGAGAAGCAGAGTGCGTCTAATCGCACGAGACTGGATGAACGACTGAATGAGTTGGGCATTTTTAATAGAATAAAGCCCCGTATAAATGGTTGTCTGCGCGAGATGGAAAAACTATAAAAGCGGGAAGAGACGAGAATCTTAGCGGGGCACGATAAATTATTTTTTAGAACCGTCCACTGGTTTTCGAGTCAGAAATTTAATATGGCCTCGTGATATTCCGTCTCTCGCAGGTTTTACCGTATCTTTAGTCCACACCCGTGCGCGACAAGGCGTAGGTATGCGTGCGAGAGTAAGCGATGGGGGCAGAGACGGAAAAGAGGAAGTGCGAGAGAAAGAGGGAGAGCGCGCCGTGCTCACGAAGCCTCCGTCAAGAGGGTAGTTTACTGTGTGTTTCAGCTACGCAGGCGCGGTTTATCGACTACCGCATATATATATATATACGGAACACGGGGCAAGAGGAGAGCGTTTCGTTTCGTTTCGTTTCGTTTCGTTTCGTTTCGCTGTAACTCGAACAATTTCTCCGCTTCCACTCTCTCTTCTCTTTGTCCGCTCGTCGTTCGTCTCGGCTCCGGATATTTGTCCGGATTGCAATTGCAGAGGGCTTTTTCCCACTCGCTTCTCTCCCCGTCTACGGGCGTGTAACCTACTCCCTTATTCTCTCTTCCTCCGTCTCTCCTTTCCCATTTTCCTTCCGACGATGTCTCTACCCAACGTTCGTCGCCTAGTCTCTCCTCGTCTCTCCGCTTGTCTCCGCGCAAAGCAATATTTTACTCGCACGGGCACACGGGACTTCCGCCGGGCCGGGCCAGGATAAAACGGTTTCGAGATGCTCGATGACCGATCGAGTGCTGTCCCCCATGCTGGAAATGTGAACCGGACGAGAGAAGCCACCGCATTAATCCCGCACCGACCCTGGAAATAACTCGGCCCCACCTCCGCCTTCCACAGTCGACGTCGTCGATTCTTACCCCTTTTTCTCTATCTACGCTTCGGCGGCTCCGACCGGGGGCATGTCGATTCGCGCAAGTTTTCACGTTAAACGACGTTCGATCGGGGGTTAAAAAGGGAAACGAATGTCCCATGCCCCTCATTCGTCCCGGATCCGGAGCCATAATCGTCGAGCCAATGCAGTAATCTCGATCCGTACGTCATAATCGCGGAAACTGGCGAAATTTCGTCGTCCTGATATGTACGCCTAACGCAAACGAGGAGAAAGAAAGTTAGGCGGAAGATGATTCTATTTTTTGCTGCAATTATTCTTACCTCCTTTCCTCAGTAGGCGGCACGACGCGTAATGAAAAAGTGAAATAAGCACGGGGGAATTTAGGGTATGTTAACGGGAAGAGATTACCGTGACGTTCGTGTAGGTCGGTCTTTTCTAACAGTGCCTATTTCACGAGTTATGCGGCGTTGCAACGGAAAAAACAAGAACAGAAAAGTGGCCACTGCATCGGTCTCAAACATTGGCCCGATTGTTTCTCTTTCGACCCACTTCTGGCCGCGTACTTTTTCCGGCGATCGCGTTAATTTCGTTCCCCTCCCACCGTTCCGCCACTTTGTCGGACGTTGATTTCTTCGCTGGCTAACTTTTCGCAACGTCTCTCTCTCGAGGCTGCGGCGGGTTACTGTTCGCCACGACGTAAATAACCGCGAAGGGCGAGAAGCCGCTGCCTGTTGATCGTTTCATCAAAATTTCATGAGCCCCGCTAGTACAGCCTTCGTTCCCTGACAATCTCTCTTTCCCGCCACGTCTCTAGCACGACTTCTCTCCACCCACCGTGTCCGCGTCTTTCTCGTTCTACCGCTATATGCAACGACCCCTCGTTCGATCCACGGCGGTTTATTAATTGTATCGCGTGATTATCAGTTATTACCCGGCAGCGTCCACAGAATGCGATCGCGTGGATGGCAGGAATGAAGGGCAGGTGGTAATGACCGTTTCGGAGCCGAACGACTATGCGTGCTGGGCCCAGCCCTCGCACCGTGAACAGCGGCGTTGTCTCCACATCCACGACGGAGGGGAACAAGAATTGATGCCCCTTCGGCTCGTTAAACGGCGTAAATTCGAGGGCGTCGCTTTTTAAGACGAGAACCCCGGGCTTATAACGAGCGTTCGGATCGCTCTCCACTGAGCCGACGATGTTAGAAAAATGTAAATGCCGGACCTTTTCCAGCCGTTCCCCTGGTATTTTCCCCCGTCTCGTTCCTTCTTTCTTGAGTCCGAGAGGAGTATACTTTTCGAACAGGTGGCATGCCAGACGGACCAACAGGTAGAAAACCGGGTACGCCGGTGTGGGTCAAGAAATGCATAAATTAAACATTGGCCATGTGTGCGGGTCCACCGACCCTTCCTTGTATCTTTCCCTCTCTCTCTTCTTCTTTCTCCCCCTCGCCCATTTCTCGTCGCCGGTAATTTATTCCCGGCAACTGCTACGCTCTAGGACGAGGGATTCATTAAGGCAAGAGAGGTCCGAGATTAAACGAAACTTTTGACCCGACGAATTTTCCGATTTCGCGCATTAATATGCTAATCCAATTAGTCGTTCGGTACAGCACGCATGCCCGCTTCTTTCTCTCTCTTTTTTCAAACGCCTCTGTCTCTACCTTCATGTCCAGCCCGCTCTCAACCTTCTTTCGTTGGCCTGTATCCCGCCATGTGTAGTTCCGTCAACTTTTTAACGCGAGCAAGAACTAATTGAATTAGCATTTCAATGCAGCGATTCGTGCAATTCGTTTAACCGAAGGCCGGTTTAATTTCCCAGATATGACTATGTGCCATCCGGGCGATATTAATGTTTCAATTGTTGCTGCGTATGCAGAAGTATGCGTGCGTGTAGACATACGCGCGCCGAGGTAGAGATTTTAATTGGAGGAACTGGAAATATTTATAATTATGGTTTGCTTTTGTCATGTCGTCTTCATATCAAAAACGTCGGCTTTCGTTTGACAGGAATATTATCGTTCTTCTTCCTCGTTCCACCTGATACATTCTGTGAAATCAACGATAAATCACGCCGACTGCTCATAATGAACGGTCGAAAATGTTCGTAAATCATGCTCATCTCTGTTCCCGCTCTGTCCTCTTGCCCTCTTTGATCGTTAATTTTTTGTGCGGCCACTGGCTTGGACGATCCAGATGGAGTGCTGGAGCGAAGCGTTTTGTTGGTCCAATATCTGGTCAGCACGGTATCGAACCTATTAGGGACAATTGTCTTAATAATCGATTGGCATGCAAACACGGAGTGTATATGTCAAACGAGCAGTATATGTTACACAGCACATATTCCGTCGATACGTTCAATTATCAGAGTATACCCGCAGATTTATATAATCCTGCACCGTGTGGTTTGAGACTAATGACCGTAAAAAATCTCAAATCATATTTCCTCCTATCTACGTTATTATGTTCCTGTATCACGTGCTCATGTCATTTATTATTTCATATTTCACGTACGTATCAAGTGTCTGGTGTAGTAATGTTACTTTTCTGCATTTTGATTTCTCAAAGAAATTGAATTACACGATGAAACCGAATTATTCGCGAAAAATTGGACTATTCGTCGAAGCACTAATCCGATTTTAAAACTCGGGATTGAAACTGCCGTCAACAAGTAATTTTTCCGAACGTAAGGGTGCGGTTTCGGTACAGCACGCTTGCGTGCCGTTCATAGTCGTCGCTGAGGGGTGTAGTGGCTGGGGCTGTTCGATGGTTAGCCAAGTCTGGTACGGTATGAGTTTGGTTCGTCTTCAGTTCAGTTTCGTAACCACCGTTGGCATCCTGAGCCCCGTGCACCATACTGCGAACGTGGGGCGGGGAATTCTGCAAATTGAATGACTCGCCCTTACCAAACGACTTCTTCTTTGCTTTATGCTCCCGTGGAATCGGGCAAGTCGCGCAGATTCTATTATAGACAAGCCACCGCAGCCTAGCTACTTCACCCCGCACCCCCTTCCCCATGCCGTATCGACATGTATTATGCATGCTCCGACGAATTTCGTCATCTGCCCTCTTACTCACCCTTGTTCGTGTAACGAGAACATTCTCCGGCCGTTTATATGCCTCCGTGCGGCATATACCTCTTGGTAAGTGCCACTTCCATATTCAAATTATTTAGAAGGACTTCGCGGGTGCGGTGACACGCGCCATTCGAACTCGTAAAAATATTGTCTCCTCGCAAACAAAGCATAACCACCATACCGGTTTACAACTCCGTCACAAATGATTACAAATGACCTTGAGCACCATGGCTCGTGGGTGGGTTTTTTGACGATTTCGCGCACAAGTTCGGCCGACAAAGTTCTGAGACGGAGAACAACAAGTTTATCGCATACGAGAGAAACGCATTGCTGTGAATTAGCGTTTCTCGGTGCAAAATGACGGTCCTTATTAGGGGCGAGTAGGAAGAAGTTCGTCTGCGCCCTCTGACACGTGAAGTAAGAGAAGTGCGCTTCCCTTCCATCGCTTCCTGCCGGCCGTTCCCTTTCTGCCACTTCCATCTCGTCGTATCCCACTCAGTGCGGCTCCGCTGAAATGTCGACGACGAATCGCGACACGGCGACCACAAAAAGGTTGCGCCTCTCTCGCGGTATTTTACACGTCCTGATCAATGCATGTTGAGAGTATACTGATGCTCACGGACTGCGGCGTTACGCTTGATAAAACGAGAATCTTCATTACAGGGGCGAGTTAGACAAATTTCCTTGACGCGCTGCGACGTGTAAGTTATGAGAACACGCTGGCTCGCGTCATATTATAATTAACAAGTGTCTGCCTTAAAATATCGTTGTCAATTCGTGAACGTGGAAACGTTGTTACCCTTTTGAGATACATCATTTTCTGCGCCGGGT
Source organism: Cryptocheilus praepositus (assembly GCA_033815515.1). Taxonomy (NCBI): domain Eukaryota; kingdom Metazoa; phylum Arthropoda; class Insecta; order Hymenoptera; family Pompilidae; genus Cryptocheilus; species Cryptocheilus praepositus. The sequence continues at coordinate 1,085,795 of JAWWQZ010000093.1, forward strand.
CCTCAGCTCTAATTGATGCCGTAAAGCGCGCTAACATTATAACGACGTTTGCATTAATGCGTTTGTCTGCGAAGTGCCACTCGTCAGTTTGCGTCATCACAATTTGTTTAATGGCGCGCCGATTTGAAAGAAACGATGTTTTGCGAATAATTTATTTTGGGATTTGTTACCTTTCGTTTAGTTCTTCTGATTACCGTTAACATCCGCATTAACCGCTAGTTTATTAACGCTAAGATACCTTTCCCACATTTTCCCAACTTCGTCACCACAATTTGTTTACTGGTGCGCCGATTTAAAAGAAATTATTATGTTTTGCGAATAATTCATTTTGGGATTTGTTACCTTTCGTTTAGTTCTTCTGATTACCGTTAACATCCGCATTAACCGCTAGTTTATTAACGCTAAGATACCATTCCCACATTTTCCCAACTTCGTCACCACAATTTGTTTACTGGTGCGCCGATTTAAAAGAAATGATGTTTTGCGAATAATTTATTTTGAGATTTGTTACCTTTCGTTTAGTTCTTCTGATTACCGTTAACATCCGCATTAACCGCTAGTTTATTAACGCTAAGATACCTTTCCCACATTTTCCCAACTTCGTCACCACAATTTGTTTACTGGTGCGCCGATTTGAAAGAAATGATGTTTTGCGAATAATTTATTTTGGGATTTGTTACCTTTCGTTTAGTTCTTCTGATTACCGTTAACATCCGCATTAACCGCTACTTTATTAACGCTAAGATACCTTTCCCACATTTTTCCCAACTTCCTTTCACACGGAGCTGTTCAGCTAACCTGAAAAAAACGTCAGTTTGCAACTAGTTAGCTGTTGCAAACTTTATACTTCCGCTTGCGGATTACCTGGACCCTTTGAATTTTCTTTGACTCTCTAAAAATGCAAGCGAACCCGGCGACAGGGATTTCATAGAAAAACTCAAGGCACACGCATCAAACCGTCTAGAAAAATGTGACGGAACGTATACCCTCATTAGCGTCCAGTTAGCTTATCATGGACGCGCTCTGACATTTAACACATTGCCGAGTATTATTTAACATGACAGCTAAAGCGTTAAATATAGTTGCACTGTTTCCTCATACCCCATTTATCGTGAGTCCCAATACGAGCGTGTCGACGCGTTGTAAGCGGTACCTTGGAAAAGATCCCTTCCGGTATCTTCGCATTTCCATCAATGTCGCTGCAGTTAACCGATATACCCCGCTCAACGTCCATGTTTACACGAGTCAACGATCCAACGCGACAACTTTGCCGAACATTTACTGCTATCGCTCACGCGCTAGTACCGCACGTGTATATGTGTTTATCAGATTGACATCCGTTACGGGCCAACAACAGCCCCGGAGACAACAGTCTCGAATTTCTCCGCACAATCGACTTCCTTCTCGTACCGTCCTCCCCTTTTCCCATTCCGGCGTCTCCACTCGACATCTTTCCGCGCCTCCTTGGCCGGAGTTCCTTCTCAGTCACCCCCAGCAAAAAACAGTGCACGATTTCCCGGGCAAAATGACGCGCCGCTACCATACGGGTTATTGCTTACTGGCTGTGCGTTAACATCGGCTGCATTTTTTTGCTGCGTGCGAGTCGATCTAATGGAGGGTGTACGAAGGAAAGAGCGAGAGGGAGAAGGAGGAGTTCTGTGAGAGATCGGCCGTTTGGACATATAGCCCTGTCAGATAGCGGGATGCTGTAAATCTGTGCATTATACATGACAGTGAGATCGGCGCCATTTGTTATTCCCGAGCGAAGCGCAGAAAAAGAGACATGAAAAATTACTGGCACGGTAGCACTTACTGGAACGAGGATGTCGGGGGAATATCTGTGTGCGGGGGTTGGCGGGCATAGAGGGGTGAAGAGGGCGGTTCTTTGGCAGGGATACCTACGGAATCGAAATCGATATTAATACAGCCTGGGAACTGTTATGTTGAATATCGCGCGCTTTTTTTTCTTTTTATCAATCACCCCCTTCTTTCGTGCCGTCGGTTACCGCGGATTTTCGAACGCCCCCTGGATTCTTGTTCCGCGTTGCGGCAAGAACGGGGTTGAGGAATTTGCCTCGGGTTCATTCATAATTACAGACGGAAAAAATACGTGAGCAATGGGGAGTCTGGTGATAATCGCGGGTCATACGTTTAACGTGCGATCGCACGTGTTTATTTCGCCCACCGCACCACCGTTCTCGCCGAGTCTGCTCATAATTAGAGTTGAAATATTCCGTAATCGCGTCGATTATCCGCTTTGTCACGCCGTCGAATTTGTAACAATTACGCAGCTGACCTGCGAGTTAATAAAACGATTAACGGTCGTTCGTGCTGAACGGCCTTGCCTCGAAGTTGCTTTATTATAGTTCTCTCTCTACTTCCCGCGCCTTGGCCGTGTGCAATATTGTTTACACCCTGGAGCGTGTAAAACGGTTGACATACAAACTGCTTCGCTTCTCGGATATATCCAACGTCGAGTAGAACGTCACAGAGGCAAGCGCGCGAAATCTGAGCGCGAATGAGCGGAGGCAGGTGTCCGTAAATAAACTCGCATCGAGTTTGTGCAGCAAGCCGGTGAACGTAAAGGGTTGTTACGCTTTCGCGAGTCAGTCGCTTACAAAGGTTGTTTCAACAGCCGCACTACGACGGCTTCGTCGGCCGACCGACTCTCGTGCCGCGGTTTTATTCTCTTTTTTTCCCTTTAGAGTCCGCGAAACATTTGCCTTGACTTCGCGTAATGATAATGTCGTTCGCATAATTACACGCGCGATGCCATTTGCTCGTCGCTGCGATGTTAATGGCGAGAATGTGAGCTGGAGGCGTACGGAATGAGGGCGTAGGGACTTTTTGACTTCGAAGGAACGAGGGTATATGACGCTGGCACCTTTCAATGGGGAGATCGTTATATCGGAATTACCTTTGATGTCGCATTGTGCCGCTCGGTATTGTCTCTCAGAGGCATTGTAAGCGGATTTTATGATACTAATTTACGTAACGTGCACTCGAGTGCAGCGTAAGAACGGCATTCTATTCGAATACGACAACCTCATTGAAATCTTTCGCGTAACTTTAAACGAACGATTCGAAAACGATAAAACCATTCGCGATACATCACATTTATAAAAAGCCCATTACGCAGCGAAGGGTGGAATTCTCCGCTAAGTTAAAAAGGCGCCCCGGAAAAATCAATTGCGTCTCTTTCAATTACAAATGCAATTTATCGAATGACATTGCATAAGCGCAGACCTGGCAAAAATGCATATTGAATAAACAACCGTCGATAGTTGAAAGCTACCAGAACGGTGGTTAATAGGAATTCATAAAGCAGTCGAATAACAGAAACACACAACGCAACACGCACAGACCCCCGTCTCTTGTACTACTCTGTTCCGCCGAATTATTAATGCGAGAAAAGTGGATGTGTTTCAGACGGTGAACGTTAATGTTTCAGGACAGGCCTGTGCGAGGAGGAGTTCATATGGAATGGCATCGCGTGGACCCGTGGCCGCGACGCTGCCGATCGCGATAGCGATGACTATGGTATGGGCATCCATGGCAAGCTATCTATGTCCCTCCAGATGCCGATGCGACGACGTAAGCTTGCGCGTGTCATGCGCCTACGCTGGTCTGGACATCGTGCCGATTCAACTGAATCCTGATCTGCGACGCCTGGACCTCTCCAACAATCGGGTCTCGAATCTATACCTGGCGTTCGGGTTCTACGGATCGCTAGAGAGTCTCGACCTGAGCTCGAATTTGATCCATACGCTGGGCTCGGATAACTTCATGCTCCAGCAGAGTCTGGTTTACTTGAACGTGAGCGATAACGTTATAAGGGCGATCGCGAAAAACGCACTGAACGGTCTTACGTCGTTGAGGGAGTTGAACTTGTCAGAGAATAATATAACCGAGATCGACGGACAGGCGTTCCGTTATACCAGCGAACTTGAGTTGTTGGATCTCAGCGGTAACTCAATCACCAGCCTGCCGGACGATCTGCTGAAGAATTTATATAGGATCCACACGCTGATACTGAGCAAGAATTTCCTGCTCGAGGTGCCGACAAGCAATCTGGCGTTGGCACCCAGTTTGGTGAAGGTCGATCTATCGGATAACCTGATACAGGAATTGAGTAAGGGTTCGCTGCCGTCCTTGCCGTCGTTGATTTACTTTAATCTGGCGAATAACATCATTAAAAGTATCGCGGACGACGCGTTCGATCGGTTACCCGGATTAATGCACCTGAACCTATCGGGGAATAACTTGACGACCGTTCCGACCGCAGCATTGGCTAGACTGAGTGTTCTATCGAGTCTCGTACTTAACAGAAACCCACTGGGTCGCCTGGAAGCGGTTGCCTTTCGTAATCTGTTCGAACTGACAAGCTTAGAACTGAACAACTGCACAATCGTCTCGATTCACGCGAGGGCCTTTGCCGATAACGTGAATCTCGAGCTAATCTCATTGGACGGGAATCGCGGATTAAAAGAATTACCGGCCAGGGTGCTTTACAGCGCGAGGTACCTCAGATGGGTGTCCCTGCGTCGCTGCAGCTTGTCCACCTTGCAACCCACACAGTTTCCCGTTGACGGTCTAACTTCACTGCGCGTCGGCGGGAATCCGCTCGTCTGCAATTGTTCCGTGCACTGGCTATGGAACGTAATAAGAGCCGAAGAACGTCGGAACGAGACACGTCTGGAATTAGACACGCGTGACATCGTCTGCACCGACCAAGAATTCGGCGGGAAGCCTCTGATCGCCCTGTCGGAAGGTTCGCTGCGTTGTCGTCTCAGTCCGCTCTATCTGTCCCTGTCTGCGGCAGGCTGCTTAGCCGCAACGGCGACCATCCTCGCACTGATAGCGCATCTCACCCGTGCGAAGAGGAAGAAGCGTTTGGCGTACGCGGCGCCCAATCGTCCAGAGTTTTTAGTCTACGTCGGTAGGAGCAACGACGAGCTCGACAAGAACGCTGAGTCGTATAGCAGGAGATTGCTGACCAGGAACGAGGACAGCGTCTACGATACTCCGCGGGCGAAGGCGCCTGATAGGAGTCCCCAGTCGCAGGACACGAACATTTACGAAACTCCCCGGTACGCCAGAACGAGTCGACGGGAAGGAGACTCTTACGGCAGACACGTGGAAGAGGGAGTTTACGCGGTGGCGGACGTTACCGATCTCAGAGACGAGCCGCCGGAAGTTCTCTCGCTCTATCGTATGCAGAGTCCCCCCGGTGGACTCAGGCCGAACGTTCAGCGGCTCGACTATGGTTACGATTACGAGTACGACTACGACTACGAGGCGCCGGTGCCGGAAAAGCCACACGTCGTCTTCGTATGAACGACCAATGACTCGGCTCAATGGCCAATGACGAGTATCGTACCATCCCCGCGAGAGTGTGGAATCGTCGCGGGTCAATTCTCGAATACCGACGGGCCACGGTGTATCTTGCACCCGCCGTGCGCGCGTTGACGTGTACTGTTATGTACTTACCGTATACTGTTATGTACTTACGGTACACAGGGTGGTTTGTGTAGTATGCTCAACCGAACTACTGTCGCGGCTAATTTATTTCCCACAAATTGTCTAACGGCGGTGGTAATGGACGCGCGTGTATTAACTCGAGAGTGAAACATCGAATTGTTCGGCAAAAAAATAGTTGTTTCAAACAGTAGTTTGGGCGGTTTTAATAGACGGACCACCCTCTGTACGCGGAACATGTAAACTGACCATGATACGTCGTATCGCGCGGAATCTCCCGTGTCCGAGCGGGATTGCGTAACTTTGTTTGTAACGGTGTTCGGAAATTTCCGCGACTACGCGCCGGATAGCATTACCTTTCGGGCTGGTCAGTGAAATTTTGTCCGGATATTGCGCTGGCTCGTCCACGGACGACGATTTTGGTGCTACAATTTGGACGTTTTCGTGCGCCGAGCGAAGCGACCGTATTCATAGAAATATCGTCGCGAATTAACACTCGCTTCTGCGGAAGCATTTGAAAGGCGCGATCGCGTCGTTCTCGGCGCCGTGAAACGCAAATCATTTGCCGAAAGTGATTCGTTTGTTGTACTTACGGGGTGCGCAGGAGTTTTAAGATTTCGAACGGGAGTCGAGCGACGGCGTTCCTCGCTCTCCCAGTAGGAGAACGATGAAAAGTACCCGTGGACGAGTGAAAATGAAATGTCTTCCGAGATAGTTGCGCCGCGCGGAGGGGAGAGGGAGAGGGCGACTCGTGGACGTATTCACGTCGAGCGAGTACAATCTGAGTCGGAATGTAAATTGGACGAGAGCGCATCGGCGAATGCCGGAACTGTAGCTGAGCATCGGGACGCGCACAACACACAACGCCCGGCATTTCGCCCGTCTATTTTGCAACGGGGATTCCGTTGAATTCCGCTCCTCCTCGTTCTGGCGCGAATGCACAGGGCCCCGTGACTCTCTCCTTCCCTCCGACTCTGTCTCCCCGGAACAGGCGAGCGCGTTCATTTTGCATTTAAACGTAGTGACAAATCAAATCAGAGCAGCGTCTCGTTAGTCCGTTTAAGCCCGCCTAGCACTAGCAGCCGCAGATTACTCGCTCACTCACTCACAACATTTATTCACTCACTCGGTATCTGCCTGTAAAGTCCATTTTCGACTGAGAAACCTTTTGCCGAGGATTTTCGCGGCAGCCCCGAGCCGCCACAATCGCCGGTTTTGCGAAGGAAATGCAAACACGGGGAAGAAAGAGGAGAGATGTGGGTTACGCGAAGATTATTACTCCGATACGTTCCTCCGCATAAGACAGACACTCTCTTTAGGGGGAGCGACTCGTACCGCAGACTTTAAATCTGACCCGGCCGATCTCCTCCCTTTCCCTTTGCACGGCGCAAAGGACCCCTTGACCGTTCAAAGAATATAACATGTAAATCGAAGCAATAATAGGTATGACCTTATGCGTAAGCACCGTGCACCAAGTAACACAAAAGATCATGAAGAAGAGGAGAAGAACAAACACGTTTATACAAATATAAACATATATATTTATTTATTGATTGATTTACGATGTTAAGTTTGAGAAGATGTTACGTTTTGAATACGAAGAAGAAAAAAAATATACTTAATGCAGTATGAAACAAAAGTGCGTACGTTACGTTATGGGAATAAACACCGTGAGAAAAGAAATGACCGCACGTCCGAAACTCGCTTAATAAATCGACTGCGGTCGTCAAGTCAGACAGTCACTTGGCGGGATATTATTGCGCGAGTTTCGCAAATGACGGTCCCACAAACCTATCTGTATGTTTTGCCGTCGCAGGCACGCCATCAAACGCAAGTAACCGCAGTATGGGAGGCAACGAGAATGCGCCGGCAAAACGTTGCCTCCTACCCACACACTGTTTGCCTAAAAGTCGACAAACCTCACGAAACTTAGATGTCGCAACTATTCCCGTGAGCTTTCAAGCCAATGCCGCAGCACTTTCGCCACATTTCCAGGCTATTTTTCTTTCAATGCTGCCCTTCGATCTGATACCGTGCTCTTCGGTGCACTTTTATAGGGGCAGGGCCATTAATCTGATTTACGACTAACGCCGGTATATCATTCTTATTCTGTTTCATTATAAACATTTTTATATCGCAACATTATACCCTTTGTGTTCGTAACGGTTAGAGGCAAAAGTTGCAATGTTTTTTGGAATGCATTACTGCGGGCACACGAACATAATTTAACTTACGCAATGTTAGCGAACGGAATGCGTTGCATCATGTCGATAAGAACTTTATCAGTCGGGAAAACAGTGACGGATTCATTCTAATACACGTCGCCATCAACCTGAACGTTCATTAAAAGCATGCCTCTGAAACTCGGCCCCGATATGTGACTCTTCGCTTGCGTTTACGCCAGCTGCCATGGAATTCGACTTGGTCCGCATCGTGAGGCCGACAGACGGGCCGAATTTTCCCGTTGTGGTTAGCCCCGTTTCCCACCCTCCCCCCGTTTTCAACAGCTTCCCTCGGTTCCGTGGCGAAAAACTATCGACCCTATTGAAGATTAATACTCCTCGGGTCGTGGATCGAGAGACTCGAAAGACCGCGGAACTTTGCCGCGTTTCGCTTCGAACACATAAACCTCGCCTTCTGTGCGGTCTACTGACCTAGAAGTTTACCCCAAGGTCTGTCCTCCACGGTGCCTGTCACGATCGCGCGAGAACTAAGGTCCATCACGCCTCCGTAACTTTCGAGTTCGCGCGATCGATTGTCGTCGTCGAGGACCGAGAACTTGTTCCCATGCTACTTGTTACCATTGATCAGTCTCTTCTATCTGTTCGCCCGCCCTCGCGCGAGATCAATGTTCCTTCTGACACGCGTCGATGTACATCGACACGGAAGTCCCTTCGTCTCAATCTTTTGTCGGCCGGGACTTTGTTGCGCGTCGTGCGACTCGGGAAGTTCCAAAGTCGCGCAGTGCAACAGGAAGCGAGTCGAGTACGGTTTGTAAGCGAGCGTCGAGGGGATGGGCGTAGTTGCAATTAAGGTGGAGGCGAAGTGAATTTGTTTCGTCGCCGAATTAGCCGCTCCAAAGCTGGAGTCAATATTTGCCTCGCGAGCTGCAGCGCGCTGTTTCCGCTCGAGAGTTTACGGAACCTAACGAGGAGACGGTCTCGAAAATGGAGAAGGGAAAAATGCTTCCGGCTTAATACGCGGGTCATGCGATGGAAGATAACCGACGCAATGGGTAGGAAGGAACCATTAAAAACGCGCACTCGTCGGAATCTGATTCGAGCCACCCCTCCGAGAGCGGAAAATACAATAAGGCCAAACATACGCTGTCACGTAAGGGGAAAAGGGTGGACAAAAACCGTGCCTGGCGTGTAACTTTCCAAAACGAGAAATGCTAAGAAAACATCGGAGCTCGGAAAATCGAAGAAATCCCGAGGATCCGAGAAAACAGAAGCCCGGCGTGCACCAGATGTGGCTAACAATCAAATATTAATCGAATCCCGAACGTGATGCACAATCTGAACGTTGTCCGGACGGAACTCTCAGGCGGCTAATTCCCGGCTCGATAGCGTGATAATCGAAGGGACGAGGTCGGAGACAGTGGGTCGCAAGGGACCCAAACGGAAACGTGCTCGAAGTCGGTCGTACCGGACCACCCCCGGGAAGGGCAGAAATATTAAGTCGGGAATTATTTCAACGCTTACTCGCTCTCTCACTCGCTTGGCTAGTCGAGATTCTTCGGTGGCACTTCGCCCGGCTCGTTAGTCATGGTAGTTAGTCATGCTACATGCATCTCGTCTAGAGAACGAAGGAGAGGAGAAGATGAAAGGCGCGAGCGGGGTTGACGGCAGGCGGAGGGGGCGGTAGTATGTTCGTGTGCAGGAAAGAAGGATGCTCTTCCGTTCGCTTTTATTCCTTTATTTATTTACGGACGTTTCCCCTTTTTTCGCCCACCACATCGGCGGAGCACAAAGGGAAGGAGCGCGAAAAAATAAACACGGGAGCTAATAAAGAGAGGACGTCGGCGAAGACGAATCGAAACTGTTTTCAAGTTTTTTAATAAGTTCCAACGGAGCAGTTCGATGAAAGACGGAAATTTTAATCGAGCGTGTCGCTGGCGGGTTTAAGGTGCTTGCCGATACAGGAGAGCGAATGTCAATTTATTTTGTCGCTTAATCCGCTGGATTAGCCGACACTTCGCGGTATTAAGTGTCGCCGTAAGCCACGAGATTACGGACGTCAGATGTTTACGCAACTTTGTGGCACCGTCGTAGGAAGTTATCCGCGAGCGGAATTATGCGAACTTCTCGCCGTACGCGTTTAAGTTCACATGGAAAAGCTCGCGAGATGTATGTACTTTGGATGGCTCGACATGTTCTCACGGGGTGAGCAGACGTTGGAAAATGTCAGAGGTACACGGCCAACCTTAAGGCTATACCCTTTAGATTCAACTTTATCGTCTCATACGAAGCGTGTGCCTGTTAAGAACACCAAGTATACACATGATCGTGCAAAAACCGTTAATCCTTTAGCCGCGATAGAATTTTCCCATAAAATTCATAACCCTAATGTCTTAGCTTGAAAGACTCTTTGTATGTTTGTCAATTCGTCATAAAACAGCAGCAACTTTAACTGCAGATAGTACGAGGTAGCCATACCGTCAGTTTCAATGCTAGTTTCAAAAGTAAAGCACCCTGAAATTAAAACTTAGTGAACCGAAGTCAGCATTACGTTCGCCCGAAAGCATACAGTCTTCAAACAGCTTCAAACAGATTCAATCTTCGTCTGCAATGAATCGCGCGTATTTAGACAAAAAATTACTTTAACTCTACCGTGTATGCCTTTTGAAGGAAGAACTGTACAAGGCAAATTTGCGAAGCGTGATGCAACGGTTCAATCATCTGAAGAAGCGGATGGCGTTTCGGGCGGCATCCTATTTTGTCTGAAAGTCCGAAAAGTCTGACACGTACAGTGGTCTCCGTACAAATTGAGACCCGAACGCGTTTGAGGCGTGCCGCGGTGGCCAGCTATTTTTGTATGTACACATAACCGAGCGTAATGTCGAATGTACGTCACGTTCCTCACGTGCTTTTTACGCGTATGTGTGAGTGCTCGTGTTCATGTCCGTTTCCTCGTCTACTATCTTGTAATATGCCCCCCAAATGGCGCCGGTTTCATAACAACGATGCGAGAAAAATGCAGTCGCGAGCGATGCCGAATTTCACCGGAAAAGGCAAAATTTTTCTCGGATTAGCGTGCGACTCTTTAATCCTATTATACGTCAATCCGCATATAACCTCCCCTATTGCGCGAGGTAATGTACTTAAGAGATTGATCTAGCGACTTAGAATAGCGTACGCGTGCATGTGTTTCTGTTCCTTCTTCGATTTCCCTCAACCCACGCAATTTATTTTTCCATTTTTCACACTTCAGTACGAATAGAACATTGTTCTCTCTCATTCTATATATATATAAATACATGAGCGTGCGTATTCGTGGCACTTGCGTTTATACAGTTTATGAAACCGGCTTGTGCGATTCGTCCATTCGTAATGTACCGTTCTGTCCTTTACTTGCAAGTTAGTCCTCGTCTAATAGCTTCCTTCTGTTCGCATCCGTTACAATTCCTTCTCTTTCGAAAGCTTGGAAAAGACTGTCCGTTTTTCGTCGGTTCTTACGTGACTCCGATACAATGTACCTATATGTATATATGTGTGTATTTTTCCTGCAAACGATTCGTTTCTTTCTCTTTCTCTATTTCTCTCTCTCTCTCTCTCTCTCTCTCTCTGTCTCTCACTCTCTGTTTCTCTCTCTCTATGTGCAGTCTGCCCACCCGATACGGGTGAATTTTCGTTTCGATTTGCAGAGCGCGTTTTGCGCGAGTAAATAGCGGCTCGGAATCGAATCACCGCGAATAAAGGGGGAGAAGAGCATTGATTGGCACGACAAATTTATCGGTCGATTCGTTGTCCCGCGTAATTTTCCGGTCACTTTCAACGGGTTCATTTGCAGTACATGTATTTCTTGAGATCGCACTTAGAACCTTAACCATGTTCATTTTCAATATTAGACTTACACCGTACGTGGCGTTTTGTAAGTGGAAAGGATGTACATTGCATGTGTCTCGCCCGCACTTTCTGTAATGTACTATAGTCTAAACTCATTCGAGTGCGATCGACCTCGGACTATGACCTAAGAGGTTGATTGGTTTCTTGCTATACCGCTAGTGTAAAGGAGAATAAAAAAAGTTCTTGGCTTGTACGTTTAGAATTCTTCTCGCAAAAGGAAAAAAACAATTTCTGCAAAAACACACTTCCGAGAGTACGAATTTATACTTAATGAATACTTATATAAAAATATAAATATATGAATATTTATATACGCATATACCTTCGAGTGCGTGCCCGGTCTTGTGACGATTGAACGACGGGGCGCGCGAGATATTTTAAGTAAACCATATAGAAATTTCATACATTGCTAATAAAAATGTTTAAGACGTCTAATAAAATTATATTGTATATTGAGTAGAGGAGAGTGTGCCAGTTTACCTCGCTGTAACGTTCACAAATGAAAAGTCCAACACCCTCGTTCTGTGATGCCGGGTACACGTATTACGTCTAGCCCTTTGTCACATTCCACGTATCTGTACATCCCTTGTAGAAGTAAGTACACCGCGTTTACGTCCAACTCGCATGCTTTCCGTTTAAATCACGCTCCGTGTAAAACCACTTCCCCGTAGGAAGTTGTACCGTGCCTTTAATTTTTCATGAGCCTCCACTTTAGCAAACAACCGAAAAGGATGAGCCGAGGGAAGAAAAATCACGGTGAGTTTGAAGCCCTGTACGTTTACGATATTACGAGCGAGACGTCTTTCCCGGCTATTTTCCGCGTCGATTGTTAGCGCCCTCAGAGAATGTGACGATTCGGAGTGACGGATCAAAAATTGATGTGAAGAGATCGAAGCGTAATCTTCGTCTCACACCGACCTTCCGCGCCGTGCCTTTTTAGTCGTCAAAGTTGTTTTCGTTCTTGAAAGTATAAAATGCCACGGTGCCCGGGGAAAGATTAACTTGCACTCTCCTGTATAAACAGGCAGTGCGGAGGAGTGAAAGGAAAGGAAAAGATTCAGTGGCGGAACTGCGGTCGTACAAATAGAAGCGCGCTTTAGGGATAAAATCCTATTTAAAAATACCACGCGCCTCGCACCACTATAAATTCTCCCTGCCCCAATTGCCGACGGTATGCGAAGGAAGTTCGTCTGGAGAGTGCTGGGTAAGTTATTTCTCGCTTTAATCATCTCAAGCACCCCGGTTGCGCCTTTAAACGACAAAATTAAGAGAAACTTGTCGTAACGTTACGGTCCACTTCTGACTTTTTGTAGCACCGAACCTGTCGGTGGGGAAAATTGAAGGGGTCTTAGATCTATCCCGGCTCGCACGGTTTTTTAGTTAGCGCAGATGTTTCACAGAGGAATTCACAGTATTCTTAGAACGATTGTGCCGATTTTGTAAGCGTACAATAAATAAGAAGTTACACTACAAAGATTGTTACGTTTTTGTACACCACTTACTCGGAGTTAAGAGATTAAGCAGCGTCATGAATTTGTAACTTTTTTGTGCGATCGAACCTATCGGAGACGGAAATAGAAGTGACCCTGAGCTTATTTATTACAGCTTGCACACGATCTGTTCCCCGGTAGAGATTTTGTTCTCCGCAGTCGTTTACAGTATTCCTACAATTTGTCGCGCCGAGTCTTTCGGCGTGTAGCATATGCAAGCGTTGAATTTTTCTACGCCGCTTAGCGTGAGTTACGACGGTAATAAGTTGTGATTTGTGGGCGATATTTCACCGAAGCTTTCACACACGCATGCACACATTCCGCGACTGTCGTCCGTAAATTCTAAATCTATCGCGTATTATTTCTGCAATCTTCTATGTCACCCTGCCGGCGAACGATGAATCTAAATATATTGTCTAACGGAAAAACATTAAGAAACGTTAGTGCAGTCATCAAACTGCAACGCGTAGGCAATGACTGTGGCGGAAAACGATAAACGATAAACATATGCATAAATAAAGTCAATTCAGTCGTTAAGGTACATGGTATAATTGTAAAAAATGATATGATACAGCGTCGTAGTAGAATAAACCTTTACAATAGTTCCTTCCTTTTCTTTTATTCCCATGATATGTACTACGGATGGAGTATTGTTTTTTTACATAATACTTTGATTATTTATTTAATTTCGGTTAGCTGTTCGTTCGATGGTTACATTGGTTATAGTGACATTGGTATGTTATAATAAATATTCCTATTTTCCACATTGTGCCTGCGGCTCACGTTATCACAATATAGTACGGTACCAGCGGCACGACTTCATCACACTATGATTAGCGTGGTTTTCAATTATCAAACAGTGGTGTGTTCACTTTTGTCAAGGAAGCTTCGTTCAAATATACAGAAAATTACGTTTCGGCCGTAGAACCTGCGACTTCTTACAAATACAACTCAAAGTCTACTCTCGCAGCACTGTAAAACTGATGTTGCTGTCCAGTCCGCCTGACCCATGCTCCGGCTTTAAAGTATCCCTCTTTAGCCCAGGCGCACATCTGTTCAGTTTTATGTGGACCATGGATTTCAGCGTCGTCTTGTTGCGACCACTTTAGTTCCCATGTAACGTTTTCGTCAGCACGATTGTCATTCTCTTTCTCCGATTTTTTCTCGGCACTCTTTTCTGCAATATTCATAGTATCATCGTTAGTTTATGCCGAGTAGTCGGAATAGTAACGACAAGTAAATATGAAGTTACGGACCTTTACTAGCATCACTTTCATCGAGCTTTGCTTTCTCTTTAGCATCAAAATCGTCGGCGTACATATCTAATTCGGCTTCCTGCTTTGAAGGATGAGAATGCTTTTCGGCCGTTTCAATCTAGAATAATTTGTTCGTTGTAATTAAAGTCTATTTAACCGTGGGGCCGTACGAATGCTACCTTCTTCTTAATTTGCTCATAATTCTCTTGATATATGTCCATATTTCCCGTGCGCGTTAATAATTCGTTCGCGAGCTCTGTTAGCTTTGTTATCTGAACAGAATTATGATCTTCTTCTGCTGCTGCACCCGCTTTTTTTCTTTTCCATCTTTCAGCGGTAGTTAATTTCTTTTTCCCCTTCCCTGAAATAGAATCGGTAAAGCACATCGTTTGGAGAGATGTTACGCGCATTGTATTATTGTTGACTTACCAAATCTACACAATGCCTTTGAAACTGTTTCGCCAGGCTTTAGATATTCTAATATTTGTTTATAGAGTTCTGTAGGGTCAAACATAATGTCAGGTCCGTCATCATCACTTTCGCTGTCTCCTAATCCTTGAGATTCCGGATTTTTAGGATCCTTCTTCTTTGTTGCGGTTGAACCAGGCTTAATCTATGGGAATAATATCATTGTACCAGGCATACTTTTTCTAAACGTAATACAATAAATTGATTTCGGTTACTAACTTGAACCCAATCGATGTTATCCAACCAATTATCCCTAATTTGCTTTTCTTTGTTCCAAAGATAATGTCCTTCCTTGTCAAAATGACCCTCCTCCAATTCTTCTTTCATATTAAATGCTGTGAAGCCTACGTTTGTTTCTGGAGCCGTAGGCCCTTCCTCCGCACCTAAAGTATAATAATGAATTGTATAAATTCAATCAAAGGGCAAGTTATAATTAATATATACATACCTTCAAAGTCATCTTCATGCATAATATTATAGGTATCTTCATTAGTCTCATCATCTTCTTCATCCGAATCCAGTGAATTCTTGACTTGTTTATCACTGGTGTTTTCTACCTCATCCAACTTTCGTTTCAACATCTTCGTAACCGTATTAACTGATAAAATCTATCTACAGTAAGCAACAAAAAATTCAGCACATTACACTGTTGCAATGAACATTGTTTGAATAAGTTAAGTCTAAAACAGATTTGCATGCATAATGATGAAAATACACTCGTAACGTATTCCGTTACCAAAAAGGACCTCACCGCAAGTGAAATTATTATAACCTAGTTAAAAGCAGCGGGTTGTATCATTTAAACGGTGCGTATTTCATACAGCACAGACATCTTACATATTCTAAACAACTTTATACACGATGTTGTGTCCGGCGATACATAGGTTAGAAATTGCGTGATACCACTGGGCGATTGTAATCATTTCGAATGGAATAATTGCATTCTGAAAAACGCTCGAAAGTTACTGTGTTGGCGTAAGACGATTCTGAATGAATTTTAGAACGATGGCAGGACGAATAGTTATTAGATAGCTGCGAAACCTCGTCACACCCCCTATCGGACAATTTCTCGTCGCAAAAGTCATGGGATACTAATCTTTATAGACGGCTGGAAAATTAACAAAGACTACGCATGCGCATTGTGGTTGGTCATTACTGCACATTCCCTTCTACGCATGCACTTTAATTTTAAATTCTGCATTCGAGAATGAATCCATGTTCCGTTTCGGCAAAATTAATAATTAAGACGTTGACTACCACGGTGGTCATCGGTGACCAATGCAAAAGATTTTACTACAAATGCAAAAAAGTCGCAATGAAGCCTATTTGCAATCTTGTAAAAGCAACTGATATTGGAACGGTGCTTCAATAGTTTGGCTTCTCACAAATCTGCGTTACCTTCATTTTGCATCATTTAATCACACTCAGCAGTATTTCATCCCATCGCGGTTCTAACATAAAATAGGCGGTGACCAATGCAAAAGATTTTACTAGAAATGCAAAAAATTCGCAATGAAGCCTATTTGCAATCTTGTAAAAGCAACTGATATTGGAACGGTGCTTCAATACTTTGACTTCTAACAATTCTGCGTTACCTTCATTTTGCACGATTTAATTATACTCTGCAGTATTTCATTGCATCGCAGTTCTAACATAAAATAAGCGGTGGTCAATGCAAAAGATTTTACTAGAAATGCTAAAAATTCGCAATGAAGTCTATTTGCAATCTTGTAAAAGCAACTGGTATTGGAACGGTGCTTTAATACTTTTACTTCTAACAACTGCGTTACCTTCATTTTGCATCATTTAATCATACTCTGCAGTATTTTATCGCATCGCAGTTCTAACATAGCAAAATACGCGGTGACCAACGCAAAATGTTTTACTAGAAATGCGAAAAATTTGTAATGAAGCCTATTTGCAATCTTGTAAAAGCAAGTAATATTGAAACGGTGCTGCAATTTTTGGCTTCTAACAACTGTGCGTTAGCTTAATTTTGCACGATTTAATCATTCTTTGCAATATTTCATCGCATCGCAGTTCTAATATAGCAAAATACGCCGGCACCAGCGTAAAATATTTTACTAGAAATGCAAAAAATTCGCAATCGAGTCTATTTGCAATCTTGTAAAAGCAACTGATATTGAAACGATGCTTCAATAATTTGGCTTTTAACAACTCTGCGTTACCTTCATTTTGCACGGTTTAATCATACTTTGCAGTATTTCATCGCATCGCATTTCTAACATAGCAAAATACGCGGCGACCAGCACAATATGTTTTATTAAAAATGCAGAAAATTTGCAATGAAGCCTATTTGCAATCTTGTAAAAGCAATTGATTTTGGAATGGTGCTTCAATACTTTGACTTTTAACAACTGCGTTACCTTCATTTTGCACGATTTAATCATACTCTGCAGTATTTCATCGCATCGTGGTTCTAACATAGTAACATACGCTTGGCAGTCAACGTGTTAACTTTTCGTGCTCATACACCTGCAAGCAAATTTTATTGTGCCGCTGTTTGCTGATTTCAATGCAGCCACTGCAATAGATAATGTATACTTATAATATTTGCAATCTCTTCAATATTAATGCAATATCCATTCGCTTAATGCTGTTGAAGTATCGTACTTTTCTCAACGTTTCAAGCGATTAATCTTAGGATTTTACTTATGGAACGATTGGATGATAAGTTACTTCTCTTCTTTACCTGGACCCTTATTGAAGATTCAGTATTTTGTTAATTGTGCTTAATTTGCATGTCTTCTCTCGCATGTGTGATATATATAATTAAATTTATTTAATTGTCATTCCATGTTCCAACGGCAAAAGGATGGTTACCATTATGATCGGAGGTGTACATTTAAATAAACCATTCTTTATTGTACTCTTTCGTTTTACATGTGCACCGCTCTTTGCATTATATGCGCAACAGATGGATACAAATACGAATTGAGAACGGTACAATTAATTGTTCGAATAAATAGACAATTTCCTAATATTATACGATTTACCTGCATATAGTACAATATAAATAATAGTGTATTGCTACAGCCGTTAGAATTATTTGTTCGGTATGAATCACAATGTCCTCTCTGACCATGCGTTTGTTTTGTGACGGTTGCATTAATATTACACTATCTTGCAGATCGCGTCTTTTAACAAAGAAATTATCTGCGTTTATTGTCACGTAGGACTGATATAAATAATTTACGTAATATTTTAACGAAAATTATAGACAACTAAACATACGTTTGCATACATTCATGTTGGGTAGAGTTAATTTTGCATTCTCACTGTCCGTTTATACAAATTTTGGTATTATGCCGAGGAGCCAAAATAAATTCAGAATAATTGAATCCAGAAATATTGTGAAATAAGCATCACTTTTTATCTTACATCGATAACTTCAGTATGTTGATTGCGTTGTTTGATATTCGACACAAAAAGTTTCCTTTCGTATCGGTCAAGTGAAACGGATAATGTGACGAATTGCCAGCAATTTATACTTGTATACAGTTACTAACAAAATGCACAATGTGTATTTAGATTAATATTTCAGGTACATGCTATTCATTATTACTCGAAGATTTTAACTCATATCACATTTACATATAAATTAAGGAAACGCATTGTAAGTGTTGGATGCTGGGAATGCAAATTACATGATTTACACATGGACACTTACTCAGTTATGACCATAGAATTTTATGCTTTCTCATAACTTCCGTTATGCTGTTTGTACATACATTTAGTATCCTTCTACTTCACGAACAGGCACAAATATGTGAAATATACAAGTATAACATAGGTCAGGAATAATATGTGCAACTTATGTAAACATAAAATAGGCATAATTTCTTCTGCATTTGTACATGACTATTTAGTGCTCCTTATATATTTATATATTCTGAAAACAATTCCAAAGATTTTTCATATTGCTCAATGTTTACAAACACATGCTTTCTTCATATTGACGTGAATAAACGGAAACTTTATGAAAGTAATAGATGATTTTAGTTAATTTGTCGTCAATATTCATTGCAGTGGCAGAAAGCAACCGGGAAACATCGTCGGTGCTTCTATTAGTTTAGGTAATAAATGTATGTACAGTCTAGTATTAACACTTTAGTCAGAACAAAAATTGATATGTAACATCCTTCCCTGTACACTAAGCAATAGAGACGTTCAGCGGTATATGCACAATGGAATTCGGTTTAAAGCTACGTTAGAACTTATATAAATACGTCGCAACAATTATGATACACAAACAGTATGTGCACAACGTGTGTATATCGATAAAACTTTATGAACTTTATAGCTTTGTCTCTGACAACACAGCTTCAGCGTGTGTACGTTAAGAACTTAGGTTCCTCTTATATGGCGTGTCCCGTATCATTTTCCACGAGATATAACTTTTTGTTCCTCGGCTTTCTATTCGTGCTCATTTTATTTTTTCTGCGATACTTGCCTTATATTAATTTAGCGCGATACCTTCAATTTACATACTTACCTGACATATATTAAGCTTTTTTTTAAACACTTATTTGGCTCGTTGAGCAAATTGCACATGTATTCGTACAAATTGCACATTTTTGTTCTATCTTCTTACGATTTAATCACCCGCGTTCATCTTTTCCTGAAGTATCTGATAATAGCAAGCCTGCAATGAAATTACGCTATAAAACGATGTTACAGCTGTACGAAAATATAGGTACGGAAATGTAGAGCTATGGGGACAAACCTTCAGCGTGGTGAACATGATACCGAGCTCGCCGTTCTGAAGGTAGGGCTCCATGAAATCTTCGATAAAATGTATTTCGCTACCTAGCTGCAGTACACTGGCACGCACAACGACAAAACTAAAAACCGGAAAGAGTTCGTCCATCGTCCACAAATACGTAGATCCTAGCTGCTTCTGCACTGCCTACGATAATAAAGTATAAGCACGCGTGTAACGTGGCTTTAACCCATTCGTTGTCAACTACTTTAAATATGTTATAACATGCAGGTTTTTGAATTAGCAAATTTTTTGTGGCTACAAACATAAATATACAAATGTAAAAAACTTGAAAAAATACTACAAATAAAATTTCTTACAAAAATTATACTTTATATATTATTTAAAGAGATATCCGAATCAAAATTACTGCTAGTTTCATCGTCCATTATAACTAATTTGAATTTGTAGACTTCAGATCAACAAATATAATATTATAATATTGATATGTTTATATAAAATATTATATATATTAATAATATAATTGAAACTATTACGAATAAGAGATGTTGCAGTTACTCGGTTCGAACCTAAATCAAAATACGCTGACAATAGTGAATATCTCGCTTGTGCCAATTTACAGAAATTTGTATCTCCCTTTATTTCATATTCATTATTTTGTCCATATGCGCAATTTCCGATTTGATTTTCTACTAAAAAGTACGTAAATACAAAAAAGGATGTTGTGTCCTGTTGCCTTCCCATTGCCAACGACGAATATACTGGTCTTTGATTTTATGCTTGTAAATGATTATGTATGATAATATATTTGCTCTTACCAATAAATAACAGAACTTTGGTAAACAATAACACTAATATATGGCAATAGGAATCACTTCATATAATTTGAACCAACGTACGCAAATGATGTCGATTCCTGTTGCCTTCCCATTGCCAACGACGAATATACTGGTCTTTGATTTTATGCTTGTAAATGATTATGTATGATAATATATGTGCTCTTACCAATAAATAACAGAACTTTGGTAAACAATAACACTCAGAATATATATGGCAATAGGAATCACTTCATATAATTTAGGCTTGGCAACGTACGCAAATACGAAAAAGGATGTCGACTCCTGTTGCCTTCCCATTGCCAACAACGCGTATACTGGTCTTTGATTTTATGCTTGTAAATGATTATGTATGATAATATATGTGCTCTTACCAATAAATAACAGAAATATGGTAAACAATAACACACAAAATATAAATGGCAATGGAAATGACTTCATATAATTTAGACTTGGCAACGAATGGGTTAACAAGAATTACACAAAAACTGCACTAGACATTTCGCTTACTTGTGTCATCTGCTCAAATGTGTTTCTAACAACGAGTAACTTCTCCAACGGCGAAAACGTCGTCTTCAGCTGTTGCAGAGTTTCAATTGCATTGCTGAAATATGGCTCAGTTTGATATGGCAAGGGATTCTCAGCGAGACTGAGAGCAGCAGCATTTTTCCAGAATTTTCTAGAATTTTCATAACTTCAGTTTCTTAAAGTTCATAGAACTAAGCGCATCGCAACTGCAATTATGCTTACTGATCAATGTCTAGAAAGGCCATTAACGTCAGATCAGGCTGCTTGTTCCACTTCATCAGTCTCTCCCAATAGGCATCATCCTCTTTCTTGTTGTGCAGTGCGTAAAGTACAAAAAGTGCCGAGTGCACTCGAGGCAGTAGTATCGGATGAAGTATTGCGGCAGCACTAATCACTTGTCTGCCGGAGTACATTATTTAAAGTTAAATTATTTGACTGCAATTAATCTGAGTTACAACGTACCCTTCTTCTTGGCCGTCAGCTTCTAACACATATTCTTTGCCGCCCATCGGCAATGCGGGAAACAATAACGTGACTATTTCATATATTCTCGTTGTAATACTGTGAAGTTCAGAAACTGCGTGACTTAAGAGCAGTGGGTGGACTCTTACTCCGCCGTATGTGGCTGTATAAACTGTTGCAACTTCAGTTAATAACGCACCTAGCGGGTGGTGCGGACTTTCAAATGCTTTGACCAAATACTTATGTACGTCATTATACGAGTCGACTGTCAGTTTATCCCTGCCGAAGCAAGGTATCTTATCAAGTTGATCTATGGTCTCGTTATCGCGGTCTTTTTTTATCGAACCGTTCGCAGCACCGAGTTTTCGTCGTTGTAAAGTCTTTTGGTGAGATTTTGTTATAATACTCGCGACGTTCTGCCACACTCTTTGCGTCTCCGTTGACTTGTCGTTGGTTGCTGTGGTTTTTGTGCCAGGCTCGGGGACTCCAAGTTGCTGGTAACATTGTCGGAATATTGCTTTCCACTTTTGGTCCGGCGAAACGCACAGTTTGCCGAAAGATCTGTGATAAAAAATGACGATCTAACTTTTCATTTAAGGGGACATTCTACTTTCTCATCGAAAAATTTTACTGCTTTTCAATAATTTTTTTCTTATCGAAAATAGAAACGCAGCAATTTGAAACTTTCACATTGTATCATATCGACCTTTATTTATACAAAACTATTTTTTTTATGTTTTTTCAAATTTTTTCATATAAATTCTTCTTGATTGCTGGAGCACCTCCAAAAAATTCATACTCACTGGCGTGCGTGATTGCGGTCGTTGGGATAATCAGAAAAAAAAAACAGAACAGGAATCTTAATTTACATACTGACCACTATCGCATGAACCACAGTTATTTTTTCACAATGCAGTCATTTTGACTGTTTTTGGGCAATATAGGTATACAAGAAATCTCGAGCAATCTAGTGTTAATGTCGCGGGCAATAATTACTCACGTCGGCTTCGTGATGGTCTGGACGTTTCCGGTTGCCTTGTTCATGTGCAATGTTGCGATGACTTTAACGCCTTCGTTCCAAGCACCGTTCATGCTACCTTCTAATCTATCGCCGCTTCTGAACGTTAATGTTCCTTTTCCGTAAAAAATTCCCGCCGATTTAAACTCCCCTTCGTAGTGAGTGCCGTCTTCAAATACCATCACGCCATGACCCTTAAAACGGAAGCATTGACCGTTCAAAAGTGTCAACTAGATGTGTAGCAGTTGCAACTGTAAAATTACCGTTAAAACATCTTGCATGAACACTCCTTCGTAATATATGCCATCAAGTGTCACTATTAAACCGCAACCATGCTTCATTCCGTTACTCCAGGATCCCAAATACTTTTCACCTGTGGTTATATGCGAACCTCAGTTACTTTCCAAAATATTATAGCACTTTCGTGTAAAAGGATGTACAAGTACCTGTCATAATATCGTCCATTATTCCATAGCCTTGTTTAACACCACCTGCCCATTCGCCTATATAAACTGATGCAACCGACGCCATAAAGTGTCCTTCCTTCTTGACGCCATGTCCATGTGGCAATCCATCTTTGAAATACCCTTCATAAACGTCCCCGTTAACATATTTCATAGTCCCATATCCATTTTGTTGACCATCTTTCCACTGCCCTTCGTAGACACCCTGATTTGGAATTTCCATTTTTCCAGTACCATGGATCACACCTTTATGAAATTGGCCAGTATACGTTCGACCGTCGGACCATTCTAATTTCCCAGTACCATGAAGTTTTCCATTCAACCAACGCCCTACAAGAGAATATTTTTTCGTCGATACAAAAGATAAAAACACGCCGATACTAATTTTCGGTACAAGATCCAATATCCACTCATATTGTAGACCCTCTCTGTTTAATGAACTATGATTAACAATATACGAACCAGTGTACTTTGCATCTTTAAAAACGCTGTGCTTCGTAAAAGTAAATGAGCTCGAACGTACTATAGGCGGTACATGTCCAACAACCCTTTGCAAACTGCACTTTATCGCATTTTGCATGGTGTGTAACCACTCATTGCGTTCGGAGGGTGTCGGCGTATATAATACAAAATTATCCTCCGGCGCTAAGACCGATAAAACATAGAACATTTATTCTACGAACAATTATGCAATTCCTTAACATTAGGCTCCGCTGCGGAACATTATGATTGCGCTTAAAAAATCGACGGCGTTGGCAATTGATAACTGCAGTTAAAATGTGATCAGTTTCTGCACTGTTACGGTTAAACAATTTTTTGACCTTTTTTATAGCACGTGTAATTCTTCTCACTTAAAATAAAACTCCGTTTCACTCGTTCCGCTGCGAAAATGTACCGGAGCGCTAAGGGTTAATTACCAACCTGCACAGTCTCCGTGTCAGGCAGTGGTTCTACCCACAAAGTTTGAAGTGGATGAACCGAATGCGAAGTTCCAGTGACATGGATAAAAATGTCGGTTAACAAAACAAACCAGTGCGATGAAAATCGCCCAGAGTTTAATATAGAGAGCGGATGAGCTCTTGATTCTCTAATAAGTCTTCTTTCAGGTGACCTTAGTAGTTCACCTAATTTTCCGGAACTTTCCCAGAATAACTTTGTCGCTTCTGCTTCTTTCTGTCTTTTTTCTTGCTCGTCACATACATGTTCCCACTTTATGAGAGCTTCCTGTAGCCGTTCAACGCCCATTCGTGGTCCATTGCTCTTAATCAAGCTCAGAAGCATATTTTTATATCTACGTAAACGAATTCCATTAATATCTTAACACATAACTTAACATCCAAAAATTTCGAAAAATCTTACCTGCTCAACTTTCGCAGTGGGTGTTGTAATGCTGCCATTATAATAATCTCGTTACTAGTCTTTTTAGACTCGTTACCCTTTAAACTGTCTATAAACAAATTTGATACTATGTGTGGCACATCGATCAACTTCGCAATATACGTAAATCCACCCAAAGATATTACGTCGCAAATCGCGTTTAAATAGTATTTGTATACTGCAGTATATTCTTCGATATTAGCAACTATGATCACTTCGTACGCCTCCCCGATATGATTAAAATAATCCCATAAGCTAACAACATTTAATACACTAAAACTCAAGAGTTCCGCGTAACATCTGCACAGTGTTTCATAAACGTTCGACTCTTGTGTCGCACCACCTTTCTTCTGAAATGGTTTGATCAAATTCTGGTAGACCGTCAGGATTTCTTCCAAGAAAACTTGTTCTTGTATCAAGTCTTCCGATACATTTACC
The DNA here is from genome assembly GCA_033815515.1 of Cryptocheilus praepositus. Classification (NCBI taxonomy): domain Eukaryota; kingdom Metazoa; phylum Arthropoda; class Insecta; order Hymenoptera; family Pompilidae; genus Cryptocheilus; species Cryptocheilus praepositus. The sequence goes on from JAWWQZ010000093.1 coordinate 1,110,422, forward strand.
AGGGGCTCATTTATAAGGGAACAGCAGCTGTATTGACCGGAGCTGAAGATATGACTTGGACTAAGATCTTCACTCGTTTGTATATCGAGTTGAAACATTTCGCCAGTTTTACTGAAACCAAAGACCACATACTTTCTGAGCGAATAACAATGCAAGGTTCGATAAATTTTTGGGCAAGTAAAAGTATTGTGTGGGTAAGTAAATTTATGATACGCTGCACTTACTTAGACTGCCCTATGAAGTATAAGCCATGATGCATCATGACTAAACTGTGAGCGATGCCAGCTGCTGTATCACAAGCTCTTTCGTTCAAGGCCAATTTTGTGGTGAACAATTGCGGTGCATTTTGATCTATCGCTGAGTTGAGGGTGACCTGTTTGAAGTTATTCCTTCCCCAGCCATACATTCTACCATCCAGTGTTAACGCTAATACATGGAAAGCACCGCAAGCTATTTTCCTGATGCCTGTATTACTCAGTTTTGCTACTAAGACCGGTCTAGGTCTTTTAATATTATCCCCAGTTCCTAACTGGCCGTGCTGAACATCGCCCCAAGTCCATAATTCAGTTGAAAGCATATTATTTCCTGTTCTGGTCAACATGTTGATTCTTTCATTCAACCCTTGCTGCGACAGCTCATGTTCTGATGATCCTGTGCTCGACGACCAGGGGAACTCCTCACAACGCAAACTTAGCGCTAAACTAGTAGCTGTAGGTTTAGAAATTTCACCAGCCTGTTCCTCTAAATTTTCACTGCTATCGTCCTTTAGGTCATTAATGTCAGAACTACCGCTCATGTGTCTTGACAACGTTACCACTTTCCCTCCAACATTCTTAACACCCTCATAGACTAAATTTGCCATGTTTGAAACATTCTGTTTAATCAGTCTTGTTGGTTTGTCTACATTTTCCATCGGTATATCCTCCTTAGTACTTCCGTAGGATGATACCCAGGATAATTGTCTCGTTAAAAATTGCCTGGCTGCTTCTGTGTTTATAAATATCACACTTTTCTTTTCCTCCTTGTCAGACTCTGCTGCGTTTGAGCATTCATCTCCATTCACGACCGCGTGAGATGCATTGTCCTTTCTGTTAAGTTCACCCGGTGAAGGAACATCATGATCTTTGCTAGCTAAGGATAGGGCACTGATAGAATTAGTTGACCTGTCTTCGCTAAATTGATGAGCCTGAAGACCCATTGGGCAAGTGTCTGACGACGTCAAACTCGTCGGGCTTAACATTACATTATTTAGACACTGCGGACACGAATTTATGAACACCTCCTCCTCCATATCATTCTCACTATCTGTGTCATCCTTTAATACTTTTGCAGCCTTCCTCACGGTGACAACATTAAAGTTAAAACCGCACGCGACTTCAGAGACAATTCTACCTTCAAAAAATGTAACCTTCTTAGGTTCCGTACTATTAACATCTATTTGAGGCTGATGTCCGCTTGCCCAAAGTTGTCCACTGTCAGTGACAAACAGTGCAGCACGGTCACTAACTGCTATTGATTTAACTTTAACTACTTCATTTTCTTGCCTATACCTATAAGTATAAAGTACAGGTTGATATATATGTTATATATGTTATATATGTTAACACATTGACAGCTAGCAACTTAAAAGACATTTAAAGCCTGAGCGCCGTCAATGTATCAGGCACTTAAATCCCAAATGTCAGCCTTATTCGCTTGTTTCTGATCAATGAATAGCTCAAAACATTATAAACATCATATACAAAACGGTAATTAAAAACAGAAACAAAATCGAAATTTTTAATTTATAATTACAGAAAAAAATACAGTTTTTCATTTCATGGTAGATTATTGCATATATACAACGTAAACAGAAAACAAAAGTTTTAATATTTAAGGCAAGTGTGGTATTTCTCGAAACATGGTTCCTCATTTCATAATGAATTATTGCATGTATATAATGTAAATAGAAAACAAAAGTTTTAATATTTAAGGCAAGTGCAGTATTTCTCGAAACAAGGTTCCTTATTTCATTGTGGATTATTGCATATATATAACGTAAACAGAAAACAAAAATTTTAATATTTAAGGCAACTGTGATATTTCTTGAAACATGGTTCCTCATTTCATGGTGAATTATTATATGTATATAATGTAAAGAGAAACTAAAAGTTTTAATATTGAAGGCAAGTGTGGCCGGTGCTCAAGTGAACAAAATCCTCATTTTCAGTAAAGCTGGCTGTCAATGTGTTAAATAAAAAAAAATATATAGAGATAAACATATGACCCGTCTATTTTGAAAGTGGCCTAACTCCATTTATCTTCAAATCGATATAAATACCATCTACTGATAAATAACATAAATTTGTACATGTAACCATGGTAACCGGAAAATATTGAAAAACAGAGTTAAGGCACTTTCAAAATAAATGGCTCATATACTATTAGACATAAGTTAGAACCATGTGTTAAACAATGTGTTAACCAACGAAAAATATATCGAGATAAATACCATTTACTGATAAATAACATGAATTTGTACATGTAACCATGGTAACCGGAAAATATTGAACAACGGAGTTAAGCCACTTTCAAAATAAACGGCTCATATACTATTACACATAAGTTACAACCATGTTGCATAGAACATGGCCCACAATTATGTAAATATTTTATAAGACGTGATAGCCTAGAATTGTTACGTTCTCGCAAAACAATACACATCCACTTGTTTCTGAGCTAAAACTGACCGCTAGAAGACATAACTTAGAACCATGTTGCATGGAACATGACCACCAATCATGTAAACATTTTATAAGACGTGACTGCGTAAAATTGTTACGTTCTCGTAAAACAATACACATCCACTTGTTTCTGAGCTAAAACTGACCGCTACTAGACATAAGTTAGAACCATGTTGCATGGAACATGGCCACCAATCATGTAAACATTTTATAAGACGTGATTGCGTAGAATTGTTACGTTCTCAAAAAACAATACACATCCACTTGTTTCTGAGCTAAAACTGACCGCTACTAGACATAAGTTAGAACCATGTTGCATGGAACATGGCCACCAATCATGTAAACATTTTATAAGACGTGATTGCGTAGAATTCTTACGTTCTCGTAAAACAATACACATCCACTTGTTTCTGAGCTAAAACTGACCGCTACTAGACATAAGTTAGAACCATGTTGCATGGAACATAGCCACCAATCATGTAAACATTTTATAAGACGTGATAGCCTAGAATTGTTACGTTCTCGCAAAACAATACGCATCCACTTACTTCCCATCTAAAACTACCCAACTAAAAGCATACGTACCCATGACTACAGTACTTAACATCCTCCCTAAGTATAATAGTGTCAACGACGCTCAAGTCCTGAGGATTTACTTTCAAAACGTGCCCGTTCGTATTTACAACGAAAAGATGCTCCGAATTCGAAGCGACGTCGACGACGTCGAACTGCGCCCTCGTAAGAACAAGACTCGGCGCCGCGTTCTCCTGAAACGCGACCTCCCCGTGATACAAACTATTCGTCGTGGTCGCGACGAATATGTGATCCTTTATCGTGACCAACTTGCAAACGATGCCGTTCGGCTTGTCGCCGAACGTGAACGACAGTTTGTCAACACCCCGCCACAGGTGCATGTGCCTTTCCATTTCACTCCGTGACATTTGACAGCTCGGACGAAGCGCATAACCTACGACGATCGTTCAGCGGACTCCGCATTTGTCGGCGCATAACAGTGACGAGGGTCTCTTCGTCATGTTATCCGCAACAGCACCGACACCGTGGAGCTAGCCCGTAAATGCGATTCCGAAGATGTGCTCGTTGACATGATTAAACAGGTGGATGTCGTCTATTGTGATCGATGCCCGATGCCAGTGAGTAGCGGGCCGATATCAGCTGTTACTCACGCATTTTTATCGGGCTAACGAGAGTGGGATCGACGTGAAAGTGGCTGAGTGTGTATGTATTTCCTCCCCCTTTAAGGACGCTTCACAAAGAACCACGTTTCTTCTGACGTTTCACTTCCGTGGGAGGTGCTTCGAATCATTTGTCGGTGAGCGGCGGTCGAAGAATTTGCCAGGAAGAATCGGGAGTAAGGATAGCGAATTTGTGGTGGGAATTGAAGATACAACGGCAATTTGTGTTGGAACGATTTTTCGCCGAAAAAGTCACGTTGATGCGAGTCGGGCTTATCAAATTTAGGCTGGCCAATGAACGGCACCCACGATCCAAAGCTCGGTGTTTGTTGTAACGTCTGCTAGGATGGCAATGACAAAATTTATTTGGATATTGCTTGTGAATTTAATGATATGTGTTGTTTTTTGTGTGGCTGGGTAAGTAGAGGATGATGGATATTTCGTGATATTATGTTTGCTTTAAAAACTACGTTCGGATATTGCCGTCTTGCTACATAACCTTTTATGTATAAACAGCTCTGTAACTGTTAATCAATCTTGATAGTAATTATCATTTGTCCACGTTTTCTGATTTTGCTTCACCTCTGTGACTTAAACAAAACTTTTTACTCAAAATTAATCACACAATAAAAACCTTTGCTTTTAAAGTAAATTACTCTCCCTCACATGTAGCTAAATAGCATTCTTAAAAATGTTTAAATTTCTTTGTAGAAGAGACTTTTACAACATCTTGGGATTGTCACGGAGTGCTAGTACACATTCCATAAAGAAAGCTTACAGAAGATTAGCTAAAAAATTACATCCTGATAAAAACAAGGATGATCCCGGTGCATCTCAAAAGTTCCAGGATTTGGGAGCAGCCTACGAGGTTCTCTCAGATCCACAAAAAAGGGAGATGTATAATAGATGTGGAGAGGAATGCCTGAAAAAGGACGGCATGATGAATAATGCAGATCCTTTCGCGAGCTTCTTCGGAGATTTTAGCTTCCACTTCCCTGGGGAATCACATCACCAGCACGAGACTCACATAGGATTCACTCTATTCATTGATCTGGTGGTTAGTCTGGAGGAATTATATAGCGGTAACTTCATTGAGGTAAAGTTTAAGTCATTATTCTACGTACTGGTGGTCGATGAACTCGGCTAGTAGAGGTCAACGAACTCAGGTCATATCCTAGAACTTGTACTTTTAGATAACTAGGAATAAGCCTGTTGTGAAGACAGTGAAGGGCACAAGGAAGTGTAATTGTAGGCAGGAATTAGTTACACGTACTTTAGGGAATGGGAGGTACCAAATGCTTCAACAGTCTGTGTGCTCTGAGTGCCCGAATGTTGAATTAGTCAATGAGGAGAAAATTTTGGAGGTGGAAGTTGAGCCAGGTATGATTGACGGTCAGCAAATTAGGTTCGACGGAGAAGGCGAACCACATCTTGATGGAGAACCTGGAGACTTGATACTCAGGTAAGCTGTATTGTTTTTCGTACTGAAAAGTCTGGTCTAAATAGAGTAACAATAGTGCTTATATGTATAACTTACTCAATTTACAGAATACGAACGCAGTCACATCCAATCTTTGAAAGAATCGACGATGATTTATACACCAATGTTACAATATCCATGCAAGATGCACTCATCGGATTCACCATGGAAATTAAGCATTTAGATGGTCATAAAGTGACTGTCCAGAGGGATAAGATTACAAAACCAGGGGCACGTATTAGGAAAAAGGGTGAGGGTATGCCCAATTACCATAACAATAATCTACATGGTACTTTGTACATCACGTTCGACGTTGCATTCCCTGAGAGTGAATTTACGGCTGAGCAGAAAGAAGGTAAGATGACGCAACCTCAATAGATTTCATGTCAGAGCGGTGTTTATAAATGAGCTTTTTCATTGCAGAAATAAAAACCCTCCTTCAACAGAGTTCTGTGAACAATGTGTATAACGGGTTAGGTGGCAATTAGATACTCCATGTGACAAGTGTATGTACAAAGTGGACATTGTAAAGTGTGTTCTCAAACGAAAATGCCTGTATCATTATTGTATGTTTCTATTTTGAGTGATACTCTGACTTCCTTAAAAAGGATACCAACGGGTTTGGTACATAGATATTAGGCGGGACAAACTGAATACATGTATAGCTAGACTCATTCAATTGTCATGAGCACACGTATATAATCCCGAATTCTGATTGTCAGACTGCATGCGATGTTTTTTTAGCTATAAAGTTACTTGTCCAAATATAGAAAAACATTACATCTTAAGGAGTGGGGAGCATTTCTTTTCAAATATCGTCTGCTGTGCACACCTAGCAGTACATTGTGCGCAATGCATGTTATTGTGAAAAGGTAAAATGTACCCCTTATGAATGTGTCAGTATTTTTAAACTAATTGAAACGAAATTATTGATACCGCGCTATACTATTTCATATCTTTTGTTCTTTTGGTCCTGGAATAATTCAGATAAACGAAACGATAATAAGTTAAATTCTAGACAGTTCTTTATCGGATAAATTACGATTTTTTGAAATTACTGTAAATTTATATCAGAAGCAGACTGTTTTCTAGCATTACTTTTACTTCTTTCCAAATGCTAGTTCGAACCATATTAATTGAATACCCGTGAATACAACCGCAATATGTCGTCAAGCATTTATCAGCATTAACACGTTGGCTGCCATGGGGGTCACCGGTGACCGGCGCAAGAGATTTTACTGAAGATCCAAAATATTCGCAATGGGTAGTAATAATTATTTTATAAATGCAGTTATTGTTAGAATAGGGATGCGATCCTTTGGTCTCCAACACTTGCGCATTACGTACATTTTCATAAATACAATCATTGTTAGAATAGTGATGCTTTCCTTTAGTCTCTCATAACTGCACATCATTTACATTTTGCATAATTCAGTCAAACGCTGTAGTATTTCATAGCATCGCCGTTCTAATACAACAAAATCCGCTCAAGTGACCGGCGCAAGAGATTTTACTGAAGATCCAAAATATTCGCAATGAGTAGCAATAATTATTTGATAAATGCAGTTACTGTTAGAATAGTGATGCGATTCTTTGGTCTCCAATACATGCACATCATTTACATTTTGCATAATTCAGTCAAATGCTGTAGTATTTCATAGCATCGCCGTTCTAATACAACAAAATCCGCTCAAGTGACCGGCGCAAGAGATTTTACTGAAGATCCAAAATATTCGCGATGGGTAGGAATAATTATTTTCTAAGTGCAGTTATTGTTAGAATAGTGATGCGATTCTTTGGTCTCCAATACATGCACATTATTTACATTTTGCATAATTCAGTCAAACGCTGTATTTCATAGCATCGCCGTTCTAATATGGCAAAATACGCGCGGCAGTCAACGTGTTAATCACTAAAATCCTGACGCAGCATTTTTGAAGTCCACGTAGCAACGATATCGATATCAACAGTACCCGAATTCGAACCTACTGATAAATCTGACCAACCTTCGTTATCTCTTCTCCGCTAAAATGTGCATACGAAAGACAAAGAAACAAAGAATCACGACGAGATCGTAAAGTCACTTAGCGGTATTTATTTAAAACGCTACAAAATATCACCAGTCTAAACGATCACCGGATATGTTGTTGCCTAAAGGCAGTAGCAATACAGACGCATATGGAATTCGTCAACGCACGCGCTCTGTTTGCCGTAGGCGTTTAGTCTGCCGACCGATCCGATCAGTTTGCGAGTGTTATCATCCGTTCGGTACCTCACCGACCCCTCGAAGATGGCGTCGCCCGGTTCAGTTTGCACTGTCACCGTGTAATCGATCCACGGGGCCCCGTTAGCCACGTCCATCCACATCTTCGCGTCCTTTATCGTCTTTAAGCTGAGTCTCGCGCATTGGGGGTAACTCTTTATCATGCCGTTCAGATCGTCTATGAGAAATTCGACACTCTCCCGCAGAGCAGTGTCGTTAAGCGGAATATCACTGCTGCTGTGACACATGCACCAATGTCCTGGTATGTCGGCCATGGCGCAGGTGCGATCGTTGGGTAAAGGCAGAAACCAGCTGATGCCACGCGGAACTTTTTCTTTAGTCATGTTCTTCGCCCGGCTCTTTAAACTCATTTCTTTCAAGAGCTGGGGGTTTAAGAGATCGGCTAGCGTTTCGTGAAGATCGTAGCCGGTACTTAGGCGACGAGCGTTTCGTCGCAAAGTAGAAAACGCCAACGTGTATCGTTCCCGCCACCAGGTTGGAAATACTAAAAAGACGAACGGTAGACTGTCCTCTGTTCGGCCCTGATATGTTTGGCGAAAATCACCCCATCGCATGCCGTGATCGCTCATCACGATGAGGAGGGTGCGGTTGAGTAAGAGAGGGTCCTGCGTGAGGGAGGCTATGAATGCCTGATATGCGTCATCTCCCAATTGTGGGTAGTTGAAGAAGTCGTGCGTGAGACTGGCCTGCCAGAAAAATGCGAAGTAGCGCTCAGCGTAGAACTCTCGGGCCACTTTGCCGGTATAGTGTAAGAGATTTTCGAACGTCTTCCTTGTACCGACGCAGAGGTTGGCGTTCAGTTTGCAAGTGTTGCCGATATCGTGTTCGGTGGCGATGCAGTACGGCCTCAGATAGTAATCGGTCGGCGAGTCTCGAAAGCCAGGCTTCAGGTAATTGAATGTGGTCATCTCGCACGCATCCTCGCCGAATATCGTCCTGTAGCCAGCCGCGCTAAAGTTCTTCCAGATGAACGGACAATCGTCGAAAGGCTTCTTGTGATTTTGCCAGCAAATATTTTGAAGCTCTTCTTGTGACAGGCCAGACAACACTGGCACGAGGTTTGGATATGTATTGTCAGCTACTTTGTTGTAGCCCAGCATTTCTACTGCTCCCAATGCCTGCAGCGACTTTACGGTTTTCGGCATCATCCGGTGAAAGTTCAGTCTTGACACTGAATCAAGACCGACCACCAAAATGCTAAGTTGATCGCTGTCCGTATTTTTCATCCGCGAGCATCTTTCCTCCACCTTCCTTTTTCTTGGTAAAAACGCGTGGTAGTCCCGGTACACTTGCTTGTCACTCTGTTTGCACTCTACACGCGCGAATTCCGAATTAACGGTGTCCGATTCCTCGAAACCGTAACATTCGTTGTCGTATCTGTAAAACGGTACATAGGATATAAATGTTTCGTTCATCGGTCCCGTTGCGTGTCTCATTGAATTAGCGAAATAGTTCAGGGTGAATAGACCAACAAACAAAGTGGGCGATTGCGATTAAATTGAAGCATTGAGCGCTACGCTTCTGTCCAACACGAGTAAAAGCAGACCTCAGCAAAGGTGCGTAATGTCGCAGAACGTGAGGGTTCGAAGAATTAAACGAACGAACCTCCGAAAACAGAACGAATTTGAGGGCAGAAGTGAATAGTTGGAATTCTTTAACACGTTGACTGCCAAGCGTATTTTGGTATGTTAGAACCGCGATGCGATGAAATACTGCAGAGTATGATTAATTATTGCAAATTGAAGGTAACACTGAGTTGATGAAAGCCAAAGTATTGAAGCACCGTTCCAATATCAATTGCTTTTACAAGATTGCAAATAAGCTTCATTGCGAATTTTTTGCATTTCTAGTAAAATATTTTGTCATCGCGTATTTTGCTATGTTAGAACTGCGATGCGACAAAATACTGCAAAGTATGATTAAATCGTGCAAAATTAAGGTAACGCAGTTGTTAGAAGCCAAAGTATTGAACACCGTTCTAATATCAACCGCTTTTACAAGATTGCAGATAGGCTTCATTGCGAATTTTTTGCATTTCTGGTCAAATCTTCTGCGCCAGTCACCGCGCAATTTGCTATGTTAGAATCGCGATGCAATGAAATACTGCAGAATATAATTATATCGTGCAAAATAAAGGTACTGCAGAGTTGATGCAAGCCAAAGTATTGAAGCACCGTTCCAATATCAATTACTTTTACAAGATTGCAAATAGGCTTCATTGCGAATTTTTTGCATGTTTAGTAAAATCTTTTGCAATGATCACCGCATATTTTGCTATGTTAGAACTGGGATGCGATGAAATACTGCAGAGTATAATTAAATCGTTTAAAATGAAGGTAGCGCAATTGTTAGAAGTCAAAGTATTGAAGCACTGTTCCAATATCAATTGCTTTTACAAGATTACAAATATGCTTCATTGCGAATTTTTTGCATTTTTAGTAAAATCTTTTGCGCTGGTCACCGCGTATTTTGCTACGTTAGAACCGCGATGCGATGAAATACTGCAGAATATAATTAAATCGTGCAAAATAAAGGTAACGCAGAATTAGAAGCCAAAGTATTGAAGCACCATTCCAATATCAATTGCTTTTATGACATTGCCGGTAGGCTTCATTGCATATTTTTTGCATTTTTAGTAAAATCTTTTGCGCCGGTTACTGACCACCGTGGCAGTCAACGTGTTAATGTAATGCGGGCTGTGACGTGAGGGAGTGAACGGTCGTTTTGTTATCGCTCGTCATTTGATGGTCGATTCACTGTGCTTTAGCGAGAACTTCCCCGCAAGCGAAGTTTCGGTGATCTCGCCCCAGTTGGGAAATAAACTCGCGAAGTGAATTTCATCGACGCGAGTATGAAGAGATAGTGAAAATGGAGAGATAGCGCTATATATTACTGGCATTATTACTGACGTAACGGCATTGTCCTCGTGCGTCGTGCGCCAAAAGGCACGCCAGCAGCAGTTGACGCTTTCAGTTTTATTGTAAAAATAATCCCTTGCCTCCGGATTGACGAAGACGGCGGTGTTGTTCGACTCGATTAGCGGCGGATTCGTTCCGTGATCACAGACGAGCGGCCGTTCCTTATGTATGTAACGCTTGATCGCTGGATCGAACGGATCCATGGCGGGTATCCGGCAGCCTTTATTGCGTACCAGATACCCCGAATTTATGTCTGGCTTAAAATAGGGCTTCAGCTCGATATAGCTCTCTGAAACAAAGAAAACGTATGCACCCGGATTATGAAAGTTCGATATGTCATACCAAACAACTATCCCCCGCTTACACTACGATTAGATATTGATACGATCCCTTCTACTAGTCTGCCGCAAACTATTCTTTTATCGGAATGCCTTATCAATTTGCTTGCTCAGACTTTGATGTACCGATATTTCCGACCTAAGATATGACGCAATTTTGCACTTAGACCGGTTCGGTAATACGGCTATCGCCAGAATATCGGATTTTCATGGTCGATCAAAGATACGGATTTGGGCAGCCGGCAGTAGAAAGATAGAGAGCGCTTATTAAATCTGCAGACAGTTACGTACCGTGAGCGGAGGCATTGCCGATGTTCCCGAAGCGGACAATCCGGAATTGACCGGTGGTGTAGGTGTTGATAAAGATCAGTGACGTCAGCAGGAAAATTAGCACTGCTATTAGCCATCTTCGTAGACGAAGCCCGCTCTTTTGTATCCCCGTGGCAAGCAACGTTGTCCCATACCGATCCTCACCATCCACCGTCTTCGTGCCGCCTCGAAACACTACCTGATGAGAGGCGCGAAACATTTGATCTTTGGGTCCATCAAAATGCGATAAGTGTTATGAAGGAGATTTGACTGGTGCCGGTTCGCGTCGAGAATCACAATGAATAACTAACATAATCACGACCCCTGCTTCCTTCCTTTCTCTGACACCGCCGCCGTGGGGCTAATAAATTGAGCAATTGGAAGATCAAAAGGCAACAGTTGAAGAAGTCGTTTTGTTATGGTTGCGATCGCGGCGATTTAACCCTTCCGTTACTACTGCTGCCCATTGGCGGCGGCCACGAAACCTTCTCTGGGTACTACCCAAGAAAACACGTTTTCGCGGCTTACGCTGTCATACAGTGCAACCACTCTTGTGAAAAACTTCCTGGTACCATGAATATATAACCGCAGGCAGTTTCTTCGTACCGAAAGGGTTAACGATATTAACGTGGCGTGCTTATTGTGTTAACAAAGTGAAGGAGGTGGAGGACAGCGACGAATATCAATCATAAGTAGCAGTGCAATATTTGCGACGTCAAAAATTTGTCAACCGATTCGATTATCCACTGACCACACCGAAGATGTTTGACTATTAATGTGAAAAATAATATAATTCTGTCTGCTCCTTTGTATTACACTCGGGTACGCGCGTTTTAATTGCTCGATCCGATTTTGAGTTCTCTACTCGACACGTCAACGAAGGCCAGACACTCATTCTCTATCTACGCCCCATCATTAACCGAACAATCCCCCGGCTTGGCGACCGCTAACAGAAATTCCTAACGAACGAACGATATCGCGCTCCGTTGTTATTGTGCATTTGCGCGTCTCGAAAATAATCCCCAACACACGTGCTCGATTTTGGTCCCTTTCCTCCTCCTTCTCCCGTGCGGTATTTGTGCAACTCACCTCGTCGGGAAGATAATTGTTACGCATACCAGAACGGTGTTGCGCGTCGAACAACTTCCAACGTCTAAAATGCAGTGCGATGGCCAAAATATACATTGTTTTCGGCGTTTTAATCGTTATCGTGATTCTGATAGCATGTTATCAAGCACACGGCCGCGCTGTTCGCAGATGACGGAATTTCGAGCACTGATCTGCCCACACTTTTTTTTTCACTTTCGATCCTCTTGTTTCGGTTAAGCTTGCGATTCCGCGCGCATACGCTGTCGATCGCGGTTTACTCTTCGGAGGTCTTTGTTTGCGCCGCTGTTCCGAGCCGGCACCTGGAATGTGATATCAACATTTTATATCTGACGTTTCCACGATCAGAGATGTTACAAGTGTTTTTCGCTTCCGGATGGATGGCGCAATTATTTTAAGCGTATTGCTGACGTTTTGCAAACGTTACGGTCTGCATCATCGAAGCATGGGAAGCTTTGATAACGTATTGGATATTTGATAATGCAGACTGCATCCGCGAAATGTCGATAGTGTGCTAAAATTAAACGCGGTGTTTATTTTTCTGTTTTATTAAAACGCTGGAATGTCTGGAAAACGTAGATGGATGTACGTTGGTATTCGATTAAGTGGAAAGATAGTTGCGCGCGAAATACTATGAACTTTGATACAATTATCGTGTGACGTGTGGCACGTACCGTATTTACGTTTTGTCCGTCTTGCGTGTCGGTATCCTCGGCACCGCGTGGATCGTTCGGGGCAATTTCCATTTGAAATTCGACGAAAAATATCGAGCGCACATTATTATCCCGGTTGGCGTTGAACGGTGTTGACCAGTGTTAATCCTTCGATCGTTATTTCTTTGGCGCGCTATTGTAAAAACATATGCCTTCGATAGTAAAAGAACGCGATAGACAGCTACTTACATGCAACTATCGTTTCTACAGACACAATCTTGTTATACAGTCTGTACATATTTCTCTTTATTGTTATTAAATGTTATTTTCTTTCTCACTCTTGCTGCAATCTAGAAATGTTACGTCTAATATGTATTTCAGGCATCGTTCGGTCACGAGTGCGCGACTGGTCCAGATGTGGTCTCAATTTACACATTTTCTGACGTTTCCTCGTCGTTCGACAATCGCGAGCTCGTAAACTTGTGTGATTGTGAAAATGATCAGTTTGCGCGTGATTTTGCACGTTTCTTCGTTGTTACATTAGCGTCCTCGCTTTAGTGGTCAAAGCGAATATCAATGCGCTAGTATGTGACGTGCATCAATGTTTCCATTTGAACGTTTCAAATATGCGACAACGTCCAACAATGTTCTGTTAGGCTCATCTGGTCCATGAAATTCTTTTGGCGACGACAGTGAGTTTAATATCTAATTAAGTCTTTACAGTGCGAACGGCATCCGAACGTTGGAAGACTTCTACTATTGTGGGTTACTAAAGCTATAGCGCCGTTCTAATTATATGGCACAGCTAATTCGTCAGCAGTGTTTAAGCGGTTTTCGGTACTCAGTCATATCGCTACTTCTATCCTAAGGGAATTACAAAAGTTCCTCCTCCCACAAATCTTGATATGTGAACATGCCAACTTTCCGTTACATGCGCGTGACGTATCAAATCCTACGCGTTTCGTCCTGCCTCTCTTCTTCCATCTCGTCGGGCCATATTCATTCCAAAGGCTCGTGACATTCATACATTTCCTCCGAAGCTTTTCCGCTCGATCGATCTGTCACCTGTACACGATCACATGTCGCAACCACCCACAGTCTTTTCGCGACACTCGCACAAAGGAAACAGAAAGTGCCCCACATCCGTGCTGCCCCCCTCCCCCCCGAACTCTTCACCCCTGCCCCCAAACCCCCAACACTTCAAATACCATCCTCCCTCATGTTCCTCGCCACGTCCCTTTTTCACCGATTCCTCACAATCCCGTCACACTAGCAGCATCTCAACTCCCTCACCCCTCTCCAGCCCTATACCTCCCCCGAACCATCACCTCGTCCAACTCCGGGTTCCCTCACAAAATTCCTGAGATCACCACTGACGTCTCCCGAGGTCATTCGATGCGAGCCAGCAGCGATCGCCGTCGACTTTTGACGTTTTACGTTCTGCGGTCCAGCCGGCTGTCTCCTCCGTGTTTTCCCCCATGCTCTTCCATTCTCGCCATCCGTCGTCTTTCGTCCCCACGTGGGGACAGGTCGGACAGGTCCAACCCCCGGGAGACGAGCTTCCACGCAGTGCCGAGGCGTTGCCGTCTGCTGCCAGGTAGCAATTGCTGCCCGAAATGTTTGCGGCCGCCCGATGACGACAACGAAGAGGAGGACGACGACGACGGCGGCGATGACGATTGGAGAGAGACCAGAGAATCTGGTCGATACGCGAGCGCGCGCGCTTCTTTGGGAACCCAGCAGGCCGGCGCGGGAGTTTAAGAGTGGAGTAGCCTGTCTTCCTTCCGCTCGTTATACGGTCGCGATTTTCTAGGCTGGAACGTTTATGATCTCTTTTTCAGGCATCACGAAAATGATGTGAAGGTCTTTCGAATTTTCATATGGATGGATATAGACATTTTTGGGAAGCGAAAACTGTGCGGAAAGTACCGAAGGTCTTGTTGTTGAAGTACTGTGCCGGAGTTCTTTCGAATTCGGATGTGGATGGGTATAAAGATTTTTAGGAAGCGAGAACTGTGCGAATGGATCGAAGGTCTTGTTGAAGTACGGTGCCGAAGGTCTTTCGAATTTGCATCTGGATGGGTATAAAGAGATTTTTGAGAAGCGAGAACTGTGCAAGAAGTACCGAAGGTCCTGTTGAAGTACTGCGCCGAAGATCTTTCGAATTCGCATGTGGATGGGTATAGAAATTATTGGGTAGCCACAATTGTGCGGGAAGTACCGAAGGTCTTCTTGAAGTACTGTGCCGAAGGTCTTTCGAATTCGCATGTGGATGGGTACAGACATTTTTGGGAAGCGAGAACTGTACGGGAAGTACCGAAGGTCTTGTTGAAATACTGTGTTGGAGGTCTTTCGAATTCGGATGTGGATGGGAACAGAGATTTTTAGGAAGCAAGAACTGTGCGAGAAGTACCGAAGGTCTTCTTGTTGAAGTACTATGCCGGAGGTCTTTCGAATTCGGATGTGGATGGGTTCAGAAATTTTTGGGAAGCGAGAACTGTGCGGGTAGTACGGAAAGTCTTGTTGTTGAAGTACTTTGCCGGAGGTCTTTCGAATTCGGATGTGGATGGGTTCAGAAATTTTTGGGAAGCGAGAACTGTGCGGGTAGTACGGAAAGTCTTGTTGTTGAAGTACTTTGCCGGAGGTCTTTAGAGTTGTGATGTGGATGGGTACAGAAATTTTTGGGAAGCGAAAACTGTGCATGAAGTACCGAAGGTCTTGTTATTGAAGTACAGTGCTGGAGATCTTTTGAATTCGCATGTGGATGGGTATACATATTTTTGGGAAGCGAAAACTGTGCGGGAAGTACCGAAGGTCTTATTGTTGAAGTACTTTGCCGGAGATCCTTCGAATTCGCACGTGGATGGGTATATAGATTTTTGGGAAGTGAGAATTGTGCGGGAAATGTTCCGGCTGACGGATGATGGGAGTTGGATGGCGGTTGAGAGGTCATTTGGCGTTTCGGTTTGGGATATGAGAGGATGTAGGGAAACGTGGGTCGGATATATGATGGTCAATCGGTAGTTGGGCCGTTCGTTGTGTTAAGTTTATCGATTTGTCTCACGATACGAACGCAAGTGTGGAGTATGCGATATTGCATGTACTGTTCTAATATTGACCGTACTGTCTCTGACAATGGTCCATGAGTAGGCGGGCTATTTCCACGTTTCGTCAACTTCCCGTTAGATTCATTTGGCCTTGTATCGCGGTTGGTTAGATTACGCTTCGCCGAAATATGTGGCTCCGAAACACGCGCATCGATAAAACTATCTACTGGCGGCCGCAGGATGCTGACGTTTCGAGAGAAAGAGTGTATCGTGATCTATTAGCTCGTGCTTCCTATGCCATTGTTTCTGCGAACTGTTGCGCCGGATGAATACAGACCGCGCTTATGGATAATTAATTTTGCGATGCCGAACTCCGATTTCATTTAATTTTGTTCTATTCAGGTTGTATTCGTTGTACATATAGTGGATAATAACATATGGCAACTTGTCTGGTTTATACATATATACTTATATGTTTATAGCCGCGTTTTGTTTGACCGACTTTTGTGTTCATAAGGACAATTTGTTTGCTTACCATACATATTCAGGTTGAATTCGTTCTACATATAGTGGACAATAACATATGGCAACCCGTCTGGTTTATACATACTTATATGTTTATAGCCGCGATTTGTTTGACCGACTTTTATGTTCATACGGACAATTTGTTTGCTTGCCATACATATTCAGGTTGAATTCGTTCTCCATATAGTGGACAATAACATATGGCAACTTGTCTGGTTTATACATATATACTTATATGTTTATAGCCGCGTTTTGTTTGACCGACTTTTGTGTTCATAAGGATAATTTGTTTGCCTACCATACATATTCAGGTGCATTCGTTCTACATATAGTGGACAATAACATATGGCAATTTGTCTGGTTTATATATACTTATATGTTTATAGCCGCGATTTGTTTGACCGGCTTTTATGTTCATAAGGACAATTTTTTTGCTTACCATACATATTCAGGGTGAATTCGTTTTACATATAGAGGAAAATAACATATGGCAACTAGTCTGGTTTATACATACTTATATTTTTATAGCCGCGATTTGTTTGACCGGCTTTTATGTTCATAAGGACAATTTTTTTGCTTACCATACATATTCAGGGTGAATTCGTTTTACATATAGTGGACAATAACATATGGCAACTTGTTTGATTTATTATATATATACTTATATGTTTATAACCGCGATTTGTTTGACCGACTTTTAAGTTCATAAGGACAATTTATTTGCTCGCCATACATATTCATGTCTGTCGTAAACCGGCACTTTTTAATTTTGCTAAAATTTGAACTAACGCCGATCAACCAATTTCACAGTTCCGTTGGCACCTGATTATTTCTCACAACTCCTCCAACCCGATCGCAGACGATGATTAATCGGGGCACATGGCCGACGTTCTCAAATAATCTCATTAGCGCTGCGACGTATTAACTTCGTGATTATCAATAAGCAAATTGCAGTTTCTGAGCGATAACAATAAAAAACTGACTCATTGGTCGTATTGGAATCTGTAAACGCAATCGTCCTTGCAACTTTTGTTTCTATATTTTTCTGCTTGGTATCCTCATGCGATCTAATGGAACGATCTTGTTTTTGTGATGCATTTTCGTCTGGTGGCGTGTTGTCTTATCGACGCACTAAAACTGATTGTCTCAAGAGCTGTGCACTGAGCAATAAAACTCGCTGTTTTAATGACACCGCTGTCCATCTCTCGAGAATGTTTCGGCAGTTCGCGTCGCGCTCATAATCGGCGCACAAAAAGGTAGGAGCCTGCAAATAATTACTCGCCGAAATACGGGTGCACGCGCCTCGCATATCTCCGTCGTTAAAAGATGATAGTTTCAATACCAGACGATTAATGGACATGTTTTGCCGTCGGCTGACGTGCCTTCTAATGTTTGTTATGTTCGATTAACTATATATCCGCAATCTTGCAATTACCGACTGGTTTGTTGACAAAAACAAGAAAATTGCCGCGCACGAAATAAGTCGAATGTTCATTTTCTACGAATACTTGTTTCATGCTGGCCGAACGCGCGAGAGTATTCGCAGAAAAATGTAATATTGTAAAAGCAAACGCAAATTTTATTGCACCCTGATTTCAACGCACAAGTTTAGTTATCATTTTTTTGAGTATCGGTTGACGTTATCGTTAAGGAATTTGTGGTGGCGTTCCTTGACACTTCTGTAGGATGTTATCTGATGTTCATGACTGAGAAGTATCCTGCCAAAATCTGTTATTGATTTTTTCGGCATTTGCATCCGAAGTTTATTAAAGACTATGTTGTGGGAACTGAATATTTTTAATAGAAATGTGGACTTTTGTACTTCAGTTTACGGCCAGATGATGGTATATCATATGCCGATCAAGATGGGTGTTACTTTACCGACATTCGAATGGGCAACTTGGTCTGTTTCAACATTTATCCTGGATTAAAATTAAAATATTTATTAATAGCATAATTCCCAATGCCATGTAATAGTATAATTTCCAAATGCCAACATTGCAACTCAGAAAATTACCTGGAAATATTCATTGCGATATTTTTTCTATGATATGGCTACACTCTAATTGACAATAAGATATATAAATAATTGCATACAATTTCACTAATCTCGTCAACATTAGCATTTTTCAGTAAATGTTGGGGCGTCACTCGTACCAGTTACATAAGACTTCTACTCAGAAAAATGATTGATTCTCCGAAATTGTTGAGAGTTCACTTAAAAACAGCAATTGATTTTTAACGGTAAAAATTTTCCACCAAATCATTTTCTGACGGGTCCAGATCCCGTCAAGACATCGTTTAATTTTTTTCCTTATTTATGGTCACAAATAAAACATTGTACTTACACAAACAAAATCTGATGACCAGTTCCACGTCTATTTTATGTGGCAATTAATATCATAGTTATGAATACCGGATAGTTTGCATTTACATACGTAGATCTATTTCTGCAATAACAATTCAACGATATGATCGCATATTGAAATAAAACAAGGTTTCGTAATTTCGTCATCATAATAATGGTTTATTGTTGAAGTTTAATTTTTTTCTTTATTTATGGTCATAAATAAAACATTGTACTTACACAATCAAAATATGATGACCAGTTCCACGTCTATTTTATGTGGCAATTAATATCTTAGTTATGAATACCGGATAGTTTGCATTTACATACGTAATTCTATTTCTGCAATAACAATTCAACGATATGATCGCATATTGAAATAAAACAAGGTTTCGTAATTTCGTCATCATAATAATGGTTTATTGTTGAAGTGATATAGATATAATGATTCGTAACGTATTTAACTACAATGATAGGTTTTACAACTAGCGGAGTCATGTGTTTATACACGGATTATACAATATTTACAGAGAAAACCTAGAATCGTAAGCAATACTCTTTTTGGACAAGTTTCGCGGTTTCTTTTAATGTCCCCGCTGCTTCAACGTCGGACAATGCGACACCTTTCGATACATTCGATATTCACACACGCGTCGATATTTCGTACGATGCGCATTTTCGTGAGAGACACATTGATCGCTTATCATACGGAAGTTTCTCGTAGTACGCTAATGATGTACATTGATATATCATCGAGTTGGCTATCATCTGGGTTCGCTATAATTATCAACCACGTACTTATAGCATACTCGTTATTTACAATATAATTCGATCAGCCCCACTCTCTCCCACTCTCTCCCTCTTTCTCTTTCACTCTCTCTCTCTCTCCTTCTCTCTCCCTCTCGTTCTTTCGAGTTCTATATTCTTTTAAAGCGGAAGAATCACCGTCTTCTCATGCCAGAAATATTTGATTTAACTTCGTAACGGATCTTCGCGCGAAGTTGCTTTGTTCTAAATGGAAAAACGTACTTTCCTTGCGACCGAAGAAATACGTCCGCATAGATGTCTGATCGGTACGCACGGGGAGTTCGGTGAAAGTCTTCGGGTAAATTTATGGTTCATCGAGTATATCGAAAAATGTTCGTTTCCGTACATTGCCAGGTGTGTTCGATGGTACATTGCGATTATTAGATGCACATCGCTGTCTAACGTCATCGGTAAACGATATAGGACCATCCTGCCACTTTACCTTCCGTCATTCTCTTAATTGAACGTAAAAATATAATCTAATCTGATAAATAGAAAACGTCGATATGCTTCAGGACTGCGTTTCTCGTGATTCGCAGTTCGAAAGGCGTTCAATTAAGTGATCGAAATGAACGTTACTGCGCATGCCGTTATCTCTGTTCATTTTACCGTCGCTTCGGTCGTTCATTCAGACGCTTGTTACAGCGGAAAGGTAATCCCAAACCGGGAACTTCGAATTCTTCGATTCACCACGCTCGCCGACGCGGAATTATGCGGCTGTCATCCTTTTTTTTTTGGTTAGCAAATTTGCGAATTTTCAATCGATGTGTGTCCGTATAAGTAATGTTTCGCACGAGAGTTCAGTGTTAACGTGTAGACATGTTTTCTGGTTAAAAATCGAGACGAGTCATGCGACAAACTTGACGGTTCGCTGCGACGCATTTAACATTCTGGTCGCACTGTTTTTACAGATTTTTACATTTCGAACCTCCGCCTTCGCCTCGGCACGAATCGAAGGGAGGAGAATATATGTATACGTGGTACCGTTACACGAGCATTAATCTGTATGTACAGTACACATAGGACAAAGATTGCACGTAAAGCCGCAATTTCAACTCAGACGCGAGTACTCCCTTTCTCACACAGACGAAATACGCCACTAACGGTTATTCGAAACGTCTCTATACGTCACCTGCCAGGATCATAAATAAAGCGCTGATAACTTACATGAATGAATAGAAGTCACGTAAAACGTAGATCGACAGTTCACAACTATAGGCTGTAGGCGTGCAAAAACGCATAAGTTACTTCGCTAATAAACGACACTCGTAGGTCGCAGTCGCTTTTTCACAATAATAAATTTCACGGAATGAACATCCTTTTAACAGCACGAAACGTACGGAACCGTTTTACACATAATTTCGCAGCCAAGCTTCTATTACATTTCGATGAGTTGTCAAGCGAACGGCCTGCGCTATTTGGAAACAAATACGATTCAGACACTTTACGGATTTCGCCCGGTCGCTGCGCCTCCTATAATCGTCAGGCGCCGACAGGATTTTTGCGCAACGTAAATCGTCGGGAACTCTGTACGGAAGATCGAGCAACGCATTTCACGATCCCGTCCGTCTCACGTTTCCGCTGGCAATCTAATACCGCGCGATTCGCGAAGAAATGCAAATAATGGCCGATACATAAATAAGACATTTCATATCGCCGGCCCGGCGCGGCGGGAATGCATTCGCACGAGGCGGTGGCATACGTGCGCGGAATATATCCCAGCCGTCGTATCGGTTACTCTCCTTTTGTCAAACGGTAGTATCTGCGATCGACCGAAATGTGTGCCGCGGGCGTACGTTCTGTACATTCGCTCGCTCGCCTTCGCATCGACTCGAGAAGGAGTCGAGTTACTCGCCGGGAATTCAAACGAGAGGCGGATCTGGCAATGTACGAAGCGCACGTCGGATAGAACGAAAGTCTGGCCAAACGGTTTTTGCGGTGGCAAAAACGTGGAAGCGTAAGAAGGTAGTGCGCCGTCTTGCCGGCGATTCGATTCGCGCGTACGCTCGATCATTTCGGCGGTACTCGCGCGAAAGAGATAGGGGAACCGGACATCGATCGTAATACGCATGCAAATAGTTGCAAACCTATGCGCGACGAGTCGAGGAGGGAAATAATCAATTTGCCGACGAGGCGGAATGATTCAGCGGCAATGTTGCGGCTGATAGAATACGCGGTGAATTGATAAAATTAACGAACGAATAGAGGTGACGGGCGAAAAACGAGAGAGCGATGTAACGCGATTATCAGGGCACCGCGCTGTGTTTGCGTGCAGACGCGTCAGAACTGATGGTACAATAATTAATTTATTATTATCATTATAATATTATGATACAAGTTTTTTTTTATAAGTACATTGGTTTAGTGATTGCAGGCTGCTCCTCTCATATCACAGCGAGGGGCGCTGCCGGGCCCGCTTCTAAAAATTACATCTAGATATACTCTTCGCGAAAAAAGATCTGCTCTCGGTCCGATCGTCTCTCACAGTTCTCTCTTTGTTTTTGTCTCTCATCCCCGCGGAAATGGCAAGTGGCGAAAAACATATATACTCGCACTCGCGTATACAACTCACTCACTCACGCCCCGTCGCTCACGAATACAATATTTTTGTTCGTATATGTATATACATACATACATACATATACGTATATGTACGCATATATACATATATATATAGAGAGAGAGATATTTATTATGTATATATCTTCGTCGTATATTTATAATATATTTATAGCGTTAAAGTTAGACGTCTGGTTAACCCTACCGCGTGTGTGTGAGGTGACCATCACTCTCGTGAATGGGACGGTCAAAATGTACGGAGGATCTCATTACGACGCGGCGCCACGTGTCTTGCGGCTCTCTTTTGATTCCCGGCCAATTTTGCGAACATTCGCGCGGGATCGAGCTCAGTCTAGGCGCCGCGTCTTCTTGTACCCTCGTGCGAAACGTATTCGACGTGAATAAAATTTTTACCACGGGGAACCCCTCGTCGCGTTCGCTAGCCGAGTCTCACTCTTTTACTTCTTCCTTCGTCCAGCGCCTACCTCCTGGTTTTAAACACGAATCAAACGAGCGAGTTCCCGAGTGTCCGAGTTCTCCCGGAATGACGGGAGAATTCTCGCGATCTAGCCTACCTGAAAGCGATCGTTGGATTTCAACCGGTCCGACGATCACTTTTATACGTATTAAGACTAGTGTGATAATAGGAACATGGTGTCTTCGTCTGCTGGCTTTGGACCACCTTTTTCTTCGTTACAGGGGAGGGTATACACGTAGGGATGGGGCGCGATATGTGGATTATACACGGGTGGAGAAATGCCAACTAAGTTTCGATCACCAAGTCGAGAACGGTCGTGCGGACTTGGAGAATCGTGGGTTCTTGGGTAGCGGTTAACGTTCGTCGCGTTCTTCGCCGGGGAAGACTGGGTACGTTAGGCGACGAGTGTCTCAAGAAGAGTTCACGGGACTTTCAACTGGCGCTAAACGAAATGCACACAAACACCACTGGACGCACGACCACCATCCGCTTTCTTCTCGTTGCACTAGCACCACTCGTCTCGTCATCGTCACCTCTCGCTCTCTTCGTTCTTGCTAATTTACAAATCGGACGAACGTCGCAAATCGAAGCATCGATAACTTTGTCACCAAATGCCATTGCGTGGTATGTCGCGTCAGCGCATACCCTTCGCAGCTTAAGATAAAACCAGACTAATTCCTAGCTTCTTTGAAACATCTTCGACCGCATGTCCGATCGTACCGGTAGCACAGCGTGCAAGAACTGCACTCCGTTCACACGTTTCTTCGACTACTCGGGGCAGCGTCGCAGCTACCACATTTAATTCCCTAATCTGAACCTCATGAAATCTCGGCCGGCACGGGCTTCAGGCTCGTCATCCGATGCGAACAGATACGTTGACTTTCACGCAGCCAAACCTTCGCCTCTCGGCGCTGGAGGCGGTGGAAGTCGTGCAGTAGGGGGTGTCGAGTTGTTTTCTGTTCTGGTGGGTGGCTCCCTGTCGAAATGATGCTGCAACGCGTCTCCCGTCCAGGAAGGCACGCTGGCCGTGCTCTGACTTCCGCTGTTGGACGACGGCGTGCCTGGAGAATGAGACGGGGATGGTGTTTGGAACAGCATCGAGCCAGTTGGAATTGCAGATTTCCCGTCGGATAGCGGACCGTTGCTGGTGGGAGCCATGGGTTGTTTCTCCATTGGAAATCCACCGGCGCCGGCGCCATATACCGAACCGAACAATCCGGCGTATTTGCTGGCACATACGGAGTGGCCTGGCAGGCCATTGTTACCTTGGATAACGGAGATCTCGTTCAGCTGTAGGTAACAGACACAAAGTGGTTAGGGTTGGTGCGAGTGCTATCATCTGTGAGTACGAAACAGGAAGAGAAAGAAACGTTCATCGTTTTGCTGATATTAAGGCAGAATTTGTTGTGATGTCGATTGATTCGGGTAGTTTTGCAATTTATTGTTTCGTTGAAATAAGTCATTTTGGAAGATCCGATGTATCTTTCAACACTTTGACTGCTGTGATGGTCACCGCTGACCGGCGCAAGAGATTTTACTGAAGATCCAAAATATTCTTAGTAGGTAGGAATAATTATTCTGTAAATTCAGTTATTGTTAGAATAGTGATGCGATCCTTTGGTCTCCAATACCTGCACACTATGTATATTTTCCATAATTCAGTCAAACGCTGTAGTATTTTATAGCATCGGCGTTCTAATACAGCAAAATACGCACGGCAGTCAACGTGTTAAACGCTTCCATAGTAGATAGTAGATAATTTTATATACAATACTCGCAGTCGAATAATATTTCAACATATATTGAGGCTAACTGGATAATTATACAGCCGATACTATGGGAAATTGGCGATTTATTTTGTGCCGAGGGAACGTAGCATTCGACATTATGCTTCGTACATCAATTAATTTGTGAAAATGTCATGCCAGCACGAGTGACTTTCCAACTTACCGGAATGATCATGCTAACATGTTTAACATTCCGAGCAGAGAGATATAATAATTATTCACGATTGAGGCAAACCCATATGAAACCAGCTTACTTTTTGTTGAACACCATTAAGGAATGGCGCGGGTAGATACGGGTAAAAGAGATCCGGCCGTCGTTGAAGAAACTCCGAGTCCTTGGGCGTGATGGGTAACGGAGGTAGGTCCAATGACATGCGTCGTCCTCTGCGCGATGCTCCGTTGGTCCACATATGTGTGCCCATGTGCACCTGGGCCAAATGAGATAGGTGTCCGATAAAATGAGAAATATTTCGCAAAAGGGACAGGCGCTGAACCACAAGGAAATGCAAATCATCGGTTTGTATCGGCGTTAATCTTTCATCGAGCTTGCGAGTCGTACGTTACGCGTTGGCGTTAGTACAAGCAATAGCGGGCTAGCTTGGTGTTAGTAAAGAACTTGGCGCCAGGAACTTGTACTCGAGTTCAGTGTCGGAAAAGGGGGAATGTATAGGGGCTCGAGAGGGCGGATTGCGGAGGGTAAGGAAGGGAGTTATCGCGTGTGTGTATGTACCTTGAGGTTGCCCTTGGTGGTGAAGGCCTTCTGGCAGACGGTGCATTGGAATGGTTTGTCGCCTGTGTGAGTTCTCGTATGGATCAGGAGCGCCGAAGACGAGGAGAAATTCTTATTGCATACCACGCACAAGTGCTTGCTCGGCACGCCTGCAAATACACACACAATTTCACTAAGCTCTTTGGCCCTGACTCTCTTCTTTTCTGCATATGCGGTCTACGGGGCAGAGCGACGTCTTTTGGGTATTCACTTTTGTCGTGGTCAAAACGAGTGCTTCGTGAAACCGCAATACAAACATGAATAGGGCTCGTAGATGATATGTAATGGACAATGACTGATAATGACGAACAGTGCATGAGTGAATGCGGGACTGTCACAGAAGACGAATTTATGTTACCACCGAACATAGCATCTCTCGGTACCGGAATAAAATTGAACGAAACGATGATTGTCCTGCCGCCAGTAAACAAAAATATTATCGATGCAAGCGGTTGTGCTCCCGGTGATTGCGGGAAGTTCTCTTAAAAAAGCAGAAGCGAGGGGGATGTTTGCTGTCGAGCGTGCATGAAAGCAATGGATTAACTGAATGGCTCGAATTAATGACGAATTTACTGGACGTGAAGCTGATGCAATGGTAGGTGGCTAGAAGATAGAGATGACGAAGTTAAGCCTAGAGTATGCGTGTTATGCTCGATGAAGAAGCGGGGGAAAAACGTTTTCGAACAGTTATGCTGACTTACTGGCTGGTCTCTTTGGTGCTGGCAGATCACCCTCCGGCGGTGATCTCTTCACGGGCACTGTTGACTCAGTGGAAGTGGGCGGCATTGGCGGGGGTGGCGGTGGGGGTGGTGGAGGCGGCGGTAAACTCGAATCATCAGTGCACATCGGACTCCTAGAACTCTCGTGCTCCAGCTGCGATTGTTGCTGATGCTGTGACTTCGCATCGCTGAAGAGATGCGGCGGCATGTCGCGGATCTTATGAGTCAGCATGTGCTGCTTCATGTTGCCCTGCGGAACAGAAAATTACCTTCTTCTATACGCCGTCGCGACACAGTGGCACTCGCTGATAATACGGTCATTAGGTCGGCCTGGTGTCGATTCGATTAAACGTTGGAACTGCGTACAATTACACGCCATCGTGAACCCCCGCGTTTGAATCCGTTGACTTGATGTGCGCAAATATCGATCGTTGCAATATCGTCAGATGCTCGTACAAATCTGTCCACTGTTTCAAGCACATCAACACAAATACCCGACGTATACGTTACCCCGAAAATTAAACGTTCTCTACCTATCACACGAAGCTTTTACGCAACGTCTCTAATTCTTTCAACAAATTCTTTTCTAATGCTTTCAGACAATTCTTACGTTCCGCGCGAAAAATGTCTCCAACTCTACGTTATCCCGCGCTCTCTGTCCGTCGGCAAGTCGCACACTCCCCGAACCCGTCGCGTCATAAACCGACCGATTTCGGAAGTGGCGTCTGACGTCTCATGAATCGTGCGTCGTGGGTCTCGGTCTCGTTAAGGGTTGGGCTTATTGCTCTTTCCCTTACCAGGAGGACGTGGTCCGAGGGTAGAAGTCCGAGGGCGGGTGGCATCAGCGGGGGCAGGCAGACGGCAGGATAGACAGACGTCGGCCTAACCCGCCCCCCTCCGGTTCCTGTCCGCCCCCGGCTCTTCCGTTCCTCAGGCCGCCGCCGCCTGCGTTTCGGTTTCTCTTCACTTCCGGCACTCGACCTCGCCGGCCGCGATTCGTATTGGGGATCGGCTTGTTGCGGGGCGATCGAACTCGTGCCGAAAAAAGAGAATCGCTGCTCCATGCAGGAGCACACCTCCGAGGTGGGGCCGTCCTTCTGAAATTATTGCAACAACGACACCCTATAGACGCGTGGCTCCCCATGTAATCGAGCCAAGCCTTTACAAGTTAAAGCCTTGTTCCGATCGGCCTGCGCTCTCCGCTGCACGCTTTCGCTCTCTGTCTCGTTTCCGTGGCGTTTAGATGCGGCGTTTTGTTATGCTTTTTTTTTGGACGAGAGGTGATAGCGGGGAAATGTTGTTAAAGGTGGCGGTGGGATTTTTAGCTGGTCGTGAGATGTTCTTAGCGGGGGAGGTTAACCCTTTGCGGATCTGCGGGATTTTAAGTTGGAGTCTTAGTGGATGGTCTGATGCGACGGTGAATTTGTTTGAGCGCAAACGGTTAACAGGTTTTACAGGTGATAGTGCCTCGATATTGTCGTGCTCTGTAGCAGAAAGCTCTCGCCTGTCTTACGGAAGTTTATAAGTAAAGTTGAGTTACCTTCGTGGAGAAGCCTCGGTCGCATATGCTGCATTTAAAAGGTCGCTCCTTCGTGTGACTGCGGTAATGAATCTCCAGCGCGGAGTTGCACGCAAATGTCTTGTAGCAGATATTACACGTAGTGTTTCCACGTACTGCAACAGATCGTACCACTTTACATACACCTTCGAATGTTGGTCGTCCCATTGCCTATTGGACAGCGATAAACAATTTCCTTTCTTTTTGAGAATGTCTGCCCTTCGTAAAATCCTCTCTCTCTGTATCGATCGGTATTTCGAGTTCGTATATAGGCCGCGAATACTGTGACAGGAGCGTCGTATTTCCAAACAGGGTGCGCGTCTAACTGCCGCACATTTGACTTCACGGAAGCGTAGTAACTCATAACTCGTTTGCGAATCGACTATATAGAGAGCGAACGGAAGTTTCACATTGTCATAGACTATTTCAGAAGGAGTGGGATGAATTGTGAATGCATCGTGTAAATTGTATAAAACGATTTATTTGATACCATACAAATGGGCACTCAATGGGCACTAAATGGTCACTTGTCGACAGTCGCTAGACTATTGCGTATAAATTTTCAGGCAGAAAAAGTAGTAACTAGATTACAGCAACCATCAAAGTCAGTCTATCATCACGGAACACGTTCTAACACGCCGCCCATGGCGTATAAGTAGAGTTACTCCCTCGTGTTCGTATCTGGCAAATAATTGGCAAAACCCATCTCGAGATTTTTACATTTTAAAGATTTCACCCGTTTCTCCCGGCATACGCGCTATTCTAACGTTAGTCGCGCGAGGCAAGGTAAGAGAAAGGAAAGATAGAAGAACGAAGTATCCATGAGAGAGTTAGATTGCGTCAAAAGTCTGTCTGACGTAACAATGACACACACAAAGTATACAGAGAGCATCGACAAGAAACAATGATTAAAAGAGACGGGTGGTCGATGCGTGAGTAGACGAGAACAGAGATAAAGAGCAACAGATCATTCTTTAGAATATCGAGAGTAAAAGTGTTACACAGTCGGGAATTCGGGAGTGCAAGGTCCGGCTACACCACAAACAGGAAGAATGGTACTCAGAATAACGGTGCTTGGACATGGGGACGAATTACAAACGTCATATCAGATAGAGATAGTGACAGAGGTATATCGACAGAGAGAATTTGAATAAACGTGGGGAAGAGAGTACGTCAGATGGCTCGTCATCTAAACGGCAACTATCGGACTATATTCATCGATCGGACCAGAAGAAGGAAGGTGTAGCAGGAACTGCAGCTCGCCCTTGATGCTAGCAGCGCCTACCTGCTGACCCTCCGACAGCGAGGCCGAGCGGATTGTAGGTGGAAGTGGCGGCTAAAACGGCCGACGTAGTTAGCGAGGCGAGCGGTCCACCAGGGGTTCCGGTGCCCGGAGTAACGGCGCTCATCGAACTGATGCTGTTTATACTCGAGCCCATCGTGTTTGTCGTCGAAGGTGACGAAGAGACGGCCTGTAATAGGCCGGCGAACATTCCGAAGGGGTGAGCGTGGTGCTGGGGCGTAGTTTGCGGTGGCGGCGTCGGTGCTGACGCAACAGACGCTGGAGTCGAAGAAGCTCGGGGCGTCAAATCGAGCGGGGCACCACTACTGGGCGGACTGTTGCTCTTCTCGCTGCCGTTATAGCGGTGAAACGAGGGTGACCTGGCGGTGACGTTCGCCACCGTCGCTGCCGTCGTCGTGATCGTCCTCACTTGATTCTCGAGCGCGGCCAGCGACGTCGAGAAGGTCGGCAATATGTCCTTGTGCTCCATTTCCTCGTTGTCGTGCTCCTGCTCGTCGTTCTCTTCAGCGCTCGTTCGGTCGCGATTGTTCACGTCGCACCTCTCATCATCTTCCCTGCGGTCTTCCTCCTCGTCCTCCTGCTCGTCGACGTCCTCGTTATGCTCGTCCATGTACCTTTGCCGCTGCTGCTGTTGGTGTTGGGTGAGCTGCTGTCTCGGTTCATCCTTAGCGTCCATGTCGTTCTCCTGCTGTTGCCGCTCCATCGGCGGTTGCCTCGTTGGTGGAAACCCCATGGAAAATCCTGCCCCCGCAGAATGTAAGGGTGGGAAGCCTTGGGGTAGGAACGAGGCTAGGGGATGGTGCGGATAGCCGGGGGTAAATTCGTTCACCTCTGCCGCCTGAATCTGCTCGGGTGTCAGATCCGTCGGTTCACCGGTATGCGTTCTTATGTGCTGCTGAAGGTAGTAGGCGTTGGTGAACTTTTTATGACAGACGGGGCACTGGTGAAACATTCTGATGGGAGGTTTCGTACGGTGCACGCCCATGTGGGTCTTTAGGTTGCCCTTCGTCGTGAACGCTCGTCCGCAAATCTTGCACTTAAACGGACGTTCGCCGGTATGCGTACGGTAATGCATCTGCAATGCGCTTTTGCAGGAGAGCACCCTGTGGCAGATGACGCACTGATTCGGATCGGTCAGTTTATGCTCGATGTTGTCGACGAGCTGTTGCAACTTGAACGTCTCCGAAGTTTTCGTTATCTCAATGAGTGTCTCCCAGGAATTGTCGTTACTGCCCGGTCTGGGCAAGAGACTGGAATAGATTGCCGGATCTTTGGCCGGGTCGATCATCTCGCTAGTTGAAACAACGGGCGTCGTACTGGCCGTGGACACTGGGTGGGGTATCTGATGCTGAGTAGGTGGTCCGGGGAACAGAACTCCAGCGAAGGACGTCTGTAGACTTCCGCTACTCGTACTACTACTGGCCGGCGAAGCACCGGGATAAGTGACCATTTGTTGAGGCAGGCGATTTATCGTTCCTCTTCCGGAAAGATTTTCAGGTTGTTCCTCGATCTCCTCGTCCACTTCCATATCACCGTCACCTTCGAGTCTCCCGCTAATTTTGCTGTCCATACTGCAGTCTTCGAACGTTTGCGGCTGTGACAACGGATTAACCGAGGATTGCGGCGAATTCATGTATCGTCTCGAAGCTTCTTCGAAGTCCTCGCTCTCCTCTTCTTGCTGCTCTTCCGCCTCTTCGGGCTCCCTTTTCGGCGTGATGTGTTTAGTTCCCTCCCTACTCGCCGGTCTCTGATACTGTTCCTGCACTGGCGATGCCTGTTCCAACTTAATCTCATCTCTCTGCTGCTCTATCGGTTTGTGCTGCGGCTGCTGCGTCGGTTGCTGCTGCTGTTGCTGATGTTGATTGTCGTGAAAGGAATGACGAGAATTCGAGAGCCCGGCTGGAGAATGGGGAGACGTCGTCGGAGCGGTTACAGGTTTACTCAGATTCTCCGGCACCTCCTGATCGTCCCGGTGGTTAATGAGCGAGGATCGGTAGAGGGGTGGCATACCGGGCAGGGCTAGACTGAGGGGTAAGGGCGGCTGGGGCGGCAGAAAACCGTGCGCCGCCGCCGGATGAAACGACGGATGCGTGGGCGGAGGCGGCGGAGGGGACGGCATTGGCCTCTGACCGGAAGCTATCTGCTGAAGCAAGGGCGGGTGGTACTTGTCCAAATGCTCGGGAACGGGATTCGGGTTCATCTTAACATGGGGAAACTTGGCTGTGTGCCTCTGGAAGTGGACCTTCAGGTTCCCCTTCGTCGTGAATCGGCTCCCGCAGACGTTGCATTTAAAGGGTCGCTCACCTGTGTGCGATCGAATGTGGATCTGGAGGGCTGAGTCGCTGCCGAAGACCTTCCCGCAGAAGCGACATCGATGCTTGAAGAATGGTTCCCCTCTGCCGCCGCCGTTCTTCGCATCATACGGTGACAATCTTGATCCTTTCCCACTGCGAAACGCGAGTTCGTCGGCCAAATTATTCGCTAGCAGTCCCTGACTCGCGTTGTCCAGGACCTCCTGCGCCCGCTTCTGGAGCATCTCCAACGTGTTCGGCTCGTGTAGCGGAGGTGGATCGGTGTTCGTAATGATGGACGAGGCGAGGGACGAGCTTATCGAGCACAGGGGTGGCATTTGATGTGAGAACGGTATCTGACTGCTGCTCGTCGTGGTCGTCGTCGTTGCGATGTTGGACGGCGGCAGGGGTAAATTCAAGGGGGAAGCACTGCTGGAAGGCGCCGGACGTTCTTGAGGCAAATTAGGTGTTAGGGGCGCCGGCGACGTTTGCTGATGATGACTGGGCGGTCTTGACGAGGGAGGCGAAGTTAGTTGCGATAATGATTTTGGATGAATAACTGGAGACGGCGAAGCTTCCTTGCTATCGGAAGGTTCAATCGCCGTCACTTGCTGCTGCTGCTGTTGTTGTTGTTGCTGCTGCTGTTGATGTTGCTGCGGCTGTTGCTGCTGCTGCTGCTGCTGTACTTGCTGTTGTTGCGACGGAACTCCCTGTCCGTGAGTTATAGACAGTTGCTGCCTAAGTTGGCTGATCAGCTGCAACTGGAATACTTGCTGATGCTGAAGGGTATAGAGAGTACTTTGCAAAAGGGCCAAATCTTGTAGAGCCGCCTCGCTGTCGGCTCCACCGGCCAGCGCGGTTGCTGCGAATTGGGCAACAGCCACCTTTGTGTTCTGCAATGCCTCCAGGGTGACGTGACTAGTGCCGGCTGGCGGAAAGATTCCCGTTGGCGGACCCCCCTCGACGAAATTGTTGTTGTTTTCCGCGTCCTGTCGATGGCGCATTTGCTTGCGGGAACCCTCCTCGTCGTCGTCTTGTTCGTCCTGCTCGTCAACGCCTTCATCCTCGTCCTCCTCCAGAGGGTCCTCCTGATCCTTGTCGTCTTCATCCTGATGGGAACGTGCCGCCGTGAGGTCGACAGCCTCGTCCGCCATTCCACCTCCGCCGCCACTTTCTTCACCGTCCGACGTGAAGTCATTATCTTCCCCTGGAACAGATAACAATTCGTTCGTTAATCCTCTTGTCCACCGCCAACTTTCATCGCTACATGCGATTGTTTAACTTTATCCACACGTTGTACAGCGTATTCGGGACCGTGGCTAATATTAAACCTTGCCAGATGGAGTTATTTTTTTGTTTCGAAAGTCGCGTAAGTTTTGTAAACCGCGCACAATTATGAGTCACCCATTTTGAATTCATGTTAGTAATTTGAAGGTGTCGAGTACCCTTTCAAATTCACAGAGAAAACCTTTCTTTCAAACTATTTCAAGAAAACGTCACATGACTATGAACGTACCAATTGTATCCCACTTATTATTGCCGACAGCGGTAGTAACTTTTAAAGGCACACAAACTGGCACGCGAAGATAAACGCGCTAGCTTCAATGCGTCGTAAAGCAGTAGACAAGCGGCGGTTGCATTCGTTTGCAAAATTCTCTGATTAAGTACGGTCGTTTCGATGCGGTGGCAGTTGCATGCCTTACTAGGTCATAACACAGTCGACGTTTATAATTTATAGCCGCGCTGAAAGTAACACCGCGGCGAGAACTTGCCAGGCGACCGTTGGAATTGACGGATGGCGAATCGAAAATTACCTTCTTGATTTATCATACGGTTTTACACAATATGCGAAATTACCCTCAATTGGAACTCGATGAGGAACTGTCAACTGGCCAACGAGAGAGCGAGGATCAGAGGATTTATCGGAGCCGTCGGAACGGCAAGGACTCGGGTGCATATTCGTGTCAATGATAACGAAATATAACTGCGACTAATTAGTATTCATCGCTTCGCGCATGAAACTCACGATCGCTCTTCGCGCCGGTAACAGTAAATACGGGCGTACAGCCTCTCCGTGCGAGTAATAAAAATGGAAGTCTCGTAATTGCTATTCTTGGCATAAAGTGCTGGGCGCGCGGAGTCGGTAAGGCGTCGTGTGTCTTGCAACGACAGCTTCGGGATTTGCCTAGTTGAATTTCAACGCTAAACGTCACTAACCGCCGCGTTGTGTTAATTTCCCTCACGAGCATTCGTGAAATGCGGCACTGTCAGTTTTATCAACTGCGTGATGACTTTCAAACGGTCACTTTTTCCGGGTATAAAATTAAATCTCTTGGAAGGTGAAGAAACGTCAAGAAAGAAGGAGTGGAATTTTCACGGTACGCGCGATTTAACGATTCGCTTCTCACGTACGCTAACGACCGAAAATATGAAATTCGCGTTTCAATTCCAACAAATTCGCGCGGGAAACTTCTCCAAACTGTGATCACAGCTCTTCGCCGAAGATGTGCTCACTGTACCGAAGGATCGCGTGTAACAAAGCCTGCTACCGGGCTGGCAATTCTTCTCTTGGCGCTGTTGCTTCATGCCACGGCACTCGAGGCGCCTGGTAATGCTCCATCGCATCAGCTGCATTCTCCCGGACGGTCTTCCCTAGTCTCTCAGACCCGTTTCCAACAATCCGGAGCGCGACTCTCTGCCATTGGCGTTGGGTGCGTTCGTGAAGAAACCGGCAGCTCCGATACGCAACGTCAAGCCAACCGATGCACTCTGCACACTATACCAATATGGTACACATAACCGGCGGTCCAATACCGTCCACCGCTATGCCAATACATTCATTATTAACGTCCCACGTCTCGGCCGTATCATACTATTAACGATGCAGTCTATCCGTGATAGCACCAAAACCGCACACGTACACGCATTCGCGGGGGCGGAACGCGCAAGTCTGTGGAGCGGAAAAGCGCCAACTCGCGGAGACGCGGCCGAACTCTCAGCTTTATTACTAATAGCAGTCGAGAGTTTGCGAAGCGTCGGACCCGCGAGAGTCTCGTTGACTCGTGTCATCCGGCAAGGACGAAAAGCGACTGATCGCTCGGTAAAGAACCAGCCTGGGCGTAGGTACGCTCGTGCACACACCGACAAATCCCCACCATCCGTTGCAACTCGGCCCGTCTCTCCCGTTCTCCTACCACCATCAGACGACCACCACCACCACCGTGAACGTTGCCACCACCGCCGTCACCAACGTTACTCTCTACCACCTCTTTCCATCACCAACGCGCCACTACCACCTCTCCGTCACCGTCACCATTGCCACCCACCACTCTCTCCACCAGGCGCACCAACCTTCCACCACCACCTCGCCCGTCACGACCGCTCGGTTATGACAGGGAAGGCGGCGCGGTTCATAAATCAGGGGGAAAGGAGGCGGTGCCTGCGCGAGCCACTCACCGCCGAGTTATTAATTATTATCCGGACGTGAGACCGTTCCTGGATTCGTTTCCACCTACGCGGACGAACAACCGCGTGCCTCCATCGCTCCCGAGGCTTTCGACGCGGACGCCGGGGTCCTCTGGCTCATGGCGACTAATGTTTGCTTGCACTTGCGCAGGTATAGTCGGCGGACATCGTATGACTAAGTACGTAGGGTAATTTGAGCAAATCTTCGTTTGCGCGTATAAAGGTGGGTCAGTGAAAATTTGATTTTTTGATGTTGGGGCGGAGGAGATGATATTTGTGGGTTTGAGTAGATTGTCATGAAATACAACGGGGATAGTGTCTATTACCTACGCTCTTGCATTGTGTAATGTTATCGGTTCTAATTTTGTCTAGGGTAATTCGATCGCATTTGATACGATTGACTCGCGTCCACGTAATTCTGCTCGTCGCATCGCGTGATCGACACTAGCTAAACGCGGCACTGAATGGATAATCAGTCCTTCAGTTAGCGCAGGTGGTCGGGAGTCGAGGCGTGAGACAATGCGCTTGAAAATCTCGGAAAGTTGATCGTCCGCCGTCTTCCATCCCCGGACAAAACTCGGCAGCAGGTCAGAAGTGCCAAACCGGCGAGTTTTTTGTTGCGCAATGCCAACTGGCCAACCGTTCCCTCTCATTCGCGCCGTTTGCGTTATATGGTTCTCCGGACGGCCGAAGAACTTGACGTTTCTTTGTCACGAAAGTCGACCTTGGCATTGGAAAACGCCAAAAACGTCCCGAGACGATTTACAACCCCCGGTAAATCATAAACTCTCGCTCGCGCAGCAGTAGGAGTACTGGTCCGTGCGAACCTGTGCTTCACGAAGGTTAACGGACCCGAGTGAATTATTCTGAGTCTGTTTCGTCCTCATTGCGAATAGGCGACAATGCGAAAATGGGTCGGAAGTCATAATTCACTGCCGTATGCGTCTCAGAAACCGGCAGCAGCCAGCCGCGGGGCACTTCCTGCTCGGGGAGGCATAAACATTTCAACCAGGAGAAACTGCGAATTTGCTACAGCCAGTTGACGCTGGACGTTCCAGTGATTTTCTTCGTGACCGAGCTGGGATCCTAGTTTGAATGACGCTTGACAATAGAGTCCCTTGACATGGCACGTGGCTCTGTTGCACTAAAGCTTTTTCGTTATTTCGGTTACTGGGCATTTCAACCAGATTCCCTCATTGACGATCCAATTACAGAGAATCTATTGTTTCCATTTCACAATTGGCCCCACGGTAAATTATGATTAGACTATTCAGCGATGTAATCGAAGTTGTCCGCAGCACTCATACGTGTGGCTATATCCGAATTGGCAGTAGTTATTAGGTTTTCAACTGATATACCGTCTCTTTCAGTGGTGCAATACTAAATAGACCCAGACCATACAGTTTTCACGATTAAATGCCAAAAGTAATTTCGTCGACGTGGACCGTCTCCAGTAAAGTTGCCGACTTGGACGGATTATTCCTGTCTTCCACCGCGCTCTTCTTAACAAGTTTTACTATGCACCGATTAAACCTACCAAATCCGCTCTCTTCGGCGGAGATCGTTTCAGCGTCCCGTCTTCGAAACTCCGCCAAACGTCATACTCCGCGATCGATGTACGAAGCGTCAGGCTGAACCTTCGCAGGGATTAAAGACCAACCTGCATCGTGCACCTAGCGTTGGAGTGCAAGGTCGCGCTTAGCCGGGGTACCGGGTCGATAAAAGCAACGACTGAAGAGGAATCGTCCTGTGAGGTCATTGGTCTCTCTCTCTCTCCTTCTTTCTTTCTCGGTTTCGGGTTGCGGCGAGTCACAGCACATCGGTGGTGCCGAATGCGAAAGGTATCCGTATTCGCAGTGACGGGGTCGAGTCTCGTTTAAATAAGTTAGCAGCAACGAGCCCAAGACGCGGGGAACGAGCAGGGCGGTGGAGGAGGAGAAAATGAGAGAGGTACAGTAACTTGGATACAACCACTCGCTCGAACTTAGAGATGCGAAAGCGAGAAGGGGAGAAGTGTGCAAAGAGCGAAGAAGTGCAAGGAAGAAAAGGTGAGGGAGGCGCGGGCGGGGGCGGGAAGGGAGAAAATGACGGGGAGAGAGAGAGAGAAAGGAGAATGGAGCAGGAGAGAAAGAAGGAGTCAAGGGAAATTGCACGTGGCGCCTCGCTATTGGCTCGCACCTGTCTTCTTGGACCGCCCTCCTTCAACTTGATCGCGCGGCGTGCCTACGTACCTAATACGCTTTCTTGCTCGTTGCATACAGACCGCGCGCATGTGGATAACGTGCACACTTTTGCATCGGACCGATGCACGTATTGCGGGCCGGCATAGGTGTTGGTACCGCGAACGCGGTGTAATGAACCACCACCACCACTACTACCACCATCGTCGGATATCACGAGTATTACCGCCACCACGGTCCCTCGTCTCCCACCTTCATAGTTGGTGCTCGCGATGCAAGTCGAGGTAGGGAAGCGGAACAAAGTGGGGCGGAGGGCTCTCAGTCAGGCGGGCAAAGGACGGAGGATAGTACATATTATACTTTTGTATGGGGGAGAAGGCCTCCTCGCGCAGCCAGAAAGCGGTTACATACTCTTAATCTATCTCCGGCCAGACACTAAAGCGCAAGATGGAAGTCTCCTTCCATTACGGATTGCCATATATGCAGGCTAGGGGGGACCCTTCGTTGGCGAACGCTCGCCGACGGAATTCTTCGGACTCGATTACCGGTGATCGATACCCCGTAGATCGGCGTTTCCGCGAGGTGAACCTACTTCGGGCGATTTTTGTGGGTTTCAGCTATTGTTATATGAATTAGCAACGTGAATAGTGTTTCACTCGTTGTTTGACGCCTCACGGATAGAAATGTTACGGTGGGCAGAGTAATAGAATGGTAACTTTGGGTATCACTGGATTGAGGAAAATAAATGTACGTAGAGGCATTTTTGAAATCGGGGCAAATTTTAGGAAGTTGAATTTTATGATCGGTCAGTTAAGAGACATGACTGAAAACGCTTTAAAAACTAGTACTTGCTTTATGACATGCCACTAAAATGACATTCATGAGTGGCTTGTGAAGAATATAGAGAATTCTTTCTTTATAGGCGCGATTTTATTTGTTTATGAAAAATTCAGTATATTACGACCAGTTTTTGGCTGAGTTTCCAGAGTATCGCAATGGTCGTTAACTTTCTTAGGTAGACACGCTTTGGGTATTGTTACCAACATCGAAGATGCAAATTTTCAACTAGTCTTGAATGCAAAACACTTCCTTCCCACTGGCGTTGTACAGTGCCTTTTATTTATGCACCGTCTATCACTTAGTCGCATTTGCTCACGTATTACAACAGCCTGCGTCAATGAGGAAGGAGTCCTAATAAGTTGTTGAGAAATCGAACGTGAAAAAAACATACACAAACCACGTGCGATTACCAATCCATATGAGTGGAGCACATTACACATGCAAATAAAGCAACTAGCTTGTTTGTCACTGAGCGTAACAAATACATCTGTATAACCTAAATTCATACGATACTATGTTTATAGGACAGATATACGATAATATACTAGAGTAGCTTCTTGATAATCAGCTGCATTAGATGCGAAACATCTACATGTTCCTACTTAGTTGCTACGGCCAATGTGATTTCATGCCCTCACGAAATTAGCTACGTTTTCCGTCCCAAGATATTTTCCGCAAGCACTCCACTCATCGATCTCTCCCTTTTCAACTAGACACGATCCGGCATTTGTTTAGCCGGGATCGGTAACGCTTCGGTCATGTCCGTGGCTTTCGTTATCTTCGTACCAAGCGGCGAGTCGGCGGTACCGAACCAGTCGCTTCTCCGAAATAAAAAGGTCGCCCCGTGGGCATGAAGTAATAAAGAAGTGCCAGCAAACGACGATCACCGACGAAGCGAGGGAAGGCAGAGTCGCAGGAGGAAGAGGTGGAAGAAGAGGAAGGGCGAGGAACGCTGAGGCACGGCGAGGAAGACACTCGAAGATCGTTCGGCGACCTGTTAAGTAACCTGCAGATTTACACAAGGCCCTATCTTATCGACACTCCTCTCTACACCGGCCCAGCGAAACATTTATTTATTCGTTTGCAAATGAATAAAGAAGTGCGATCGATGCTCGCACGCTCTGCCCGCGATACAAGCCCAACGCGCGGGGTATGGATTCCGGCTTAGAAGTATTCTCTCCCTCAGAGTGAGGAGTACTCGGTGGATCCCCGACGGAATGGCGTTGGGCAACGCTTGTTTCACAAAGAAGGAGAGGACGGTGAGAACGGAGGGAGAGAGATCCTCGAACATGTCATACGCGGAGCCCTTATCTCTCGCTCGGGGCGGAATCATGATCGTTCCTCCTCGGCGAAGTTAGTCGTGGGATGCCTATACACCAATTCACGGGTACAACACGAAGTGTGAGAGGGTTTTAATGTTACGGGGTCCGAGGATCGGGGCTCTTCGGGAATTTATCGTTATTTGTAATCCCGGACCCATCGGATATTCGAGCTTCTTAACGCGCGTTGCTCCTCCTTTGTTCTATATTTACTGCTTTAACGACGCGCTTGCTTTATGTCCGGGGTTATGCTTTTACGTGGTTCTCGGGGTTCCGTGCCGAAAATACGGGGTGGAGGGTGCGCGTTCGACAGGCAAACGCTAGGAATGCACGGACACTAGGCTGGGACTTCTTTTACGCTGGCAGACGAGTCTAGGTACCAGGAGCGAACTGACAAGTTACGAGCGACCGCGGAAATTTAGCGAGAAAGCCTTTCGCTCTTAGTAAGAAATGCACTCGAGACGCAATAGCAGCAAAAAGCCGGCGATTTCGTCTACCTTGATACCACTCCGCATAAAGAGAAATAACGAAAATACTATTAAAACTGTCGCCTCGAAAAATTTCTCTTACAATGCCCCGAGGTTCACATTTTCCGAATTCCCATGAAGCCGCATAGTTGAACGCACCTCAGTTTATAACACCTTCCGCTCCGTCTTAAATCACCAGAAAAGTGAAATGCGTCGACCCAGACACCCAACGGCAAACATCCACACCGCACTCGACTGTCATGAATGAATATACCGACAAGCGCACTTTCCCAGGGCGCACCGTACAGCGTAACATCACGGGAATAGATCTTGCGGCGAACGGTAACAACGATGAAGAAGTCACTTATTAAGATGGAGCCCCCGGCGGGAGGATTCTTTTTTATGAGGCAGTTTTTATGACGACAACCGCGAGCCGCCGCGGTAATAATCGTAATAATCATCGCGGCAATAAGGCGTGGGTTTGTGGGGATAGAGAAAACAAGGTGGTGGAGGAGAAGGGCGAATGAGAGGAAAAAAGAATGGTCGAAGAGGCGCGAGTGCGGCGTGGAAAAAGGAGAATCATAGGTCGGGAGGAGTGAGTGCGTTGGCGGAGGGAGGGAATGAGAGAACAAGGCCGAAGGCGTGCATGCGTTCGTGCGTGCGCGCGTTATGGCCCTCTCTTTACGGTGAATTATTATTTAAATGCTACGGGGAGCCCTGAGGCGCGCCGCTCTCGACCCGTTGCTTTCCTCATACCCTTCCGGAGTGGTTGTAAAATTAAGCTCCGGTGATCTTAGCGTCAGAGAAAAGTGACCGTTTCGGCTTAACCACGATAGATGAATCTCAAATACGGCCCGACGCGCTTATAAATGATGATTGTAGCGATATCGTGAAATTTTCTTCCTGAGTAGCTCGACTTCTTGTCCCGGAGATGGCATATTTGGCGACACCCGATTTGGATCGTTAACGCGCGTTAATAAGCTATTGCCGTTGAGCAGTGATCAGTTTAATTCCTCGAAGCGGTTCTCCGGCTAATGGCTCTGAAAATTAATAAGTACAGCACAAACGGTGAAATCGATTTTCGCTTTTACGAGCACCCGTGCCACGAATCGTTTGGCGAATTATCACGGGTCAGAAGTTTGTGACCTAATCTAAGAGTCGTCGAAAGGGTTAAGGAGATTTTTAAGGCGAGGGCAATTGGTTACGCGTGCGGTTGCGGGTGAGGTATATGGCTTGGTATCAAAGGTAGACCATTTAGTTAACCTAAGCTTCACCTAAAACCATCGCTGATGACTGACGGCCGCGCGAACATTGTTCTCGACGCAATTTAAACGCCGTTTGACCAGCAGGTCAATCTGGCGGCACTAATGCACTGGCCGGGTCTCATGCCTATATAATAGACTACCTGAAGTAACAAGCACCGGAGAATCGGCCATCAGTATTGCCCGCTATTTACGAGTTGTACAGATAAGATTGCGAATCGCATATATGCATGCGAATGGCTCTCCTTTTCTCGCTTCTGTTCTTTTTCCTTATCTTCGCCTGCTCGCCGTCTCTTTTACTCTCTTCGAGAGGAGCGCACTGTCCTTCGAGTTCCTGGAAACGATCAGATTCACGGCGCGCGATTTTATAACGATATATGGTAATGAATTGCCCGGCCACCGTACGAAACGTTCAACTGGTTTGATCGTTTTATCATCGCCCGTACGAATAACCAATGTTTATACCATTATGCTTAAAGTAAATTTCCACGCTAATGATACGAGTACACGGACATCAATTCAGTAATGAGTCGTGCAAATATTTTGCCCGAGACGTGGTATTCGCGCTGTATGTCAATGCATAAGCGGCTGATCAACATTGACATCGAGTGCGGGGGCGTGGGCTGTCGAAGATTTATTATTATTGATGCGCGGCTCATTTTTGACGAAAAGCATCATCTCGCGGGTGGTGATATATGGGTCGTTCATCCGACGACGAGTCTTCAGGTACCATTTATGACGGGATGCGGTGAAGAGGGCAATTAAAATGTTTCCGCGGGCTAAGATTACGGTCAACGATCCGGTCATTATTTTTCATAGAGGCTGTTAGCCGCCGGAGACCCGTAAACAATCGACTTCGCGGTAAACTCGACCCCAAATATGTTCCGCCCCGCAATAATACGTTCCGCATTGCGGCCAGATTTATGCGATTCGTTCCGTTTTCGGGGTCAATACGATCGAATCACTTAGTCAAGACACTCGCCGTCGACAGTCTAATTCCTGTAGGTGTACAGCGTGACAATGACAATAAATTTAGGTTCGAAAGTTGCCCGCCGTCAGACAATGCGCGATAAAGTTCATACTCAAATTACACGACAATCATGTTATTGCGTTGAAATTGCAACCTTTCCGACCATTCGATCGCCGGTGATGAATGGATCAAATGTCCTTCAATTGGCATATCGATATGATCTATTTTCTCGCCGTCCCGTATAATTTTTTGTTTTTCCACCGTGCGCGTACAATAGGTTCACTCGCACGGGACCGCTTGTTCGGCAAGCCTACGATTTACCTAGCGCTATAATTATGTCCCTTTTGTACCGGAAACCGTGCTCCGCGGCCGGTATAATGGCAGCCAATAGTGACATCCGCCTTGAAAGCCGCGCGCATACGCCTGCCGGTCGGACGTCGCGTTAATCGTTGCTCATTGTATGTCGCCAAACGAGCGCTTAAAACTTGGCCGGCGCCGGGAATAAATCTCTCTGATGACCGCGCTCGCATCCCTGCCCGCACACGGCACAATCGCCAAAAACATACGCCCCGCCGTACGCACCTACACCCACACAACGGCCTACACACACGCGGGTCCGCACAGCTATAAAATTCATCCCCAAAGGAGACGAGAAAAGCGACGAATCGGCCGTACGGTCATCGGTTGGCTTCACAATGACCCACCCGGTACGCATATAATAGAGGCACGAACGCGTGGGCGTTGATTATCGCAAATGGGGGGAGAGCGAGTCGGTCCTCGACGAAAGAGACGGAACGACGCGCGGGGCGAGCAAACGGGGGCATTATCCCATTTTCTGGAGGGTTATAAAATATTCCGCGCGTGTGGAGCCTGCAGCAGGTACGGGCCAGAATGTGGAGACCAGCGTGCGGGGGTGAGCGAGAGTGCGTGGGGGTGGGCAGCACGGGTCCGGGAATAATGGGGAATAATGGTGAAAAGCCCGAAGGACTCTATCAATGGGAATTGGCGGCCGTGCGCTCGTCTAATG
This sequence comes from Cryptocheilus praepositus, assembly GCA_033815515.1. Classification (NCBI taxonomy): domain Eukaryota; kingdom Metazoa; phylum Arthropoda; class Insecta; order Hymenoptera; family Pompilidae; genus Cryptocheilus; species Cryptocheilus praepositus. Next base: position 1,153,147 of record JAWWQZ010000093.1, read on the forward strand.
GGCACGGGTGCCCTCGACGACGCTGGACAATACTTCTGGAGAGCCGATGGTCAACGCGCCTTCTGTCTTTCTCCCTACCACCCTGTCTCTCTTACGCTTGCCGTCTCTTTTCCCCGACTCGCTGGCTCTGTCTCTCGATGGTCAGTGAACGCGCGAGTCCGGCGTATGCAGCTGTTCGAAAGTCCAGACACCCCCGCAGCTGCACGCGCGAATTCGAGAGAGGGACAGAGAGGAAGTCTTTCGATGTCCCCGGCGAAGGTTTGTTGCGTCTGTCTCGCTTCTCTTGCCAACTAACCGCGTCGCCCACGTTTTCAAGACCGGAGTGGGATCGGTACTGGAGCATCGATTATCGTGGGATCGCGCGATTGAGAAGTCTGGACGCGCGCAACGAATCTGCCATTTCGACGCTCGTGATAAACAAGTTCGTAGTTCAACTTTCGGCGCATTGATATTGACAGCGGGCTGATGGCAAAGTACTGCGAAGTTTTGAAGAATTAATATAGTGGGAGTCTCATAATAGTAAGGATAATGACGCAGAAGCAACTACGCATCATCATTCTGTTGAAATTTTACAGCGCGACAAAGGATAATAAAGCGTTGAGACAAACAGTCGTACGACTTTCTCAGCAAAATGCGACAACGTCATCGCTATAGAATTCCGACCGCGACAGGCTGTTCTTTTGGAAATCCACACTCTCCCATTCTCAATCCTTTTCGTTCTCCGGTCAAATAAGAAAGAAGGCGACACTTCGCGCTATGTAAATCAGAACGTTACCCGCAATGCGTCTTTCCCGCCGTGCGTATTTTTAAAACCTATAAATAGGCTCCAGACGACGTGGTTTCCGAATGTGGGTTTCATGAAATACGGAAGCGGTTTCGGGCACGTTCCACGGCGAGCGCCGAAAACAAAACGTCGAGCCTGAAGGGAGGAAGGAAGGAAAATCGAGTGGAGCACGTGAAGAAGTCTGCTCCGCGTTGGCGGAGGGTGTAACCTGTGCGTGAATTTCGGGGGAAGGTCGAACCATGGAAGATTATGTCGTTCACGTGCCAAGGACCGACCATCAGGGGAAGGCAGCTGTTTATCCGTCCTACCTTCTTCTTTGCCTTCACCTCGCGGAGTTGTTCCGAGATCAATCACTCTTGCCGATCGTCGTCTCGCACAAGAGATTCCGCCCTGACTGTGAGGTCTCTGTTGATGGGTCAATTAGGTCACTTTGCATACTTGTCGCCTCGGATGGGTGCCAATTATTTGGTTACGGATATGATAGTTTCAACGCGATTAGGTGCTGGCCACTTGCAGCCTGCGATTGGTGGCAGTTGTTAACGCATGAATATGATAGCTTTATTGTGATTGCGTGGCAGGTCTACGATGAATTAATGTTATGGAATTATCGAAATATTATATTTTTGCGTGAATGCTTATGTTGTGATTATGTGCGCGCCACTTATAGGTTGCGATTAATATTGTAGAATTATCGATATTTATTTTCTTGGTAATGTGGAAGTTTTATATGGGTTATATATTGGAGATTTGTGGGTTCTGCTTGGTATTGTAGAGTCATATCTATATGATTGTGACTATTCTTCCTAAGGATTCCTTATTTTTTACTATACTGATGCACATTGAGAGAAGGTAGCTTGGGATTTAATCCAATTAATGATGTTTACTGTTTCCTAGGGTCGTTAATTAGTACGTTTTGAAGCTTCTTGCGACTTGAGGACAATATGAAGAAATGTCAGGTATTCATTGACCAGCTATAATGGACAATTGTCATTACATTTATGACAACCCTTAATTGATGTGCATTTTCGGAAGAGTTAAAAAGGTTCATATTATTGAACATCTTAAATAATAACATTATAATATCCCACTCTTAAATCACCTAGTGACGCCTTCCCAACATAAATAACACAGAAAATAATAAATTAGCAGCAAACACATGTCAGCACATTCTCTTTCCCCGACTTTCCCTCAACTTAAGAACTCGGCGACTCTTCGTAATCTCGACGACAGCATTCACCTAAACTGCCCCTTCGCTCATCGACCCCACTACTTTCAATCAGCCGCAGTTGCGTCAAGCTTCTGACCAAACCCGCAGCATTCAACCTACCATCAGTACAATTAACGTGAGCACACCTCATCATTTCTCAACATCCTCTTCACATTAATTTCTCAAATCGTCTCCATCAAACAACGCCCGAACATACATCATGTACGCCTACATTGAACCACCGGTAGCCAGAGGTCGGGAAGGTGAAGTACTAGTAACAAAAGGTTACGTGCGCGGATCAAGCGAAGGCGGACGCAGACCGCAAAGGTTTCTGTTCGCTTCGGGCGTTAACTATAACGCTCGCTAACGTGCAAAGGGGCGCATAACCGGGTGTCGAGTCAACAGACACGACGCACACATCGGTGCAGCTACTCGTACGCACAGAAAGTCAAGCATCTCACCAGCACGCGAGTAAGTGAAGGCGACAGAGTACAGGAGGGCAATAAGAGTGCGAGGGAAAACGGTGGTGTGCGTCCAAAAGGAAAGAAGAGAGGGTGGGCGGAAGAAAGCCAGAGGAAAGGTAGGTGGCGCGTGCCTGACACCCTACTTCAGTTTCAGGGGTGTAGCGCCCATAAATAAATAGGGCTTCCGTTTTCGGTTCCACTGCCTTCTGCCCCTCTTCTAGCCCCTCCTGCAGATATTAATGCGCCCGGGTGCTCGTCCGTGTGTGGGCGTATGCTCTACCAATCCGCCCTGGCACGAAGGTGTGGGTGGGTCTGTGTGTGTTCTACGTGCACGGGTAGAGTGCAATCGTTATACGAGCGGACAAGACCGCGGGGACGATGTTCGTATTTTTAGAGGTGGCACTTTTACATATTTCAGGAAAAAGGCAGCTTTCCCAGACCGTTGTCTATGGGGTTCTATCAATAGCAGACTCGTGCCGTGCCTCGCTTATCCGTCGTCATGAGTCTTTCCCGGCGGATTCCGCTGGATTTCGTTTCCCTGCTTTTTGACGTGAATCCCCTAATTTCTTTGCCGCTGCCGGGATCGGGGTGTGGTTTGAGTTTTTTTTGGCGAGTGATTATGAGTAACAAGTTGGACTGTTACAGATTTTTTTCGGGGATTTTGAGCGTTGATGGTGCTTGGGAAGGTGTAATAATTTGGGATGCAGTTGTAGATGGTACTATAGAGTGGTTGAATATAATGTGTAAGGAGAATGACAGGAATAAGAGAAGAGAGGATCTTAACGGAAAGAATTATGTTCAAACTTAGCCGTTGGTTTTACATTGAAATTTGCGAATAACTGATGATAGTTTTAGACCGCATTAATAGCAAGTGTTCCGGACCAGTAGAATATGACGAGCGGGAAAACGACACAGATTCTTTCATTGGACCGACGAATCCATAGATCTTAACGGAAACAATCACTTCCAAACTTAGTCGTCGGTTTTACATTGAAATTTTTGAATAATTGATGATAACTTCAGACTGAAATAATAGCAAGTTCTGGATCAGTAGAATATCACGGGCAGGAAAGTGGCACAGGCCACAAACAACTAGATTCCTTCGTTGGACCGACGAATTCATAGATTTTAACGGAAACAATCACTTTCAAACTTAGCCGTCGATTTTACATTGAAATTTTTTAATAACTGGTGATTGCTTCAGACGGCATTAATAGCAAACGTTCTGGATCAGTAGAATATTACAAGCAGGAAACGCAAACAATCACTTCCAAACTTAGCTGTCGACTTCACATTGAAATTTTTGAATAACTGACGATAGCTTCAGACGGCGTTAAACAAGTGTTCTAGATTCTAGATTCCTTCGTTGGAACGACGAATCCATAGATCTCAACGGAAACAATCACTTCCAAACTTAACCGTCGGCTTTACATTGAAATTTTTGAATAACTGATGATTGCTTCAGACGGCATTAATAGCAAACGTTCTGGATCAGTAGAATATTACAAGCAGGAAAGTGACACAGGCCACAAACAACTAGATTCTTTCGTTAGAACAACGAATCCATAGATCTTAACAAAAACAATCACTTCCAAACTTAGCTGTCGACTTCACATTGAAATTTTTGAATAACTGACGATGATAGTTGGATCAGACAGGCATGAATAGAAACAATTTTTTGTTAGAACAACGAATCCTAGAAACAATCACTTCCAATAGAATATCACTGATGATTGCTTCAGACGGAGGAAGTGTTGACACATCACGGGCAGAAAAGTGACAGAGGCCACAAACACTAGATTCCTTCCTTGCAACGACGAATCCAGCACTCTCAAATTTTGCCGTTAGCTTCCTTTCTATCTAGACGGAAGTGCTTTCTACCAATTAGCAATAAGTTTCTTTACATCGCAGGGAAGACCAATTGCGTTTGTCTGACTGCCGGCCGTATATCCGTACTCTTTTTCATGCTCAACAGAACACCAGCACACGCCGCTTCAAATGCCGTCAGCCGCTGAAAAGTTTTCGTTGTCCAACAAAAGACTCGGCACACATCGCGGATAGTTCCGAACCGCGGACACGCACATTACGATTCTTTCGGAGTTTTCTCCCAAAGGAAGCCTACGAGGCCGCGACTATAAGACGCGTTGACGTTCTTTCAAACGCAGTGCCATCGCGCAGAACTGCCTATGGGCGAGATGACGTTTATGCAGAAAATTCGACCTTAGAAGAAACGCATTCGCCTTCAAGGCGTTGAGGACGTCTCGTATATGGCGATATTTCGCGCCTTGTCGATACACGTAAACGGCCGAAGTCTCGTGCACCGGTATCTAAACTAGTCGACGCGCGCAAGACTGCTTCTATGCCACGTATATATAATCGCCGCTAGCCATAAGCGCCTCCTTCGTTAGCGGACTAACATTAACGCGCTGCGGGCCTTTGATTTACTCGCGCCAGTGGAGTTATACGGCGACAAGTATAAATGAGCCATTAAGATCCGGAAATTTCGTTGTGTAGAGATTAGTGTACACCGTTCCCCACCCTCGCTGCTGGCCTCGGCGCACGACGTTATTTATCTAAATTGTTATATAGGCCAGCGTTTCTCGCTTATAAGCACCGATCTGTCTCGCGGGTTGCGCGCGCTTGCGAAAAATCGACGGGACATGCGGCGGTGGAAAAAACTGCACGCGATAATGGACGGCGGACGTTATATACGAGTTCGGCACTCCGGTTCATAGAAACGTTCGATTTCCCAGATAATATATTAGTTGTGTCCGAAATATAATCTCAAGTTTCAACATGTATGAATATGAAACGTATATGGTTGCCTCTATCTACCACTGTATTTCTACGTATGCACTTTTTTAAATGTGCTGAAACAATGATTTCGCTATCTCAGTATTATATATTGAAAATGTGTTATTTTCTTTTAATACGAAAACGGACAAAAGTTTTCGGTAGATCTAATACTACGCCAGGAGGTAGCATGAACTTAATTCGCGATGCGGGATTTCCATTCAATGGGGAGATGGTGTGAAAACGTCGGAGATGCCGGTCAACGCTCGATGGAAAATGATGAGTGAGTATAGCGCACTTTTGTCTTGTGAGATGATGGTGCCGACGCGGTTTTTGATAAAACGCGTTCGCACGGAAGTTAGCAAACTTGACGGGCCTAGGTGTGAAGTATGAGTACGGATGTGATAGTTAACAGTTTTGTTTGACCGTGATTGAAATGAGAGCGTTGCGGAGGTAACTTCAAATTTAATGGGCTATGATGCACATTTTCTAAAAGTATCGCTTTTTGAATTTCACGCCTCTAATTAATACGTTGACTGCCATGGTAGTCACCAGTGATCGGTGCAAAAGATTTTACTAAAAATGCAAAGAATTCGCAATGAATATTTGAAATCTTGTAAAAGCAATTGATATTGGAACGGTACTTCAATACTTTGACTTCTAACAACTTTGCGTTACCTTTATTTTGCACGATTTAATTATGCTTTGTAGTATTTCACAGCATCGCGGTTCTAACATAGCAAAATACGCTTGGCAGTCAACGTGTTAAAAACGGTATACGTCAAAGTATTCAGTGATCTATACTATAAGAAAAATAAAAATCCGATGGAGTAATCATGCAAATGTATATTAATAATAATAATATAATAATAAGGCAAACTGAAACATTTTTGAGAGTAATGAACTTGAGCAATGAAATAAAAGTAAATGCAATAAATACAAAATCGATGATATGATGGTTCTCTAAAAATCAGCGGCTGACCGACGTAAGAGATTTTATTGAACATCCATAATATTCACAGTGGGTAGCAATAATTATTTTATAAATGCAATTATTGTTAGAATAGTGAAAAATGCGATGAAGTATGGTCTCTAATCAAACTGCACATTATTTTTTTAAAGCAATGAACTTCAGCCAAAATGTAGTAATGAAAATAGTTGTAATAAATACAGCAAAATACGAATGACCGTCAACGTGTTAATGAAAGTATCGAAACAGTCGCTTATAATTCGTTCCAAACTACCCAACATCGTTAGAAGTTCGCAGCAACCACATCGCAGTCGCAAAATTTGACAAAAACCGCCGACTGCCACCGACTTACTCTACCTATCACCCCGCGTCTACCGCAAAGTACGAAACAGTTGAAGCTTTCATCGAAATTTCACAGAAATTCTATCCCGTACATGTCGGCTCTCTTCCGGTTTTCCGTTTACAGCCTTATTCCTGTCCCTAATGATATACTTTCCGCTTTACGGCCTATCGGTTTTATTAGACGACGCTCTCGGTTTTATTAGACAACACACGCGTGCCTCCTCCATTCGTCCTGCGGCGTAAAATGCTAAGTCGCGCACGGCAGCGCAATAATCGCACGCGAGTAAACGTGTGCGCACATGTAAAGTGTGTGCGCACGTAAGCCGGTCACGAGCGAAACGTACTATTTCGCGCACATATCGCGACACAACACTCTCTCGCGACGAATGAAATATTCATGGAACTATGATCGATTGCGTTTAACGTATTCATACGATTTTACTAACTATCTGGCGCGACATTAACGGCCGCGTAACGATTACCGCCTCCTTAGTTATGTAAAAGACGGTTCCATCTCGCTGAGCGTTGTCAGGCCGGAAAAGATATCGCTTTGTGTGCTGTTAATAATAATTCCGCACTTATAGCTTCATCCTTGACGCCGCCCAACTCAGGCGGCGACAGGAAACGCGCGGAACAGAATCGGAGAATCTGGGTTTCCGGGAACGATAGGCTTATTTGGTGTTCTCGATATCCGGAAAAAAATTCAAGGTAGGTGCCATGATGTGCGGGGCGGGTTTTTAAGTGAGCTTGAGATATGGGTTGAAGTCATTTTTGCGTTTGATAAGCTGAGTTTATTAGACATTTGGCAAATTAGCTTGCTGTAGGCATACAATTTTCTATTATGATTCACGTTAGTTGGATTGAGAGTCAATTATAATCATAGACTCATATTTTGCAAATGTAATTCTGTTGACAAAAGCAGATGTTTACGTTTGTTTATGTGTTTGATTGACGTAAACAAACGTCTTATGATTTATCTGACATGAATAGACATTTTTGTGTTTGATGAGTTGAGTTTATTAGAAATTCGGCAAATTAACTTACTGTAGGCATACGATTTTCTATTATGATTCACGTTAGTTTGATTGAGGAACAGTTAATCATAATCAGCAGGCAAATGTCGTCCTACGTTTCTTTACGTGTTGCGTGCATTTGTGAATTTTAATTCACGTGTCATATCAAACGTCCTATGTTTCAACGGACTTGTGATTTTCTTGAGATACGGGTTGAACACACTCTTGTGTTTCATTAGAAATTTTTTGTTTGATGAACTTTGAGTTTATTATAAGTTTGATTGAGAGTCAAATTAGAACATTTGCTGATGATGACGCAGCTTGACAAAAGCAAATTTTCTGTTATGATTTGCATTAATTTGAATTTTGATGTGTCATACCAAACGTTCTATTTTTCGACGGACTTGTGACATTCTTGAGATACGGATTGAACTCATTTTTGGGTTTGATGAGCAGAGTTGATTACAAATTTGGTAAATTAACTTACTATAGGTACAACGTTTTCTATTATGATTCACGTTAGTTTGATTGCGGAACAGTCAATCATAATCATAAAGTCAGATTTAGAAAATTTAATGACGGCACGATATAATCATAAACGTTTCTTTACGTGTTGCGTGCATTTGTGAATTTTAATTCACGTGTCATACCAAACGTCCTATGTTTCGACGGACTTGTGACATTCTTGAGATACGGATTGAACACATTTTTGTGTTTGATAAGCTGAGTTTATTACAAATTGCGCTAATCAACTTGCTGTGGGCATAAGCTTTTCTGTTATGATTCACGTTAGTTTGATTGAGAAACAGTCAATTATAATCATAGTCTCACATTTAGCAAATGTGATGACGATAGTTTGACAAAAGCAGGTGTCGTACTACGTTTCTTTACGTGTTGCGTGCATTTGCGAGTTTTAATTCACGTGTCATACCAAAGGTCCAACGTTTCGGCGGACTTGTGACATTCTTCAGATGCGCTTTTGTGTTTGACGAGGTGAACATGTTGGAAGGTGTTTGACGAATTGGCCTGCTACAGAAGTGGAGGTTTCTGTTACATTTTACGTTGCGTTCATTAACGGTAGTTTAAATTGCTTATAATCGTAGACCTTCATTTAATTGATGCGCCGTCGAAGCGTCAATTTGCGATAGCATATGCCGCCCTTTCGTATTTTACGCGTTCAAAAATCTGTTGCGTGCGTCCATAAGTTTCAATTAACATGTGATGTCGAACGTCTCCCGTTTCAAGTGTGGTCTGTGAATACAAAGAGAAATAATACGGTTGCACACAAAGTAACATTTAACATTCACCCACTGCCTTATTAATCGTGAGTTTTTCGGTCGCTGAATAAACTGTCGATTCGCGCTCTCTGTTCTTTTCTTCACCCTCGCGTCTGGTGACAAAAGCATAGCGATAGCGGACATAAACCGTTATGAACGTGGGTGCAGACTAAATATACCAATGTAAATATTCGGCGCCTGGTTACGAGATGGGGCGCATGGATGCGTATAATATACTTTACACACTGACCGCAAACACGCGCATCTCAATGTCGGAAAGAATGTCCCAGGCGTTTTTCGGGCTTTCGAGAAAATAACAGAACGCCAAATCGAAATACAAAAATCATTCTAAATAATGTGGGGCGAGAAAGTGCAGGCGGGAGTTTCGGGAGTCGGTGCGATTAGTTGGCCCAGTGTTTTGACTTTATTTCACGAGTTTACGAGCCACGCTTCGATATATCAAATTGCCTCGCGGAGATCCGGCCGATCTGCGGCGGAAATAGAAAATTACGGGATAATGAGCGTCGACGATATTGCGGGCGGCGAACGTTGTAAATTTTTTTCCGAACGGCGATGGAGGAGTGGTTTTGTCTGAGAGGAACGAAAGATCGTGACGCACGATTTAAGCGGGGAGATACGCTATTGTTTGCCGTTTTATGCAGTCTTTATGCGGTTATATTTAAAGAATAATGCCCGCTGACGCACGAGTCAAAAGTGAAATATGCCCGATGGTTCGAATTCCTGCTTTCTGTGCGCGAGTAATATATAGTCGAGGTTAAATCCGAATTGTTAGACTCAGGAGCGGCGCGATTTAAGTATGAGTGTCAAGTTATTTCTGTGAGACGGAACAAAGTGAGTTAAAGAGGACTCACGTGATAACGCGGCGTTTCGCCATTACCGTTTTTTAGAGAAACTCGAGAGTGAGAAAGCCTTGCCATTGTCTGCCGTTTGTAATTAACCATACGTGCCTTTGCACAATCACGTTTTCCGACAATTTGTCAAAGCTGCGACAGCTGACATGCACACGATGACTTGGGACGTGGAAAAATCGATTGTCAAACGATTTGCACGCGTGTTCTTTACAAGTTATTTTTTCCAGAGACAATAAATAAGCTGTTAGGCTCCCTCGATTTATCTTTAAATGTTCATTTATCGTAAAAGTGCTTCATTAATCAAAGAATTTGTGCTTAACTTCTGACTCTACCACATTATTACTTTCCTTAGTTCAAGACAGTCTCGATTTATCTTAAACGATTATTTACAGAATATTCATTTCGCAGTCCTTATACTTCAACATTTTTTTCTCTTCTTCTACGTAACTAAAAAAGTGTCGCTAATTGAACAGCGCAAATTTTTTTCCAGAGACAATAAATAAGCTGTTAGGCTCCCTCGATTTATCTTAAATGATTATTTATCGTAAAAGTGCTTCATTAATCAAAGAATTTGTGCTTAACTTCTGACTCTACCACATTATTACTTTTCTTAGTTCAAGGCAGTCTCCCACAGAATATTCATTTCGCAGTCCTTATACTTCAACATTTTTTTCTCTGCTTCATTAATCAAAGAATTTGTGCTTAACTCCTGACTCTCTTCTACGTATTTTTTCCTCTTCTTCTACGTATCTAAAAAAGTGTCGCTAATTGAACAGCGCAAATTTAATTAGCTAGAAAGCGTCCTCGACGAAAAAGTCGAACGCGCATCCTGCGACCAGATGATCTCAGAGTACAGGAAGGTCAGTAAAGGAAAACGTATATTTTTTGCCGACGTTTTGCGACGAACTGGCGCAAACGTTCGAAAATAAAAATCCGCGCTGAGAATCGTACGTCAAATACCGTTGCTAATTGCCGGTGAAAATAACGTCAGATTCGACGAATGTGAGCGTAAGCCTATAAAGTGTATCGAAGCGAGTCGCTAGCAAGAATAAACGAATTCGTTGAATTATGTATCCCCTGAAGGAGTTTTCTGCCTCCCATCGAAGTAACGATGCTAATTGCAATCGGAAACAGCATTTTGATCGGAGTCGCATTCTACTCGGCTTTGTCGAGCTGAAACGAAAAAAATCCGACTAACGACTCTTTTCACACTGGCGAGAAGGGGCAGTTGAGTTACGAGGAATTTCTATGGCTATGTCAATTGCGAAGTGATGTCTTCGATCAGTTGACAAAGAAATTTATGACTCTTGCCGAGGTTGAAAAATCGACAAGGCCGAAGTAGTATACTACGTTAATCGAAGTTAATCAAAAGCGGTAAATGACAAAATAGAAGTAACACTATAAACAAAATTTGTTTAACCGAAAGTGTTAACCAGTGAAATAGATGCAATCCTCATTGGCACGAGTTACAGAATCTGCTTGTAACAAATAACATTTAAACTGGACACTAACGATCAACAAATTCGTGAAACAAATACGTCAGCGGTGATATAGTAGCAATGGCCCTCATTAATGAAAAAAAGCACATGGTATGTAGTCTAGTAGGTGAAGATATACGTAGAAAAGTATGTCCCTCGTTTGAATCCGCTGAACTGGGCTGTTGACGCCAAACTGGACAACAACGATCAACAAATTCGTTAAACGAATCCGTCAGCTGGTGAAAAAATAGCAATGACCTCTATAAAAATAAGAAAAAGAATAATGTACTTTATACTCTCTCATTTAGAGATGCTCTCTCTATCTCTCAAAGCTTAAGCACTCTGTCGTTCAAAGACGCACGTTGAAAAAGATGCCTTCCATTTGATCGCGCAGTACTTAGCACCTTGACGCTAAACAGGACAGTAACAATCAAAACAATGCTTCAACCAATGCGCTAACAAGCGAAATAGTAGCTATGGTTCTCATTACACTCAAAAAAACACAAGATATAAATAATAGGCACCGTCTGATTGGACAAATTTTAGCACTGTAATGACGCGTACAATGCTGACCTCTGGATATTAACGACGTTGGAGGATTTTTTTTTCTGTTTATAAATACAACTGTTTGGCCTCTAGTTTTCGGCGTTCTTCAGGAGATTCTAATGATTGCCTTCTGAAAGTTCTATTATTTGAGCGTGTTTACTTGCGTTTGGCTACGTGCAGCCCTTAGACGTTGGAAGAAATTTGAACCTACGCGTTTAGATGTCTAACATGAAATTCCTGAAAAGAACGCGTCAACCGGCGAAATAGTAGGGACGGTGCCCGTTTAACACGGCGACTGCCACACGAGTTTATAAGAAAACCTCCGACAAGCCACGCGTGCTGCTATACCATGCGCTAATTGTTTTTTATCGTAGTAGAAAATGATTACGGTTACAACGAAATGCCTAGGAATTTCCATCGAATTGAAAATCTAAATTGGCGAATTGTATTGGGCCTATTGTTTCTTATCGTAGCAGAAGATAAGCACGTTTAGATCAAAACGTTTCTTTTTCCAATATTTTTTCTGTAGTGACGAATGGTTAAAGCTACTTTCATAACAATTTAATAGTTTTATCATATTCTGTGAAATATCTTTCCAAGTACCTACTAACAAAACTTGTATACATATACTCAAACAAACGTTACCCCAACACGGATGACGCGGCCTGATTGTCACCGGTGACCGGCGCAAAAGATTTTACTAAAAATGCAAAAAATTCACAATGAAACTTATTTGCAATCTTGTAAAAGCAATTCACATTGGAACGGTGCTTCAGTACTTTGGCTTCTGACAACTCAACGTTACCTTCATTTTGCACGATTTAATCTTACGCTGCAGTATTTCATCGCATCGTAGTTCTAACATAGTAAAATATGCGGGGACCAGCGCAAAATATTTTATTAAATGCAAAAAATTCGGAAAGAAGCCTATTTGCACTCTTATAAAAGCAATTGACATTGGAACGGTATTTCGATACTTTGGCTTCTAACAATTCTGCGTTACCTTCATTTTGCCCGATTTAATTATACTCTGTAGTATTTCATCGCATCGCAGTTCTACCACAGCAAAATACGCGGTGACCGGCGCAGAAGATTTTGCTATAAATACAAAAAAATTCGCAATGAAGCCTATTTGCAATCTTGTAATAGAAATTGACATTGGAACGGTGCTTCAATACTTTGGCGTCTAACAACTATGTGTTACCTTCATTTTGTACGATTTAATCACATTCTGCAGTATTCCATCGCATCGCGGTTCTAACATTGCAAAATATGCGGTGTCCAACGCAAAAGATTTTACTAGAAATGCAAAAAATTCGCAATGAAGCCTATTTCCACTCTTGTATAAGCAATTAATATTGGAACGGTGCTGCAATACTTTGGCTTCTAACAACTCTGCGTCACCTTCATTTTGCACGATTTAATCATACGCTGCAATATTTCATCGCATCGCGGTTCTAACATAGCAAAATACGCTTGGCAGTGAACGTGTTAAAGGGCGATAAGGCACAAGTTACCCTCTCGTTCGAAGATGCACGTCCATGAGACACGTCTCCGTCTGATCGCATGGAACTTAGCACCCTGCCGCCAGATGACGGGAGAGCGGACCCTCGGTGCGTCCTCTCGTGCGTAGCACGTGCGGTCGAAGGCGAAGTCACAAAACAAACCCAGAAGCAGCAGAAGTCTGGAGGCAGCAGGCCGTCGTTTATCGGCGTACTCGACGACGGAAGGACGTCCGCATTACGAGTAAATATTTGAAGATCTCGAGTCGTAACGCCGGAGATCCTCTCCTCATAAAAACCGCGGGACACACGATGTGCCGTTCTCTCGTTCGACGTGTGTGTTCGTTTGTCCCGATCCCGCTGCCTCTTCTTCCTTCTCTGCGCAAGCTTTGTCTCGCGCGCCTTCTCTCGCTCCTCTCCCTTCACAAATCGCGAGAGCATCTATTCTCGCCGCGCGTCGGCCGGATATGGACCCCGCGTCGAGGCCGTTCGACGTGTCGTGAGTTTTGATGGATCGCGACGGTGGATAAATAATTCGCGGCTGGCTGAGTTCTCCTGGCCGAGCGACGATGCGCGGAGGGTGGTCCACAAGTTCGATGTGCGAGCTGTTAAGACTGCTGACGGTTAATTACCGGTTACTTTCGATCGCTGGATCTTTCGGCGGCGGTCATTTCGTTGACGGTGAGTTATTAAGACGGTGACTGCCGAGCGGATTTTGCTGTATTAGAACGGCGATGCTATGAAATACTACAGTGTTTGATTGAATTATGCAAAATGTAAATAATGTGCAGGTATTGGAGACCAAAGCATCGCATTACTATTCTAACAATATCTGCATTTATAAAATAATTTTTGGTACTAATTGCGAATATTTTGGATCTTCAGTAAAATCTCTTGCGCCGGTCACCGATGACCATCATGGCAATCAAAGTGTTAAGACATTGACTGCCGAGCAGGTTTTGCTGTATTAGAACGGCGATGCTATGAAATACTACAGCATTTGACTGAATTATGCAAAATGTAAATAATGTGCAGGTATTGGAGACCAAAGGATCGCATTACTATTCTAATAATAACTGCATTTATAAAATAATTATTACTACCCATTGCGAATATTTTGGATCTTCAGTAAAATCTCTTGCGCCGGTCACCGATGAACATCAAGGCGGTCAAAGTGTTAAGAAACGGACCCACGCGGGTGTTTTGAAGGCGCGCCATTTAACGCGGGTATTTTATCCCCCGTGTTTCGGCGGTTTCAAGGGTTGACGGTTAGTGTTTCTAACCCTTTCGATGTTACCGACGAGTGTCACCTGCCAAAATTGCACGTTATCTCCAGGGTAACCGACCTTATTTTCTTTGAGGCTTTTGACAACGGCAGATATTAACACATTGACAGCCGGCGACTTAAAAGACACTTAAAGCCTGAGCGCCAGCAACGTATCGGCCACTTGAATTCTAAACACCGGCCTTATTCGCTTGTTTCTAATCTATTTTACTTGCATATTCGTCGTATACAATTTAACTGTAAATAAAAATAGAAACAAAATCGAAATTTTAATTTATATAATAATTATAGAAAAAAGCACAGTTCCTCATTTCATGGTGGATTATTACATATATATAACGTAAACAGAAAACAACAGTTTTAATATTTAAGGCAAGTATGCTATTTCTCGAAACGTGGGAAGTAAGAACAAATCGATGTGTAAGCAAAAAAAATTCCACATCGTCGTAGGGCCGCCACTCAAGTGACAGACTCAAAAACCCGCGTTTTCGCGGGTCCGGCTGTCAACGTGTTAGCATAAGAATTTGCAGGTGTATTTGTGACAAAACTTTAAAATGTTACGCTCTGTGTTTCGGTTTCTATTCTTGACCACCCTTTACAGTGTCAGTGCATTCGCGTGATTGGATACGCGACGTTGTTTTTGCGCGCAAGGAAGAAGTGACCGGCGGGTGGAAGGGTTGGCAGTTGGGTGTAGATATAATATTCGACGTGGCATGCCAGCCGTAAGTTATGACCGATACGGAAAATAGGTCTCGATCCCGAGGGAGTCGCGCCAGTAGTAACGTATCGGCCGACTTCTTGGAATCTCGCGAGGCATTATGTTATATGGGTATAAATAACCGAACAGGAGCAATAATACGTAATAATATATCAGTCGGGATTTTAGTGCTGTAGCTAGGTCGGCCGGCCCAACGGTCGTAATTCATCGCAGCGACCCGGCTCACCCTATATCTATATATATAAATATACGTGCGCGTTTCCTCTCTCCACTGACGCGGCCGTAGTATGTGCAACTAGCGAGAGTCACGTGAGTTTTCGCAGGGGGCCTGCCTTCGACTCGCATCGTTTAGAGAAATTCGAAATCCCGGAGAAAAACTGATGCGCCGGACCTATCGCTTTCTTCTACGTTGCCTGTTCGCGTTCTGTCTAGACATCATATGACCGTAGTTAAAAGTAACGTCGCGAACGTTGAAAAGTTATATCGTGTACGCGGGGAAATGATTAGATATAAGGGAAAGTTCTGTCGTTTTCGAACATGTGCACTTTTATGGGTTGTTGATCGTTAGCAAGAATTCTGGTCCGAGTGAAACCGGTTTAAACAGTTAGATTAGTATATGATTGATGATTTATACACTTTATTTTGAAGTTTAGTCAGTTTTCTTAAACTTGTAAAACTGTCGACATGAGTGAAGAAAAAGTGCACTTAAGACATTGTATGTTGTATGGGTTCCGTAAAGGGAATAACGCGATGGAGGCAAAAAAAACTTGTGTGACGTGGTTGGAGAGGAGGCAGTAAGAACTCGAATATGCCAAAAATGGCTTGCGAAATTTCGTTCGGGTGATTTTTCTTTGAAAGATGAACCCAGATCAGGAAGACCATCAAAAGTCGATGAAGAAGTGCTACACAGTATGGTCAGGGCAAATCCCACGGTAACCTCCAATAGAAGGCAGACAGTTGTAACTAACAAGGGACCTTATATTTTGGATTAAATTTTGAATAAAATGTAAAAAAAAAAATTTGTTTTTTTTTGTTTAGAAAAAACGACAGAACGTTCTTTTATACCTATTAAAAGGAAATTGCACTTTTGCGTCTGAAGTTTTGCTAAACAACATTGTGTACAGTTGTAACTAACAAAGGACCTTATATTTTGGATTAAATTTTAAATAAGAAGTAAAAAAAAAATTTGTTTTTTTCTTTAGAAAAAAACGACAGAACTTT
Organism: Cryptocheilus praepositus; assembly: GCA_033815515.1. Lineage (NCBI taxonomy): Eukaryota > Metazoa > Arthropoda > Insecta > Hymenoptera > Pompilidae > Cryptocheilus > Cryptocheilus praepositus. The sequence goes on from JAWWQZ010000093.1 coordinate 1,169,619, forward strand.
CCCTTACACCTAATAAAAGGAAACTGCACTTTTGTGTCTGAAGTTTTGCTAAACAACATTGTGTACAGTTGTAACTAACAAAGGATCTTATATTTTCGATTAAATTTTAAATAAAAAGTAAAAAAAAGTTTTGTTTTTTTTCTTTACAAAAAAACTACAGAACTTTCCCTTACACCTATTAAAAGGAAACTGCTTTTGGAAAACTTTTGCGTCCGAAGTTTTGCTAAACAACATTGTGTACAGTTGCAACTGACAAGGGACCTTATATTTTTGATTACATTTTAAATTAAAAATAAAAAAAAAATTGTTTTTTTTCTTTGCAAAAAAACTACAGACCTTTCCCTTACACCTAATAAAAGGAAACTGCACTTTTGCGTCGGAAGTTTTGCTAAACAATATTGTGTACAATTGTAACTAACAAAAGACCTTATATTTTGATTTAAATTTTAAATCAAATGTAAAAAAAAAGTTGTTTCTTTTTTCTTTAGAAAAAATGACAGAACTGTCCCTTACACCTAATAGATACGTTGAATAAATGGACACGGAAGATCTAAGCAATTCATTAAAAAGTATTATGACGTATGGTAGAATTAGCCAAGTTTTTCCTAGCGACGTCATGAGGCAAGTAGACAAATAACAGTTTAGCTTTCAGAGACAATGTGCCGTAGAAAGATCGTTCGATGTCTCGTTCGTCTGATATCGGACAGCGTGGTATTGCGTCGGCGTGTTTTTTTCCGACAAATTTCGAGGTTCTTATTTGTCATTTGAGACTCGGAGGTAATGGAGGTCGAAGAGTTCGAGGTACGATCGAAAACAACCCCCACGGAGTCGGGAGTTAACTTGGGCTCAGTTACACAAGGAGGGTTCGGGGCGGCAGATTTCATCATAATAATTTTCCACCCCATTTAAGCCCCGCGAAAGGGAGCGCGCGCGATCCGCTTTTGCATAAGGAACTTAACAATCTTTCTACTACGCGCGCCCGACAGGGGTGGATCCGGGCTACGTGGATGTAACGTCATGAAAGTCGACACTGAGAATATTGATATTCGTAGGACGAAGCTTTTGAGCGGCAGAAATTCATTCCTTGCGATGACACGTTTTATCACCGTACTTTAACGCATTAATTATCTGTGTGAAAAGTTCGGGGTTTAGCCAATAATTAGTATGCCGTCGGTTCCCCTGAGAAGAACACGTAGAAGTTGCCGAAGGATCGAAATTTAATTTGTTTCGTTTCTTATATTTCCATCACACTCATATTAACACGTTGACTGCCAAGCATATTTTGCTACGTTAGAACCGCGATGTGTTGAAATACTGCAGGGTATGATTAAATCGTGCAAAATTAAAGTGATGCAGAGTTGTTAGAAGCCAAAGTATTGAAGCACCGTTCTAATATCAATTGCTTTTATAAGGTTGCAAATAGGCATCATGGCGAAGTTTTTGCATTTTTAGTAAAATATTTTGCGGCGGTTACCGTCTATTTTGCTATATTAGAACTGCGATGTGATGAAATACTGCAGAATATAATTAAATCGTGCAAAATAAAGGTAACGCAGAATTAGAAGCCAAAATATTGAAGCGCTGTTCCAATATCAATTACTTTTACAAGATTGCAAATAGGCTTCATGGCGAAGTTTTTGCATTTTTAGTAAAATATTTTGCGGCGGTTACCGTCTATTTTGCTATATTAGAATGCGATGTGATGAAATACTGCAGAATATGATTAAATCGTGCAAAATAAAGGTAACGCAGAATTAGAAGCCAAAGCATTGAAGCACTGTTCCAATATCCATTGCTTTTACAAGATTGCAAATAGGCTTCATTGCGAATTTCTTGCATTTTTAGTAAAATATTTTGCGGCGGTTACCGTCTATTTTGCTATATTAGAACTGCGATGTGATGAAATACTGCAGAATATAATTAAATCGTGCAAAATAAAGGTAACGCAGAATTAGAAGCCAAAGTATTGAAGCACCTTTCTAATATCAATTGCTTTTACAAGATTGCAAATAGGCTTGATTGCGAATTGTTTGCATTTTTAGTAAAATCTCTTGTGCTGGTCATCAGTGACCACCGTGGCAATCAACGTGTTAACTATACATAAAAAATGTAATATGTGTATAAATGGAAATGACCGTTTAATTCTGATTTAGAACTGATTTTCAAAGCGATAGCGTACCAATACTTTCCCTTGAAAAGAACACGCTGAAGTGTTGAAATACGAGATTGAATATTCATTCGCTTTTCCAGATTTCTTTACCGTAAATTAAAACGCTTATCTTCTCTATGAATATAATACGTCTAACTTCTGCTTATATTATGCGACATTATAATTTGGTGGCGTGAGTTACTGTACTCTCACGTTCGGATGCCTTAATAGCCACACATGAATTTTTGTAAACCTCAATTCGCGCGTTTTTTGCTTCGAAAAGTTGTTTCGAATATTAACACGTTGTTTGTCGAGCGTATTTTACTAAATTAGAACCGAAATGCCACGAAATACTACAGAATTTCGTTAAATTGTCTAAAATGAATATAATCGTTAAGCATTGGAGGCCAAAGGTTTGAATTACTGTTCTAATGCGAAAGGCATTTATAAAATTGCAAATGCTACTAATTTCCAGTTTTTTTGCGTTTATAATGAATCATTTTACGCCGGTCACCGGTGACCACCACGGCATTCCACGTGTTAATCTTTCTGTATAAATATCAAACATAACTCTTCTGTATAAATATCAAACATTCACCTCTGATTATATAAGGCGCATTACCATTTTGTTAGTGCCGCGAACTGTTTGCCTCATGTTCGCTTACGTTAATGGCTAAACTGACTAGCTCTAAACCACAGTCTTGAAATTTCACCCTCCGCGTCGAAATGATTTTCACGAAGGGCACGTTTTTCGTGAAGTCGCCCAGGTCCCGAAGATGTCTTTCAATATTTACGAACCGCGAGCGTGCCGGGACTATCGTTTCTAGCATTAATATTACATTATATCAATAAGGGTTTGAAAAATCAGGGGGCGAAGCGGGCAAAACGTATAGCCCGTCGTTGAGGTTTCGCGTTACTCCGCAAACACGCTTCTCTCCATTCTCCCTCCTTCTTTCCCCACCGTTTTTTCAGCTCCCTCCTGCAGGCCGTTTTTCACCTTCAGGGCTAAAAGATATTGGACAGCTCGGAAAACTAATATCGGCCTCGACCGCTTGCGCACGTTCGACGATAATCATCGATCGGCCGATCGTAAAGTCGAATTACCGGCGAGTTTATATGCCTCGCGACCGTCGGCTTTTTCGCGTTTTTTGGACACGCGGCGTGCCGGTCATTGTCTTCGTCAAATTCCATCCGCGAGAACGTCGCGGCAATATGTTCGCGCGATACTGTCAACGTTTTTGGCTTTGCACCAATTCTTCGCATTGTTTCGAGAAACAACTTCGCGAATACGGCGCGTCGTGCGTGTCTTACGTTCAACACGTGCATGCAGGTTCCACGCAGAAACGAATTTCGTTCCATGTTGGCAGACGGTGCGTTTTTACCGTCCGGTAATATTGTTCCGAGTAGTTAGTTGGCAATTAACGTTTCGCGATACACGCGAAGAATCCGTTCGGATGTTCCGACTTAAGAATTCGGATTGCCCATACACGCCCAGCGTCGTCTGAGTTCCACGGGGCCTCATCCCGCGCTATTTTCGTATTCGGCGGTTTTCGGGACGCAAGTTGAAAATAAAAGAAGCGGCTACGTCCCGTGATCTACGCTTGCCGAGCGCTGCAACCCTGATTTATCCATCTCCCCACCACGCATCACACACCATCACCACCACCACCACCGGCGTCATCATCATGAACTGCCACCGGTCCGGTCCGCATTCTCTTTCTGTCATTTCATTCTCGTCCCTTTCGCCTTTACCGCGCCACTTAATTATATCGAGCGAATTGTGGTGCGTGCGAAATTTATCTCCAATCAAATGTCGCAGAACGTATTCCCGGAAATCTCGACCTTGCGCTGTTCACAAAAACGCCACTTTCATATCTCTGTTTACCTCAAATTGCGTAAGTATTCAATAGACGTATATGCAACTATGTTACTACGAGAAATATTCTCGGAACAACTGGAATTTCTTGTACACCAAGTCTAACATGACAAAGAGCAAAATGTAATGTAGAGTCACGTTCGACAGAGCAGTTGCTGGAACGAAATACGATGTTACGGTCGACATAGAAGTGCAATGGGTCAAACTGATTTGAGGCAGTTAGCAAAAAATGAGGTGATCGTGTAATGAAGCATACGTAATAATGCAGTAGGTATTGGAACACGCTAGACTACAAGTTAAATCGGAGTCCAGACATAAAATATGTTTACCTTCATCTCGCACATTTTCGGATATTCTTACGCGAGCAAAGGTCCTGCGGAAAAGGGTATCGATATCGTTATTCCAAAGGGTCCAAGGCGATTGTTGGCTCACGACGAGTCCCAGGAGACGTGTCCGTGCGATTTCATAGCCCGTAAAGCGGAATCGAATCTAGTCCGACGCTGGGACAACCTAACAATGTGCAATGCGAGTGCAAGTCAAACGCTTTTGACACCTCCACACGTATTCACGCGTGTAATAAATAACGTTATCTCTTTGCGATAACGTTGCCTCTTTTTATCATCTGCAATTTGTAATAACCTTCTTATCATCTTACTCTCCGAAAATTGTTTTAACCCTTTGACTGCGAACAGCGCCTATAGGCGCCTAGCGGGGGCTTTCGTTGCAAATAGCACCTGTAGGCACCCAGCCATAGACGCCTTGCATTTAACACGTCGACTGCAGTGTCACCTGTATTCGGGTGACTGCAAAACTTAATCAGGCCGTGTCACCCGTACGCGGGCGATGGGAAAATTTAATCGGCCAGTGTTGGCTGTATTCGGATGACAGTAAAAAGTTAGCTGTGTCACCTGTATTTGGACACAATATATTTTACAGGATATAATAACATTATTAAATTGTTATAAAAGTAACTAACCATGCGTCACTACAGGAAACATATTTGAAAAGGCAGAAATAATTTTCGGCGTATACACGCTTCCTTGGATACTTCGTTCTTGAGGAAACATTTTCCACTGAATGCATTTCTGGAAACGTTTCGATATAAACTTGCTTATCTTCCACTACAAGGTCCAGTACGATTCTTCAATATAGATTTTCAACTCGATGGAAATCGCTACGCATTTTGTTCGAAATGTAATAATCTTCTACTACGATAAAAAACAATTCGCGCATGGTATAGCGTGCGTGGCCTGACGGAGATTTTCTTATGAACTTGCGTTGCAGTGAACGCGTTAACACTTTCACCGTGTCCGGCGCAAGAAATTTGACTGAAGATTCAAAATATTCGCAATGGATAGCAATAGTTATTTTATAAATACAGTTACCGTTAGAATAGTGATGCGATCCTTTGTTCTCCAATACCTGCATATTATTTACATTTTGCATAATTAAATCAAACGCTGTAGTATTTTATAGCATCGTCGTTCTAATACAGCAAAATACGATCGGCAGTCATCGTCTTCACACTTTAACTGCCGTAATAGTCACCGGTAACTGGCGCAAAATATTTTACTGAAGATCCAAAATATTCGCAATGGATAGCAATAATTATTTTATAAATGCAGTTATTGTTAGAATAGTGATGCAATCCTTTGATCTTCAGTACCTGCATATTATTTACATTTTGCCTAATTCAGTCAAACGCTGTAGTATTTCATAGCATCGCCATTCGAATACAGCAAAATCCGCTCAAGTGTCCGGCGCAAGAGATTTGACTGAAGATCCAAAATATTCGCAATGGATAGTAATAATTATTTTATAAATGCAGTTACTGTTAGAATAGTGATGCAATCCTTTGGTCTCCAATACTTGCATATTATTACATTTACATTTTGCATCATTCAGTCAAACGCTGTAGTATTTCATAGCATCGCCGTTCTAATACCGCAAAATCCGATCGGCAGTCAACGTCTTAACACTTTAACCTCCGTGATGGTCACCAGTGACCGGCTCAAAAAATTTTACTGAAGATTCAAAATATTTGCAATGGATAGCAATGATTATTTTATAAATGCGATTATTGTTAGAATAGTGATGCGATCCTTTGGTCTCCAATACCTGCATGTTATTTAAATTTTGCATAATTCAGTCAAACGCTGTAGTATTTCATAGCATCGCCGTTCTAATACAGCAAAATACGATTGGCAGTCGCCGTGTTAAAGCGTTTCCCGATTATCACGTTTCGTTTCCGAACAATTCTCAGTCACAGTGTCAATCTTCCCTTCTAAATATCCAAATTACTTCAAATATCCAATTTCACCGTGACGCAGCGCAAGGACACGCTGACCGGCGTCAAGCCACTTGCCACATCAATAAATCGCGCACGCCATTACAAAGCGTCCGTCAAAACTCTCGCGCGTCACACTCCGCCAGCATCAAACGGCGGCGAGCGTGGCTGAAAATTTCCTCCCAACTTCTCGCGACTCATCCCGAGCCGCGAACGTATTAACCCACTCACGTCGACGCGATCAGAGCGTGACCTTTAAGGTCCCGCGTGAGTGACGGTTGTTTTTTTATGACACACAGGCGCACACTGGCGACTACGGTGAAGGGGGTGTTCGGGGTGCCGTCGATCACGTTGACATGACAGTTGCAGCTGAACCTGAAGCACGAGACGAGCCGTAGCTAATTGCTGTGCGTAACAAAAAGTTCCCTTCCTCCCTTCCGTGGACACTCTGCACTTGGTAGTTCTCTGTCTGTCTCTCTCCCTTCTCTCTCTCGCTCTCCTTTTCTGTCTTTTACACACACCCACGCATCTTTCTATTCCACTAAATGTTAGATGCTTCCCTCTGCTGTACGCGCACTGTCAGCCTCCTTTTGGTTGGTGTTCCGCGGCTCTTCCTTCTGCGAGGCTCTTTTCATGTTCCGTCTCTATCTGCCGTGCGTGCGTACGAACACGTCGGTCGTGTATTTTCATCGTCGCTCGTCGTGGCACGCATGCGAGAGCATCTGTCCGGCGCATATACAGGGTGCGACGAAAATCGGCCAAGTCAGGAACGAGCGTGTGAGGAAGAGACAAAAAGAAAGTGTGGCGGACTCGTCTTGTTGGTGGGTAGGAAACGCGTGTGTCATGAAGAGTAGAAGTGAAACGTATTTGCTGGTTTCGCACAATGTAGCTGCACTAGACACATTTTCTGGGATTTCGGTGCGGCTGCAGCGTGCGCTCGATTTTTACGTGGCGATTAGGGTGAGTCTTGATTCCTTTTTTATACGCACGCACATATGGGTACTTCTGTGTTCTCTTAATTTTCCTGGGTAGGAATCGCGTGTATCATAAAGAGTAGAAATGAAACGTATTTGCTGGTTTCACACAATGTAGCTGCACTAGACACATTTTCTGTGATTTCGATGCAACTGCATCGTGCGCTCAATTTAAAATGGGACTACATAGCGACTATGGGTATTTTCAATTCCTTTTTTATACGCATGCATATACTTCTGTATTCTCTCAATTGTCCTGGGTAGGAACTGCGTGTGTCATAAAGAGTAGAAATGAAACGTATTTGCTGTTTTCGCACAGTGTATCTATACTAAATATGATTTCTTTGATTTCGATACGACTGCATCGTGCGAACAATTTTTACGTAGCGATTAGAGTAAGTCTTGATTCCTTTTTTATACGCACGCACATACGGGTACTTCTGTGTTCTCTTAATTTCCCTGAGTAGGAATCGCGTATGTCATAAAGAGTAGAAATGAAACGCATTTGCTGCTTTCGCACAGTATATCTATACTAAATACGATTTCTTTGATTTCGATGCGACTGCATCGTGCGAACAATTTTTACGTAGCGATTAGGGTAAGTCTCGATTCCTTTTTTATACGCACACAAATATGTGTACTTCTGTGTTCTCTTAATTTTCCTGGGTATGAAGCGCGTGTATCATAAAGAATAGAAATGGAAGGTATTTGCGGATTTCGCACAATGTATATACACTAGACATATTTTCTGTGATTTCGATGCGGTTGCATCGTGCTCTCGATTTAAAATGCGACTACATATGGATTAGAGTATTTTTCGATTCCTTTTTTATACGCCCGAACATACTTCTGTGTTCTTTCAATTTTCCTGAGTAGGAATTGCGTGTGTCATAAAGAGTAGAAATGAAATGTATTTGCTGGTTTCGCACAATGTAGCTGCAATGGACATAGTTTCTGTGATTTCGGTGCGACCGGATCGTGTGATTGATTTAAAATGCGACTACGTATGGATTAGGGTAATTCTCGATTCCTTTTTTATACACACGTATATACTTCTGTGTTGTCTCAATTTTCCTGGGTGGGAATCGTGTGTATCATAAAGAGTAGAAATGTAATGTATTTGCTGGTTTCGCACAATTTATGTACACTACACACATTTTCTGTGATTTCGGTACGACTGCATCGTGCGTTCGATTTAAAATGCGCCTACGTATGTATTAGGGTAATTCTCCATTACTTTTTTTGTACGCACGCACATACTTCTGTGTTCTTTCAACTTTTCTAGGTAGGAATCGCGTGTGTCATAAAGAGTAGAAATGAGACGTATTTGCTGGTTTTGTACAATGTATGTACACTAGACACATTTTCTCTGACTTCGATGCGACTGAATCATGCACTTGATTTAAAGTTCGACTACAGTAATTTTCGATTTCTTTTTTATAGGCACGCACATACTTCTGTGTTTTCTCCATTCTTAGGAACGTATTCTATTGCAAAATATTGCGACATCCGAGCATATCAGAAAAAAAAGATAGAAACAAAAGGAGAAAGAGAGACAAGCAGACAGCCTGAGAGAGATGGCGTGAACTTTAGGTGCTTGTAAATCTAATTCCGTTGACGCTGCTAGCGCCAGGATAATAGCATTACACCAGACGTGGAGAGATCCTAATAGATGAGAGACAAGTTTAGGGCCGGCGCCTGCCTGATTTTTGTTTCAGTGATTACGTACGGTCTGCAATACGTTTTTCTATTTCATATGTTCAATGTTTGAATAGGGGCGATTTGGTAATACTACTGTCTACACTAATATGTAAAATTGTGTAATTTCATTTAGACAAAATGAATTTACAAAGTTACGTAGAAGAATAGATATAAGATATTTGTATAATTTCGCAACAACTGATTACACCTGATGCAAAATATTTTGATGTTATATAGGTTCATAATAAGTTACTTTGGCGCATTCGATTTCTTAGTGTCAGAATTAGCCGCGTATTCTCTACTTATTTTCGTATACGCTCGATATATAATGCGTGTTCGTTGACTCGGAGCAGTTGTACATAATATATCTATACCGTATATGTAACGAAAAACTGCCTATTGTCGGAACAGTTAGAACATCGTTGAATTCATATCGAATTAATACTTTTTTCATAGCGGATCCTGTTAGATTGTTGATTGCACTCGGACTTCCTGTTGATTCATTGAACGATTACGTACACACGCATTACGCGATGCGCCTGGTTCTAGGAAGAATCGGATAATTTTCTGACGTTCCGTTAAAATAGTTTCTGACGTCCGTTTGTTCAGGCTTTGTATAAACGGCTTGCGACAAGTTATGAATCCGCGCAAATCAATAGATGTTTTGGCTTGCTGCCACGGTCGTCAATAGCTTAAATAGCATAGTTAATATGACGATTGTGATTTCGGGCTTGGCAAGCTATTTTCAACGCGCGACAAGTCTTTGCATCGTTATACTGACTGACATAATGCGTTCTTCGCAGAGACCGAACAGTTTCGTTTCGAAACGAGCTCTTTCGAGCGAGGCACACTTCGACATTGCTTCTCGTCGATCACGACGAACCAGAGAAAATTGATCGTTCGGCCCTGTGCGATCATTTAATTATTTCATCCGCGGTATAGGTTGTAAAAGTATTCAGCTGTTGCAATGCTTCGTGAGACGTAGATCGCGTGACGGACTCGCCATTCTCATTTTTTCCGTAGAGTAAGGTAACGACCTTACTCCGCGAAGATTGTTTTCCTTCAACGACGACATACTTCAGCGCAGCTGTCCATGACTAGCATTGTCAATGGTGGTCGTTTGATATCTGCTAAATATCTCGCCGACGATTAATCATGCCTACCAGTTCCATATCAGTCGGATACCACATTACGGAAACGGTACAGGTGCGACATATCATGCGGCGTTCTATAAGGACAAGCAGTCGAAGAATTATTCTCGCAGTTCTAATTATCAAACCGCTCGGCATCGCGGCGTACGCAGATCGCGGCGCAAAAAAAAATAAAAGCACTCAGCTTCTTCCTTCGTTTCTCACGGTCGGCACAGACAATGACGACGTTTTGCGTGCGGACGTTAAATACCGGCGCATCGATCAATCCACCAATTACAGATTATGGAGGTAGACGCAGCGATCGCGACGCAGGACATGCAAATAATGGCGATCAGCGAAAAGACGTTTTCCCGATGGCTGCCGACTCAATTAAGCCGCAGCGGGCCGGCGCATGTGTGCACATCGAAGTAAATAATCGCATCGTTTGCTCCGGCAACGGTTATAAATTCAAAAAGAACGATATGATAGCACCTTAACGACTCGAATAGGCAATTGCGCGCGGCCGCATTTTTCTCATTAATCCATGTAAATGCGCGTATTGAATTCAATGACGTTGAAATGCCGCGCGCGGTCTCTATCGACGATCGGCCGGAGGAGGAGAAAAATTCGCGATCTGGCATAATTGAGCCCTGGCAGTCCGCTCGTGAGCTCGAGAGGGAAGAAATATGGCGACGGAACCGTCCGACGCTTCTGATCGCAGAAGAAGCATGCCTCAACCGCAGCGGAGAAAGACTCAGCGGGCAAATAGTTAGCATGTTAATTCGTCCCGATGCTACTTTAATCACGGCAATGAAATCTTCTTTCGCCGGAGCGGTTCCAGCCAATCACGAGGCACCATCTGCGTGTGTGGGAATACCGAGAACGAGCCGCGCATTGTAGAGTGTACGCGATATTGTTTGTCGCGAGGTGGTTAGAAGAAGCGGCTAATTTACTGGGCGTTCGCAACTGGTGACGAAACCACCTACGCAATTAGTGACAAGAGTAAACTCTTGTTCCCGCGTCAAAAATTGCCGAGGTACGCTAATACACTCGTTGCACCCCAGTATTTTCCGTGCAGAAGAAAAGGACAGGTTCCTGCGAATCTGTATTTACTTTCATTTACTTTTATTATCCATTCTCGCCTGTCGGCACCTCTCGACCGTTATCTCGTTTAGATATTCCACGCAAGAAGCCACGGCATTTCATCTACAAACGTCCAGAGCCTAATTTACCAGCGTCCACCTCCGGAAGGACCTAGTCTCGTTGTTGAGCGGCCAACAGGATGCACAGAAAATTCGATACCGAAAATTCGCTAATACACTCGTTGCACCCCAGTATTTTCCGTCCAGAAGAAAAGGACAGGTTCCTGCGAATCTGTATTTACTTTCATCTACTTTTATTACCTATTCTCGCCTGTCGGCACTCTCGACCATTATCTCGTTTAGATATTCCACGCAAGACGCCACGGCATTTCATCTACAAACGTTCAGAGCCTAATTTACCAGCGTCCACCTCCGGAAGGACCTAGTCTCGTTGTTGAGCGGCCGACAGGATGCACAGAAAATTCGATACCCCGCGGAATGACATCGAAAATAATCTCGACAGATCTCTGCGGATGACAATTTTCGTCCCCATAGTCCTTCCTCCCTTTCATCCAGAGGACTGTCCATTCAGCCTCGCGGGACCTCATTGTCCCAGACCGTTGTTTGCCGAGGTAATCCTGTACCGTCGTGCTGGATTGCGAGACACAGGAGTACTCCGGTCCAGGATACACAAGGCCAACCTGCGACGCTACGGGCGGGCCGGGCAAAACTTTTTAACTCAGACCCACTATCGTTCGCCGGGTATGCGCAGAGCCCGCCGAATACACAGGACTCGGACAGTTCACGCAGCCATCAACAGGGGCGCGACATCGGGACAAATTTTCCGCCACAGAAGTTCCGAATGGGAAAAGCGGTCGGGCCCCGCAGGGCAGAAACGTATTACATTTTAAAATGACAAAAAGGAGCGCGCTTAATAATGGACTGGGCCTATGGGATAATATGAGGGTATGTCGTTGTCCCCGTACGCGTGACGCACAACGCATTCGTATGCGGCACACGCATGAGGGCACGTAAGTGTGTTGCGCGCAAGGGTATATGCACATGTCTCTGGCGTCGGCACCGTGAGTGCATCCAATATCGGGTTTTAACCGTGTATGCCTACACGGGGGCGCTCGGTGCAGTGTACCGAAAACCCGTGTGTAAACACGGGGCCTACCTACCCTGTGCTCCTCCTCTGCTCAATCCGAGGGCAGTATGCTCAGCTACCGCGACATCCTGTCAATCTCGAGTCACCCGTCAACCTTCTCTCTGTCTCTTTTACCGCCCCTCGCTGTACCTCTGCGTGCGACTGATCGCCGATCTTATCTATACGTGAGGCACCCGATCGTTGTCGGAAAAACGCAGACTCGAGAGTCGTTGGATACAAGCTATTACACGGGTTTCGAATACTTTGGCAAACCTTGCCGACGGAGTTGGTTTCGAGAGATTGTTATGGACTATCAGCGATTTTGGTACCGCCGTTTTGGTGTCAGGAGGATCGTCGAGGAATTAACCACTTGCGCTGGCAATTGGAGTTGATTTCGAGAGATTACTATGAACCATGGAGTTGATTTCGAAAGATTATTATGAACCATGGAGTTGATTTCGAGAGATTATTATGAACCATGGAGTTGATTTCGAGAGATTATTATGAACCATCAGCGATTTTGGTACCACCGTTTTGGTATCAGAAGGATCATCAAGGAAATGGCGAGCAAAAATGGAGTAACACGCTGGGGGGCGTCAACATATCGATGCCTCAGAGAAATCGGAAAAAGATTTACATTTTTTAAAGTAATTTATTTTCGACCTAGGACGTTTTATAGTTTTTTTTAAGGGGATGTAGAGCATCGATTGATTATAAAATGTTAATATGACGACGTATATACCACGTCGTTGGCGATTCTGTGATAAAAAATAAAACGTCTTTCCAGCGCAAGTGGTTGGTAATGTTGCTTTTTAAAAAGCTTTTTGATAACGTTGAGCGCCAATATATAAATGCATTAATGATACAATCCTGTAATAAATGACGTAAAAAAAAGAGCGTATTTTGCAAGTCCAAATTTTCCGTTGCTATATAAGTTTTTTCAGCAATTACTTAAAACAATGTAAATTCTTTCCATATTTTAGTTTCATATCATATTTTACACTGCCCGCTAAATAAGATTTAATCCGACCGATTAATTGTAATATAAAATATTGAAATACAAAGGCAAAGAGAAAATGACTCATTTTGTGATACATGCGAAAGGTGTTAAAAGCTTTTTAATAAGAAATATATCATTAATATCTAATGGATAAAACATTTTTGTTTTCAGTAATTACTTAAAACAATGTATTGATTTTGTCCAACGTGTTTGAAAAATATTGAAATATAGTGTTTTTAAATCTTGACATTTGCAGCAAGTTCAACCAAATTGAAAAAGTTTCTCTCTATCTACCTTATATTAATAAATAAATCACTGTCACTCACGACTGATTTCGAATATGTGGAATGAGGCAACGTGATTTTATTGTGACCACTAATATATTTTTTTGCTATTCTCTAAATATCGCATCATTATCTAACGACGCTGCATCCACCGTAAATCAAGCCAATTTTCAATTCTACTTTCCTGTTATAGAAATCCCGGGTCCGTTATCCTGCCATCAGAGTGCAATACCTACACTTATGTCAACCGCCGCGTTTCTGCCGCCCGGCGACAAGAAGGTACGTTTTCAGGCAAAATGGCTCCAAAAATACATTGGCCACCGAGCCGATGCGGGCGCGATCAGTAAATATAAACGTCGGACGAGAGCTCGTTCGTTAGTGAAATTTACCGCTTTGTTCGGTAGCGGCGAGCGAAGACAGCCAATTGCAGCGTAAACTCACAGCCCGCGCACGAGTCTGCCATTCGTCATAACGCGCGCACGCGTCGACGGGTCGTAATCGCTAAAATATTACGAGCGAGCTGATCCGAGAATTATGGCGCTGCGTGCTGAATAAAAGAGCACGTCCGCGTAAACGGCTTAAGTTATGCTAACATAGTAATGCGGGTTAAGCGTGGTTAGTGACGGCCGCCTATCCACTACGCCGGCCACACTTAGAGGAAAAAAGGCGCAAAAGGGTTACACACCGGTGTGGGTTCGAAATACACCCACGGTATCTATATAAGCGACCGTCGGTTAAGTTACCGGTATAAAGTTACGCTCGTCAAGCCGCCAAATCGTCGAGAGCCTTCGGGCATTAAATTTGAGGATGGTTTCACGGACACCAATAAAGATTTTACGCGTTCGGCCGCACATACGTGGACCGGCAAGACGATCGGGGCACGGCGGAGAAAGAAAGAGGAGAGAGGAAGACGCAGATGGCTATACCTTCACGTATCACGCTTCGCGATAGTTTACAAACAATTATGATACCGTAGAAAACGATTGCGGGATTATCTTATCGGGGAACATTCGTTACCGAGGCGGTTAACGATAATAACGTATATTAACGATATGTCCGATATATTTTGGATATGCTTGACCCCGCGCCGAGCGGAGTCTCGTGCTAATTTAACAGCACTGATAAAATATCGCGATTAAGAAATTTCGAGGCGACGACTTTCTGCCGGGCCCCTACCATCTCCCTTTTCCATGTCCCTCCGAGAGAAGCAACTTTGTAACGTGCTTCTTGAGTACAGAAGTCGACTGGACTAACCGTGGAAGACATCGCAAACGTACGAATTTCTCTAAATACATCAATTGCTCCGATACTCCATTTTCTCCGCGTGCCGCGGCATTCGATACCCCCGTAGCATTCATAATCAACCAGAAAAAGCATTCCACCGCACACACACACACCCGCAATCCCACGCCCGCGTCTAAACGGGGCAGATTTCCGTAATCGGAGAAGTAACGGGTCAATATGGCGGAAGGAGGGAAAAAAATGGCGTCGGTAGGACCGGAACGCTTTGAGCTGTCCGACCATTGGATAGACAAATAAACGGTCTAAGTGGGTAGGCCGAGGCAGGCCGTACGAATTATAATGCACGATGCGCGAGTAAGTATGAGGTAAGAGAGGGTTTCGAGCACGAAGTTCGCGAGAGCCCGACCGAGAAAGACGACGAGCTGCGAGACGAGGAGAGGAAACGTGTGCAGGAGCGCGAGAGAGGGAGCTTCGACCTGGGCGACAGGCCAGGATGGATTGTTATTGGTCGAGGATATAACCCTCTGCGTTTCGTGCGCGAGAAGAGGAAGGCGAGTGGTGGAGATAGACCCTAGAACACGTATGATATGCTAACGAGCACATCAGCGGTGTACGCAGGGGGATGAAACCCCTGCGTTTAGGGGCTGGTGCTTCACGAAAGGGCGGCAGACGCGCTGGCTCGCGGAGACTCATAGAGGAACGTATAGGCATCCGAAAATCCAATCCCTTGGCGCATTAATGCCGAGGAAGCCTTACCGCGTGTGATTTCTTCCAGGTCTGCTGTTACGTTATACAGTCCGTGCGCGTCTGCTATCGCGCCGCATCAAAAGTGTTGGGTTTCGGAGCTGGACGGAGCTCCAGTTATATGGTCTCCGCCGTGGTGTGCCCCGTTTTATACGATGTATGCGCCCCGCCTAATCATTTCGCTGATAATCCACACACCACGCGTGTACGCCATGTTTAGGACTTGGGATTTTATTCACCTGAAGACGGGTGGTTAAACGCATTTTTTTCTCTTGCAACATTTCAAGTCGTGCTTCTCAAAAATTTAGCAAAAATGCAAGACCTTCGTTGCACTGTGTTGTTTTTGAGTTTATGAAAATGTCGGTATAAAAACGGTTTAGAAAGAAAAAGGCGAAACGACAATGTCGGGGTCCGGTAGTTTTGCCGGTAAGAGATGCTGCAGGCTGTCATAATGGGAGAACAAAAAAAAAACGTGCACCCGCGAAAAACTCGAGACGAGACAACAGCGTTGGTTAAGCAAACGTCAGAGTGGACATCGCGGTTATGTGTGTATGTACGTACATATGTATAGACCGCTGTCCGGGTTGGGCATTTCAACGGTCGAGTGCTCCATACAATTCCCATAGAGTCTATTGAACGGATCTGCATTGATACTCGGAACTGCATAAAGGCCCCTTGTGCCATTATGTCTTCGGAGCGAATGTATAAACAGGCACGTAGTAATTCGGACGAATGAGAAAAAATCCTCCGGTGTAACAGATAGTGGTTCTCTCTGATCTGGCGAATTTCCTTCTTTCTACCCGATGTTTACACTTTTTTCAGTAGCTACGCAGCGAAAATGATCTTCAGCTATGTGGAGAACACGTGACTCTTCCACGCAGCAACAAAATTGACACAACGCAATGAAACAGTAGGATACTTTGACGCGGAATAGTTACAAAAAATATCAATAGCACGAACGTTATATTTTGACAAATAATTCCATCGAAGGAATGACGCTTAGTCTGGAATCTTTTGAAAACTCCGTAGTTCACAAAGATACATTGCTAACAACAAAAAATCGTACAGATAGCAGTCTAGGTCAGATATACATATTAGCAACTGCCTATGATAACCGGTTGTCACAGACGCGTAATATTTGCGTATTTTCCAGTTACTTATTTCGCTGCGTTTGTATGCTTAGCGCATTAAAATTAATCGAGTTCGCCCTACACGGGTAATTCAGCAGATTCCCGTGTCTCAGAATCTGCGACAGAAGGGAAGGTCGCACACCTGGTACATCGTTCATTGCGATTCGCAGACAACTCGCACGCCCGTGCAGAGGGGTGGTTCCAATGAGAGCCGGGATGGTGTCGGAGCGATGGAGAGGCTGGCAAAGAGAGATGTACCGCGAGATCGAGCGAAAAAGTGAGAGGCACGAACGGAGAGAGACGAAAAAAGCCAGAAAAAATCGAGATGCTAATCTCCCACCGCGCTGATGGGGGGAACTATGTGCTAATGCGATCCCATTTAGCCAAGTCACCCGGAAAACGGGACACCCGCCCGGGTATCCGTACAAGGAGTGCCCCACCTAACCCCCTTTCGCCCCCTAACCCAACGAAGCGACGTACATGCACATCTTCTCGCGAACAATACATGTACGTTTATTTACAGCATGTACCTGAAATAGATTGCGAATGCCGAGACTATGTTTCCGATGATGAAAGATTCTCGGTTCCGTCCACGTACCTATGAATACCACTACGATTTTCGGTTCGATACAAAATTCATGGCGCTTCGATGGCAATAGTCTCGCAACAGTCTATTAACACGTTGATTGCCAAGCATATTTTGTTACGTTAGAACCGCGATGCGAGGTAATACTGCAGAGTATAATTAAATCGTGCAAAATAAAGGTAACGCGGAATTAGAAGACTAAGTATTGAAGCACTGTTCTAATATCAATTGCTTTTACAAGATTGCAAATAGGCTTCATTGCGAATTTTTTGCATTTTTAGTCAAATGTTTTGCGCTAGTCACCGCATATTTTGCTAAGTTAGAACTGCGATGCGATGAAATACTGCAGAATATAATTAATTCTTGCAAAATAAAGGTAACGCAGAATTAGAAGCCAAAGTATTGAAGCACTGTTCCAATATCAATTGCTTTTACAAGATTGCAAGTAGACTTAATTGCGAAATTTTTGCATTTTTAGTAAAACCTTTGCGGCGGTTACCACGTATTTTTCTATGTTAGAACTGCGATGCGATAAAATACTGTAGAGTATAATTAAATCGTGCAAAATAAAGGTAACGCAGAATTAGAAGCCAAAGTATTGAAGTAGCGTTCCAATATCAATTGCTTTTACAAGATTGCAAATAGACTTAATTGCGAAATTTTTGCATTTTTAGTAAAACCTTTGCGGCGGTTACCACGTATTTTGCTGTGTTAGAATTGCGATGCGATGAAATACTGCAGAATATAATTAAATCGTGCAAAATAAAGGTAACGCAGAATTAGAAGCCAAAGTATTGAAGCACTGTTTCAATATCAATTTCTTTTACAAGATTGAAAATAGGCTTCATTGCGATATTTTTGCATTTCTACTAAAACCTTTGCGGCGGTTACCGCGTATTTTGCTATATTAGAACCGCGATGCGATGAAATACTGCAGAATATAATTAAATCGTGCAAAATAAAGGTAACGCAGAATTAGAAGCCAAAGTATTGAAGCACTGTTTCAATATCAATTTCTTTTACAAGATTGCAAATAGGTTCATTGCAATATCAATTGCGTATTTTTTACAACATTGCAAATAGATTAAATCGTGCAAAATTCATTGCGAAATTTCAATTGCATTTTTAGTAAAACCTTCTGCAAACCTTCTGCGCCGGTCGCCGCGTATTTTGCTATGTTAGAACCGTGATGCGATGAAATACTGCAGAACATAATTAAATCGCGCAAAATAAAGGTAACGCAGAATTAGAAGCCAAAGTATTGAAGTACTGTTCCAATATCAATTGCTTTTACAAGATTGAAAATAGGCTTTATTGCGAAATTTTTGCATTTTTAGTAAAATCTTTTGCTGCGGTTACCGCGTATTTTGCTATATTAGAACTGCGATGCGATAAAATACTACAGAATATAATTAAATCGTGCAAAATAAAGGTAACGCAGAATTAGAATCCAAAGAATTGAAGCACTGTTCCAATATCAATTGCTTTTACAAGATTGCAAATAGGTTTCATTGCGAAACTTTTACATTTTTATTAAAACCTTTTGCACCGGTCACCGGTGACCACCGTAGCAGTCAAAGTGTTAAACGTCCACATACCGTCAGTATAATTTGAGTACATCGTTACGGTGCATATCCTCTAAATTTACGATTTTCCAGGAGGGCAGCAGCGGTTTTTCAACCATATTCAAAACCGCACGATTCCGCTAATGCGTGCAAAGCCCAGTGCAAAAATGTAAAAGACAAGATCGATCACCGTACGGTCTCGATTTTGTGTTTTAGTACGAGCACGTTCACGCATGTTGCTCGTGCAATACGTAGAGCACGTAATTGCGCGTGATCGGCAGGATCCGATCATAACGTAACGGCATCGGGATGACAAAACATCGAGAGAATCGGTGGCGAACAGAGAGGGGAAGTCCCCTATTAGCCGCTCATCAGCCTCCAGGCGTTGTCGCTGTTGCGGCCAGCTATATAACGCCGCGTTCTCGTTCTCTTTCTCCTTCCCCGTGCCCGCGCAAACGCCATTGTGTACGCCCCGCCGATTGTCATTATTTCGCGATTCCGCTCCCAGCCCGCTAGATCGCTGTTCGACCATGCGGAAACATTTGAGCATATTGGAATACGCATGACGCGCGCTCGTGTCCGCTCCTCGCTTTTGCGCTACTTTTTTTGTCGCGTTCGGCGTATTATTCTGGTTTTTAACGATTTTTCCGCCCCTCGGTGACAAGCGTAAGGCACGCGATTACGGGGCGATTAAGATTATGGAATTTGTTGCTGGGGATGCGCGTGTTTGGGTGACGGGGCTTGTTAGGGTGCTTTTTTCTCAGGGTATTAGGCGAGTGTGGAAGCGACAATTGTCGGGTCGATTCGCTTGTTTGAGAATTTTAGAATTGGGACTTTTTGTTGGGTCGTTGCAAAGAAACGCATCTGTGACGGTCATGTTAAGTTACATTTTGTTTAACCTTTTTAGTGCTAGAAGTCTTTTTAAAAACTGCGTCGGAGAGTACCACGCAACAAGATTGCGCTTATTTTAAAAAATTGCAGAAAATGGAAAGCTACTCTATGATTCTATGTTAGAAAATGCTATAATCAATTAAATTTCCGTGCACCATCAACGGAATATTTCCATCATACAAACTCCTTACGAACACCGTAGCAATTTTTGACACGGAATTTGAACGGACTGATTTACTTACTCACAACTTATATTAAACTTGTCACGTATATATATAGATTGTAGTCAGCTACTGAATTTTTTTCCGAGCGCAATAGACAAATTCGGAAGTACGCTATTGCTGAGCTGTTTCGGTGAGATTTTTTATGTTGAGCAGCTTGCGGAAAAAGATTTCTGTAATGGCCATGCGCTTACTCATTTTACCTTAGTTATCCGCGATGAATCGCAACCTTGTGTTTAAGATCGTTGCATTTGATCATACAACAAACGACATAAAGAATCTTATTTTAGACTTGTGACATAGCAACATCTGGATCATTGTCGGCTATTCACTTTTTTATAGATTATTTGGTGAGTTCGGAGGCGAGCAATTGTACGCTAACATTCTTCGTATTAGAACTTTTTATGTCAGATATGCTGCAGAGAAAGATATTTATGGCTGTAACGTGCATTGTCATTAATTAACGTACTCTTTCTGCATCACAATTCACCGCGTTTAATATCACATTCGCGATTACACAATCCACCCCGCACAGATTCTCACTTCGCACTCGCACTATAGCTATCCACGAATCGCCCTCGGCTAATTCGGCGACACTAAGTAACCCAACGCATCAACATAACTAACCAAAACACCAGCCGTCATAACTCGTCTCTTCTGTAACCGCACTTCCGCACATTCGCTCAAAAACACTGCCTTCGCACATCACCGACCCCATAACTGCTCACCACACATCGACATTAGCCGCGTCCCCTAAGGAATCTTTTCGCTCCGCATGTTCACATTCACAATATTTTGTGACTCAATCATATTTATTTCTGTTGACATTAATCATATCAGTATTCGGTGATAAAAACCTGTATCACCCGCATTCAGGTGACGTGTATTTGAGTACTTCCAAGGTAAGTTAGTAGGTATTTGAAAACATATTTCACAGGATATAACACTATTCAATTGTTATAACAGTAACTGTAATCATGCAGCACTACAGAAATTATATTTGAAAAAGAAGATTAATTTTCGAAGCACACGCTTTCTTAGATACTTCGTTCTTGAGGAAGAATTTTCAACCGAATGCAAGTCTCGAAACATTTCGATGCAAAGTGCTTATCTACTGTTACAAGAAACAATAGGTCCAGTACGATTCTCCAATATAGATTTTCAACTTGATGCAAATCCCTAGGCATTCTGTTCTAAATGTAATAATCTTCTACTGCGATAAGAAAGAATTCACGCACGGTATAGCAGCGCGCGTGGCCCCACGTAGATTTTCTTATAAACTTGCGCGTCAACGTGTTAACGATATTTTAACATGTAATAATACTTAAACATAATAATCTTCTACTACAGTAAGAAACGATATTTTAACATGTAATAACGATCATTTAAACGTGTAATGATACTTAAAAATAATAATCTTCTACTACGGTAACAAACAACTCGCGCATGGTATAACAGCGTGCGTGGCCTTACATAGATTTTCTTATAAACTTGCGCGGCAGTCAACGTGGTAACGATAAATTACATCATTTAAACGTGTAATAATACTTAAACATAATAATCTTCAACTACGGTAAAAAACAACTCGCGCATAGTATAGCAGCGTGCATGGCCTCACGTAGATTTTCTTATAAACTTGCATCCCAATCAACGTGCTAACGATAAATTACATAATTTACACGTGTAATAATACTTAAAAATAATAATCTTCTACTACTGTAAGAAACAACTCGCGCATAGTATAGCAGCGCGCGTGATTTCACGTAGATTTTCTTGTAAACTCGCATCCCAGTCAACGTGTTGAAAATTTCCGTAAACCACCCTCACTTCTACCGCGTTACGTATCGTCGGTTACAAAAATTGTCTTTGCCGCATACAATGTTGCTTAGATTATTACTAACCCACTCACCCTGCATTGTGTCGTATAGCATGACGGTTTCGCAACACTCCGCTGCCTTCCCAAATAAAATGATCGTGGCCTGCGCTATTTCGCGTCCCTTCGCGCAGCGTCTGATCCGCAGCATCTGATCTACAGCGTCGTCGGGCGCGTGGCACTTCTCACGATTAATAATTCTAACGATAAATTACATAATTTACACGTGTAATAATACTTAAAAATAATAATCTTCAACTACGCGTGACGGAGAAAAACAACATGTTAACGCGCGTAATAATACTTAAACATAATAATCTTCAACTACGGTAAAAAACAACTCGCGCATAGCATAAAAGCGCGCGTGGCCTCACGTAGATTTTCTTATAAACTCGCATCCCAGTCAACGTGTTAAAAATTTGCGTAAATTACCCTCACTTCTATCGCGTTACGTCTTTCATCTGGTATCGTCAATTACAAAAAGTGTCATTACCCTATACAATGTCGCCCAAATCATTACTAACCCACTCACCCTGCATCGCGCCGTGTAGCATGACGGTTTCGCAACACTCCGCTACCTTCCCAAACAAAATAATCGTGGCCTGCGCTATTTCGCGTCCCTTCGCGCAGCGTCTGATCCGCAGCATCTGATCTACAGCGTCGTCGGGCGCGTGGCACTTCTCACGATTAACGATACATTACATAATTTAAACGTGTAATAATACTTAGACATAATAATCTTCTACTACGTGGCCTGACGTAGATTTTCTTATAAAGTTGCATGGCAGTCTACGTGTTAAAAATTCGCGTGAACTACCCTCACTTCTACCGCGTTACGTCTTTCATCTGGTATCGTCAATTACAAAAAGTGTCATTACCCTATACAATGTCGCCCAAATCATTACTAACCCACTCACCCTGCACCGCGCCGTGTAGCATGACGGTTTCGTAACAATCCACTACTTCCCAAACAAAATAATCGTGGCCTGCGCTATTTCGCGTCCCTTCGCGCAGCGTCTGATCCGCAGCATCTGATCTACAGCGTCGTCGGGCGCGTGGCACTTCTCACGATTAAGCTCTCACGCGCGCGGAACGGCGACAGCTATACATATAGCCGTGGCACATAATACACGACGCATGCATGGTGTACATGGGAAGAAGTGACGAGCGGCGGCGTCGGCTGGCAATAAGCCCGCAGGCTCGCTTAGGTTTCGGCGTCGCTCGACTTATTAAGTAAATACGACGCGGGTGACGACTACAACGAGCCGACGAGCGCACCGGTCGATCGCCGCGTCAAGCTGATCATCAGCCCATGATAACCCCTTCGTCGAATAATATGACGACCCCTTAAACGACGCGCGGCTTTTGATGTGTCGTCGCTTCGGCGCACATTTTACGCGCCGGGCGACCAATTTCAACTTCGACTCCACCCCGAACCCTCTCCCACCCTTTTCCACCATCCGTGCGTCGCGACGCGCACACCCCTACGTGCCGAATCAGCCCCCGCGTTAATCCTCGACGCTACGTCATAATCATCGCTTCCCCTTTTTCGGGCCACGTCCTGTAATCTGCCGATTGACGCCGCTGACGCAGACTGGCCCTTGCGGGCCACGGCCGGAACTCGAAAACGTGGATGTTTTCTGCTGGAGGGAAATCCGACCGTGACCGTGAAGTGCCGCGTTTTCGGACGCTTTTCCCGAGTTCCGCGCAGTGTCGCGATGAACAGGGATCTGATAAAGCGGAGGAAAGCGTTGAGGGTTTAGGTGCAGAAATAAGGGATCAAAGATGCTGGGTTGTTACAATTGACAATGACATTTGTCATGAATATTGTTTCGACACTGGTATTGTACGATGAGTTGATATCTGAAGCGGCGAGTTTTCGGCTACTGCAGAAATTAGTGATCAAAGACGCTGCATTGTTACAATTGACAATGATATTTGTCATGAATATTATTTCGACACTGGTATTGTACGATGAGTTGATATCTGAAGCGGCGAGTTTTCGGCTACTTCATTTGCATATTGTGGGTTAATATAGAATCAAAATACGGCCGATAACGGTGAAGCGGGGGTAAGCATTAACGCTTTGAGTCCAGAGGACGCATATATGCGTCCGGCGAAAACTGAGAAAAGGGTTGAGGGTTTAGGTGCAGAAATAAGGGATCAAAGACGCTGTGTCGGTGCGTTGTTACAGTTGATAATAGCATTTGCCATGGATATTGTTTCGACACTGATATTGTATGATGAGTTGACACTGAAGCGGAGTGTTTTCGGCCGCTTCGTTTGCATGTTATGGGTTAATATATGCTCAATATACGATAACGGTGAAGCGGGGGTGAACTTTAACACGTTGACTGCCGTGGGGGTCATCGGTGACCGGCGCAAAAGGTCTCACGAAAAATTAAAAAAATATTTAATCAATAGCATTTATATTTTTCTAAATGTAATTAATATTAAATAGTGATTCCATTCTTTGGATGAACATAGACCTGCTAGAACGGAGAAAAGCGCTGAGGTTTTAGTTTTAGGAATAACTGATTAAAGACGCTGTGTCGATGCGTGGTTACAATTGATAGTGACATTTGTCATAAATATTGTTTCGACACTGGTATTGTACGAAGGTTTGATATCTGAAGCGGCGAGTTTTCGGCCGCTTCATTTGCATGTTGTGGGTTAATATAAAATCAATATACGACCGAGAACGGTGAAGCGGGGATAAACGTTAAAACGTCAAAAAGTTAAGAAAATACTCAATAGCATTTATATTTTTGTAAATGCAATTAATATTAAATAGTGATTCAATTCTTTGGTCTCTGATACCTTGGCATTATTTTCATTTTGCACAATTCAATCATATTCTATAGCACTTCATCGCGTTGCGGTTTTAATACAGTAAAATACGCACGGGAGTCAACGTATTAACGCTTTGAGTCTTGAGGACGCATATATGCGTCCGCCGAAAACAGAGGAAAGCGTTGAGGTTTTAGTTGCAGAAATAAGTGATAAAAGACGCTGTGTCGGCACGTCGTTACAATTGACAATGACATTTGTCATGAATAGTAAATTTGTAATATCAAGTAAGTTTGTTTCTTCCCTTATTTATTTAAATTGCCTTATTTTTTAGTTAAAGCAAATTTCAAATAAAACATTTAAAAACGTTGGGAGTTGCTGGTATCGAAATTGAAATAAAATTCGGAGTGCAAAGGGTTAACGCTTTGAGTCCTGAGGACGCATATATGTGTCCGCCGAAAACTATGGTACGGACCGTGAACTCGTATACAGAATTATTAATTTTTTAGGTCTGCTAAGTATTCTAGTCCCAATTACAATTATACAAAATGTAAACACGCGCGTTTCTCAGCAATTTCCTGCATCGTTTAATTTGACGTAATGAAAAAAACTGAAGAGTTACAATTATGACTTGGTCGCGCCTTGCATAATTAATCGATAATCTTCAACACGTGCTGTCCACAGGAAACATTTTAGCCGCGCGTATTCAGCAATCAAGGGGTTAATCGTCGATGCGTTTGCGTTACCATACGGTGGCGATAAGGGACATCGGCGTTACGCGACGTTTTAACACGTCATTTTCATATTTGCATCTGTGTATCAGATAGGATAAATGTTCGTCATAATTCTCCACCGCGCGACGGGCATTTAAATTCGCGCGATTAAAGGTCAGCATATTTTTTGGCCGCGCGTCCAGGAGAGATCATATGAAAATTCGTCATCTCCGCTTCGCGCGTCTGCTCGCGTCTCCTGACGTTTCGCAACGCCGCTTGCGCGTCAATCGTGTCGCGCACCGATCGACGATAACGCGCTCGTTTAAAACACAGCGTCGTTAGGAATTATTCCGTGGATATTTCTGTCCGATCAATCGGCATTTTGGGGGAATCGACGCGCGGCCCGGTTGTCCCTTCGCGTCGTTAACGATTACAAATCGCTAATGGTTATTAATGATCGTCGTCGAGCGTCCTCGGGTCCGCAAGTCGGATAAGCGACGACCGCCGGGGTCGGATATTATAAAGTCCGTCTCGGGCGATTATTGGATAGGGGCCTAAAATAAGTCGTCCTGCTCCTATCTGGACATTGAAACGTTCATTTGGCCGCCGGCCAATTGGGTTCTTGCCCTTCACCCATGCCAGTGAACGATGTACGAAATTGGTTTCCCTGTCCGTGCGAAAAGTTCGCCGGCGCGAAATAGCGTGGCCCGTTATTAAGGTAGCGCCTAAGAAACTCGGCCGAATCTGGGCTGGAACGGCGGACAATTCGCGATCGACACTTCCCGTCGTTGTTTCGAGGCGGACGCGCGATTATGCGCACCGAATTCCACGGCCACGTGAACTTTATCAACGGCGTATCAATTATTCATGGGCGCGGATTTCAATAATTCGCGGCAGAAACGAAAATTTGTTGCGCTCCTCGGCTATTTTTTGTTCCCGCGACAGCGAGATAGCCGACGGAATTTTATGCTTATTAATATTAATCGTTTAAAGTGGATTTCCGTCGGTCGTGATCTACGGCTGGCTCGTTCGGCTTGCGATAAACGTGCTGCGGCCGGAGAAAAGGGCCGGGGAGTCCTGTAATTCCTTCGTTCGGTCTCGAAGGCGGGCAAACGGGGTTTGAATGAAAGTTATGACGACGAATCTTGGAACGACGCGGCTGAAGGGGGGGAGGAACGTTTTAACGAAAAAGAATGGAGGATGAGGGACGTGATTCTGTGCTCCCATAGTCCCAGGCGTATCCACTTACACGCGACACTATGGTGGCTCGCCTGTGCTAGGTAGTTTTGAGATATCATATTAAGAACGCGCACAAACCTTGTCGTTTATGAACAAAACGAACGTGCAAAAATTCAACTTCACAATCGTCTCTCACAGTCCACGTTCGTTACCACGCGTTACATGCGTGTGTAGAATACTTCCTCCGGTTTATTTAGTATATTTTATACGTATACAAGTGAATATAAGCTACTTGTTAACGTAAAATTATTACAAGAAAGGACTTCTTCGGTATGACAGTTTTCTCGTATCGTTCATTTTATTTAGCAGTGATGTACAATAGTTTCCTGTATAACGAAAGTTCGCACGATGCGAATTTTTACAACGCGCTAAGAATATTTTGGCAAGAGTTTTTCATATAGCACGATTCACGACTTGCGTAAAATTATTACAACGCGTTCATTTTATTTAAGAATATTAACGAGAGTTCGCACGAGAGTTTTTCTAAGAATATAGCACGATTCACGATTCACGTAATATATGAGCCACTTGTTAACGTAAAATTATTACAAGAAAGGACTTCTCCGGCATGACAGTTTCCTTCTACCGTTCATTTTATTTAGCAATCATGTACACTAGCTTTCCGTATAACGAGAGTTCGCACGATGCAAATTTTTACAACGTGCTAAGAATATTTCGACGAGTTTTTCATATGCCACGATTCACGTACTATATAATAAAATATGATAAAATATAATAATATAAATATAATAAATAATACAAATGCAATTATAAAACAAATATAATAAAATATAAAATAATAAAAAGCTATATAATAAAATGTAGAAATTTACCGTTTACTTTAGTCGAACAAAGCACAGCTGTTATCTCCCTCGCTACTGATTTCTTTTGTTTCGTAATTTCCTATAACGCGATTTCCCATAATTCCTGACATATCAAGGGCTTTATAGGAGAATCTACTGTATTGAATTGAGCACGCTGGGCCATTCAGGAGTGCGAGAGGGACAAGATTCTTGACTCTTGCTCGATATTCTCCTGTTTTCGAGGTCTTCGCATGTTACTATAAAAAATTCAATAGTCACGCTATTGTAGGACAAGCATCAATATTTCATAGGTACTCGCATTTTACCGTCATTTAACACTTTCCAGTCCTGTGTCGAACGAGGGTGACTCAACATCACGTTTTGATACAGGGACTTTTGCATATCGGTAAGCGATACTAGTTGTTCCAAGAATATTTCTCGTCGTATTATAACGACATGCACTTTGATTGTACCCATACATTAATTGTACATATAATTTAAAATGCATAGAGATAAGATTGCAGCGAATATCACGCGGACCGAAGAGAGTTTAAAAACTTATCCGCATCGTAGAAATTTACCGTGGTAACCTTACAGCGGACCGTGCACCTGTTATCATAATCAAACTACTGATAATAGCGGTAACATCGGGAACCAGGCACACACAGAACACTGACCGAGGTAGTAAACGTGTTAACGATCTCGCACAACGTTCGTCCAATAACGCAGGCTATCACTTGCGTCGTACACAATTTTAATTTTTTTTCGGTTGAAGCCCAGGATACTGCCGACAGTCGTTTAGGCCATGAAACACTACACTGCGTATCTTATCGCACTACGCACATACTTTTAAATGCACTGTGGACCTTTTGCCCGCAGGAATAGTCAGTTGAAACCGTTTTTCAGAACAGGCAGCCGTCAATAGAAAATTAATACAGTATTCATTGTTATTGGTATTTGATTACGATATATTAGTACATAGTATTAGTAATAGTAGTATTACTGGTAGTATTATTAGGAAAACGATATACAGTATTATTATTATTATTATATATTTTTATTATTAATTTTTACTGCGACCGAAAAATAAATCCGACCAACGCGACATCAATGCCTACAAATAATACGAGCTTGAAATGTTAACACTAAACGTACTGGTACTTTACACTATTCTTACCATGAGGGTAACCATACTTATGAAATAAACATTGATTTTCCGAACGAAATTCCTAATTTATGAATGCCAAAAATTGAATACACAGATGTAGTAGTAGTAGTAGTAGTAGTGGTAGTAGTAGTAGTTGTAGTAGTAGTAGTAGTAGTAGTAGTAGTAGTAGTAGTAGTAGTAGTAGTAGTGGTAGTAGTAGTAGTAGTAGTAGTAGTAGTAGTAGTAGTAGTAGTAGTAGTAGTAGTAGTAGTAGTAGTAGTAGTAGTAGTAGTAGTAGTAGTGGTAGTAGTAGTAGTAGTACTAGTTGTAGTAGTAGTAGTACTAGTAGTAGTAGTAGTGGTAGTAGTAGTAGTAGTAGTAGTAGTAGTACTAGTAGTAGTAGTAGTACTAGTAGTACTAGTAGTAGTAGCAGTAGTAGTAGTAGTAGTAGTAGTAGTAGTAGTAGTAGTAGTGGTAGTACTAGTAGTAAGACAATATACAGTATTATTACTATTATTATATATTTTTATTATTCAGTTTTACTGCGACCGAAAAATAGATCGGGCCAACGCGACATCAATGCCTACAGATAATACAAGCGTGAAGTATTAACACTAAAAGTACCTGTACTTTACACTATTCTTACCATGAGCGGTTATTTGACCCCTTATGAAACAAACGTTGATTTTCCGAAAGAAACTCCTAATTTATTAAAGCGAGAAACTGAATAATCAGCCCACATAAGAATTTACAGAAATTCAAATGATCGAAAGAAATAACAATAAACGCTCGACTTTTGACCCCCTTTGGTGCGTTTAGTGTTAATCAAGCATACAGCGTGTTACAATTTAACATAAAACGGTACCGACCGAACGCCGCGAACCCAAACGCACGCGTACGGGGTTCAAAAGGGGTTTCTCCGCAAGGTGAACGTTCGCGGCGAAACAATTTGGCGTATGGCGATCTAAAAACCGCGGCTTTCGGGCTCGGCATTGTGATGCGGACGTGCGAGATGTCGACGAATAGAGGGATTCGCGCAAAGGGCGCTCGTAACGACATATCCCGGTGAAGTCGTACACTCGGAACCATCGTGGAATGGTCACGGCAAGCTCTCGGCTTTTTGTTTCGAGCGAACGGCGAGCATACGAGAGTGTGTGGGTAGGAAGAGGAGCGAACCGCTAATTGGGTGAGCGGCGGGAGGCGAGCGTACAAAAGAGAAAGAGAAAGAGAAAGAGCGAGAGGCGGCAGCGGTGCGAGGAAAAGAGAAGGAGGAAGGAAGGCAGTAATTTGTTGCCAATTTCACATTTATGCTACCGGGAGACACGACGATATTGATGACGGTGGGTCCAACGGTTTCGGATTCTTCTCGCCGACGCGCACCCCTTAACGCGGATGCCCTTCGACGCTGAGCGTCGGGACGCAAAAAGCACGGCAGCCGAACGACGGGGCCCGCGTAAGTGTTTGCTTAAAATATTGGCCGAATTCTTGACCGCCACACGGGGACCTCTTTGATGTCCACGAGAACAGACCTCAGGAACTGCCGCTTTTTGCCACTCGTCATCGCTGACGGTACATCGACTGCTGGAATACGGGGACGGATGCAAATTGCTGCACTGGGACGGTTTTTTGCACGGGCGAGACTGATGACGTTTTAGAAGTCGCGTGGATGCGCACAGTTGTTGACGCGGCGAATATGCTTTTAATAAGAAACTTTCATTAGTTAAGTGTATACTCAGGAATGTAATGTGTAAGGATCTGTTTGTCCGGTATTAATTTTCTCGGAAATCTTTTTCCAGCTTCGAGAATAT